>CM072936.1:31502843-32102843 GCA_036971965.1 Nyctalus aviator | reverse complement strand
CTTATGTATTTATACTTTGACATGGACTGTTTCATAAGACAGAACATGCCCCAATCTTAGCAATCCTATCTAATAAAAGAGAAACATGCAAATTAACAATCACCTGCTATGCACACAGCCAATCAGAGTGAGTATGCAAATTAACCCAACAAAGATGGAGGCTAATTTGCAAGGGGGTGAGGGGAGGCGGAGGGAGCTATTAGAGTGGTGCTCCAGACAGAAGCAAGGGCTTGTGGGCTCCATAGGCTCCAGGCAGCCGGGAGGAGGGGATGTTCTGGCTCCTGGGCGGCTGGGAGTGAAGCGACAAGGGCAAGGCAGGCCTATTCTTGCACAAATATCATGCAACAGGCCTCTAGTATAAGAATAAAAATCCTTGCCCTAACTGGTTTGGCTCAGTGGATAGAGTGTCAGCCTTCGGACTCAAGGGTCCCAGGTTCGATTCCAGAAAGGGCATGTACCTTGGTTTTGGGCACATCCCCAGTGCAACTGATTGTTTCTAATTCTCTATCCCTCTCCCCTTCCTCTCTGTAAAAAAAAAAAAATCAGTAAAACATACATATGTGTATTTTTTTCTTTTTTCTTTAAGAATAAAAATCCTTACACATTTTTCTCTGAAAAGCTAACAACTTTTGGGGAAATTTCAGTGATTTTTTTTGGATGAAAAAAGGCCACATGTTAAACCTGACAAGCTCAAGGGAGGCCTGCATGGCAGACCCTACAAACTCAGAGACCAAAGTGACCACATAGGATTGTCTTAACATAAAAATTCCTAAATAAAAGTGGGTCATGGCAGGTAGTAGTCACATCCTAGGTCTGTAGCTTCCTTGACAAAAGTCAATCTTTAACTTAAGAGTCTGTGTATTGTCTTCTGGCAGCTAAAGTAACATACCTTGTCGAAACCGGTTTGGCTCAATGGATAGAGCGTTGGCTTGGGGACTGAAGAATCCCAGGTTCGATTCCGGTCAAGAGCATGTACCTTGGTTGCGGGCATATCCCCAGCAGGGGGTGTGCAGGAGGCAGCTGATTGATGACTCTCTCTCATCGATGTTTCTAACTCTCTCTCTCTCCCTCTCTCTCCCTTCCTCTCTGTACAAAATCAATAAAATATATTTTTAATAAATAAATAAATACATAAAGTAACATACCTTGGAATGTCAGAGTATCTCCCTTTTCTGGATCCCACTGAGTACACCTCCCACCAGAGCCTGAAATCTCAGAGCCCTCATTGTTATCTTGTTTTCCACGTGCTGCAAATGTTAACTATTCTATACCCACCAATGTAAAAGCAGTATGTGTCTCTCCCTTATACTCCTTATACAATCTCAGAGATCCCCCTCTCCCTAGTCTACCAACAATGAATTTCATGTGAAATAGGTCACACTCTTAAAGAATTCCATTCTTTGGAGCATTTTCTGAAATGACTGAGATTTTGCTTCTTGGCGATTGTTGTCCATTTGGCTCAAATAAGCCTAAAAAAATCTCTACAGGTTGCCGGAACTGGTTTGGCTCAGTGGAAAGAGTGTCGGCCTGCGGACTGAAAGGTCCCAGGTTCTATTCTGGTCAAGGGCATGTAGCTTGGTTGCGGGCACATACCTGGTGGGGAGTGTGCAGGAGGCAGCTGACTGATTTTTCTTTCTCATCGATGTTTCTAACTCTCTATCTCTCTCCCTTCCTCTCTGTAAAAAAAAACCAATACAATATATATTTTTTAAAATCTCTACAGGTTTGGATGTTTCTTGCATCAACCATTTTTAGATTTATCTGGTTTTACAAAGGGCAAAAAAGATATAATCAATGCCTGCTCTTTCCAAGCTGATAAAATAGCTATGTTCTTAGTCATTGCATTCAGTGGAGGGGAGATCTGTTTTAAGTAGTACAGTCACCAGAATGTAAGAACTATTTTTTCCCTCTTATCCGAGAAAATGGAGTTTCCCTTTGTCTGACAGGCAGTGTATCCTAAATTTAGGCATTATGTAGGCCAAAAGAACTAAAAAACATTTGGTAGAACTGAATTCTTTTACCCAGAGAATTCATTCCATTATACTCCATAATCTGAAAGTATACACATTTTAAATACGTAGTAAAATTATATGAATGTTTTTCATCTTACTCTTTGAGTAAGTTCAACTAAAGTTTTCTTGAAGGAGCCTTGGAAAGATTGTATTAAGTATGCAGCATTTCAATTCACATTTCTCTTTAAGACAGTGAACATAACCCTGGCAGATGTGGCTCAGTTGCTTGAAGTATCTGCACATCCAAAGGTTGTGGGTTCCTTCGATTCCCATCAAGGCACATACCTACCGTGTTTCCCCGAAAATAAGACATCCTCCGAAAATAAGACCTTGCGCGTGGAAAGATTAGACATCCCTGAAAATAAGACCTAGCACAGCTTTGGGAGAAAAAATTAATATAAGACACTGTCTTATTTTCAGGGAAACAGGGTAGGTTGAGGGTTCCAGTCAGGGCATATATGAGAGGCAACAAACTGTCTCTCTCTCTGTCTCTGTCTCTGTCTCTCTCTCTCTCAAATCAATAAACATATCCTTGGGTGAGGATTAAAACAAACAAACAAAAAAAAGACAATGAACATAAAGCCTTATCTTGAATGATTCCATCTGCAACAACAAAGGGAAAGGAAAGACCATTTATGGGCAAATACAGTGTCCAAAAAATGTATACACAGGCTAACAGCTGATTTTATTACATTTTGAAAATGAAATGTACTTTATTAACACTGCCTTGATAATTATTCAAAGTGTGTTTATATCTTCATATTTTTGGGACACTGTGTATTTTTAAATGTTTTCATCCACACCCTGTATTTTAAAATGTTTTCATCCACTCCATAATCCTACTGGGAGTAGATTTCATACCTCAATTTTATAAATAAGAAAATTCAAGAGATTAATTTGTGCAAGATCACAGTAAGTAGTAAAGTGAGCTAGGATTTTATCTACACATAGATCTTTAGCTATGCACGTTCTAGTTCCAAAGCCCATTCTATTTTCCCACTCACCACTAAGGGTTCCACATGACTATAGGACCTTACCTCTTCTGATTTTTATTTCATAGTAATAGGTGTGCTCAGTAGATGACACTAATTAACAGGCGGCAGGTTTTGTTCATGATTAAAACTCTCTATTACGTCCCCTCCCAGCTCTCTGTAGGTTTTGTCCACTCCATCTTGTTTATCATATTCAAAGCTAATTTAATCAGTGCAGGAACTTTGGAAGTTCTGTTAAAAGACTTGCAGGCTAATTTAAACTTAATTTATAAATGAAACCTTCCTAGATACCAGAGATTTCTTTAAATATTATTTTCTTTGGTTCTTATCTTTTGTGTAACTTTGCATTTGAATTGATTTATAACTTACATTCACATTCCCTTCACTGTTTATCTTATTATTTTAAATATATGTCACATTTGTTATTTTTTCAAAGAAACCCCAAACTGCGTTAAGAGTGTGGCCCGCCGAAACCGGTTTGGCTCAGTGGATAGAGCGTCGGTCTGCGGACTGAGGGGTCCCGGGTTCGATTCCGGTCAGGGGCATATGCCTAGGTTGTGGGCACATCCCCAGTGGGGGGTGTGAAGAGGCAGCTGATCCATGTTTCTCTCTCATCGATGTTTCTGACTCTCTATCCCTCTCCCTTCCTCTCTGTAAAAAATCAATAAAATATATTAAAAAAAAAAAAAAAAAAGAGAATGTGGTCCTGTTTTACAAGTGTACAAATACAGGAATTTAAGTCAGCACCTATTTCCACCAAGACTCTCCCTATAAAGAGTTATACATATTATTCAAGCCTTCAATGGGAGAATTTATATTCTCTATAATTTAACATAATTTCTAATTTCAGCAGTTATTAAAGGTGAATTAAAACGAATGCTTGGTTCTTTTAATCCATTGTTTTTAGATTCCAGTCCACACTGCTTGTTCCTCCACAATCTATTTTAATGCAGATACAAGGGTTAGTACTGGCACAGTTCTGAAGGCCATCCTTGAGATTCTTCCTTAAGTTTCAAATTTATCTAATTCAACCAAATAAAGATGAATCGCTTAGGACTTCCAGTCTCATAAGAATATTGTTCCTCTCAAGATGAAAGAGTGACTACAGTATCCATTACACCTCATAAATTAGGCATGCTGAAGATGAAATTCATGCATTAACCAGGTTGGGAGCCATTTTTAGGTAACTAAATTAAGAAATTCATATGAACCACCAACTTAAGAAGAATAAAAAGTACTAAAGAGCTTTTATTTCTAATCCTCCCACCCATTTCCTCTACTGTATGCCCATAGCATTTAATTTGTCCTTCTATTATAGTACTTACTATTTTATAACTTGTATTATGGTTTTTGTTTTTTAATATATTTTTATTCATTTCAGATAGGAAAGAAGAGAGAGAGAGAGAGAGAGAAGCATCCATGATGAGATAGAAACATCCATGGATCAGCTGCCTCCCACAACTCAGGCATGTGCCCTTGACCCGAACTGAACCTGAGACCTTTCAGTTCGCAGGCCGACGCTCTATCCACAGACCCAAAACAGCTAGGGCTGTATCACAGTTTTTAGTTAAAATATGTTTTGCTTCTTCTAGGCCAATATCTGTGGCTCACAGAAATATAATGTGAGCCACATATATTATTTTATGTTTTCTAGTAATCACATTAACAAATAAAACCTAATATATACACAAAATATTGGCATTTAAACATGTAATCAATATCACAATTAATGAGATACTTTGCATTTGCATGAAAGGAATGCTAATTCTTCCCAACCAATAATTATTTTACACTTACAGCACATCTCAATTCAGATAGCCTGTTTTTAACTGTTTAATAGCTACATCTAGCTGGTGACTACCACAGTGGACAGCTACAGGAATAGGGAGAGAGGGAATCTCTAGCTATTTTACAGCTGGATAGACTTACTTTTGAATCTTAATTCCACTACTTGTTGGCCCTTGGAAAACTCCTCATGAAAATAAATATGACAAAAATAATAATAAAATTAAATCTCGTAAGATTAAATACAATAGAACGCCTACAAAACATCTGATCTCTTATGCAAAGGCACATAGACAGCTATTATACACTTTTGTCCTCTAACACTAAACAGTGTTTTGAAAATAGCAGTTATTTAATAAATGTTTGCTGAAGGAAGAAAAATTAATTTGTATGACATCTTATAAGTCATTTTAACCTATTCTTTTTAAAATACTATATAATATCTCAAAAAGACAGAAGATCTTTTTGGATTGTTGCTAAGTTTGTTTTGAACATATTAGGAGAAATGTACAAAAGAATAACGTACCATTTCATCTTTTGGACTGTTCAAGTGTTTTATTTTCTTCCAAAGAACAATGAATTATTAAGCAACCATATGCTTAAAGCACTTTTCATCAAGCGGCTTCTTAAAAAATATTTGCCATAAATGGCAGCACAATTTTATAAGTAACTCTCAATTATCTGTAGGAATATTTTTTTAAATACATTTCTTCAGAGAGGAAGGGAAGAGAGAGAGAAACATCAATGATGAGAGAGAATCATTGATCAGCTGTCCCTTGCGTCGTCATCGTGTGTGTGTGTGTGTGTGTGTGTGTGTGTGTGTGTCCCGCAGCTACTGGGGATCGAGCCCGCAACCTAGGCATGTGCCTTCAGTCCACATACTGACGCTCTATCCAATGAGCCAAGCTGGCTAGGGCCTGCAGGAATAATTTTATCCCAGGTTGGAATAAAAACACATTCTATCTCTGGGCTTTACGTAAAGAACCAGCCAGTGGTGCATATAAGATCCTTTGTAATCTGGACTCTGAAAAAATTCTCAAACTCTGCTTTAGTCAGTATAGCCCCCTTAACTTCATCACACTTAATCATAAGCATCTTCCTCTTACACTTGCACCCGTGGTTCCACTGCAATGTTTCGTATTTCTACAGGTCACAGAATCACAAGGTACCAGAGCTGGAAACATCTTAAGAGATAACCCAGCCCTGGCCGCTGTGGCTCAGTGGGTTGAGCATCTCCCCAGGCACCAGTTTGATTCCCAGTCAGTCACATGCCCAGGCTGCAGGTTTGATCCCCGCTTTGGGTGCATGCAGGAGGCAAACCAATGTTTCTCTCTCTTCCTCTTCCCTCCCTCTCTCCCTCTCGCCCTTCCACTCTCTCTAAAAACAATCTTTTATATTTTTTTTATTATTATTTTTTAAAATATATATTTTATTGATTTTTTACAGAGAGGAAGGGAGATAGAGAGCTAGAAACGTCAATGAGAGAGAAACATCGACCAGCTGCCTCCTGCACACCCCCTATCGGGGATGTGCCCGCAACCCATGTACATGCCCTTGACCGGAATCGAACCCGGGACGCTTCAGTCCGCAGACCAACGCTCTACCACTGAGCCAAACCAGCTTCGGCTAAAAACAATCTTTTTTAAAGAGATAATCAATCCAGCTTTAGTATTTTCCAAAGCATGCAACATAGGTGGTAAACAAGATGATTTCCGATGGAATGCATTAGAATTGTGCACTTCCACAGCCATATATTTTGTTTAGTATTCCTTAGAAGAACATAATACATCCAGCTCAAGAATTCATGGATATCTTCACATAAACAGGACTATAGTACACAGTCCCCTATGTAAGAATGAAAAAGTGATATGATTTTCAAGCTGAGCGGTAGAGCTGAGTCCCGCCCATGTCTAACTCTTTAACTTTGTGCTATTTTCATTGCTCTAAAGCAGCCGTCACCAACCTTTCGGACCTCACGGGCCAGCAGTGGCCCGCAGACCACTGGTTAGCGCCGCTGCTCTGAAGAACTTGCTGTTCGTATGTCACCAAGTTATTAACACGCTCTTACATAACTGTTTCTTGATCCCAGTCTCATTTATCAAACCAACTGTAAGCAATGGTGGTGTCTTCAAGTGTTCTTCCACAATACTAGGTGCAGAATCGGAGATCAATAATGCCTTGATTATGTGGTTAGACGGTTTCCAACCACTGAGAGATAGTTAGCATTGGAGGAAATTCCTATGGCTCAAACAAAACAATCACAGCATATCCTGAAGCCAAACAATGTTTAGATTAATTGCTGTTTGCATTATTCATATCATTATTCATTTCCCCCCATGAATGAATCAGGAAACAGGAGATGGTACACACATAAATCCTAGAAACTATAGACACACCTTATTTTACTGCGTTTCACAAATGTTGCATTTTTTACAAATTGAGGACAAGACCCTCAACCAGCAAAAAAAAAAGATTACCATTCTCTTTATTGTGGTAATCTAGAACCAAAACCGCAATACCGCCAAGGTACATACACAGAATATAATACAAGGAAAAACTCACCGATTAAATAACAGGGATCTTGCTGGGACCGGTTTGGCTCAATGGATAGAGCGTCGGCTTGGGGACTGAAGGGTCCCGGGTTCGATTCCGGTTAAGGGCATGTACCTAGGTTGCGAGCACATCCCCAGTAGGGGGTGTGCAAGAGGCAGCTGATCGATGACTCTCTCTCATCGATGTTTCTGGCTCTCTCCCTCTCTCCCTTCCTCTCTGTATAAAATCAATAAAATATATATTTAAAAATAAATAAATAAATAAATAAATAAATAACAGGGATCTTAAAATTGTACTATTGCCCAAATCTCTCATTTAACACAAGGGAAACCAAGACTCGGGGTAATAAAATGACCTGCCACAGCCACACAATTAGGTAATGACAGTGCCAGCTCCAGCTCTCACTCACTCTTTGTGCTGTTCCATGGAGCCCATACCAAGAGGAGAAGGACACATCTCAATCCTTACGTTATAGGAGCACAAATTCTGCGTAAGGCAAGATGGAATTTAAAAATCCTTTCTTAAACGGAAAGTCTGCTCATCATCGACTCAGACTGGTAACTGAATTAGCTTTGTCTAATAATGCCGACCTCTCTGCCTGAGAAGTCCACAAGAATTCAATGCATGGGAGCTTTTGCAGCCCAGCTGCTTTTGGGAGTGAAGAAAAGAAGATTCTAATTCCAGGTGACCCTTTTCATTCTGGGTCCATCTATGAACACTTGGCACTCTCATACTAATTTTCCCAGCTGCAACCAACCAAGGTAGATTGGAAAAAGGATGGTCTTTGACGCTACAAAGAACTTCCTGAATCCAAGCTCTCCCACTCAGGATATAATAATGTTGGACAAATTTCTTCATCTCTCTGAGCCTTGTTTCTCAAACAAGATAATACTATCCACCTCACAGGGCTATCAAAAGTATTAAATGAGATAACACAGATCGTGTGGTATACTTTCTTAGGACATCGTTAAGTGGATGGTTAAGAATAGTGTAAGAAGCCGAGACTGGTTTGGTTCAGTGGACAAGAGCGGAGAGGGAGAGGGAGAGGGAGAGGGAGAGGGAGAGGGAGAGGGAGAGGGAGAGGGAGAGGGAGAGGGAGAGGGAGAGGGAGAGGGAGAGGGAGAGGGAGAGGGAGAGGGAGAGGGAGAGGGAGAGGGAGAGGGAGAGGGAGAGGGAGAGGGAGAGGGAGAAACATTGATGTAAGAGAGATACATCAACTGTCAACTGGTTGCCTCCTGCACCCACCGGACAGGGGATAAGAATGGGAATGAGGAGCCAACCTGAAATCCAGGTATGTGCCCTTGACGTGGAATAGAACTTGAACCCTTTGGTGCCCAGGCTGATGTTCTAACCACTGAGCAGCATGGGCCAGGGCACATTATGCTTTTAAAAATAATTGTATATTTTTATTTGTTTCAGAGAGGAAGGGAGAGGGAAAAACATCAATGATGACAGAGAACAACTGATAGCTGCCTCCTGCATGCCCCACACTGGGGATCGAGCCCACAACCTGGGCATTTGCCCTGACCAAGAATCGAACCATGACCTCCTGGTTCATAGGTAGGTCATTGCTAAACCACTGAGTCTCGCTGGCTGGGCATGATGCTTTTTACTACTAAAAATAACAGGTTCTAGGTTTTCTTTTTTTTCTTTTTTTTAATCCTCACCTGAGGATATTTTTCCCATTGATTTCTAGAGAGAGTGCAATTGAAGTAGGAGGGGGAGAGGGAAAGAGAGAGAGAAACATCAATTGGTTGCCTCCAGCACACGCCCCTACTGGATGGAGCTAGGGAACCTGAAACAGCGGTAAGAGCCCTTGACAGGAATCGAACCCATGGCCCTTTAGCTCTATTGTGCAACACTGGCAGGACCACTGGCTGATTCTTGTATGTGCCCTGACCGAGGATCGTGTATTGGGAAGATGCTCTAACCAACTGGGCCTTTAAGTCCATAGTTATTTTTTTCCATTAACTAGAACTATTAAGTTTTATTTTTTATATATATATTTCTTAAGTCCTTATCAGAGACATACATTGATGTATTAAAGAAAAATGACATAGTGTCTGGATTTGCTAAAATATGCCAGTATCCCAAACCCTGTGACACCCCCCCCACACACGCCAAAAAAGGAAGTTGAAGCTGGGTGATCATACATGGGGAGTCATCATACTTGTCTCTCTACTTCTGTGCATGTTTGAAATTTCACAATTTAGAAAGTTGTTGTTGTTTTTTTAAACTTATAATAACAACAAAACTAAGAAAAACTATGCACAGCACTAGTAAACTCCCAAGGAACCAATGTCCTCATCTAAAACTTCTAAATAAAACATCTCAGCCAAAAATACATCAAGTGTTTTAAAATTACTCTCAAAAGTCATGGGTTCGACTCCCCGTCAAGGGCACATACCATGGTTGTATGTCTGATCTCTTTAACTACTAACTAGAGAGCAGTACCTTCTCTTGCTTTGGTATTACTACTCCTCTACCTGTTAGAACAGTCCACAGTGTATTTTTTCCTTTCCTACATAGCTATTTTTTTCCATTAACTAGAACTACTAAATTACACCCACACAGACATACCCACACACACACCAAGACTCTACTATCCCACCATTACTACTATTACACCTACTATTTATTAGTGGGCCTACTAGGTACTTGACCTTTTATTTTTATTTTTTTTCTTAAATATATTTTATTGATTTTTTATAGAGAGGAAGGGAGAGAGAGAGAGTTAGAAACATTGATGTGAGAGAAACATCGATCAGCTGCCTCCTGCACGCGCCCACACCGGGGATGTGCCAGAAACCAAAGCATGTGTACCCGACAGGAACTGAACCTGGGACCCTTCAATCCGCAAGCTGATGCTCTATCCACTGAGCCAAACCGATTTTGGCTAGGTACTTGACCTTTTAAAAAAACATGACTCATCTGAGAGTGTTAAAAAGAAGGAAAAATCCCCCACAGAACACACACCTTCAAAATAATGGCCAACTTGATTTTAAAAAAGCTGTGAACTAATCCATATCTGTACCTAGTTTTACTACAGTTTTTAATTTGTTGGCCTATGATGGAGTAGTTAAATTGGAAGTATCAGTTGAAATTATTTAAAGGTAACTATAATGCCTGTAAGTATATTCTGTAAGTGAACTGCTACAAAACTGCTACAGAAAACTTAACATATTTAAATTTAAGACTTAAGCTGGTAACCTATATGAATGTGTATTCACTGTGCTGTACATCTGAAACACACAAAAAAATGTTGAATGCCAACTATAATAAAAAAATAAATTAAAAAATAGACTTAACCTAACACTATATATTCCAAAATAAAAAATGTGGTTTACTATACCCACATGCTTTGCCTTTTCGTAATTCTGATCACAAGTACACAGAGAAAAATCTTCCTCAAATTTGTATCCGAAAGGATAAAGATGTACATGTCTACTTTATCATCAAAGAGTCCTATTCACTGAACAGCAAATACAAATCATATTCCATGATTTCACTTCAAATCTGCCTAGCTAGTTTATTTCTTTAAATTATGCTCTTTCAAACACATAAATCAAATTGAACTAATTCTCAAACTAAGTGAAATAAAATTTCCTTTGCTGTCTTTTTTTAAAAAGTAGTTTAAAAATAACTCCACCTTCTGAAGACGACACAACTGTTGTTCATGGTACTCTTTATTTTTATGTATATAAAGTTAAGAGGGAAATTAATTAAATTGGAAATTTAGATTTCCTCTTACCCACCAAAATACCCCCACCTTCCATTTACAGGACACCTTTTCTTCCTCCGGAGCATAAAACGGAATCCAGTAGTTTACTCATCCTCAATCAGTGCACAGTGTTAACTGCCTTAGTGCTGAATCAGGTGCTCTAGAAAGTTACAAAGGAAATATAGGACCCAGTAGCTACCCTCAAAGAGTTTATATATCTTCCCATAAAGGAGGAAAAATGTAGTTACTGAACCAATATCCTTGTTGAGAATCTTACCGGCAAATGGAGCAAGGACTATATTTCAAGCCAGGTTCTTTAAAATAAGCAATGCCAGGAAGAGGGTACCTTACTAAATTAAATACAGTCTCCAAAACTGGTCAGATCTATTTGTGGATTATATATGCTCCTACAGAGTTCTACATGCATGACAAAGGAAGGCTGTGCCTGTAAGTGGATGTTTCCATATGTCCCTGATGCACACAAAGAAAGAGACATGTCTTCCTTGGATGGGCCACTTTTTACCATTTTCCCTGATAACGTCCTGTTTTGCCACAAACCAATAGCAGGATGCTAGTCTGAGGGAACTCCTATTATACGCATATCCTCAATGACCAAACAAATATCCAGAAAGCTTCACAGAGTTAAGAGCCTTAGTTCTATTTATCTAGAAGAATGGCTGAAAAATAAAGAATAACAAGAGATGATCATCCTTCTAGTTATTCAAATTGTGGCTGAGAAGTACCCGAAGGCCCCACGTTTCTGGCGGCTCCGGAAACTTCCTTCCTCTCTGTCTCCTGATCATGTATGTCTTTTCCTCTCAGATACTACTGTGTATATAACATATAGATCAAATATCACCGTGGGATTGGGGCGTGGAGGAGGAAACCACTGCCCATGACCAAGAACACCACCTCAGGCAACTCTGATGATACAATTGGCCACACAAAAATGTATCAAACAGCACCTTCATTCTCCTTGTCCACTTTTGGGCCTAAGACGATACACCTAAACCTTTTTTTTTTTTTTTTTAAGTATCCCTATCAGATATGCTCTCAAACTTTGGACTGAGAATTGTCATAGATGTCTGCAGCATTAAATCTAGAGAAGAAATGTTCTGTCGCTTACACTGTGAATCACACCAATAATCAAATCTAGATTGCACTGAGAGGTCCTGTGAGAACCTAATGCAGACGTCGGAAAGACAAGACCCCTCAACCCAATCACAAATGCTGTGTGTGTGTGTGTGTGTGTGTGTGTGTGTGTGTTACAGCTTCAAATGTCCCAAACTTCCCAAGCTCTGAACTCTATCTACAATCACTTGGCTAGCAAGAGCTTAAACTTGAGATACAGTCCAAAAAGACCTAAAGAAGAAGGGGGAAGCAGCATCCATTCGTTTCAGTTCCTGGCAGAGATAACAGGAATTTTCGAATCACAAAAGAATGGGGTAGAGACCGGTCAATTCGGCGACTGACAAACAATGCACATCAGACAAGAGCCCAAGTTCCCTAAACAAATACCACCTTCTGGCCATCCATCCATAGCTCCCTTTCTTGAACCGCGCGTTTAGGAGCGCCAACCATTTTCAGGATAACAAGAGGGTTGCTACATAATGTAATAGGGTTTCATTAACTATTTAAAAAAAAAAAAAAAAGAGGGTTGCTACAAATTGTCAAATCCAAACGGATGGCCAAACCGGGAACAGGTCTTCCGCGCGAGGAGCCGCTGCGCTCAACAGAGCATCTCACACAAAAGACCGGACCGAACGCAGACCCGCTCCGGGGCTCCGCGCGCTGCGGCCGCGCGCAGAGCCGGGGTCGGCGTCCCGCGTCCCCGCACCGGGAGGGAGGGAGGGAGGGAGGGAGAGCGGGGGAGGAGGAGCCGGCTTCTCGGAAGGCGCCGGAGAGAGAGAGAAAGAGAGAGAGAGAGAGAGAGAGAGGGAGAGGGAGAGGGAGAGGGGCTGAGAGGGAAGGCGCGAGCGCAGCGCAGAGGAGGCGAGCGGAGCAGCGGACCAGCGTCAGCCGCTCCCCAGGCTGGCGACACCCACCGGCCCACACCAGGCCCGGCCCGCCCGGCCCTCGCGGCCCCGGCCCGCCTCCTCACCTCCCTCACGTCCTGCAGGCACTCGAGCACCGCCAGGTTGTTGCTCCAGGTGTGCTTGGGACACACGCGGGTCACGTCCTCCCTGCAGAACTCTTCCTCCGCCAGCTTCCAGCCCCCGCCGGCCCCGCCGGGCCCCGCTCCGCCCCGCCGGGCCGGAGGCCCACCCGCCGGGAAAGGTGGCTGCGGCGGCTGAGGTGGTTGTTGCTGTTGTTGCTGTTGCTGCTGCTGCTGCTGCTGCTGCTGCTGCTGTTGCTGCTGCTGCTGCTGTGGCTGCACCTGGAGCAGCGGCTGCCCCGCCGGTCCGCCGCCGCCGCCTCCACCCTGCCCCCCAGGGAGCACAAAGTTGGGCACCGGGCCCTGGCCCTGGCCGTGGGAGTCCTGGCCCTGTAGTTTCTCGGCCCGGGACGCCCCGAGCAGCAGCAGCAGCTGCAGCGCCGCCGACAAGCGGAACATCCTCCGTACACGTCCACACGCCGCCATCTTGGGTCCGCGGCGAGCTCGACGCAGCCGCCGGCGCCGCGTACTTAAATGAGGGGGCGTGGTCACGCCGAGGGGCGTGGTCGCGGCGAAGAGGGCGGGGCCACGGGAGCGGGGCTCGCGGACCACACCAGCCCCTCCCTGCGCCTTGCGGGCGGTGAATGTAGAGCGGAGCCCGGGAGGAGGCCGTGCTCGGAGCCACCACGCGCGGGACCCGGGGGGGCCCGAAAGCAAGCGGGGCTCCTTGCCGGTGTTCCCTTCAGTAAAAGCCGCGGCTGAACGACTTGGCCTTACTCCCCTTGGTTGTCGTCACAGAAAAATAAAGAGGAATTGGGGTTGCCACAACCAAGATGGCCGGTAGAGGATGTTGCCCGTTCAGTTATATAGAGGTGAACTTCACCCCGTCATCAGGTGTACCCCAGCCCCTTCTTGCATCTCTGCCTGCTTCCTTTAACCTGCCTCCGACGTCGTTCTTACGCAGCGAAGGCAGCCTGGAGTCAGGGTTGGGAGCACGGGTTCCGGGGTAAGAAAAGACCCCCCCTTGCAATCCTTACTCTCGGGCAGGCTGGGCAAGTCCTGGAACTTTTCCGAGCCTCGTTATTCTGCGGAAGAAGAGGGGGGAGCTCTAATGGGAAGAACAATTGTGAAGCGTGCCTGGCCCTCACTATAGAATTCAAAGTGATAACCAGCATTATAAATACACTGTGAAACACTGTGTGTATGAATCTTGGTGTTAAGTCAGAACTGAAACGCGTGCTTAAAAGAGGTTAAGAGCCCTGGCCGCTGTGACTCAGTTGGCGTTGTACCCTGCACTGAAAGGTTGCAGGTGTGATTCTGAGTCGGAGCACAAGTCCAGATTGCAGGCTTGGAAACTCCCCCCCCCCCCCCCCCGACTTCTGCTAACCTTGAAGATTGCCTAAGGCAGCCCAGGGAGACCAGATAAGTGTACATATTCAATAAGTGTACATATTAACATGCACATATCACCTCCCAAAAGGTAGCCAATCCATGTTTTCATCTCTCCCTCTCTCTCCTACCTACCCCTCTCTCTAAAAATCAATTTTAAAATCTTTTTTTTAAAGAGTAAAATAAAATATCTTTGAGGTCTCGTTAAGTCTGTGCTTGAGTATTTTTAAAATATATATTTTATTTATTTATTTATTTATTTATTTAGAGAGGAAGGGAGAGGGATAGAGTTAGAAACATCGATCAGCTGCCTCCTGCTCACCTCCCACTGGGGATGTGCCCACAACTAGACTGACGCTCTATCCACTGAGCCAAACAGGTCAGGGCCTAAGGAACTGTTCTTACTGGCTTACTTGTATGCAGCACTTTACACTGGTATTGGTTGTTTCACCTCACACCAGGGTCCCTTCCTGTCCTCAGGAGAGGTATCTTCACAAAGCTTCTTCACATTCATTGTGCCATTTGGACTGGGTTGGGTTCTAATTGAACTGAGAAATGGCATAGAAATGGCAACAGTTGCTCTAACTGGTTTGGCTCAGTGGATAGAATGTTGGCCTGGGAACTGAAAGGTCCCAGGTTTGATCCCGGTCAAGGGCAAGTATCTTGACTGCGGGCACATCCCCAGTAGGGGGTGTGCAGGAGGCAGCTGATCCATGTTTCTCTCCCATCAATGTTTCTAACTTTCTATCCCTCTCCCTTTCTCTGTAAAAATTCAATAAAATATATTGAGAGAGAAAAAGTAATGGCAACAGTTCTGCATAGCAGGATTAAATATCTGCCCAAGATAAACTCTGCCACCCTGGGACCAGACTCCCTGTGACTTCCCATTACCTTGGTGTACTTTTATCCCACTCAGACAATCCAGCATGTTGGGGGAAAATAACAACTTGAAGTATGAGATACCAACTGGTTAACATGCTCAAAAGTGCAGCTTTAGCTGTGCTGACCCCCCTCTCAGACATAACTAGAGCCTGAGATATCAGATGCCTGAGATGGAATATTATGGGGGATACACTGACGCTGACTCCAGGTCTTGATCTTTGAAAAGGTCATGTTGGCATCTCCACCAAACTCTCAGCTGCTACTCCCATAAAATGGCCCTGAGACTTCTGCCAATCTTGAGGATTGCCTAAGGCAGCCCAGGGAGACCAGATAAGTGTACATATTCAATAATAGATACATGGCATGGTTATGGTTAAGTCTCAATCAGGCATAGAAAATACATCACCAGAAGTTCTTTAAAAGTCACCAGGGGCCATTAATTTTTTATATTTTATTGATTTTTTTACAGAGAGGAAGGGAGATAGATAGAAATGTCGATGAGAGAGAAACATCGACCAGCTGCCTCTTGTACACCCCCTACCGGGGATGTGCCCGCAACCAACGTACATGCCCCTGACCAGAATGAAACCTGGGACCTTTCAGTCGGCAGACCAACTCTACCACGGAATCAAACCGATTTCGGCAGGGGCCATTAATTTTTTTTTTTTTTAAGATATTTTATTTATTTTGTACAGAGAGGAAGGGAGAGAGATAGAGAGTTAGAAACATCGATGAGAGAGAGTCATCGATCAGCTGCCTCTTGCACACCCCCTACTGGGGATCTGCCCGCAACCAAGGTACGTGCCTTTGACCGGAATCGAACCTGGGACCCTTCAGTCCCCAAGCCGACGCTCTATCCATTGAGCCAAACCGGTCCCGGCTAATTTTTAATGATGGATCTGCATGTACTCAGACAAAAGTGGGAGATTAGCCAGACCAGCATGACTCCGTGGTTGAGCATCAACCTATGACATATACCTGGGTTGCAGGCTTGGTCCCCAGTGTGGGATGTGCAGGAGGCAGCCAATGGTTCTCTCTCATTGATGTTTCTCTCTCTCTCTCCCTCTCTCAAATCAGTAAATATATATATATATATATATATATATATATATATATATATATATATAAAAGTGGGAGATTATTCCAACCTAGTTTAAGGCTAGAAATTAACAATCTGCTAAGAGAAGCCAATAGTTGCTTATCACACAGTCTGCGATGAGGAAACCCTGCGCCCAGCCACAGACTGCCTTGGGAGATAGGGAGGCGTATATGAGCCTATCTTGAAACTACTAATGACCAAGAAGCAAGAAATCATGAGAAATCTGGGAACCTGGCCAGCTCAGGCTGTGATAGCAAGCCTAGATCTTCCATAAGGCACAAACCCCCAAGTTAGTGGAAAGAGGGGTGACCTAATCTGGGTCTGGTGGCCTTATTGACTTTTCAAGATAAAATATACTGCCTCTGTCACACACTGGGAATTCATTTTACCCTTTATTGTACCCTTAGTTTTTTATCTTCACATTTAAAAAAAATATATTTTATTGATTTTTTACAGAGAGGAAGAGAGAGGGAGAGTTAGAAACTTGATGAGTGAGAGAGAATCATCAATCAGCTGCCTCTTGCACACCCCCCACTGGCGATGTGTCCACAACCAAGGTACATGCCCTTGACCGGAATCGAACCCGGGACCCTTCAGTCCGCAGGCTGACGCTCTATCCACTTAGCCAAACCGGTTTTGGCTATCTTCACATTTATAATACATTCAATAGATATCTGTTGAGCATTTTTTTTTTCCTCCACACTAAGGCATTGCTTAAGAACTGGCTTATATGATAAACAAGACAGTAGACAAAGAGCAAGTAATTTCAAACAGTGTTAAGGGCTATGAAGAAAATAAAAGATATTTTCTTTTTTTTTATTGGCTGGGAAGGAGCTTTTATATGAAGGCAGCTAAGGAAAGGCTCAATGAGACTAAGAGTGACTTATCAGTAAGCCAATTAGCATAAAGATAGCAACTATGTAAAGAATTAGATCTAACGTTGTTTTAGTCTGTTTAGGCTGCTGTAACAAAAATACCAGTCTAAACATTTCTTACAATTCTGGAGGCTGAAAGTCTGAGTTCAGGGTGCAATATATATATAAAGCTCTCGCTAGTGCCAATCGCATGTGTGTTTTGATTTGTCATTGTCGACTGTGATTTTGGTTGACACTTCTATTATAGAGAAAGGGTGAATAATAATAATATATATTTTTGAATAATAATATTAAAATATTTTCTAATTTCCTTTCAATGTGCACAAATCTGTGCACCAGGACACTAGTTGTTAACATAAAAACATTCAAACCTGTAAAGAATTTTTGTGAGTTTATTTGAGCCAAACTATCCACAATGGCCAGGAAGCAAAACCTCAATGGATTGAGATAATGCTCCAGAGAATGGTGGGTTACATCTGTATTTATACATTGCAATCAAAGGAAAGGGAAGTAGGTGGGTTACGTGAAATCCGTTGGTGACAGACTAGAGAGGTGGAAAAAAGCAAAGGGGGAGAGGAGGAAACCCCTGGGATTGGATAAAAAGTAAAATGATAGACACACTTTAGGTGGGTACAGGAACAATTAACATGATAACAATGAAGATATTTGTGTTATCTGTCCTGCTGTCTAGGCACATTAGGTTATGCCCCCAAGGGGTCCAGAAAAAGGGAAGTTACAAGTTACCAAGACCTTTCAAGGGTATGTGATTATAGATGCAAAAAGACAGGTAGGCTCAGTTAAGGTAAAGGTTGACCTTGTCAGTGTAGATACCTGCCTAGGATGTAACTACCCACGGTAGCTGCTTTTGGTTAAAGTTTAATTTCAGACCATCCTTTATGGTTACTTTAGGTCTCTGAGTTTGCAAGACCACCATGCAGGCCTTCCCTGAGCTTGTCAGGTTAGCATGTGGCCACTTTTGTCCACAGTATGCTTGCGACTGACATGGCTCAGTGCAATGAGGTTCATCCAGTCTGTTGAGGTCACAGTTCAATTCCCAGCCAGGGCATATGACTGGGTTGCCTGCTGGATCCCCAGTGTGGGGAGTGTAGGAGGCAGCTGATCAATAATTATCTCCCATCACCATAGACTGGGTGACTTATAAACAATAGAAATTAATTTCTCACAGTTCTGGATGCTGGAAAATCCAAGACCAAGATGCTAGGAAATTTGCTGTCTGGTGAGAACCCATTTCCAGATCCATACACAGCTGTCTTCTTCCTGTAACCTCACATGGTAGAAGGATGCCAGGGGCAGTAATCCTATTCACAAGGGCTCCATTCTCATGACCTGATCACACTCCCAAAGATCCCACCCTCAAATAACATAACATTGGGGGTTAGGATTTCAACATATGAATTGGGCAGGGTAAACAAACATTCTACAGCACAGGACAGAATTGCTTAAGGAAAACAGGTCAATAGCAAACATCCAAAAGGAAAGAGGGAAAAAAAAAAAAGGACAGAAAAAAGAGGCAAAAGTAGGTTTATGGTGTATGTGAAACAGATTTTATCCTTTTTTAAAAAAAATATATTTTTATTGATTTTTTACAGAGAGAAAGAGAGAGGGATAGAGAGCTAGATACATCAACCAGCTGCTTCCTGCACACCCCCCACTGGGGATGTGCCCGCAACCACGGTACATGCCCTTGCCCAGAATCGAACCCAGGACCCCTCAGTCCGCAGGCCGACGCTCCATGCACTGAGCCAAACCGGTCCCTCCTTTTCTTTTTTAAAATATATTTTTATTGATTTCAGAAAGGGAGAAATAGAAACATCAATGATGAAAATAATTGATTGGCTGTATCCTGAACACCCCCTAGTGGGGATCAAACCGCCACCCAGGCATGTGTCCTTGACTGGAATTGAACCCAGGACTCTTCAGGCCACAAGCCGATGCTCTATCCACTAAGCCAAAACAGATAGGGTCAAAATTTATTCTTGTATTATTATTTATTAATTATTATATTATTTTCTATATGAACAATAGCAAGCCTCCTTTTGCCCTACCCTGTATAATTCAAGTCCCAAAAAGGAAGGAGGAAGATAATGGTACAGCTCAATATTTGAAAAGACAATGCTTTGAATTTCTCAAAACTAATGAAAGATAAAAGGACTGAAAGGTCCCAGGTTTGATTCCAGTCAAGGGCATGTACCTTAGTTGCGGGGCACATTCCCAATAGGGGGTGTGTAGGAGGCAGTGTAGGGGGTGTGTGATTGATGTTTCTCATCGATGTTTCTAACTGTCTCCCTTCCTCTCTGTAAAAAAAAAAAATCAATAAAATATATAAAATAGAAACATCAATGATGAGAATCATTGATTGGCTACCTCCTGCACTCCCCCCAGGGTTGCGGGATGGAGTCCGCAACCCTGGGCATATGCCATTGACGGGAATCGAACCTGGAACCCTTTGGTCCACAGGCCAATGCTCTATCCACTGAGCAAAACCAGCTAGGGCTATTTACTTAAAATATTTTTAAGATATATTTTTATTGTTGACAGTATTACAAATCTCTCCCATTTTCTCCCTTTACCCCCCTCCTCCCATGCCCTACCCACACATCTCCAGGTCTTCACTACCCTATTGCCCAGGTCTATGGACTATGGATATAAGTATATAAGTTGTTTGGTTTATCTCTTCTCATCTTTCCAACTCCACATCAAGGTATGTCAGTCGTTCCATGCCTCCATGCTTTGTCTTACTTTGTTGATCAATTTTGTTCATTAGATTCCACAAATAAGTGAGATCATGTGATATTTGTCTTTCTCAGATTGGCTTATTTCACCAATGGATCAAATTTAAATATATATATATATATTTCTTTATTGATTTTAGAGGAAGGAGAGGGAGAAATGTCAATAATGAGAATCATTGACCAGCTGCCTCCTGCACGGCCCCTACAGGGGATTGAGCTTACAACCCGAGCATGTGCCCTTGGCCAGAATCGAACCTGGGACCCCTCAGTCCGCAGGCCAATGCTCCACCCACTGAGCCAAACTGGTCAGGGCTGGATCAATTTTTCGCCCCCAATATATTTTATTGATTTTACACAGAGAGGAATTGAGAGGGACAGAGAGTTAGAAACATCGATGAGAAAGAAACATCGACCAGCTGCCTCTTGCACACCCCCCACTGGGGTTGTGTCCACAACCAAGGTACATGCCCTTGACCGGAATCGAACCTGAGACCTTTCAGTCCGCAGGCCGATGCTCTATCCACTGAGTCAAACCGGTTCTGGCTGGATCAATTTTTTTAAAAGTGACATGAAGAAGCTTTTGTTCTTCCCTCCCCTTCTGGGTTGGTGGTGGAAATCACTAGCTCTCTTCTCTGCAGGAAATGTCTGAGTCAGGAGCCCCTGGCCACGGGCCAGACAACATCGTCACATGAAGGTTGAGGCTAAACATAATACAGACTCCTAGCAAGCATCTTTTATCCAGTGTATGAAGACATTTCTATACACTGCAGTGAATAATCTGAAACAAAATTAAGGAAACAATTCTATCAAAAAGAACAAAATACTGCCCGGCCAGCGTGGTTCAACCTATGAACCAGGAGGACACAGTTCAATTCCTGTTCAGGGCACATGCCTGGGTTGTGGGCTTGATTTCCAGTTGGGGGTATCAATGACCCTCTCTCATTGATGATTCTAATTCTCTCTCCTTCTCTGAAATCAATAACAACATATTTTTTAAAAAAGAGAACAAAATACTTAGGAATAAATGTAACAAAGGAGGCAAAAGACTTGTACACAATACTACAAAACATTGATGGCCCTGGCCAGTATGGCTCAGTTGGTTGAGTGTCATACATTGCACTGAAAGATCACAGGTTCAATTCCCATTCATGGCACATGCCCAGATAGTAGGTTCCAGCTTGGTTGGGGTGCATGCAGGAGGCAACAACTGACAAATGTTTCTCTCTCTCTCCCTCTCCCTTCCTCTTTCTAAAATTAATAATAAACATATTAAGGAAAAACAATGCTGAAATTAAAGACATAACTAGAAAAATATGACACATTTGTAAACTGAAAGACTTTAATGTTATGAATAGTTCCCAAAGCAATCTACAAATCCAGTGTAATCCCTATCAAAATCCCAATTATATATATATATGTTATTTTAAAATATATTTTATTGATATTTTACAGAGAGGAGGAAGGGAGAGAGATAGAGAGCTAGAAACGTCGATGAGAGAGAAACATCCACCAGCTGCCTCTTGCACACCCCCTACCACTGAGCCAAACCGGTTTCGGTCAATTATATTTTTTATAATAGAAAAACCCATCATAGGGGGGGGGAGGCAATGTTAAAATATGTACACAGATAATAATTTAATAAAAAAATGTAAAAGAAAAAAAAAAGGAAAAACCCATCATAAAATTCATTTGAAATCTTCAGAGGTCCAAAATAGCCCAAAGTCTCCGAAATAAATGAACAAAAATGAGGGAACACACTTTCTGATTTGAAAGTATACTAGAAAGTTACAGTAATCAAAACAGTGTAATACTGGCAGAGAGACATACAGACTAATGGGACAGAACAGAATGCCAAGAAACACTCACATGTACAAATGACTTACAATAAGGGTGCCAAGACCATTTAAGTAAAAAAGTTTGACAAATGGTGTTGGGAAGACAATGCCCTCATGCAAAAAAATGAAGTTGGACTTTCAAAAAAAAAAATTTGTTTAAGGTATCCCACATCTGTGGGATATTTATTATACATTATTTTCTGAGCACTTCCTTTGTATTTTCTGCCTTGGAGATAGCACCGTGGCTAGGAAAACCAGCCTAGACTGTCTGGGTTTCATTATCTACTCCACTATTTGCCTTCTGGTGGGTTAATTTGGGTCCTATAAAAGCAACCTTCAGATAGGATCAGCTATGGAGGACTTATTAAGAGGAGAGCTTTCTAGGAATAAGCCTGCTTTAACTTCTCTGCCACACCCAGTCATTGCTTGGGAGGAAGGCTTGGAGAGTGTGGCCTCAGAGTGAACACAATGGATTTCAGAGCACAACAGCTGGTCAGTTACATTCCCCAGAGTTGGAGATCTGAGGCATATTTTATTTTCATGACCACACAGATTTATTTCTCCACACAGTTGGATTACCAAGCTACTCCACAGTTTCCATGGATCTGGGAACAAGCCAGAGCAGTTCCACCTCTTCACCTGATATGTCATGAGTCCTAAACAGGTAGTTCTAACCCACGTCATGGGCTCTTCCATTGAAGAGCAATGTCCCCAGATTCAGTACCCAGAAACCCAAGACAAATGAGGGCATTTGGAAGAGTGTTAAGAGTCATAATAATGATACTATGCTGCTATAAAAAAGAAGGAATTCTTACCATTTGCAGCAGCATGGATGGACTTGGAGAGCATTGTGTTAAGTGAAATAAGCCAGGCAATGAAAGAAAAATACCACATGATCTCACTCATTTATGGAAAATAAAGAACATTATTATTATTATTATTATTATTTTTTTTAGAAAATAAAGAACATTATAACCTAATAAAAAGATAAATACAGAGGCAGTAAAGCACCGAACAGACTGTCTAATGGAAAGCAGGAGAGTGTTGGGGAGAGGGGGAAAGAGATCAACCAAAGGACTTGTATGCATGCATATAAACACAACAAATGGATACATGACACTGGGGGGAGGGGGTGGGATAAGGGCATGCAACAGGAGGTAGAGGCTAGGGGAAGGTCAAAGAGGGAGGGAAAGAGATATAAGTACTACTACAAGTAATACTTTAAACAATTATATATATATATTTTAAAGTCAGAATAATGTGGATGATTGCCTTTTTTTAAAAAAAAATGAGCTTCTCCTGTACTTAAAAAATATATATATATATTTTATTGATTTTTTTTTTTTTTTTTAAAGAGAGGAAGAGAGGGATGGAGAGCTAGAAACATCGATGAGAGAGAACCATCGATCAGCTGCCTCTTGCACACCCCTGAGTATGTGCCCACAACCAAGGTACATGCCCTTGACCGGAATCGAACCTGGGACCCTTCAGTCCGCAAGCCGACATTCTATCCACTGAGCCAAACCAGTTTCAAAATTGCCTGCTTTTATTTTTTAAATCCTCACCCAAGGACATGCTTAGAGAAAGGAAGGGGAGAGAAAGAGAGGGAAAGAAACATCAACTGATTGCTGTCTGTACAAGTCCCAACCAGGGACCTAACCCGCAACCTCTATGTGCCCTGACCAGGAATTGAACTGGCAACCTTTCAGTGCTCAACAAACTAAGCCACTCTGGCTAGGCGGTTTTCATTTCATTGTTATCATTTTTAAGTATGTTTTTATTGATTTTTAGAGAAAAAGGGAGAGATAGAAACATCATCATGGGTCGGCTGCTTCCTGCATGCCCCCTACCAGGGATCAAGCCCCCTCCCCAGCATGTGTCCTGACCGGGAAGTGAGCCGGAGACCTCTTGGTTCATGAGCCACACAGGCCAGGCAGACTATTTTCATTGTAAACGGGGAAGTTATGGGAAATTATCCCAGGCTATTCTGGAGAGAGAGAAAAAAAAAATTAAAGTGAGCTTTTACCCAAGTTTTCCAATTCCTCCTTGGCTGATAGTAATAGAAAGTATAAAGTGGAAGACTAGGATATGTAAAATTAAATACCTAAATGTCATTTTCCTTTAATATTTTAACCTATTTCTTCCCCTGTAAAATTAGAATAATACTTATTTTATAACATTGCTTAGAAATTAATATATTGGGAAAGGGCTTTGTAAACTATTAAGGAATAAACAGTAGAAATTATTACCAATTAACAGTATTTTTTTTTTTGTGTGTGTGTGTGTGAGAGAGAGAGATTTGGGGTTTACTTAAGGAACACCAGGTTCCATGACAACAGTAAACTTTACCTATGGATTCAGTCCTCCTGGAATCTAGTAAACTCCATTTGCTATTCAGCTGAAAAAACATTTTCAGCCTTTCCAGTCTAATCCTTAAATGCCATCATTTATGACAATAGAAATTCCTGAGCTAAACAGAACAAAGAAGCTAAGATAAGTAGCCAGAACTGTCCTGAGCAGGAACCCAGAAGCCCATACTTGCCCAATGCTGCTGCCACCATCAGAAGTGCTTTCTTCTTGTATTCTCCCACATTAGTCTCCTGTATTCAAAGAAACTAATAGGAAGCCAGCAGAGAAAGGGAGCCTGGGAAATACAGTTTGCAGGATTTAGACCCTTAGATTTCAGAATAAACAAAAGACTAAGAGACAAATACACAGTTCCCTACCGTGTTTCCCCCAAAATAAAACATCCTCCGAAAATAAGGCCTACTTACAGGTTTCCTTCTGAGTGAAATATAAGGCATCCCCCGAAAATAAGGCCCCCCTAGGCTCTGTCTCAGAATGCTATTGCTAAACATGAGAGATTTGGTCCACTGATTCTGAAAGAAATGGAGTCACAAGAAATTCACCAGGAAATTCAGGAATTGGATTGTTATGATGATGTTCCAGAAGATGATGACATGATTATCATTGAATAAAATGAGTCAATTCTTGATACTGTAGGATTCACAGTTTGTCTGGTTTAATGTTGACAACTACCGTACTACTGTACCATATACAGGTAATAAATTTCCTATATTTTCATTTAACAATAAATGTGTACCGTATTCTTCTTCATGGAAAAATAAGACATCCCCTGAAAATAAGACCTAGCGTATCTTTGGGAGCAAAAATTAATATAAGACACTGTCTTATTTTGGGGAAAACAGGGTATTAGTAACAGAATTGCTAGCTAAAGCTTCAACTAGGCTCATCAATTTAAGTAATACGTTTACTTCAGATCCAGGGTAACTGTGGAACTCAGACCTTGTACTGCATGAAATGGAGAAATCTACCAGGCTGGATCATAGCCTTCTCCCAAGAGGCAATCATGTTCCTGTCTCTGACAGTTAGATACAAAAGACACCCGGAACTGTTACAGCAAATTCTTTATTTTCATATTAACATTAAAATAGAAAACACGAACATTAAAACATATTAACAGAGATCTCATTGCTCTGTTTTGAAAGCAGGTACAAGGATATATAAAACAAGATGTTTTGAGTTTGCTTAACTCCAAATCCTCAAATGGGAAAACAACCTGAGAGACAGGAATGAAGAAACATGGCAGGGCCTGGTGCTATACAGGACATCAGAGCCTGGATCTACAAATGCAATCTTCTGCCAGATGCGGGGGTGCAGGGAGGCTAAAGGTGAGGGTTTTTTCCTTTGGAGAAATCAGTCACATGAATTTGTTTCTAAAACATACAAATTTACTGAAGGAATCCAAGGACTGGCAAGAGGTGAGATTCACCCAACCACACTAGTAGTAAGTCCCTTGGTTCCTATGCTTAGGCCAATCAATCAGCATCCCTTGAGGGTACTTCAAGGCTAGTTAAATCCTAACCCTGTCGAAGACAAAAGGCAGACAGGCTGCATCCCTCTCTGTGACAGTCTACTGAAACCAGATATGTTCTGCTTTTTAATTCAAATCCCAATCTGCCCCCGAAGCTTTAGGCCTGGGCAATCAAATCATCAACATATCAAAAGGAATATATCCTCTGAGGAAAGGGGGCTTTTTCCCAGATCCTGGAAATTGGCTTTTTTTTTTTTTTTTTAAATAAACAGGAAGATGCCATTTTTAAAAGGCACAAGTAGAACTTGGAACTCTGGGGAAATCTGCAATAACCCCTTCCTGGTGAGAAATGCTGGAAAAGGCTCAGGAGTTGACAGGTCAGAACTATTTTGAAATATTAACGATTTTACAACAATTATTTTAAGAAAAATCACACTCCTGAGCCCTCTACTGGAGAAAAGTGCAGGGCCCAAATGTGGACAATACAGACTTAAAATGAATAACCATTTCCCTCAACACTTACAAAAGTTTAGGAATGGAGGCAAATCAAAGAAACTTGGGCCCTGGCCAGTGTAGCTCAGTTGGTTGGGTGTCATCCTGTGCATGGAAGAATTGCAGGTTCCATCGCTGGTCATAACAGATAGCCAGGGTGTGGCTCGATCCCCAGAAGGAGGATCCCCAGCAGGAGGCAGCTGATCAATGTTTCACTCTTACATAGATGTTTCTCTCTCAACCAATAAAAATGTTTAATATATACATATACATACATATATGTATATATATGAATGAATGAAACTTGGATTTAGACATTTTCACATGGGAAAGGATTTACATGAGAATTCTAAACATGCTCAATAAATGCCTCTCACTCCGAAGGAGTAGCTTTATTCAGATGGGAATTTTCAGAACTGAAGTGACAGGCCCTTCTCCCATTTTCAGCAGCAGTCTGAGCAGCTTCTCTTTTGTAAGTCTCTTTTGCAAAGTTAGCCCATTGCTCCTAATATGATACTAAGAGATTTAAGAGCTTTAACATATTGCTTGCTGATCTATCCCTAATGAGGGAAAAGGAATGGTCTTCATAGCAATGGCTTATATAAAACTATCCCTGAGATTTTCGGCTGGCTACAAAAATGTCTTCCCCACTGCTCAAACAACTGGCCTCTTTCCTTGGCTCTCACAATGCAATGAGCTTAATGCCTTCAGCATTGGGAAAATTGTCAATAACTCATTAAAGCTGCTTCCATCATAGGCTTGCCCATATTCTAGCAACTGCACAACTGGAACTTAACTGTGGCTGCCACAAAGTAGACCAGATGTGCTTTACCACACACTTTTATGGGGATTGAGACTGAGATACTAAAATGGTAGCCCACACGGTCAGAAATAGATAAAATCCTATACAAGGTTCTAGAATGCCCTCTTGTGTTCAACTGAAAAATTCTGCATCCACTTGCATCCAACCAGCCTCAAATGGTTAGTCCCTTTAGGGACATAAGCATTCCCAAACCAAATAGCCCATGTGACAAGACCACTCAAACAAGGCCTAGAAGATGGTTGGTGCACAATCATATCCTAAATGACTGCTAGGAAGATACTCTCTGTGGTCCAGCAAACAGTCTGAATGAAAGTTATCGTTTCTCCACAAAGATTTATGAAGGCTTTTAACCCAAGATTTGGTCAATGTAGACAGTAACAGTCACTTACGCTTTTGATGGACATAATACACAATCTGTAATTTTAGTGACCTGGAGTCTTAGAATCATACTAAACCAAAGGAATCATGTTCCCAAAAGTTCTAGGCCAGACAATAAGCAGGGATCTTACTCAAGGCTAGATGCTAGCAAACATGGTCACTCCCACTTATAGATTTGAACCATCTTCTCTGTTAAGGTAGCCACGTGGCTGCTATGATTCACCTCAAATGGACAGATGTCCAAGACAGGCTGATCAGTCGCCAGACCCTGCAGCAAGGAGCCACTGCTAGCATCCCATACCTAAAGGAGACAAAGATAAAAGGTAAAAAGGCATTCCATTAAGCTAGGGGACTTTCTTTCTCAACAACTTTGAAAGAGATGCAGAGAGCACTGCCTGGGTAGCAAAGCCCCTACCCCTCATCAGGTTGCAATCAGCACATTGATATGATTCAGTATGAACACCTACTATAATCAGCAATTAGTTTATCTGTGAGCAAATTTGAAAATCAAGCCTTGTTAGCATTCATCTCTTGAACACATGCGTTGGGCAGTCTTCTAGGAATAGAAGGGACAATATGACAAAATCCTTGTTCCTGTCTTCATGGAACCTATCATCTTCTAATTGGTACTTTCTTTCTCTTTTACTGTGAAATTTTTTATTGTGAAATAAAAAATTTAAAGTATTAAAACCCATACACAGGTGATTAAGCTTTTACTACATCTGCTTTATTAATCTTTTTTTTTCCTTTTTCTTTTCTGATTTAATGTCCTTTTAACTTTAAATTCTTAGGTAAAGCTTGGATTCAAGTTCAAAAACATCTCATCGCAGGCACCCCCTGCTGCATATTGCTTTACATCAAGAAGGACATTATCTGGTAAGCTCACCTACCTAAATTGATTGTTATGTTTAGGTGGTAATAGCTGACTCCTCCCCCTATTGTGAAATTTCCCACCAACCTCTCATCTATTGATAAAGCTGATGACTGAATCTTTATTTTATAGGCATTTCAGCAGTGTTGTTTTCTTTTTATTAAGATTCAAAGTACAGCCCATGGAACACTTTAGCTGATGTAAAAAGAATGAAGTGAATCTACAGATAATGAAATGAAAAGAGAGCCAAGATAGGAAGTTAAATGGGAAAAGAGGATATCCATAGAAAGCAGTAGTAAAGTGTGATTTATAAGAAAAATAAACTGCCGAAACCGGTTTGGCTCAGTGGATAGGGCATCGGTCTGTGGACTGAAAGGTCCCAGGTTTGATTCCGGTCAAGGGCATGTACACTGGTTGCGGGCACATCCCTGGTGGGGGGTGTGCAAGAGGCAGCTGGTCGATGTTTCTCTCTCATCGATGTTTCTGGTTCTCTATCCCTCTCCCTTCCTCTCTGTAAAAAAATCAATAATGTTGAAACTAGTTTGGCTCAGTAGATAAGAGCATCGGCCTGCGGACTGAAGGGTCACGGGTTCAATTCCGGTCAAGGGCATGTGCCTTGGTTGTGGGCACAATCCCAGTGGGGGGTGTGCAGGAGGCGGCTGATCAATGTTTCTCTCTCATGGATGTTTCTGACCCTCTATCCCTCTCTCTTCCTCTCTGTAAAAAAATCAATAAAATATATTTAAAAAAATAAAAATAAACAAAATAAACTAAGCAAACATACGTACTCACACATATGCAGATATATATAATCATGAAGGAGAACTTTGGCTTTTTGCTTTATATATTTCTTGATAAAAATATAAAAGGCTCACCAGGGCAGAATATGATGCTTCATCCCCAATACACACTAGGATGCTGCCACTCTTCTCTGGGTTTTGGAAAAGAGCACTTTTGGTCAGTAGTTTGCAAGTGCGTCCCCCAAGGAATGTCTGTACAGGATGGCAAGAGCAGACTGGCTCTCCAGCATCATCCAGCTTGTAGGACATCTCCATCAGAACACTGCGTAAAGTGTTGTGATTTTTATCTATAAATAGAAAAATGTATTGCTCCATGAAGATGATCCAAATAAATTAACCAAGCACCTCAGCTACAACACAGTTGAGTGAAAAAGCCTCATTTTTATTAAACCATCAAGCATAGCTAACAAAGCAAATATAGTAACAAGCCCTATGTGGGTTTATCAGTGGTGAGTGCTCTGGCCAGTGGACTGAAGGGTTGCATTCTGGTCAAGGGCACTTACTTTGGTTGCAGGTTCGATCACTGGCCCTGGTGGGGGCACATGTGGGAGGCAACCAATTGATGTGTCACTCTCACATTGATGTTTCTGTCCCTCTCCTTCTCCCTCTCCCTTCCACTCTCTCTAAAATTCGATGTGGAAAAAAAAAAAAATCTTCTGGTGAGGATTAATAACAAAAAAAACAACAACCAAAAACACACACATAGAGAAACACAGAAATAGTCGTTCTTAAAAAGAACACATAGTAATAACAAAAATAATACAGCACAAATGAAATTCAGAACCCTAGCCTAGGATGAAGCAATGGACTATCAGCCGAAACCGGTTTGGCTCAGTGGATAGAGCGCTGGCCTGAGGACTCAAGGGTCCCAGGTTCTATTCTGGTCAAGGGCATGTACCTGGGTTAAGGCACATCCCTTGTAGTGGGTGTGCAAAAGGCAGCTGATCAATGATTCTTTCTCTCTCATCGATGTTTTTAACTCTCTATCCCTCTCTCTTTCTCTCTGTAATAAATCAATAAAATATATTTAAAAAAGGAAAAAAAGAATGGAATATCTATCCTTTTTAGTACAATCACTGTATCCTGCAGACCTCTGCTTGGGTTTTTAATCTTCCTTAACAGTTCTGACCACATTTTTCTTCCCTTTCCCCAGTGAGGACTCTATTAGCCCCAGAACTGAACATTTTTATAAATGTGTTACTATAGAAGGGGAAACATGCATCTACAGCACTGCTGGGAGGCAAATGAAAACTAGAGAACAAAACAGAGGCCCCAAGTTTTCTTGGAGACAGAGACCTATGAGATACTAAGAACAAAAAGGGACAGAAGACTCTGCTGAAGCAACTCTATAGCTCCAACAAAATTGTAAATGATTACATAGCCACTAATAGCAGAAGTATAGCACTTTAATGACTATTCTGATGAAACATCTGCCTAACCATCAGTACAGCTCATCAAGATAAAGATTCATACCTTTCAGGCTAAAAAGAACCTATGAATTTAAATAGAGCTGGTTGTCAGAGGTTCCAACTTGGTTCTGGAGGCAGTGAGAAGTTCAGTTAGGTAGGCCCACACAACAATGATTGTCCTTCTATTTTCCACTTAACTTTGTTGGCCCCAAATAAGGAACAGCTAAGGCCCTAATCAGAGCCCTACATGGCTGCCTTCACTGGGGCCTTTCTGTTAAGTGGAGTGAGGAGCAAGCAGAAGACATAAAACTGATCTGAGAGTGGCTCAATGGCCTCAAAAGCAGGTCTCCTCATCCCATTACTGTTTAAGTCGTAGGGATTCCAAAAGTGGCTCATTTTCTTCTAGGAAGTACCTAGCAGAATCTGTCCTAGTTCACACAGTGAGGAGCAGGAAGGCAGGCTCCACGCAGAAACTTGAAGCTATCATTCTCACTGTGGTAGTAATAGCTGTCAGTCTGTGAGGGGCTTACCAATACTACTGACGGGTAGGGAAAACTCTCCTCCCAAACAAATCACAGGAGGTCCCATGAGGGCATCCTAACACTCACCAGGCCTGTAGGTCACAAGACAGTGTCGGGTGCTGCTTTCTGTCTGAAAGTCTATGCAGCCCCCCGGCTCTATGGGCAGCACGTGAGGCTGATGAGAAGAGCCCGTTTTTCGCTCCCAGAAGGTAGCATTCTCCAAGGTTCCAGCCAACACTCCACCATATGGAAATACAGCCGAGGCAGCTTTGGGTATATATGACAGGGACACCAGAGGGCATCTGAAGGGGAAAAAAGGAAACCATGCCTCACATTCTAATACTTGCACTATTCCAGACCCCATTATCAGGAGCCCTCCCTTGAGCACATTTCTATCTCTATAAAAGAGATTAAAAACATCTGAGTCACTATCTGACATCTGATAAAAATGACCAACCCACTCTGTAGAAATAAAAAGCCATCCATATAATATTCTACATCAATTTCAGAAGACACCACATGCTCTAAATGCAATGAAAACAAATGGACAAATAAAATAAATAGTACAAGATCACAATTACAAGAAAAGAGTTAGCCACATACATAAAGAAAAATCAGAAAAGAAACACAGCTTATATATCTAAATAAAATAAAGCTTCCAAGTCGTAGTTGACAGACCTCTCGATTAAAATATAGCTTAAAGCAACTAATTTCAATTTAAACAATTATTTCTTTATAGATTATCTAAATCTCTTTTTGCAAGCATATATCCAGGATTATGTAAAAAATTGTCTCAGAAATATTAGCCTATAGACTATGTCTTTATAAACTTGTTTCTGTTTAAGTTGCCTAAACGATCACTTTGCCTGCCTTATTTTATTTCTGTCATAATGAAGCTAACCAAAGCAAACTCAAACAGAAATAAACAATATTTACAAATATTTCCTTGCCATTTGTTATATTTTATTATCTATCCTATGTGGTTCTCTACATCAATGGCAGTTACCTTGTTTGCCTAGGGTTGACATTTGTGTAAGTTTACATCAATTATCTTCTGGCCCACATACCACATCCCTGAAGCATGATTCTACCCCATCCAAATGAAAAGAAGACCCCAGTGTTGAACCTAGGTTTCAGTAAATAATTATTACTATAGTGCTATCATTATATTTAAATCATGTTGCCCTCTTTTAATATATATTCAAATTGGAAATAGAAATTCCTTCTTAAGACTCTTCTTGTTTGGCCCAGGTCATAAACACATCTCCGTTTGAAAACTTTGTGTGTCCAGGATTATTATGCCCAAATGGTACTCAACACATTCTGAAAAGCCACCGTCATGCTGAAGGCCACCCACCCTCAGAACTCTTACAAACCTCCCAACTCTGTAATTGGATTATAAATGATTAAGTCATAGTAATATGGTATCCTTAGACCAAATTGGTTGAATTGTGCATTAGGGAAGTTTTAAATCACTTTTTATTGAGCTACCCTTTACTATTTTCTTTGTGTGTTAGATCTGTGGCTGTAAAAGCAAGTGTTTGCTAACCATATTTAATAGATGAAGAACACAACAGGCTAAGATGAGATCACTCATGTGTAGAGGACCTGTGTGTTGAACATAGATCTGACTTCATTTTGCCATGTTAGATAAAGAGAGAATTAATACAATAACTGTCTAAGAGAAAGATGCTACCTACAAGTGAATGGCTCCCTACCTGGCTTTTTGAGGTACTAATTCCTGGACATAACAACTTGTGTTTCGAAGATCATATACCAGAACTGAACCGTTGACCAGTCCAGCGTAGATATAATTGTTTTCATCAAGACACCAGCAGCAGCTCCAGACAGCACGCCCAGCATTATAAGTCTGGACCACAGTATTTGTCTCCAGGCTGTGAAGTTATAAGAGACTTTTACAACTATGCATTAATATAACTAAAGATGTAAAGATCATCATCTCAATGCTGATCATTTAATACATTCTCCCACCCAAACTATTTGAATTTCCAATTTCCTCTAAGGAATGCCCAGATAACACCTTCTATTTCAAAAATATTTTTTTGGCGAGTGGGGGGATAGGGGAAACATGTGTTCCTCTTAAACTGTAATGAAGTAAGAGTAAATTAAAGGGACACAGACAAGTACATTCACATCTTATTTCCATTACCTTCTCCATAGTTACCTATTACACAGGCGATCATATACCATGTTGAAAATATAAAAATATATTATAATTCAATCATCTAGAGAGAATCATTTATAACAATTTGGTATTTAACCCCTCTTCATACCAATTTTATAACACTACTAGAAAAAACAACACAGCACATACATATGCAAAACATCACAATACATTGAGTTTTGGAGCAAAATTAAGCAGAAGCATTTTTGAAAAGTTCTATCTTGATGTTCTTCAGATTTAGGTGCAGAAATTAAATAGGAAGCCAACTATCAGATATTTAATAAGAACTATTTTCTAAAAGATAAAGGCACAGATCATTTTCAGATTTGGTTCACAGCACTCACAAAGCATGTAAAAGATAAAATGCAGTAACTGAGCCTAGCCTGTGTTGCTCAGTGGTTGAGCAATAATACATGAACCAGGAGGTCACGGTTCAATTCCCAGTCAGGGAACATGCCAAGGTTATGGCCTCGATCCCCAGTAGGGGGTGTGCAGAAGGCAGCCGATTAATGATTCTCATCATTGATATTTCTATTTCTCATCCCCTTCCTTCCATTCTGAAATAAAAAAAGTAAAATGCAGTCACTGAGGGTTATCAATTAGAGAAGTCATCATGGCACCCAAGGAGAGTGAGCTCCCAGTATTCCTGTTAGGCAAAATGATCCAGCAATAAACAGTCTTAAGCTGGTTAGGTAACTCAATGGTGTCAGGTATTAAGGCTGCCTCCATATTGTCATTTCATCATCTCAAGGATGTTACTCTTATCTGCATGGCTTAAAATGTATTTTGTAACATTTAAAGAAATGGAACTTTACACATATTGTTTTGAAATATGCTGTGTCACCTTTTAAAAGCAATACAGTTTGAATTAAATAAAGAAGATAATGTCTTAGACCAAAAAAACCCCAAAAAAACCCTAAGCTAAGGTCATCATAACATGAATATTAATTTACATGCTATTCAACATTCAACAGCTCAGGTCCTATCTTCCTCCCCAAAGCACTCACCTGGTCAGTTTAACAGTGTTATCTAGGGAAGCAGAGAGAAGTAAGCCTTTGGACTGATTGCCAAAAGCCAGTCCTCGGATCTGCTTGCTATGCATGGCAATATACTGACTGCTTTTCATGTTGGCAGTACTGAACATCTTAACACCAAAGCCTGTCAAAGATAAGGAGAGAGTAAGATACGTCACTGATAGATTATGGCAAAGCAAACTCTTTCAAGTAGCTCCTTTGCCCACCTTTCTTGACATGTAAGTTCCTGGAAAAAGTTAGTAAAAAAAAAAAAAAAGAATAAAAACTTCCTGTGGTTTTAATCTATTATAAAAAATATATTCCAGCCGTGGCTGGTCCAGCTCAGTGGATAGAGCGTTGCCTGTGGACTTAAAGGTCCCAGGTTCGATTCCACTCAAGGGTATGTACCTGGGTTGCGGGCACATCCCAGTGGGAGAAGGCAGCTGATCAATATTTTTCTATAATTAATGTTTCTTTTTTCTCTTTTTTTAAAAATATATTTTATTGATTTTTTACAGACAGGAAGAGAGAGGGATAGAGTTAGAAACATAGTATAGTATTTAAAAAATATATATATATTTTTTTTATTGATTTTTTAAATTTTATTTATTTACTTATTTTTGCAGAGAGGAAGGGAGAGGGATAGTTTGAAACATCGATGAGAGAGAAACATTGATCAGCTACCTCCAGCACACCCCCTCTAATCGGGATATGCCCATAACATGCCCTTGACCGGAATCGAACCTGGAACCTTTCAGTCTGCAGGCCAATGCTCTATCCACTGAGCCAAACCAGTTAGAGCAAAATTAGTATAGTATTAATAAAATAATAAATGTATTCCAAAATTCCTTTATTTGAAATTTGTAATTCCCCCCCCCCCCTAAAATAAACTTAGGTTAAGTTCAATGAGTTTAAAAAAAAAAATACATTTTTTATTGGTTACAGAGAGGAAGGGGGAGAGAGAGATAGAATCATTGATTGAGCCCACAACCCAGGGAAGTGCCTGACTGGGAATCAAACCATGATTTGATTCACAGGTTGACTCTCATTTCCTGAGCCACACCAGCCAGGCAGGAATCTGTCAATTTGAATAATCTTAAAAATAAGTATTAAAATCTTGTCTTAATTTGAATTAGTCCTCAGAATAGTGTTTTTGCTTTCCCCCCTAAAATGTTTCCAATCTAAAATGCACCTATAACTTCAGTGGGACATATAGTCCTTCTTGGACTGTACCAGTAATGCACATTTTCAAGTACCTCATCTTCTCTTACTTTATCATGGATTTTCGGTATTTCTGCTCTCTTGGTGAATTAATTTACAGAAGGAAGTCAACAGACAGTAAAGACATTGTGCATGAGCAGGAAACTAAGAAAAGCTAATTTGGGGGGCTGAGGACAGTGTTTTGGACACAAGAACACTGGATACTCCAAAAAGAGAGAAGAGAAATAGAGTTCAATAATGTATAAGAAAACCGAGGTTCTAGACCAAGCATGTCAAATTCAAAGGCTAACACGGGTCAAATAAACAAGGTTTAAGTTTATGTGGGCTGCAAAAAAATAAAAGTTTCAATTTTCATAGAAACGTAAGTTTATTTCAATAGAGACATACTGAATACAAAGGGCTGAAATAAATTAGTTGTTAATGAGTATTTGTTGTGGGCCTCAAGTTTGACATGCTTGTTCTAGACTGTTCACCTGGGACAAAGGTAGCCTGAGGAGACGGTTGTGATACCACCAGACAGCTCAGAGCATCACAGTAGGTCATAATTCGGCAGTTTCCATTCTGAGACACTGTGAAGGTCTTCTGGAAAAAGTACTTGTGCTGGGGCTGCTTGCAGGGCGAGCCGCTTAGCCAAGGCCCTTTGGAGCTCAGTAAGAGCTGATCCCGATGTTCCAGAATAAGTCTTTGCAAGTCCTAAAATGAAAAAGATTTTATAAACGTGAGGCTTTTTTGTTTAGTATTGTTTTACTAAAAATTTTTAAGTTATTTTTATTGATGAGAGAGAAACATCAATTTGTTGTTCCACTTCTTATTCACGCACTCATTTGTTTATTCTTGTATGTGCCCTGACAAGGGATCAAACCCACAGCCTTGGTGTGCTGGGATGATATTCTAAACAACTGAGCTAACCTCCCAGGGCCGTGTGTAGCTTTTTTTATTGTTATTCCCCTCATGCAAAATTCCTTGATCTAATACAAGGAGGTGTTGTTGTTGTTATTTTTTAAAGTTTTTATTGATTTTTAGAAAGAGAGGAAAATAGAGGGATAGAGATAGAAACACTATCATTTAGCTGCCTCCTGCACGTTCCCCACTAGGAATTGAGCCCACCACCTGGCATTTGCCCTAACCAGGAATGGAACCGATGACTCTTAATTCCTGGGTCTACACTCAATCACCGAACCACACCAGCCCAGCACAAGGAGGTTTCTTACCCATTATAAGAAAACGTTAACATAAATCCTAGAGAATTGCTGAAGTTCTGGCAGTATTACAATAAGCAAATGAAAAAATACGAGCACAGAATCATAAATAAGGTTGAAATTGTTTTTGCTTAAAACATCATTTTATTGGTAGATGCAGGAAGATGAAAGGACTTGCGTTTTGAGTTATCTGGTTTAAGCTTTTTAAAAATCAAATTGCAAAAGAATTAATCATAAAACATATAAGCTTTGGACAAATGCTCTAAACAGTAATAAAGTTGGTCATGTTCACTTGCTGACAATTTTAATAAATCCTATTTTTATCTGAGATGAACCTTAGTAATATTTAGATTCTTTTTCAATTCCTATACAGAAAGTCATTCGGATTAGAAAGGGCAAACTTACCTGGACACGACTATGAAGCTTAGTGCATTCCTCAGTGAGGACTTGAAGTCGGAGCCGGCACTGTGCTGTTTCTAACTCTGCCTGCTTCCTTAGCATCTGCTCTTGTAATAAGGTACTAGAGGGGGAAAGCCAACAAGAGGTAGAAATTAGGAAGGCTACTGAAGACTTCCCATCAAAGTAGCAAAGTAAGTTTATGCTATGATACAAACACTTTGCTGTAAATGTGTCATGGCTGAATAAAATATAACAAGAGAAAAAAAATCTCAAATCCAGAAACAATACAGAAATGTAGCACACATGGCTAAACTCATGAGCCTACTAGGTTTGGTGTTAAAGTAGGCAGTGATGACCAGGAGTTTTGGCTCTTTAAGCAATGAGGACCAAAAATGCAAAATGAGGGATCAGAACTAAGTTCACTATTTGAGAAGAGCCAATTATGAAAGTGTAAAATAACATGTTAAAAGTCTAAGGTTATCTGCTGAAGTAAAAGAAAAAACAAGCTACAAGATTAGATACTCAAATAACACTATAAAAAAGAGGTTGAAGTGAAAAACATACGATGCATGTAACAGGTAAATAATAACTAAAGACCAATTAGAATTAAAAAGAATGAATAAGCATAAAGATAAACAATGCATAATGAAAGGCACATTCACAAAAAATAAAAATGAATTTGCATGTACCTGAGGACAATTTGAAAATATGAAATACAAAAAAAGAAGAGATTTCTAATTCTATGACACAGGATAGAAAAAAGATGAAAATTGGAAAGAAAGGAATAAAGCTGCTCTATTTATTTCTTTTTTTAAAAAAATATATTTTATTGATTTTTTACAGAGAGGAAGGGAGAGAGTCTATGGCCATACCACCCTGAACGCGCCCGATCTCGTCTGATCTCGGAAGCTAAGAAGGGTCGGGCCTGGTTAGTACTTAGATGGGAGAGAGTAAGAGAGAGAGATAGAGAGCTAGAAACGTCGATGAGAGAGTAACATCGACCAGCTGCCTCTTGCACACCCCCTACCGGGGATGTGCCTGCAACCAAGGTACATGCCCTTGACCGGAATCGAACCTGGGACCTTTCAGTCCACAGGCCGACGCTCTATCCACTGAGCCAAAAAGGTTAGGGCGGTATGTAAGAACTTTATGAAGCAAAGTACACTTGTAAAAGACACAAGAAAACAGTGAATTATTGGAAAGATATTATATATTGTTCATAGCTGGAAAGACTTAAAATCATGAAGATGGCATTTCTCATGTTACTTTAAAAAATTAATGCAACTTTAATCAAGATATCAAAGGGCTTTTCCTGGAACTTAGCAAACTAATTTTAAAATTAATATGGACGAGCAAAATGCCAAGAATAGCAAAAACAATTTTTAAAAAAACAACCCATGTTTTTATTGATTTCAGAGAGAGGAAGGGAGAGGGAGAGATAGAAAAATCAATGATGAGATAGAATCATTGCTCTGCTGCCTCCCAACATGCCCCCTACTGAGGACTGAGCTCAGAACCCCAGCATGTGTCCTGACTAGGAATCGAACTATGACCTCCTGGTTCATGGGTTAATACTCAACCACTGAGACATACCAGAAAGGCAGAAAAGTCAATTTTAAGGAACAAAGTAGGAGGTCATATTTAAACTATAATAAATTATATATTGGAGAACTGGAGAAATTAACAACCAGCCCTAGGTGGTTTGGCCTGCAGACCGAAGGGTCCCAGGTTCGATTCTGGTCAGGGGCATGTACCTTGGTTTCAGGCACATTCCCAGTAGGGTGTGTGCGGGAGGCAGCTGATTAATGTTTCTAACTCGATAAAAAAATCAATTTTATATATATATATATATATATATATATATATATTTTAAATAACCAGATCACAGAACAAAAGAGTAGTCCATTCATACACAGAAACTTAATTTAAGATAGAGAATTAAGGGCGTCCCTCCAGCTGCCAGCAGGCACCCAGGTCCCAGTTTTCCCTCTGAGCCCCTGCTTTGTCAGGAAGGTCATCCAGTCTAATTAGCATATTACACTTTTATTATTATAGATTATGCTATCACAGTGGTTATCCAAATACTAGATTTTAGATAGATTAAAAGCCTGTATAAAATGTTAAGACTTTTAAAGACCTTTAGAAGAAGATATCCTATCTTTATGACCTTGAAGCAGTGAAGACAAAAAAAAGCACCAGAGACTGAAAATCGCATTAAAATTAAAAGCTCATATTCAAGAAAAGATTCCATAAACAAGTAAGAGACAAGCCACACATTGGAGAATTATTTGCAATGTATACAAAAAAAAAAAAAAAAATTAGTATAGCTCAACTGGTGTGGCTCAGTGGTTGAGTGTTGATGTACGAACCAGGAGGTCAGTTTGATTTCCGGACAGGGCCCATGCCTGGGTTTTGGACTCAGTTCTCAATAGGGTGCATATAGGAAGCAGCCAATTAATGATTCTCTCTTATCATTGATGTTTCTATCTCTCCCTCTTCCTTCCTCTCTGAAATCAATCAAAAAATATACTTTAAAAATGAGTATGAGGAATACATGAAAAACTATCTACACTAATAAGAAAGGTGCTAATTGACCACCCACCAGCCAATCAGGAGTATGTGAATTAACCCAACAAAGATGGTGGGTTATTTTGCATACACAGGCACTGAGCTGGAGGCCTGCATCATCGCCATGGTGACAATGCAGGCTTTCCACACTGCCCCAGCCTCTCCAGGCCTATGGGCAGCATGAGAAGGCAGAAAGGTGGCTCTGGGGCGGATCAAAGGCAGAAAGGAGGCTCAAGCCTGAGTGAAGGCGGTGCTAGCAGCCAGAGGAAGGAAGGCCCATTCTTGAACAAATATTCGTGCATCAGGCCTCTAGTAAATCAACAAAAAACAATGTTTTGCTCAAAATGAGCAAAAGATATGAACACAATTTATAAAGAGTATGTTCATTAGTGACTGAGGAAATGCAACTTAAGTAAATACTACCTTATCCCATGAGTCTGGCAAAATTAAGCCTGGCCCTAGCTGGTTTGGCTCAGTAGCTAGAGCACTGAATTGCAGACTGGCAGGTCCCAGGTTTGATTCTGGTCTAGGGCACATGCTCTTGTTGTGGGCTCTACTCTCTCATCATTGATGTTTTTATCTTTCCCCCTCCCTTCTTTTCTGAAATTAATAAAAATATATAAGTCTGATAATATAAAGTAGGCAAAGGCATTAGAAAAATGAAAACTATCTTATATTGTTGCTGTGGAAGTATAGACTGGTAACCAGCTCCAGGGTGTAATCTGTCCAGCTGCTCAATATCAGGACAGCCACATGGGCACCACCTCTGGGAAGATGAATAGGAAACCTCTTAGTCAGGGAGATGAACACAATTGCTACTGCTAGTTCTTACATGCAAAGCCCGCTGCTCTTCACTGTCGGACAAAGGAAGTGCACCTGACATTCTGAGGCACAGACAGTAAATGACCTGGCCACAAACCCAAGAGCAATTTGACAATATCTAGTAAAGTTGAAAGTACATGTGACCTACTCAATTCCATTTCTAGACTGAAAGAAACTCTTGCCCATCTCTTTATAGCATGGCTTTTATGAACAAAAACTGGAAACTACCTTAACTGTCCACCAGCACAAAAGACACAAATTCTAACTAGAGAACTAAATATAATAAAGAAATTGAAATGAATAAACTAGTGTTACACGTATCAAACATAACATTAAGGAAAAAAGAAAGCTACGGATAGAAAAATTATAACCCAATAGCATTTGCATAAAGTGTAAAAACATCATAAATCATATATATATATATATATATATATATATATATATATGGATCCTCTGGGTAAAAAGATGGAATTAAGGAGAACTTAATTCACAAGTAAGTTTTTAATGTATCTATAATACAACTGCCATCTTAAAATGCTGCAAATAAGTTTTGGTTGGAGTGAATGAGAAAAAAAAAACCTCCAAGAAAACTAAAATCATCTGTAATCCCACTCCTCAAATGACTATTTGTAGTATTTTCTTTTTCTACCCACAAAAACATATCACACTAATAATATACTTTTACATGACAACATATTATATGCACTTCAGTAGCAGTTTTAATGAAGGTGTAGCATTCCATCACATACATATGCCAGAGTTTACTCAACTCATTAATTCTCTTAGCTTGGATTATTAACAATGCTAAATGAAAAACTCATTAAGTAAATTTTCCTACACATCCTTAATTGTTTTAGAATAAATGCCTGTAGTAGAATTACTTCTAAAGCATATTGTTGAAGCACACTGGCAAGGGCTTCTCTAAATGGTCATGCCTGTGCACTTTCTTACTGGTAGTGTGTTTGAGAACCCATGTTACTGAACTCTCAGTGGTGAGCATAAAAATTCTTTAATATTCTTTTCTTAAAAAAAAAAAAAAATACATTTTATTGATTTAAATGGAAGGAAGAGGGATAGAAAGCTAGAAACATCAATGAGAGAAACATCGACCAGCTGCCTCCTGCACACTCCCCACTGGGGATGTGCCCGCAACCAAGGTACATGCCTTTGACCGGAATCGAACCTGGGACCTTTCCACTGAGCCAAACCGGTTTCGGCTAATATTCTTAATGCATATTTTAAATAGTGTTATTAGTGATTGTTCTTGAGCTTCCAAGAACAGTTTCTTTCATTGCACTATAGTGTAAAGCTTTATTTTCGAGTCTTCTGTATAGGGTACTGCTGTAGGAGTTTTTTGTTTTTGTTTTCTTAATATATTTTATTGACTTTTTTACAGAGAGGAAGAGAGAGAGAGAGAGAGAGAGAGAGAGAGAGAGAGAGAGAGAGAAACATTGATGAGAGAGAGAGAGACATCAATCAGCTGCTTCTTGCACACACCCTACTGGGGATGTGCCTGCAACCAAGGTACATGCCATTGACCGGAATCGAACCTGGGACCTTTCAGTCCACAGGCTGACGCTCTATCCACTGAGCCAAACCGGTTTTGGCAAGACACCATGGTCTTGATCTCCACAGGTCATATTTACCAAAGGCTTAAGTCTTAGAGCTAATTACAATGTCATGGGAATGCCTAAACTCCATTCCTCCGGAACCTACCTGTTCCAATTAACACAACACTCAGCCTCTGAGAGCAGGGGCTTACAGGAGGTGCCAAGCACATAGAAGGAGTGGCAGTCTTCTCCCTGCTGCCCCTTCATGTCTCTCTGCAACACTGCTTAGTACTCCCTACGTTACAACAGAAGCGTTTTTAAATTGGAAAACTCAAATTGAAAACCAATGTATTGACTTGTGTAACTGAGAAATTCATTGGAGTTTAACTTCAGGTATAGCTGAAACCACAATTATTTGTCATCTTGATCCTCATTTTTAATGCTGTATGGAAGGCAAACAATGCATACCTCTTTGAGAAGATGATCAGATATATATTATAAATCACAATAAGAGGCAGACTGCTAACAATCCCTACAGATCCCCAGTCACAGCCCAAGTAAAGCATCAAAATTACACGAAAAGTGACTCATAGAACCTATTTCTACAAGGAACCAAAAGGGAACATTCCAGCTAGGCGGGTCCTTTTTACCTACCTTTTCATGCGTTCATGTTCAGCAGTGTCCAAAGCTCTCAGGGTTCGGGCATAAAGGACAACAATGTCACTGTGCTTGGCTTTCTTGTTGCACTAAAGAGCCCAATAGGACACAATTAGTCGAGTTCCAGGAATCCTCCATATTGACTTAAAATGACTGTGCACATGCACAGTCCCTATCTACAGTCCTTACCTGGGGACATTTTCGTGTCGGTCCTTTGAGCCACTTAGAAATGCAACTATACCCAAAGAGGTGCCCACAGCGTAAAGCAGAAAGCCGGTGATCCCCAGCATTAGTCCACTGTTCTAAACATATTGTGCAAGTGTCCCCTTCTTCCTCATCTGTAGAAACTGAAGGCAGGAGAACACTGGACTTCTGGGGAGACTGCTGGATGTAAACCAGAACACATTCATATGAAAGAAAATGCAAAAATCAATCTTGAAAAGGATGCACAACTATCAAATTAACAAAACCACTCAAAAATTATACAAACCCATTTTAAAACACTGCAGAAAAACTACAACACCTATGAATCACTTGTCATTCTTTCTAGAATGCAATGTAGTCAAATCTAACATAAGGCACAAAAATATTAGTACCATTTGACCTTGAAACTGTTTGTTTTTTTCATTCAAATGAAGAAAAAGAGCTATCTTTACAAAGACACACACACACACCCACACACACACACACACACACAAAATAGCAGTTACTCAGATAACCAAGAGGAAACAGTAAGTTTGTTATTTTTCCAAAATAAGGTTTCATAATCAAGTCAAGTGGTTATAAAGTACTTGGTTCATGTGATTCAAAGAAAAATACCACAAAAAAACCCCAAAATATAAACAGCTTACAAAAAATTACAAATGGTCAATAATTGTTCACTTATAATTTTAAAAAAGCAGTAAATTAAAAAAATGCAGATTTTCCCATCTATTAGATGGTATAAATTAGTGTCTGATGACACCAAGCACTGTTGAGAGAGTGAGGGAGAAATGGGCATGTTTATATATTGTTGTTGTAAGTAGAAACTGGTACAAATTTTCCAGAGGGCAATTTGGCATTATCTATTAAAACTAAAACACATATCTTTCCTTTGACATAACAATCTCTTTGAGAGGAATATATGTCATGAATACAGACACAAAATTTGCCAACACATTTCTACAAGGATGTTCAGTGCAGCATGACTTGTATTAGAAAGAGCCCTTGGCCAGTTGCCTCAGTGGTTGGGGTGTCACCATATATTCTGAAAGGTTTTGGGTTCCATTCATGGTCAGGGCACCTACATCAAAGTCACCCCTCAACTCACACTGCTCCCTCACCCCCGCTTGCCCTCTCTCTAAAATCAATACATATATGCTTGGGTGAGGATTTAAGTAAGTAAAAAAGAAAGAAAAGGGAATGACCATAGTACACATAAGGGAAGAGTTAACACAAAGTTTATTTATATGATGGAACACTATTATTAAGGTATTAATAAAAATAAGGTTCAACTTTACGTGCTGATAATAGAAAGCTCTCCAAAATGTAGTCGGTGGGAAAAGGAATAAAAACAAGATATAATATAATCCCACTTGTGTAAATTTAAAACGTTTTTACATATAAATTCACATGTACTTAAAATTTTTTCTAGAGGGAAGAAATAAAAATAGAAACCATACACAAACATACAAAAAGTAGGTCAATGATGTTTTAGGATTGGCTAAGTCCACAATTAATGTAAATAACTCATATTAAGAACAATAATTTGTTATTATTTTTTAATATATTTTATTGATTTTTTACAGAGAGGAAGGGAGAGAGATAGAGCTAGAAACGTCAATGAGAGAGAAACATCGACCAGCTGCCTCTTGCACTCCCCGCACCGGGAATGTGCCCGCAACTAACATACATGCCCTTGACTGGAATCGAACCTGGGACTTCTCAGTCCACAGACCGACGCTTTACCGCTGAGCCAAACCGGTTTCGGCAATAATTTGTTATTTTAAAAAAAATACATTTTATTGATTTTTTTACAAAGAGAAAGGGACAGAGATAGAGAGCTAGAAACATTGAAGAGAGAGAAACATCAATTAGCTGCTTCCTGCACATCCCTACTGGGGATGTGCCTGCAACCAATGTACATGCCCCTGACCGGAATCGAACCTGGGACCTTTCTGTCCACAGGCCGAAGCTCTATTGACTAAGCCAAATCAGTTTCAATTAATTTGTTATTTTTTAAATTAAAAATTGCTTATCACATGCTATCACTTTCTGCCAGACAGTTCATTCTTATATATTATTTTAATTGATATTTAACCTTGTTAGTTAGATCACATCTTCACCCTCCATCTGCGAACCCTTTTTAAAACTGAGAAAGAAGTTACACAAATGACTAACTTAGATAAGATCTACTCCTAGACCTTCTCCTATAAAGCTTACAAGTTTTTCATTTTAGCCTGCAGTCTCCTTCTAAGTGAAAAATCCAAACCTTTTCATTAAAAAAAAAAAATGTTCAGATTACCTGCTTGGGGAGTGTCTCTCTTCCACCACTACATGTAACTTCTTGCTCTGCTGAAACACCTCCTGGTTGTTCTGCCAAGTCGTTTCCAGAAATAACAGAATAGGTGATAACAAAAGAAGACATATGTTATAAGGTATCAGAGGCTAGGAGAGCCTGAACTCACCATTTCTAATTGGTAGTGTCACTGTAAAAGGGATGACAATTTTCCCAAGTAGCATCAGCGAATTTCCCACCATTTATTTTACATATTTTCTAATATATATAAAAAGAAGACAGAACCCATCAACCCATTTCAAAATAATTATTTTTATAATCTTGTTCCAGCTTAGCCCAATTCCCATTATTTCTTTTGGAATACTTAATATCAAACTCTTAAATATCATTTCACTTGTAAAAACTTTTGTAACACTAATTGATAGGATTTACTTTTACATAACATTATTATTGTACCTCATAAAATTAACACTAATCCTTTAATACCTTTAATACCCAGGCACCCAGTTCATATTCGAAATTTCCCAACTGTATTAACTATAGTGAATTTATTTCAACCAGGATCTAAACAAGGTCTCCAAAATGAGCGTAACTGTTATGTCTCTTAAGTCTTTGTTTTTCCTTCATAATCATTTTCCTTTACTCATTTTTATCCCCTCCTTGTCACTGATATATTGGGGAAGTTTGGTCATTGGTCTTATAAAAAGTACTACATCTTGGATTTGGCGGTTTTCTTGTGGCACTGCTTACATTTCCTATGAACTGACAGGTTCAGAGGCTTCAAGAGATTCAATTCTAGTTTTGGGAGAAGAGGAGAGGCAGCAAGATACTCCTTAGGCTGTGCATCTCTGATTATAGCTTATCAGGAGGCTCATATTGGGTTGTGGTGTTGTCAGTCCGACCACTGAACTATCAGGGTCTTCATCAATCTTTCACACCTTCATTAATGGTTAAGGAGAATTTTTAAAAATATATATATTTTATTAATTTTTTTACAGAGAGGAAGGTAGAGGGATAGTTAGAAACATCGATGAGCGAGAATCAACCATCAGCTGCCGCTTGCACACCCCGTACTAGGGATGTGCCCGCAACCAAGGTATATGCCCTTGACCGGAATGGAGCCTGGGATCTTTCAGTCTGCAGTCCAACGCTCTATCCACTGAGCCAAACCAGTTTTGGCAAGGTGATTTTTTAATTTTTAGTCATTTTTCATGTGAATTTTCTTGGATTGCTTCTAGATTTTGAAGTACTCCTTATTTCTGGATTTTATCACTCTTATACTCTTCTAATACCAAAATGGTTTAATTTTTTATCTAGATCTCCAATCCACTTCTATATCCTGTTTTATAATATAAGGAATGAATACACTTTTATTGTTTTTCAGTTAGATATCCAGTTTTAACAAGAATTGAAGTCTCTTATCCCCACTGATTTGAGATTTTCCCTTTACAAAACCAGATTTTCATATACATCTAGGTATTTTTGTAGATGTTCCAAATGTCATATATTTTAGATTTGAATGATTGCATCTTTGAGATACTGCTTACCTGTTCCTCTATTCCTTTCTGTAAACTGTGCAAATTAGTTATTATATCTAGAGTCTTAAATAAATTCATGTTTTTTGTTTTGCAATAATATTTCTTAGTGGTGTGGGTTTTTCTGACTATAGCATATCAAGAGGCACATAAGTTCTGGAGATTTTAGCCTGGTCCCTCTAGAAAAAGAATTCCATTAACTTTTCAACCGAATGACTTTGGGATCCATGGTCTTTACCTGTTTACATTGTTTTATTAGGAACCACAAAATGACCCCCCTCCCCACCATTTCTGCCATTACTAGGTAATTCTTTTATTTATTTACTTATAACTATATCTTAATTGATTTCAGAAAGGAAGGGACCGGTAGAGATAGAAACATCAATGGTGAGAGAGAATCATTGACCTTCTGCGTCCATTACTGGGGATCAAGCTCACAAACCCGGGCAATCAAACCTGGGACCTTCCAGTCCACAGGATGATGCTCTATCCACTGAGCCAAATCAACAGAGTGGTAATTCTTCTATTTAAAAAAATTTCCCTTTGGCATGGGTGGCAGGGATACAATGGCAGAGCAGAGAGATTTCAGGGCAGTGAATATTCTCTGTATATTAGAATGATGGTTGTCCAAGCCTATAAAATGTGTAACACCAAAAGTAAACCCTAAAGTAAACTATGGACTTCAGGTAATTACGATAAACTAGAGGCCCAATGCACAAAGATTCATGCAAGAAAGGGCCTTCCTTCCCCTTGCTGCTGGCACCACCTTTTCTCTGACCAGAACCGCCTTTCTGCCTTTCCATGCTGCCCAGAGGCCCGGAGTGGTTGGGGTGGTGCAGAAAGCAAGTGTCCTGTCCTGTCCCTGAAGTGTCTGCATATGCAAATCAACCCACCATTTTTGAGTTAATTTGCATACTTATGCCTGATTAGCTGTTGCAATGTTACGGTCAATTAGCATGTTACTCTTTATTAGGTAGATAACAAATGCACGATTCTGGTGAATGATGCTGACAATGGAGAGGCAGGCAATGCATATGCAGAGATAGAGGGTATATGAGAAATCTCTGTATCTTGCTCTCAATTTTGTTTTGATCACTTTTTTTCAACTACTCTAAATTAAAGTCTTTAAAAATAACCCTAAAACTTCCTTCATCAATTATTTGGTTTTCCTGAATACAGTTCACACAAGGAAAGGCAGGATAAATGTTTACTCCTTTATTTTTCAGCTTTTAGACTAATGAGTTAGGGCTCTTATAATTTATTAAAATGACTAATAAATAAGTTTGTTTTTATTGATTTTTTTTTTTTTTTGAGAGACATCAATTTGTTGTTCCACTTATTTATGCATTCACTGGTTGATTCTTGTATGTGCCCTGACCAGGGATGAAACTGCCAACCTTGGTATATTGGGACAACACTCCAACTGAGCTACGTGGCCAGGGCAATAAACAAGGTTCTTAAAAAATACATAATTATTAATTTATATATTTTCATAGATTTAATGCATTTCAATCTATTTAAAAAACAAACACCCATTATTCTTTTTGATGTTCAAACTGTCCTATTTTAATTTAGGTAACCAAAAAACCCTTTCTAGTTGTTCTTATGACATAACTCTATGAGATTTAGATCATCTCCTTACTTTCTAGCCTAATAAAATGCCCTACACTCATATTTGAGATTCCTATCCTGGACCTGGAAAGCCATTTCTTCAAAAGGCCCTACTTCCATTTAGTGGGAAAAGCCCACAATCTGGGGTATCAGAGGGTTTTTAATGTAAGCAAGACATATGCTTTAGAGGTCTCTGCCCACCAGTTGCTAAATAAAGTTCCATTTGCGAAATACATAACATTATACTAGGACTTAAAAAGTAGAAGACTAGATAGGGCGCTGAATTTACAAAGCTTTTCTTTAAAAACAATCAAACAAACAAAAATCTACTTCCTTCTCAGATGTCTAAGAAAATGAAAGGGAATATAAAATGTCATTATAAATGATTCACTGGGTCACAAATCATATTAAATTGCAAGTTAAATCAAATCCTCTTTATATAATTATGGCCAGTGAAAGCTGCACTATAAAGCAGAAATCTATAGCATTTGCGGGGGGATAAAGAAAAATATCAAAACCCTATCCAGAGACCCTAGCCTTTTGAAGTCTGAATATTTGTTGTTGTTTTTTTGTTTTTGTTTTTTTTGTGTGTGTGTTTATTTTTTTATTTTTTTTATTTTTTTTAAATATATTTTATTGATTTTGTACAGAGAGGAAGGGAGAGAGATAGAGAGTTAGAAACATCGATGAGAGAGAGTCATCGATCAGCTGCCTCTTGCACACCCCCTACTGGGGATATGCCGCAACCAAGGCACATGCCCTTGACTGGAATCGAACCCGGGACCTTTCAGTCCCCAAGCCGACGCTCTATCCATTGAGCCAAACCGGTCCCGGCAAGAATATTTGTTGTTTGTTAATCCTCACTGGAGGATATTTTTCCATTGATTTTTAGTGAGAGTGGAAAGGAAGAAATGGGAGAGAGAAACATCAATCGGTTGCTTTCCACAGATGCCCGCCACCAGGGGTGCAAACTGCCACCCAGAATATGCCCTTAACTGGGAACTGAACAGGAGACCCTTTGGTATACAGACCAATGCTCTAAACTTAGCCACACCAAGCCGGGCTGGAGTCTAAGCTTTCTATATATTAGCCTTGTGAATCCAAACCTGAATAAACACTCACCTTCTAAATTGGCAACTTCAGGTTCATCTCTCTGCACAACCACCTCTTCATACTCTATGGAACTTTCATTGTCAGAATCAGAACTACTTGGTGCCTGCAAGTCTTCAGATACGGGATTGCTAGCCCCTGAATCATGAGAAGTAGTTGGCAAAGAAGGTTGACTCCTGCTCACTTGAAAGTAAGCATCCAATGGTGGTGCTCTGGACCTATTTATGAAGAAAGGCAATAGAATGTATAATAGACTATTCATAAAAATAACCCAATGTGATTTGGAGGCAAATCCTACTCATTTGAATCCATCTCCAAACCCTTAAATGCTGCCTTTGAACAAAATAGCAGATTTAGGCTGATGGTGGCTGGTCTGTATACTCTCTTCCACTCAATTATATTAGCTTGACTCTGGAGCTTGACTCTTCTACTGAAAGCTAATTCTACTTTAGTGGCCCTTTTCCCTATGTCTTAATACCTTTTAAAAGATATGACTCAGCAATCTGTCTGTCAATATTAGGGGATTGAAAAGAGAAAGTGGGCATGGAGAAAAAGGACCCTTGGTCAAATATGGTCTCATGGATTCTGCTGCTACAGTTAGGTAGATCAGGCCTTTTGGGATACAGAATGAAGTCTGGCTTCAGTCATCGTTTCAGCTCTTATTTTAAGACACTAGAGGTCCAGTGCACGAAGTTTGTGCATTCGGGGATCCCTCAGCCTGGCCTGCCCTCTTGCAGTCCGGGAGCCCTCAGGGAACATTGAGCCTAGCTTCTGGCTGAGCAGCACTCCACCTGTGGGAGTGCACTGACCATCAGGGGGCAGTTCCTGCCTTGAGCATCTGCCCCCTTGTGGTCAGTTCGCATCTTAGCAACCAGTCATTCCGCCAAAGGGCTGAAACGGGCTCTCACATCGCCTGAGGGGTCCTGGATTGTGAGAGGACCCAGGACAGGCCGAGGGACCCCAGCAGTGCATAATGGGGACCAGGAAGGGATGCTATGAATTGTTGAACAGACAACTGGATGACTGGACACTTAACACATTAGGCTTTTATTATATAGGATTACTTTTCTTCAAGCTTAATATCTGGCTAAGAGTAAAAACACAACATATCAAGCTTAATATCTGGTTAAGATTAAAAACTCAACATATCAAAAAAACTCAAAATGTTGGGAGCAGATTTAACATTCCAATTCATTCTGGCTGGCTGAGTTTTAACTTATACTTCAGTTTTCCTCATTTTCAAGGTAGCAAGCCATATTCCACCCAGAATTAATGATATTTGATATTAAAAATCTAAAAGGTGTTCTGAACTTTAGAACATACTACCAAGCTAACAATCACAAAGTATTAGTGAAAGGTGACCTACTTTAAGTTTTATTCAATTTTATTTTTTAAAATATATTTTATTGATTTTTTTTACAGAAAGGGAGAGGGACAGAGTTAGAAACATCGATGAGAGAGAATCACCGATCAGCTGCCTCCTGTACACCTCCTACTGGGGATGTACCCGCAACCAAGGTACATTTTCCGGCGTATAAGACAACCTCTAATTTTACAGTTAAAACATAGGAAATTAGGCCTATATTTACTGTATAAGACTACCCCCCACTTCAAAGGGTATTCTTTAAGAAGAGGAAGAAGAAAAAGGTCAAGATCAAAATTATGAACAACAGAAAGACATCAAATACATACCTACCAACAAGTGAATCTAAAAATCAAGTGAATTAAAAAGTCTGAATAACAGAATGGACTGGCAAATATAATAGAATCAGGGACATAGAAAGGGAGTGGACTGACAATTCTCAGGGGGAAGGAGGGTCCGAAAGGTATGGGAAGAGATTGGACAAAAAGCTTACACCTATGAAGACAGTGGTGGGGGATAAGGGAATGGGGTGGGGTGGGGAATCAGGTGGAGGGGAGCTATGGGAGGGGGGGAAGAAAGAGGAATACCTGTAATAATCTGAACAATAAAGATTTATTAAAAAAAAAAAAAATGGATGATTGCCCTAACTGGTTTGGCTCAGTGGGTAGAGCTTCAGCCTGTAAATTGAAGAGTTCCATGTTTAATTTCAGTCAAGAGCATATACTTTGGTTGCAGGCACATCCCCAGTGGGAGGTGTGCAGGAGACAGCTGATCAATATTTCTCTCTCATTGATGTTTCTCTCTATCCTTCTCCCTCCCTCTCTATTAAAAAAAAAATTATATATATATATATATATATATATATATATATTTCAAAATGGATGATTAAATAGAAAATAAACATTATTTGGTATCCCATTCAATAAATAAAAGATTCACCCTTATTAGAGATGTGAATTAAAATTAGTAGCAATTGTGAACGCTTTGATTAGCAATTTAAGAGCACAAACCAGTGATTTTTAGCATAATCACAAGATTCTAAAATAACCTCTGTACCCATAAGCAGTCACTTTCTTTTCTCCTTCCCCCATAGCCTGTGGCACCACTAATTTACTTTGTTTCAATGGATTTGCTTATTTTGTATTTTCATGAATAGGACCATATTGTGGCCTCTTGGGTTTGGTTTTTTTTCACAACTTGATGAAAAATACAAGGATTATATAATCTGCAAATAGCTATAATATTCATTTAAAAATATATATTATTTTTATTGATTTCAGAGAGGAAGGGTGATGGAGAGATAGAAACATCTATGATTAGAATCACTGGTTGCCTCTTGCACATCTCCTACTGGGGATTGAGCTGGAATCCCAGGCATGTGCCCTTGACCAGAAGAGAACCCGGGACCCTCAATCCACAGGCTTATGCTCTATTCACTGAGCCAAACTGGCCAGGGCATTTCTTTCTAATAGAAATGTCTTATTTATCTAGTCTAGTCTAGTCTAATCTAAAAGTGTTTTTTTTAAAAAAATATATTTTATTGATTTTGTACAGAGAAGAAGGGAGAGAGATAGAGAGTTAGAAACATCGATGAGAGAGAGTCATCGATCAGCTGCCTCTTGCACACCCCCTACTGGGGATGTGCCCGCAACCAAGGTACATGCCCTTGACTGGAATCGAACCCGGGACCTTTCAGTCCCCAAGCCGACGCTCTATCCATTGAGCCAATCCGGTCTCGGCTAATCTAAAAGTTTTAATGCACATTTATCTGGCTCCAGAATGCATGTTCTTTACACTGAACTACACAGTCCTTGGTCTTTTAAGTTTATTCCACTTTGTGGAAACAAACATGTGACTGTCAGTTAAATAGCTTGATTAATATCTTTCAACATCTAAATTCTGTCACCTGAGCACAGATTCTACATATGTCAGCAATTTTCTAATTTTATTGTTTGGGTTGTGTATGTAAGTATCTTCTAGGAGTATCATGCTGAACATGCCAACAAGATAATTTGTTCTCTAGAGTTCCTATTTCTCTCTGTAAACTGGCACTTGGTTTATAAGTGTCATTCTGTGAGGTGGTTAACACAAGTGTCCCCGACCAAGAGCACTCAACTGATTGTAGGAACAACCAAGGCTGAGGAATACTGTGAGAGGCGTCTTAGTCAGCCAGTCCCTGGGATACCACTCTCAACTCTCAGCCCATTTACTCCCTTCAACAGAGGCCCGAAACTGCCTACAAGGTACTGTCACCTATCACACAACTGTGTGAAGTCTTATTTTTGCCTTCATAATCTGAAGGAATGACACCTTAAAATAACAGAGTTGGGTGCATTTGTAACTCTTGTTTACCACAGAACTAGGCACCCACCATCTCTGATGGGTCATATCCAGGAGTGACCAGGCCCTACAGAGGCTGGAACCACATTAATAGCAGGCCCTTCTACAGATCAGCAGGATCCATGGAAAAGGACGCTGAATCCTGAAACCGAAGGCACAATCCCTATTCCAGAGTTACCTCAGACAAATCACAAATTATCAGCTTCCTAATTTGTAAAAATAGATGACCTAGCCACTGTTGTTAGTACCATCTCACTATTTTCATAGTGTTAGGACAAAAGGATTAAGCTCCTTCTATATCTATGTAGAAAATGAGTCCAATCCAGGTTCAATACCAGCTCTACTTCTTCTGTGTGGTAGCTATGAGACCTTGATCAAAACATTCTTGGGGTCCATAAAATGAATTCTACCTCTTTAAACATGAAAATATTTAAAAGACCATGTATAAAATAAAGTCTTTCAAATAAAGCAGGGGGACATTAAGAACTGGTAAGACACAGACAATTATTATTCTTTATAATAATCCTGTCAAGACTTGACAGCTTAGCCCTTCAAGAGGTAAATTCAAACTGATTGTATGAAAAAATATTTTCAACTCTTCAACATAGTCTCAGATGAGGAAGACTGGAGTGCTTCCCACTGTCAGATAAACTCTTAATTCACATTCTCCTTTTCACAAGGATTCTCTAAATCTAGCCTACACCACTATGTAGAGTGCCAATAAACAATGGATCTTGGGTGAGTGGAGTGAACTTACAAATTAAGAATTATATAAGATGCAAATGATCTAAAGAAAAGCCAGCCTCTACAAAAGCCAAGGCCAATAACCATCTGTTTTCAAAGCATCTGAGTATAACTTATCCCTTGCCTCGCCAGAGTGACTCAGTGGTTAAACGCTGTCCTATGCACTAAAAGGTTGCTGGTTCAATTCCCGGCCAGGATACATTAAGGGTTTTCAGTTCCATCTCCGATTGGGGCACATTGGAAAGGCAACTGATTAATGTGTTTCTCTCTCTCTCTCTCTCTCTCTCTGTCTTCTCTCTTTGTCTCTCTCCCCCTCCTTTGAGAGGAAAAAAATTAAGTATAGCATGCCCCCTCAATTACTTTGTTAGGTAAATAAAGCAAGCACTTTTATTTTCATCTGACCTGTGAGAAAACAGGGATTCAGAAAAGTTACCTGATTTGTCAAAAGTCACAATGCCTATCTTATCTTAAGCAGTACTGGGGTTATGACCAGAGCCCAAGTTCAAAATTCCCAATCTGGTACGAATTCCAAGTACCAGATTGGGAATTTTGCCCATATATTATTACTTACCTGGCATTGTCCGTCCTCTGAGGCCCTCCAGTTCTTGCTCTGCGTGAAGCAGTCCCTCTCCTCCTCCTGGTTCTTACTGGCCCCACGTTGTTGTCTGGAGGGGGTCTCAAGAGCTCCAGCATGCCATGAAGTCTCTGTAGCCCATTGATGTAGTTGCTCACTGAGCGCAATGAGGCCACTCGAATGGTGGGGTTAGCATCAGATCCTTGCCCATGGTCCTCTGAAGTTCCTGGATTGTTCTCCACATTCTCTTCTCCTAAGAGCTCGACTTCCTCTGTCAAGTCAATGGACACCTGTGGAGTAGGCTGCAGCAGGGGTGGTTCACCTTGGCTGCTGACCGGTTCAGCAGGAGCAGGCTGCAGCAGACGTGGTCGCTCTTGGCTGCTGACCGGTTCAGCAGGAGCAGGCTGCAGCAGACGTGGTTCCCCTTGGCTGCTGACCACTTCGGCAGGGGGAGGCTGCAGCAGACGTGGTTCCCCTTGGCTGCTGACCACTTCGGCAGGGGCAGGCTGCAGCAGACGTGGTTCCCCTTGGCTGCTGACCACTTCGGCAGGGGCAGGCTGCAGCAGACGTGGTCGCTCTTGGCTGCTGACCACTTCGGCAGGAGCAGGCTGCAGCAGGTGTGGTTCCCCTTGGCTGCTGACCACTTCGGCAGGGGCAGACTGCATTAAGGGTGGTCCCTGCAGGCTGCTGACAAGTTCAGCTGGAGCAAGTTGTCCTAGAGCATTATGATCTAACAGTATCTGAACATCATATTCCATTGCTTCTTGAGCCATCACTGAGGAAGCAATATTTGTAAAAGGTATTAGTAAAATAGATAAAACATGTCGTATAGTTGATATAATCATATCTAGTTTTGTAGAATTCTATTTTAAAACATTCTTGGCAAAACTGAGAAGATTTTAGTTAAGTCAGAGGTGTTTTGGTAATCATCCACTTTTTTCTCCATAACACTTACAGCCAGTTGTCAAGGTCATCCTTTGAAAACATGAAGTCATGTGACCATAATACGATCTTCTTAAATAGAAATAAGAGGACTGAACTATTGGGTCTGAAAGTAATATCCCATACTTCTTGCAGTTTTTTGTCATGACCTGAATATGGACATTTACCAAATTAATTCAATTACTAAGTAGAAATTACCTAATTTCTCCAAAAAGATTAAGCAACCTTTATTTACACCATCCTTTTCATTATGTTTCCCATTTCTAATTCCATTTAACAAATATTTATTAAGCACTGTTACGTAGACACCCCACAGACAAGACACTACATAACAGAGTTTACATTCTAGCAAATGGGAGAATGTGAAAATTAGACATTGTGATATTTGGTTTTAAGAGTCGGAGGCAAAAAACATCATTTCAGACACAACAGTAAGGGAAGGCCTCTCAGAAAGAATAAAACTGAGCTGAGGAATAAAGGGTTAAATGAAGTTGGCACTATAAGAGTCAAGGAAGTTTCATTAGAAAATCAGTACACAGGCCCCTGGCAAGCATGGAATTTGGTGCATTTGAGAAACCCGACAGACCAGTGTAATGAGTACAGTAAGGAAGAGCAGACAACATGGATGAGCTTAATGGGGCAGGACACTGTCGCTGAAGGCCTTGTTGGAGAGTTTCTTCTTGTGTTAGGGATGGCCTTTCGGGAAGCAAGATTTCACACCTGGTGACTAGTTTATGTTACTATGGGAGTGTAAACTAGTGGTTACGAAGGTTTGAACAAGAGTGGACAGCTTTGCCCTGCCAGTATGGTTGAACATGTGGAGGCAGTTGATCAATATTTTTCACTTCTAGCACTGAAGGATTCGGGTGGCTCTGGTCAGGGTGTGTGTGGGAGGCAACAAATTAATGTGTCCCTTTCACATCAGTGTTTCTCTCCGTCTCTCCCCTTCCCTCTCACTCTCTAAAAAGTCAATGGGATTTTACTGTTAGAAAATGAATGGGTCTCTGCCCATATATCTAACAGTAAAATCACACGATTGATAAGGGTTAGCCACTCATACAGAGCTTCCAATACAGAGCTTTCTTTGTAAAAAGATTGCTAGAGAAAAGGACAAACCAGAAGAGTCCTTGAAATGAAAAATAATAAGCAAAATGAGAATGGAAGATAAAGTCGTGGAACTCTTCCAAAAAGTAGAAGAAAAAGACAGCCAATTAAGACAGTAATAAAAATAAAAGATCAAGCCAGGATATATGCTTAAGTGAAGTACCAAAAAGAAAGAACTCAGAAAATGGAGAACAAAGTAAAGCAAAACCTTGGGTCAAAATGGAATCATAAACTCTCTTCCAACTAAGAACCCCAACATAGCCGAAAATGGTTCGGCTCAGTGGTGGAGTGTCAGTCTGCAGATTGAAAGGTCCCAGGTTCGATTCCGGTCAAGGGCATGTACATTGGTTGCGGGCACATGGTGTGCAAGAGGCAGCTGGCCGATGTTTCTCTCTCATCGACGTTTCTAGCTCTCTATCTCTCTCTTCCTCTCTGTAGAAAATCAATAAAATATATTTTAAAAAAAGAAAGAAACCCAACATAATATAATTTCTACAAAAATAATATCCGCAGGGATAGGAGAAGCAGGTGGCAAACAAATCCTCTAGAATACCATTTTTAGGATACTTAAAAACATGTAAAATCATGCTTCCTGCTAAACTTAAAATACCAAATTCAGGAGGGATACACGAGGCTTTGACTGTATGTATAATATTTTTATTTCTTTTAAAAAATGGAAGCTATTATATCAAAAGATAAAGGCCAAGATTTGTTAGGCCTGGGTGGTTTACCCACAGGTCTTTTTAAAGTTATTCTCTGTACTTTTCAGAATAGTTAAATATTAAAAAGTAAAATTTCTTCCGATATATATCAGTTGTGATTAGAGAGCAATCGGTTCTGATTAGAACAGGAAAACCTAGAGCCAAATCTATTGGCTTCATCACTTTTATCTTCCACAGCATCAACTAAACAGCAGATGCTAAATGCCTATTGAATTATCCACCATATACCTAAAAAAATTGTGTAAAACCAAAAATACCCCAAAGCCCAACAACTAAGAACATATCAGCATTCAATATTCAGAGCTACAGACACAGCAAAAATATGGAACATGTTCATCCTGGGATAAAGTTCTACAGAACAGTGCTATTCTGGATCAAAGTTTCCTAACAATATAAGGAAATATTAATCTCCCCAGTCCTTGGGTACCTATAACAATGATTTTCAACCTTTTCCATCTCATGGCACACATAAAATAATTACTAAAATTCTGTGGCACACCAAAAAATATGTACTTTTAAAAATATATTTTATTGATTTTTTACAGAGAGAAAGAGGGACAGAGAGCCAGAAACATCGATGAGAGAGAATCATCGATCAGCTGCCTCCTGCAAAATCCCCACTGGGGACGTGCCTGCAACCAAGGTACATGCCCTTGACCGGAATCGAACCTGGGACAACCGGTTTGGCTCAGTGGATAGAGCGTTGGCCTGCAGACTGAAGAGTCCTGGGTTCGATTCCGGTCAAGGGTATGTACCTTGGTGGCGGGCACATCCCCAGTGAGGGGTATGCAGGAGGCGGCTGATAGATGTTTCTCTCTCATCGATGTTTCTGACTCTCTATTCCTCTCTTCCTCTCAGTAATCAATAAAATGCATTAAAATATATATATTTTTAAAAAAAATAAACTTGACAATCTGAGGGGAAAAAAGGTCAGTGCCCCTGACTCAATAGTCAGGTACTGCATGTTTAAAAAACCCTTGACACACACACACACACACACACACACCCCAGCTGAAAATCTCTGGCCTAGAGCAAAAGACGGTCCTACTGTCCCCCATCCTCCCCCGCCCCAAGCCTTAAGCCTTAAGCAACTGTGACCTCGATTTTCTACGTAGTTGTGCCATCAGCGTTGGGAGTTTAAAATGTTAACCTCCCCCAATTCATCTTACCAAGCTTTGTTACTCGCAGATTCCGATCAATGTCCACCACAGGCCGGAGGGGCTGGCACCCCAATGAACAAAATAAGAAGCGGCATCAGGGAGTCAGGCCGCAGGCCGACCTTGGCTCAAATCCTTGCTCGGAAAGCTACTATACCGGGACACACACACACACACACACACACACACACCTTTGGCGGGTTTCCCCTAACAAGTTCACCTGTAACATAACCATAATAAAAGTGTGTACGTCGCAGGCGCTGCTGCGAGGTTAAGCTAAATAAAATGTAAAATTAGGTTCTTCAGTCACCTCGGAAGTGATGCCACTGACCAGCGCTCACACGGAGAAAGAACAATTATTTGCAAACGAAAGAGTTTTAAAGGGTCGGCTCCGGGGAGACGGGCCTGGGGAGAACTCGCCTCCGAACACGGTTAACTTCCGGGATCCTTCTCGGACTTCCTGTCTTCCCCGCCCCCACCCCGACCGAGGGCGTCTCAGAAACGCCCCCGAAACCAGCGGGATTCCGGCGCCTCAGCCCCGACGGTTGGCGCCGCCGAGTACGGCCGAACCTTCTCAGGGCGCGGGGTTCCACGGGGGGCGCCCCTAAGTTCCGCGCCCCGGGGCCAAGGTAGGAAGTTATTCCGGAGCCAGAAGTGGGGAGAAGGAAGCGCCCTCACCTGCAGCCGGAAAGACGCAGTCGGGCTCGCGAACCCGCCCGCCGTTTTGTTTGTTTGTTTCTCCGGCGAAATTCTCGTCGCCCGACTCCGACCTCCCTTCCTCAGCAGCTCAAGCTGCCCGCCTAAATGGCGGGCGCGGCTTGTTCCTATTGGGCAGTAGTCCTCGGCCGCCGACCAATACCCTCTCTTCTTCTTCCTTTGGTCGCCGCTGGCTAAAAGAGCGGCGCTCTCATTGGCTGTTCCTTCGCAAACGGAAGAGGCGGGACCGCGCGCGAGGAGGCCTTTTACAATTGGCTAAAAGCTACGCCCCCTCGCGTTCGGTTCCCAAGCGGGTTGGAGGAAGCCTCCCCACCGCTCTTTATTTGAACTTTGGGCGGAAAAAAAGTTGTAAGAAAAAAAGTTAAAAAAAAGAAAAAAAAAAAAGAAAAAAAGTTTATCGGTACATTTTGATGGAGAAGATGAAAATATTAAAATGGTGGCTCCTGCTGCTTCTCCCTAACTGTTTAGTAAAGGAGCTGCCTTTAACCAAAGGCCGGTAATTAATAATAATTTCAAAGTACCCTCCTCCTTCTCCATCCCGTTTGTATATATTCTCTCTTGGGTTTGGAGAGAGCATGCGAATTTGCTAACATGATCTCTTCAACCCCAAAGCACTGCAATAAATTGCCTGCTACTAAACTGTTGTCACATCACTTTATCAGCTCATATTTTTCAAGCATCTTCCTGAAAGATGAAATCTCGCTAAAATCTAAACCTTTGCACAGACTGCACATTGCCGGAATTTTATTTACTCCGCTGCCAATTTTCAGTGGAAGTGGTTAGCAGAGGAGAGCATAAATAATTGAAAATCTTGGCCAATACGAGTAATTACAATATTTTTATCCTGCAAAACCAGCATTAGTATTTTTACTTTCCCCCCTTTCCTTGCTACTGAGCTTTTAGCATGGCTACTCTCTTGGCTAAAGAAGTTTGTACAACACGAACGGCTGCTTAGTGAAAATTACAGAATGTTGTTAGATGGTTCTGAAAGTATATTCATTCATGTCCACCTAATGGCCAGGTTCAGAGAAAGAGAATAAACAAAGCCAGAAATAAATATAATCTTGTCTCCAATTTTTAAAAGTTACATATAGTTAGGGGGGGGGGGGTAAATGTGTTGGCTGTGTTCCCTTTAAGAGTGAAATTCCAAACTTTATGGGTGGAAAATACCAACCTTTCTATTGGCGCGTGGAACCTAAGAAGATTAATTTGATATGAATCATGAGAAGGAATATATCTGCTGAGATGGACTCCCATGATCAACCAAGGGCCCACATTTTACAAATAAGAGCTGAGCCACTGTTTGCTGGCAGGGGCTTCTCATGTGCTCTAAATACCAAGCAGAGTTTCCAGCACTAGGCTCTACTTGTTTGTCTTTCTAGTCAACTGGGAAGGAGCTCCTAAGACCTGCCCTGTCCAATCAGAACTGTACCGTGGTGACCAATCAATCAGGAGTGGAAAGGTGTGATTATAAAGGAGCATGATAAAACTTTTGTACTTGATGGATATGTTCACTATCTTGATTGTGGTAGTACCTACATAAAAACTTATCAAATTGCACAGTTTAGCTGAAACCGGTTTGGCTCAGTAGATAGAGCGCCAGCCTGGGGACTGAAGGGTCCCAGGTTTGATTCAGGTCAAGGGCATGTACCTTATTTGTGGGTACATCCCCAGTAGGGGGTGTGCAGGAGGCAGCTGATTGATGTTTCTCTCTCATCAATATTTCTAACTCCCTCTCCCTCTCTAAAAAGTCAATAAAAATATTTTAAAAAATAAGGAAATTGAAGAATATTAAAAAATAAATAAAATCAAGTGAATAAAAAACCTGATGAACAGAATAAACAGGTGAATATAATAGAATCAGGGGCATAAAAAGGGAGTGGACTGACAATTCTGGGTGGGGGAAGTGGTGTAGGGGGTGTGGGAAGAGACTGGACAAAAATTGTATACCTATGGATGAGGACAGTGGGGGGTAAAGGAAGAGGGTGGGGTGGAAACTGGGTGGAGGGGAGTAATGGGGGGAAAAAAGAGGAACAATTGTAATAATCTGAACAATAAAGATTTATTAAACTTTTTTTTTGATGAGATGCCAACCTTTAAAAATATGACAACTTACAGAGAAATCTGGATATCCAGCTTCTTCTCACCAAATGTAAAGCTCTGGAAACACTTGCCTGATTTTTTTTTTTTTTTTAAAAGGCTGAAGTGAGCAGAGGCTGTCCTTAACAATGCTCATCTGTTCACCAAACCCCGCTTTAGGCTAGCACACTCATGGGGTTTTCTTCTGAGACACAATAGCCATTAGAGTTTGCAATATCTGGTAGAAAAACTCTGGAAGTTCATATAGGAAGTAAGGTTGGGGTCAGAGACACAGGCCAGAGGTACCCTAATGGGGAGTTTGTATTTCAGTCAATGGTCAAAAGGAAGACTGAACAGTGTTTGCTTAGTTACTACCATTGTATAACAAACAATCCCAAAACTTAGTGGCTTAAGACAACAATAATTTATTTAGGTCATAATTTTGTGAATGGGCAGTTTTAAAAAACAACATATTTTTATTGATTTCAGAGAGGAAGGGAGAGAGAGAAACATCATTGATGAGAATCAGATTGGCTGCCTCCTGCATACCCCCTACCTGGACCTGCAACCTGGGCATGCTCCCTCTACCAGAATTGAACCCAGGACCCTTCAATCTGCAGGTCGATGCTCTAGCCACTGAGCCAAACTGGTAAGGGATAAAGGGATAGTTTGGTCTGGTTCAGCTGTGTGGTTCTTCTGGTGTTTACTGGCCTCACTCATGTGACTGGGCCAACTGGGTTCAGTTGTCCCTGCTTTATGGATCTCTTATTCTCCAGCACAGTACCCCAGTTCATGTCTGGGTAGGGTTCCAGGAGAGGCAGTGGAAATGTATAAGGCCTCTTGAAGCCTTGGCTTGGAAGGGCACACCATCACTTCTGCATTTTATTGGCCAAAGCCACTCACAATACCAGCCTAGATTCAAGTAGTGGAGAAGTAGGTTTTATTTTTCCCCCCTTTCAAAGAATCATTTTATGTGGAAAGTTTTAAGCATATTCAGAAGAGAAGAGTACATGAACCACTATGTACCCATCATCCAGATTCAGTAGTTAGCAACTCATGGCTAATCTTATTTTACTTTTTTCTTTAACAATAATTATTTCCCTTTCCCACCTGGATTATTTAAAATTAAACCCCAGATATATCATTGCATCATCTATAAACCTTTCAGTTTGTAAGAGAGAGTATTTCTTTTCAATTGAAATATAATTGACATACCATGACATATTAGTTTCATGTATAGATTCCATTTTGCCATGGGAGAAGCTGCAAAGTCACAGTGCTAAGAGGTGTCCATATAGAGAGAGATAAAATGTCTCCCTCTGTATGTGAAACATCTATCACAGTTATCAGAGACATATTTTTGACAGTATCGTTTAGAGGGGGATGTACTCTGCATGACTGGCCTGTTTTCTCTTTGTAACAGAGAAGTGCTGCCTCTCTAAACCCATAAATAACTTCATGCTGAGGATAGGAGAGAGAAAGATGCCCAGCTTTCGCCTCTTCCAGTTTCTTATCCAGGGGACTCCTTAGTTTCAGTTCACAACTTTGCCAAAGATAGTCAGTTTCTCTGAGATTTCTGTGAATAAATGAGCAGAAAGTTAGACAAGAGAAGGGAGCTGAAAGTCAAGCTAGAAGCACAAAGATGTTTCTACACCGCACAACAGTGTATGAACTGCACTCCCTTTGGCCTGGCTGGGTGGAGCCTAAACCACCATCTGCATTCATGCCTTAGCGATCTGATGTTCCTTCTTACTTGGTCAACTTCTCAAATACAAGTAGCTTCTCAAATACAAAGAAGGGATAAACTTGCATCTTAGTGCGAATTAATCTCAGTTTTAGATTCTTTAATACCAGGGTGACCCTGAGTTGCAAGGGAGCCTAGAAGAGGGAAGAAGGAAAGAAGAAAGGGGAATGGAGGGGAGGGGAAAGGAGGGGAAAAGAGAGAGAGAGAGAGAGAGAGAGAGAGAGAGACAGACAGAGAGAGACAGAGAGAGAGAGAGAGAGAGAGAGAGAGAGAAAATGAATATGAATATGATATAGTGACTATAGGCTGGAATAATCTACCTCCTCAACCCACTTTAGACTAAACATCATCCCTTAACACAGGGTTTCTGAAATCTGGTAGTATTGATATTTGGGCTATAGAATTCTTTGTTGTAGGAGGCTGTCCTGTGCATTGTAGGATATTGAGTAGCATCTATCTACTAGATGCCAGTAGTATGACCTACCCCACTCATCTTCCCTGAGTTGTGACAACCAAAAATGTCTCTAGACATTACCAAATGCCCCCGAGGGACAAAAATCACCCCTGCTTGTGAACCATAAAGGAAATCTTTCACAACTGTGAACCAACACATGTGACTCATATTCTTCAGATCAGAGAGGACCTTACCCTTAACAGAGGGTCGCCTGGAGGGCTCGTAAGCCCTGCAACTATCAATGATCTCCTGCAACTGTGGAGGGCAATCTTCACCCAGTGGCTCCTGGTACTCGTCCTTAACCACCAGCTGGATGATCTTGTTAGAATCATAGCCTGGCATAGAAACAAGAGGACGAGAGGCTTAAATATTGTCCTGGCATATCTCTCTGGATGATGATTGCTGGCATCAGAGGTAGGGACTTTAAAGTACTGAAGAAACAAGAGCTTCCAATGACTTCATTGACCAGCCTAGGCAGTGGAGAACAAAGCACCAGGACAGCACTGATGGGGAATTTCTAGTCTTCTGGAAAGGGTCCCAATCCCAGCACCCTCTGAGCCAACCTTCACCCTGGTTACCTTCAAACGGGATCTTCCCAGTGATGATTTCCCAGAGGACAATTCCAAAGCTGAAAGAAAACCAAGAAGCTGAACAATCGGAATGTTTCTGTTTTCCCACACCTCTTAGCCATTTCTAGAAACTTCAGTGAATTTTTTGATTCTCACCCAATTCCATTCAATGGAGTAGAGGTATGATGATGGTGTTTGGATGTGGAGTTTGACTTGGGCTTTCCTATTCTGTTTATTTGAGTGAGAGTCTGAGCAATAACATGAACATACCTGTATATTTCAGCTTTTCTATCATATTTAATATACACATTCTTCAGTCTTTGAGGTGAGAAATATGCTGTAGAATTGACTCTCTCTTCTTTTTTCTCCCTCTTAGTTGTTCTGCCAATGGAAGTCTGTGTTTCGCTCAACTTAAATCCTGAAAGCTAGAAAGAAAGGTGAATTAGAGATAGAAACATGATCTTGGGTTGGCAGTAGTGGGCAAGGGCTTGGTGCTACACATGATTGCCAGGGACAGTCTTTTACCTGTGAAATGTATTTCCAGTGGTGTCTTCTCTTTGTGTGGCTACCATACTGGCTGGCATTATGGGTTTAATTTATTATGGTGTATTAACTAAGAGAAACAAAGAGGTTTCTTCTCTATAAAATGGGGCAATGAGGATTACCTGAGATTCTATCTAATAAAAGAGTAATATGCAGATTGACCATCACTCCAACACACAAGATGGCCATTCCATATAGTCAAAGATGGACACCCCCATGTGAACACAAGATGGCCACCACAAGATGGCTGGGTGGGGGGCAGTTGGGGGCGACCAGGCCAGCTAGGGAGGACAGTTAGGGGAGACCGGGCTGGCAGAGGAGGGCAGTTGGGGGCAATCAGGCTTCCAGGGGAGGACAGTTTTTGGGGTCCCAGGCTTGCAGGAGAGGGCATCTGTGGGGAAACCAGGTCTTCAGGGGAGGGCAGTTGGGGAGGACCAGGCCTGCAGAAGAGGGCAGTTGGGGGGGACCAGGCCTACAGGGGAGGGAAGTTGGGGAGAACCAGACCAGCAGGGGAGAGCAATTGGCGGGGACCAGGACAACAGGGAGGGCAGTTAGGGGTTACTGGGCCAGCAGGAGAGGGCAGTTGGGAATGACCAGTCCAGCAGGGGAAGGTAGTTAGGGGCAATTGGGCCAGCAGGGGAGCAGTTAGGTGTTGATCAGGCTGGCAGGGGAGTGGTAGGGGCAATCAGGCAGGCATGCAGGCAGGTGAGTGGTTGGGAGCCAGCAGTTCTGGATTGTGAGATGGATGTCCAACTGCTAAGCAGGTGGTGAGTGAAGACAGGCATTCTAACAGCACACGGAAAGCTGTCCAGGCAGGGAAAGAGTTTTGAGTTCAGTTCTTAAGTTAAGGCAGAGAAGCGAGCAGGCACAGCCTTTCTGGGAAACAGGTGTCCCTCTCCCAGCACCAAACAGTCACAAAGGTTGAATACAAAGAGCCCCCTGGAAGGCCACGCTCACCTTCACTTGGTAGCCTTTAGTTACTAGGAAGCTCCTGCTGCTGATGTTTTTGTGGAGTTCAGGGGATTCAGAATGGTGCAGCCTGTGGTGACCAAAGGCAGGGGGCGTTAGTGACCTTGGCAAGACCTTCCTGGGGGGCTCGAGAGTTATTATTGGAATAAGGAGGTTGGTCAGCGCATTGCCTCTCCCCCTTGTATCTCAGTTGCGGGCTCAATCCCTGGTCAGGCAAGTGCTGGAGGCAACCAATTGATGTGTCGCTTTCACATTGATGTTTCTCTCTCTCTCTCTCTGTCTCTCCCCCTCCCACTTTTCCTAAAAAAATCAATGGAAAAATATCCTCGGGTGAGGATTAACAACATCAAAAACGTAAGGAAGGGGAGATTATCTTGGGCTTCTGGCTAGTTCTCTCATCTTCTCTGGGATTAACATTTGGGGAGGAAGACTCATTCTGTTCTTCTGAGCATCCTTTCAACCCATGTGGTACCTGCATAAGCCATTGGCTGCCTCCCTGGCCAGGTCGATGCGCTCAGCCAGTGTGAGGTCCTTTTTCTTATCCAGCAGTTCCCTCAGGGTCCCGTGCTCACAGTAGTCCATGACAATGGAGAACTGAGGTGGGGTCACTGATGGAAAGAAGATCAGCCTCACTCAGAGGTCCTGCTCTGCAGCCTGTCTCCCGCTATCTCTACAGGTGCAAACTCAGCGCTGCTTCTCCCCTCCTCTAACCCGCTCTCACACAGTTTGCATCCTGACCTCATTGAATGGGTCAAATACCCACAGAATTCCCACGCCCCTTCTTTCTAGTATTTGGCATGTCGGAATTATACATGTCGGAGTTATTTGAGTAATGTCCCCCCCACCCCCCCAACTCAAGTTCAAGCCCCGGGGGGGTGGGGGGGGTGGGGCAGGGTCTGTTTTGTTCACTATCCTCAGATGCAAGAACCAACACTCAAAGAATGAATCAGTCACCTCAGCCATCCCCCAGGAGACCAAATATCACTGGGAAGTTTTCCTTTAGTTGAGGGAAGCTGTGTCCCTTCCGTAGGCAAGAGCAACAATGCGTAACCCACAGGAGAGGCCATGCTATGAGGGAAAATGCAGCCCCATTAAAAAAATGAAAATGAAAAAGACTCTGATGCATGAAGCTCTTGGTGAAGGGGCAGGTTAATTGAGTCTTGGGGTTTGATCTACACTAATGAGGATCCAGGGTAGATTCCTTAAACTGATCAGTCAGCTTTATAATGTTTTATTGCAACAAAATGCTTCCATCCTTCAGGCCAATATCTGAACAAGATCCCCAGTAGCCTGGGAGAAGAGGATGTGGCCACGTTAGTGTAAATCAGCCCTCGGGCTGAAGCCAAATTCAAGCCCTTGTTTCCTGGAAGGATATGGGAACCTGCATCTTGGGATGCAGTAAAACTAACACTGATCATAACAACACTGTGTAGATCCCACCCTTTCAGCTCTTCTTTAAAAATGCAATGCATTGTAAGATATATGACAGACCGCCAACAGAAGGACCAACCCCAGAAGCACTCCTTACCTGTTTCATCAATGCAAATCCCATATATATGCAGGATGTTAGGAGAATCAAATTTCTTCAGGGTCATGGCCTCATTTTTGAAAACACTCCTCACCATGCTATGAGGATGAAGGGGACAATTAAGATTTCAAGATGGGAGGGTCCCTCTGAGAACATTTAGTGTAGGGACCATCTGTGCACGTGTGAGGGATTGTCAGCATCCTGGGGTGAGATGAGCTTGGCCCCTGATGGCAGTGTTTGGCAGCAGAATTAGCATGCACGATACAGGCTACAACATAGATTTACCTTGAAAATATCATGCTAAGTGAAAGAAGCCAAACACAAAAGGCCACATATCGTATCATTCCATGTGTGCAATATCCAGAACGTACAAATTCATAGAGACAGAAAGTAGATTAGTAGGTGCCTAGGGCTAGAGATGGTGCGGGTAACTGCTAAAGGATATACGGTTTCCTTGAGGGATGATGCAAATGTCCTAAAATCACTTTATGGCAAGGGTTGTACAACTCTGTACATTAAAAGCCATTAAGTTATACACTTTAAATAGGTGAATCTTATGGTATGTAAATGATGTTCCAATAAAATTGTTAAAAATACTACCCCAGCCAAAACCGGTTTGGCTCAATGGATAGAGTGTTGGCCTGCGGACTGAAGGGTCCCAGGTTCGATTCTGGTCAAGGGCATGTACCTGGGTTGCTGGCACATCCCCAGTACGGGGTGTGCAGGAGGCAGCTGATCGATGTTTCTCTCTCATCGATGTTTCTAACTCTCTATCCCTCTCCCTTCCTCTCTGTAAAAAAATCAATAAAAATATATTTAAAAAACACTATCCCAATCAAAATCTTAATGGGTATGTTGAAGAAGGTGATATTTATTTAAATTAGTAAACCTGAGAAAGAAGAGCCAAGATGGAAGGAGTTACCTTACTAGATACTCAGAATTACTATTCAACTAAAATTTGCTGCTAGCTTATACAACTAAATAAAAGGAAGATGAATGATCCAATTAAGAAATGGGCAATGGACCTAAATAGAATATTTTCAAAAGAAGACAGAAGGAAGGCCAAGAGGCACATGAAAACATGCTCAAAGTCACTAATTATCCGAGAGATGCAAATCAAAACAACAATGTGGTACCATCTCACACCTGTCAGAATGGCCAACATCAACAAATCAACAAATGACAAGTGTTGGCGAGGTTGTGGAGAAAAAGGAACCCTCATGCACTGCTGGTGGAAATGCAGACTGGTGCAACCACTGTGGAGAACAGTATGGAGTTTCCTCAAAAAACTGAAAATGGAACTCCCATTTGACCCAGTAATCCCACTCCTAGGAATATATTCCAAGAAACCAGAAACACCAATTAGAAAGGATATATGCCACCCCTATGTTCATAGCAGCACAATCTACAATAGCTAGAATTTGGAAACAGCGTAGGTGCCCATCAGCAGATGATTGGATCAAAAAACTATGATACATCTACACAATGGAATACTATGCTGCCATAAAAAAGAAGGAATTCTCATCATTTGCAGCAACCTGGATGGAATTGAAGAACATCATGCTGAGTGAAATAAGCCAGTCAATGAAAGAGAAACACCACATGACCTCACTCATTTATGGATAATAAAGAACAGTATAAACTGATGAACCAAAAGATAGATATAGAGACAGTAAAGCAACAAGCAGACTGTCAAATTACAGTGGGGAGGGTAGGGGGATCTGGGGGAGATAATAGGTCAACCGAAGGACTTGTATACATGCATATAAGTACAACCAATGGACACAAAACTCTGGGGAGGGAGGGTATGTATGGGAGGGAGGGCAATATTAAAATATGTACACAGATAATAATTTAATAATTAAAAAATGATAAAAAATAAAAATAAAATAAAATTTGCTGCTAAATAAGTGAATAAAAAGAAATTCTACTCTTTTGTAAAAAGTCATTAAAAAAAAAAAGAGTAGAGGGCAAGTAATTTCAGCCTTTGGGGCCCCCGTTCTCCCACCTAATGGAGACAATGCACCTCTCTCCTCGGGGAGTTATAGAGAGGAAGTGAAATGATACATGAGAGAACTATACAAAAGGACTTACTTAGGGTTTATGCCCTGGACATTGTTGAATACTTTTATGGCCACTGTAGATTCGAAATATTTTCCTTTAAAAACTTCGCTGAATTCGTTTTTCTTTAGCGAGTCCAGAACTGAAATCTCCTCCTTGTTAATCTCCTTGACTTCATACGTTAGGATCGCCTTCCTTGACTGCTCTATGCCTGACCGTAGGACAGAAGGAAATAAAGAGTCAATGAGCTGAGGAAGGTGTCCTAAGGGAAGAGGTGTCTCTGTAAACTTGTAAGTGGGGGAAGCCTCACGCCATGACGCAGAGCTGGCCCTGGCGGGACCTCCTGACTCTTCCAGAGCCTCTGAGTGAGCAGTAGAGACACAGCTGGATGGTTAACAAAAATGTGTCATGCACTTCCTTCCCCTCCTCTTCAAGTCCTGGCTGTCTCTCCAGCTTAAACCTCCATCTCAATCCATCTCTCTCATTTTGGAGGCCTTCCTACCCCTACTGCCACTTGAGCTCGGCACTTGACCGTTTGGCATCTTATTTAGTCATTTCAGCTCTAACGGTGAGATATATAGTTCAAGCTGAGCGACTCCACTGCTGGCATGTGTTCACACGACTCTCTCTCCTCTCCCTCCTACCCGGTGGCTGTGAGCTCCCCTAAGACAGGAGCTTTCTCTGCATCGGACTTGGCTCTTTGTTCAAGGCTCTGAAAGCAGATACAGATTGGTTAAATGAGTGATGAAAGAGTATTTCCAATCTGATTTGAATTTGTTCTTGGAAATTCAGCAAAAGAAGCTTCGATACCGATAGATCCTCCCTTCCTCCAACTGATGGACGGAGTATGATGTAAACTGCACCTGCAGCCCGGACATTCCTGAGCATCTAACCAGGCACCTTATATGGACTGTACATTGAACCACCAATCAGCACCTGCCAAATACCCTAAGCCCCCAATTCCTAAGCCCCTAAGTGACTAATCATGTGCCTTATATGAAACCACCAATCAGCGCGTGCCGAGTACCCTAAGCCCCATCCCTTCCCTTTCTTCCCCTCAAAAGGCATGTTCACCCCTGCACACGTGCTCTCTTCCTTTGCAAGGCAGCCCGGCAGGGGTCCTTCTTCTCTAATAAAGCCTGTAGTCCTGGTCTTCGGCCCTCTATCTCATCTTTCAGTTATTATCTAGAGCAGTGGTCAGCAAACTCATTAGTCAACAGAGCCAAATATCAACAGTACAACAATTGAAATTTCTTTTGAGAACCAAATTTTTAAAATGTAAACTTCTTCTAATGTCACTTCTTCAAAATAGACTCGCCCAGGCCACGGTATTTTGTGGAAGAGCCACACGCAAGGGGCCAAAGAGCCGCATGTGGCTCATGAGCTGTAGTCTGCTGATCACGGATCTAGAGGAATTTGTCAGCGCTTAGACCAGAATTAGAAGGTATCTTGTGGGTCAAGAATTACTTCAAATGCTACTCCACGGACAGAAGTCTGGGCTAAGTTAGGAGCACATCCGCAAACCTGTGGGCTGTTCCCAACCATCCAACCTAGAAAATGGGCAGTGGTGGGATGGCAGAAGACTGGAGTTCCTACTGAACAAATGACTTCTGGTTTGGGGTCTCAGGTAACTCACAGTGCTTAACGATTTTTCCCACTTCATTTTTCACTTGCTCCACTGAAGCTTCAATAAGTTCACTTTCTGCAGAAAAAAAAAAAAAAAGAGTAGCAAATATTAAAAAAAATAGAAATGTGAATTAAAAGCAAACCGAGGTCCCATTTTCTCTAACTTAATCATATTCATTGCAGTAGGGATTACTACTACTGCTCGAGAATATTCACCTTTCTACATCTAAGCACACATAATTGCCTGGAAGCATGGCCGTGTCACTCGTGTCACTTGAAATGAAGTGAAAGAAATGAAAGAAGGAAGTTTGTGTCAACGTGTAAGTGCCGTAAACTTGAAAGTTCCTGGAAAGGACACCTACCTCGGAGTCTCCTGGATGTTGCTTAAATAAGAAATAAAGTTTTCTTTGTCTGAGTTGTTGTTGTTTTCTTTACACCATAGCATATTCTCATCTATCCTTATTTATATAATCAGAAATACATTTAAAAATTGATAGGACCTTCAGTGTTAAAACTAATGAAGAAAAGTGTGGAGAAACACAATCTCATACATTGTTGGTAGGAATGATATTGATATAACCTCTGGCCATCTCTATCAAAATTTTAAGTGCCGGGGGAGGGGAGGAGGCTGGGGTCATCAGTTAAAAAAAAAAAAAAAAAAAGTAAAGTGCTCATACTCTTTGACCCACATATAGGAATTGTTCCTAAAGATCTCCTGAAATATATACAAAGATGCTTAAGGCAGGACTATTTACAATTGTGAAAAACTGGGCACAACTCAAATGCCCATCAATAGGGAGTTGTTTAAATATATATGGCCCATGTATACACCAAGGAACCCGAGACAACTCTCTGGAAATGAATATGGATGGATATTCAAGATTTAATGAGAAAAGCAAGAAGCAGAACAGTGTATTTAGGATGCTACTGATTGTGTAACAATGACACACACAAAAAAAATCTATATTCTTAAATATCTGGAAGGCTATTCAACAGACAGGTGACGGAGATCATGTCTGGGGAGGAAACAGTTCCTTTGAAGTCAAGAGTAAGGAGGAGATTTACTTCTCATGCTGGGCCCTTTTGGAGCCTTGTGAACGTATCACTTGATAAAACAGAAAGCAAATCCTGTCCTCCAAGTTGATGACACTAACATGTCCTCCCCACCCCCCCACCCCCCCCCGGAAGTGGACCGATGAGTGCTGAAGATTAGGAAGGCTGCCCCTGCCCACACCTCTCTCCCCTGGCCCCCAACCCCCGATTCTCTTTCTCTTTGTTGGGTGTTTGGTTGGAGGATTACAGATGCCTCACTTTAGCTCATCCAGAAAAGAACCCATTTTGCCCACAGGTCTCCTCTAGACATGGTTTGTCCCGGTTGAGTGTCTCCTGCAGACCTGATTGGGGATGGACCATCTTTCACATCAAGGTGACAGAACAGTTATTTTGCTGGGTTCCAGCGCCCAGAAGGTTCATTCAAATGCCCTTTACCCTCTCCTCACTTCCTCTCTCTCCACCCACAATCCTTACAAAAGGGAAGAGTTTAGAATTCATATCACCAGGGTCTGCAAAGGGGTAAAGAGGCCACATTTGTTTTCATCCTTCTGCTCTGTTCCCTCTTCTGGCAGCCCTGGCTCCATTGTCACCCCCTATTCCAACCTAGTCCATGTTTCATCCCCTCGGAGCCTAGTCCTCCACTAAATCCACCAAGTTCAAGGGTCACTCTAGTTCAAGCCACTGTCATCTGTTACCTAGTCTCAAAGTGGCTCACATTTACACTCTTGTCTTCTGGGGTATGTTGAATTATTGGTCCCAATTCTTGACTCCTATGTAATGGTCTTATTCATCCACACCACTATAGCTTCATAGTGGGCACACTATATTTCCCTGACCATCACCCTTCATGGTGGGCTTGGCTTTATCAATGGTTTAGAATATTAGCAGACCCAAGTAGAGGCTTGAAAGGTACTGGTACTGCTGAGTTTTCCTTTTTGCAATTCTGCCATAAGAACATTCTCCAAGTACTCACTGCTCCTACAACCTTGGCTCCAGAATGAGACATGTTAAACAGACACAAATTAGACCTGTTGTTTGGAGCCCAGTCCAGCCAAAGCCCCTGAGATCAGAAGATTCCGAATGGACCCACAAATCTATGAGCAGGAGAACTTAAAAAAAAATTGATTTTTTACAGAGAGGAAGAGAGAGGGCTAGAGAATTAGAAACATCGATGAGAGGGGGCCTCCTGCACACCCCCTATTGGAGATATGCCTGCATCCAAGGTACATGCCCCTGATTATAATCGAACCCAGGACCCTTTAGTCTGCAGGCTGACACTCTATTCACTGAGCCAAACCGGTCAGGGCATGTGAGCAGGAGAATTAATGACTATTGTTTCAAGCCTGAGTTTTGGGATGGCTTGTCATGCAGTATTAGTATAGCAACTGACTAATACATATCATTACAGTCCATTGCCACATGATGTTCTTTAATACAAGTCAAATCATGACAGGCCCACATTTAAGACCTCCCTTTCCTGGCTCCTATGACTCAGAATAAAATCTACATTTCTTTTCGTGCCTTCATGGCCCTGCATGACCTTGCTCCTGTATCTTCTGGCCAACTTCTCCCCATCCATCTCATACTACTCTCTCTTCCAAGTCTACTCCACCAAAGCCATCCTGCCTTCTGGTTGTTCCTTGCTCTTGCCACATTCATTCCCCATCTCAGGGCCTTTGCATCTCCTGCTTTCTCTGCTGGGAGTGCTCCTCTCCTTCATCTTTCTATGGCTTGCTCCTTCTCATTATTCAAGGTGTCCCTTCCAACGCCACCAGTCAGAGAGGCCTTCCCTGAACACTTAGTCTGCACCCGCTGTCACTTTCTACTTCATGGCCCTGCTTATGACTTCCGTTGCTTTTATTTTTATTTTTTAAAAAATATATTTTATTGATTTTTAACAGAGAGAAAGGGAGATAGAGAGCTAGAAACGTCGATGAGAGAGAAACATCGACCAGCTGCCTCTTGCACAACCCCTACCGGGGATGTGCCCACAACCAAGGTATATGCCCTTGACCGGAATCGAACCTGGGACCTTTCAGTCTGCAGACCGACGCTCTATCCACTGAGCCAAACCGGCTTCGGCAATTGCTTTTAGATAAAATGACTTAGTCCTCTGTCTGCAGACTTTATGTTCCAAGAGGGCAGGGATTTTGTCTATGTTTCTCTGTGTCGTGTCTCAAACACTTAGAACACTAGCCGGCATACAGTAGGTACAGTCGTGTGCCTCATAATGACATTGAGGTCAACAATGGACCGTGCATGATGGTGGTCCATAAAATTACAATGAAGCTGAAAAATTCTTACCACCTTGTGATGTACTTGTGTGTTTTCTTAGGTGTTCACAGTGATTACTTATGTATTTGTGGTGATGCTGGTCTAAGCAAACCTACTACCTTGCCAGTCATATAAAAGTATAGCACATACAATTATGTACGGTACATAATACTTGATAATAAGTGACTAGGTTACTGGTTTATGTATTTACTCTACTATGCTTTTTATTGTCATTTTAGAGTGTGCTCTTTCTACAGATGAAAAAACGTTTACTGTAAACCTGTATGCCATATTATGCCAGCAGCAACCTTATATCTCATGTTTACGCTGTCTCCTGATTGCATCATATTCTCTTGACTTAATATTTTATTGGTTTGTACAGTCGAATGTTGTACAGACTTGTGGCCTAAGAGCAATAGGCTAAACCATATAGCCCAGGTGTGTAGTGGGCTAGACCTGTGGTCAGCAAACTGTGGCTCGAGAGCCACATGTGGTTCGAGAGCCACATTCGGCTCTTTGGCCCCTTGAATTTTTAGCAAAGGCCAGCTTAGGAGTACCCTAATTAAGTTAATAACAATGTGCCCACCTATACAGTCTAAGTTTAAAAAATTTGGCTCTCAAAAGAAATTTCGATCGTTGTACTGTTGATATTTGGCTCTGTTGACGAATGAGTTTGCTGACCACTAGGCTAGACAATCTAGGTTTGTGTAAGTGCCCTCTGATGTTCCCACATTGTTGAAATCGCCGAACAGCACATTTCTTAGAATGTCTCCCTGCCCTTAAGTGGCATAACGACCACACTCAATTCATGTTTGCTTAGTTAATTTGTTAATTCTCCCTCCTGGTAATTTACACATTAACAAAAGGTCTTGGGAAAACGGAAGTCTGGAAGGAATTAGATTCTGGAATTCTAGGCATCACATCAAAGAGAGGATGAAGAGGCAAAGAAGACATTCGTATCAACACCCCGCCCTCCCTCTCTCCTCCTCCAGCTTGCCCCAATTTCACCAGCCCCCGCCCTATGTGGGCCCATGGACGTGAGGTGTTCTGAGTCACATGGATGACACCTGCTCAAACCTCTCCCGCCTTCCTGCTCCTCTGGTGAATGAAAACGAGTCTAAAATGCCCCCATTGACTCCCCAGGACACAATGAGCCTTACCGGTTTGGAAGGCCCGCCAGTCCTCCTCTGCATCCCGCTGATCTTCCTGCTCCCAGGCTTCTTTGCTGGTGCTGGACACAGACACCCACTGGTCCACCTGGAGCGCCAGCGAGAGCTCCTGGTAGACATCGTTCAGCCGACCGTTCACGTCTGTGAAGAGTTCTTTGTTCTTCCCCGAGGTTAGGAACTTACAGAGATTGGACTTATCGCTGAACTTATCTATCTTCCTCTGAGCTTCCTTGAGGGCAGCCTGGAAGCTGTCCAGGGCAGCGATGATCTCCGGGGACAGGTGCCCCGCTCCCTGGTCCTGGAGCTTTTTCAGAGGCTGCAGCAGGCCGTGGATGCGCCTCCTCAGACGCTTGCACTGTCCCTCGCAGTGCCGCATCATCTCACATTGTTTGTACACACTCTGGGCTAAGGTTATGACGGTCCCCAGTTTATCCATACCTGGAAGAAACTGATGACATTTGTTAAAGTCCCAGAATTGCCGAGACCGGTTTGGCTCGGTGGATAGAGCGTCGGCCTGTGGACTGAAAGATTCCAGGTTTGATTCCGGTCAAGGGCATGTACCTTGGTTGCGGGCACGTTCCCGGTGGGGAGTGTGCAGGAGGCAACTGGTCCGATGTTTCTCTCTCGTTGATGTTTCTGATTCTCTGTCCCTCTTTCTTCCTCTATGTAAAAAAAAATCAATAAAATATATATATTAAAGTCCCAGAATTGCCTGCATGTTTACTACTGGGCTACAGGAACCTCCAGGGTGCCTGCAATTTAAATGGCTGAAGAATTCTCTTCACAAGGTAGAGATGGTTTGATGTCCACCGAAATCTGTTCTGCCCTCTCCCATCATAACAGAGCTGTGGCTGGGAAGTGTCGGCTCACCCAGGACTCTATCTCCCAGCGTTCCTTGAGGCTTGATGTGGCCATATGACTAGTTCTCCCCAATGGGGTGTGAGTGGATCCGATATGTGCTACTTTGGGCTGAGGCAGGTTTGTTTCCTCTACACACTATCATCAGCTGGATGCACAGGACGGCACAGCCCTAGGGGTGTTGGAGTCCCAAGAAGAAGGTGGAGTCGCAAGAAGGAAGAATCCTAGATCCCTGATTCATCACTTGGAGGGGGGCTGCTCACAGACCAGGACCATCTGCCACGGACTGGTAAGTGAATGAGGAATAAACTTCTCTTGTGTTTGGCCATTGTATTTTGGGGTCTGGTCATGATATCAGTTGAGCCTATTCTAACAAAAATATCCTGCCAAAGTACAGGGGTGACGTTACGATGGTGGGCTAGAAAGCTCAGGCTTTGTCTAAAGAAAGGGAAGGGTTAGCCAGCAAAGACAAATGGTCCAGTGGTGGAAGATCTTCCAGTTTTGAAAGAGCAGTCAGAAATCTGGATTTTTATGTTAAATCTCTCAATTAAAAATCTTACAACGGCCGAAACCGGTTTGGCTCAGTGGTAGAGCGTCAGTCTGCGGACTGAAAGGTCCTGGGTTCGATTCCGGTCAGAGGCATGTACATTGGTTGCGGGCACATCCCGGCAGGGGGTGTGCAAGAGGCAGCTGGTCGATGTTTCTCTCTCATCGACGTTTCTAGCTCTCTATCTCTCTCCCTTCCTCTCTGTAAAAAAAAATCAATAAAATATATTTTATTTTATTTTATATTTTTATTTTTTTATTTTTAAAATATATTTTATTGATTTTGTACAGAGAGGAAGGGAGAGAGATAGAGAGTTAGAAACATCGATGAGAGAGAGTCATGGATCAGCTGCCTCTTGCACACCCCCCACTGGGGATATGCCCGCAACCAAGGTACATGCCCTTGACCGGAATCGAACCCAGGACCCTTCAGTCCCCAAGCCGACGCTCTATCCATTGAGCCAAACTGGTCTTGGCATAAAATATATTTAAAAAAAAATAAAAATCTTACAATGAACCCTGGCCAGGTAGCTCAATTGGTAAGAGTGTCGTCCCAATACATCAAGTTGCAGGTTTCCATCTCCAGGCAGGGGACATACAAGAAGCAACCAATGAATGCATAAATCCATGAAGAAGTGGAACAGCAAATAGATGTTTATCTCTCAAATCAACTTTTAAAAATATAAAATATTGCAACCAAGTAAAAAAAAAAAAAAAGTGCAGTCCAACTGTGTGGATCAAATAAAACATGTCTGCCAACTGGATATTGCCCAGAAAGCCCCAATTTGCAACCTTGGCCCTGAAGTCTACTCCATTTCTCAATTACAAATTTCATGAACTAATGACCTTACTTATTATTTAAGCCAGTTTGAATCATGTCTGCTGTACTTGTAACTAAAGGCAACTGGTTTCAGTAATGATTTCCGTTTCATAGCTTCAAGTTCCAATTGTCCTGAAACTGGTTTGGCTTAGTGGTAGAGCATCGGTCTGCGGACTGAAAGGTCCCAGGTTCAATTCTGGCCAATTGTCCTATTACCAGTTTCATAAAAAAGACACATCTCGTCAAAACTGGTTTGGCTCAGTGGATAGAGCGTTGGCCTGTGGACTCAAGGGTCCCAGGTTCAATTCTGGTAAATGGTTTGGTTGCGGGCACATCCCCCCCAGGAGGGGGTGTGCAGGAGGCAGCTGATCGATGTTTCTAACTCTCTATCCCTCTTGCTTCCTCTCTGTAAAAAAAAATCAATAAAATATATTAAAAAAAATAAAGTATATATTTTTTAAAAAGCCACATCTCCACAATAATTAATCAGAAAAGATAATGGGAAAATGCCCCAATCATAAAAGTGACAATTTAAAACAATACATTTTACAGAAGTGATGACGTGGTATGAAGAAAATCCCACAAAACAAAGCTTTTAAAAAAATGGAGGGAACTGTTATCTCTCTGGTTGTGAAGATGAAAAATGACAAACCAGACAATCCTTCCCCAATTTAAACCCAATTTAAAGCAATTCCAGTAAAACTCCCAGTGATATAGTTTGGTATTGACACGAAGTGATCCTAACGTTAATTCAAAGAGTAAATTAGTAGGGCTAACCAGATTTTTATTTATTTTTAAAAAATATATATTTTATTGATTTTTTACAGAGAGGAAGGGAGAGAGCTAGAAACTTCAATGAAAGAGAAACATCAACCAGCTGCCTGATGTGCTCGCAACCTACGTACATGCCCTTGACCGGAATCGAACCTGGGACCTTTCAGCCCGCAGACTGACGCTCTACCACTGAGCCAAACCGGTTTTGGCTAACCAGATTTTTAAAAACAAACAAGAGGGCTTCCCTACAAGATGCAAATCTGTTATAAAATGCAATAATAACTGAAACTGCTTAGGGCTTATGGATCATTGATAAAGCTATCAAAAGGATAAGAGGGAATGTAAGTATATTTATATTTTTTCGACTCAACAATGTGAATGTCTAGGAACTTACGCCGTGGAAAAGCTTGTAGGTGTATGGAAAGGTATATACTAAGGCGTTCGCTGCAGTGCTATTTATAATATGTAAAGCTGCTAACACGGAGAGGGAAAACTTACTGGTTTTTAAAAGTAAAAAAAAAATAAATCTTTACATGGCATAACAACATAAATCCATAAGTAATCTAATGGCATTTCCTTTTCTCCATAAAATAAAATAAAATAAAATAAAATAAAATAAAATAAAATAAAATAAAATAAAATAAATAAAAAGAGGTATCAGACAATCCTCTCCTGATGAGGGCATTATCATTCAGTAGGCTACTTAGGCAATTTACTCCACAGACAGCCCGGAGTTCGCCTGTCTAGGGCTTCATGGACGGCTCCTCTGAGCAGGTTCCGAGGCCCCTCCGACCCTCACCCTAACCCCACCCCATCCTACGACCCCCACCCCAAACCTTGGGCAGCCAGAGACCCGCGCGGGCAGCTCTACCTACCATAGAGTGGGGGAAATGAAACTAACTCGGTCCTGAGTTCCAGGAAATCGAGCAATGGGGCGCTCCCGGCTCCCCCCTCCCCCATTCCATTACTCCCCGATCTCCCCTTCCGGCCCAGGGCCAACCCCCCTCCCTCCCTGCAGCCCGCTAGCCCCTCCAGGCGGGCCGCGCCCGGAGACCCCCGCCAGACTCACCCTGTCCCTCCCGAAGGCGTGCAGTCTGTCCGGGGCGCCGTCCAGGAGGCCCGTCCCGCCGCGCAGAGGCTGCCGATGCCCAGCGCGGGGCTCTGCAGAGGCGAGGCCACCGGGGAATCCGGGCACCTGTGCCCCGTTCCCGCCAGGAGTCTGCGCTCTGCGCTCCCGCCCCCTCTGCGCGCAGCAGGACCGTCTGTCTGTCGTCAAGTCCGGGCTGGGGTTTGTGCCCGAACCGTTGGGTCCTGCGCCCTCCAGAGGCCACCGCCCCAGAGCCGGCACGTGGACCGGGAAGTCTCATAGGCCCGGGAGCTTTTCAAGTGGTTCTTGCTGCCCGCGCGCGGCTCAGGTGCCCTGGGTTCCTGGAGCCCGTTCCTGGGCGGTTCAGAGCGGAGACCCCTCCCTTCCTCCTGCAGGTTCCTCCAGGAGCTCACCGGTCCATTTTGGTCTGGGCACATTCACAGGTTGTGGGCTCAGATGCCCGGTATGGGGCGTGCAAGAGGCAACCAATCAATGATCCTCTCTCTTCATTGATGTTTCCATCTCTCTCTCCATCTACTTTCCTCTCTGGAATATATATATATATATATATATATATATATATATATATATATATATATATATATATATATATTTAAAAATCAACTAAAACTGAAACCGGTTTGGCTCAGTGGATAGATGGCTCAGTGGATAGAGCGTTTACCTGCAGACTGAAGGGTCCCCTGTTGGATTCTGGTCAAGGGCATGTACCTTGGTTGCCGGCACATCCCCAGTAGGGGGTGTGCAAGAGGCAGCTGATCGATGATTCTCATGGATGTTTCTAACTATCCCTCTCTCTTCCTCTCTGTGAAAAATCAATAAAATATATTTTAAAAAAAAAAGATTATATGTATAGTCAACAATAATATGCTGTACATTTAAAGACTTGGCCCTCGCTGGTTTGGCTCAGTGGATAGTGCATCAGCCTGTGGACTGAAGGGTCCAGGTTCGATCCTAGTCAAGGGCACATGCCCAGGTTGTGGGCAGGAGGCAGACAATGAATGGTTCTTTCTCATCATTGATGTTTCTTTCTCTCTCTCCCTCTCCCTTCCTCTCTGAAATCAATAAAAATATATTTTAAAAAAGAAAGAAAAAGAAAAAAGAATTGCCCTAACCGGTTTGGCTCAATGGATAGAGCATCGGCCTGCAGACTGAAAGGTCCCATGTTCAATTCCAGTCAAGGGCATGTACTGGGTTGTGGGCATATCCCCAGTAGGAGATGTACAGGAGGCTGATCGATGTTTCTTTCTCATCAATGTTTCTAACTCTATCTCTCTTCCTTCCTCTCTGTAAAAATAAAATATATATTTAAAAAAAAGACTTGTCAAGAAGATAGAGCTCATGTTAAGTATTCTTTCCACAATAAAAAAATAAATAAAAAGGATTATAAGAGAATACAGTGAACTATCTTATGCCAACCTAAATGAGATAGACAAATTTCTAGACACAAATTACCTAACCTACTCAAGAAGAAATAGAAAATCTGAATAGACCCATAACAAGTAAAGACATTGAACCAGTAATCAAAACCCTCCAAACAAAGAGAAGTCCAGGCCAGATGGCTGCACAGTTAATTTTATCAAACATTTTAAAATTAATTGACACCAATCCTCTTAAACACTTCCAAAGAAAGAGAAAAGGCGAGAAGCTTCCTAACCCATTTTATCAGGCCAGCATTACCCTAATACCAAAGATGCCATAAGAAGGAAAACCACTAACCAGTATTAGTGACAAATATAGATGCAAGAGTCCTCAACAAAATACTAGAAAACTGAATCCTAAAACATATGAAAGATTTATACACCGTGACCAAAAGGCATTTTCCACCCAGGAATGCAAGGATGGCTCAATATGTGAAATCAATGTAATAAATCACATTAATAGAGCAAAGAAAAATCCATACGATCATTTCAGTTGATGTAGAAAAAAAAACATTTGACAAAATTCAACACCCTTTCATGATGACAACATGCAGAAAACCAGGAATAGAAAGGAACTTTTTCAAATGATAAAGGACATTTATGAAACATCCTCAACTAACATTATACCTAATGGTGAAAGACCAAAAGCTTTCCCCTAAACTCAGGAACAAGACAGAATGTTTGCAAATGGTCACCACTTACTATTCAACATTTCCTGGAAGTTCTAGCCAGAGCAATTAGTCAAGTAAAAAAGAAAGACATCCAAATTGGATAAGAAATTAAAATATCTCTGCTAGCGAATGCCATAGTTTTTTTAAAAAATATATTTTTTATTGATTTTACACAGAGAGGAATTAAGAGAGATAGAGAGTTAGAAACGTCGATGAGAGAGAGTTATCAACCAGCCGCCTCTTGCACACACCCCAACTGGGGATGTGCCCGCAACCAAGGTACGTGGCCTTTGACCGGAATCAGCTGAATGCCATAGTTTGGTATGAGGAAGATGCAATAAACCATAAAAGTTGTTATTGTAGTTAATAAATGAATTCAGCAGAGTTGCAAGATACAGGGTTCACACACAGAAATGAGTAATGTTCCTATACACCAGCAATGAAAAATACAAAAAGGAAATTAAGAGAACAATTCCACTGAAACTGGTTTGGCTCAGTGGATAAAGCGTCGGCCTGGGGACTGAAAGATCCCAGATTTGATTCCGGTCAAGAGCATGTACCTTGATTGCGGGCACATCCCTGGTTGGGGGTGTGCAGGAGGCAGCTGATCGATGTTTCTAACTTTCTATCCTTCTCCATTCCTCTCTGTAAAATAAATCAATAAAATATATTTTTTAAAAAAAGAAAACAATTCCACTTACAGCCATAAGAATAAAACACTGAGGAACTCAAATAAGTATGTGAAAAGACCTGCACAGAAAACATTACTGAAAGAAATAAAACAAATCTCTGGGAATAAACTCCTGGACCCCGCTCTCCTCCATCCTGCCAATCTCTTGCCAGTGCCTGTGTTTGTAGGACTGGCAGCCAATGAGCCAAGAACACAGATTGGCCTCACAGAGCACTGACTGGGATGGGGAAAGACGGAGAATGAATGTGGAGAGCAGATGGGAGATACCTAGCATATCTCATAATTTCGATGTCCGATGTCTTTGTGGGTGCTTTTCTGTGGCATGTTGCTTCCATCAGCTTTTACTCATGGTGCCTTCTTTCCTCGTGTTTTGTTTTATTTTTATTGTTAAGCATATAGTCCTTGGAATCTTATCCATGGGAATATTTTGAGGGCTGGATTGAAGTTGCATTTCTCCACAGGAATTTGTAAATGCTTCTGAGAGCCAGGGACTGAAGGGTCCAGGTTCAATCCCAGTCAAGGGCACATGCCCAGGTTGTGGGCAGGAGGCAGCCAATGAATGGTTCTCTCTCATCATTGAATTACACACACACACACATACACACACACACACACACACACACACACACACACCGTATTTTCCGGCGTATAAGACGACCCCCTAATTTTACAGTTAAAACAGGTTTAGGCCTATATTCACTGTATAAGACTACCTCCCACTTCCGAGGCAACACCAGTTCTTTTTTTTTTTTAATAGACCGCCTCTCTGACTCTGGCCAATCTGAGCAGGCTTTTTACTAGGACACAGTATACATGTTCTGCACCCGAAGCTACACTGTGTTCTAGTACAAAGCCTGCTCAGATTGGCCAGAGTCAGAGAGGCGGTCTATTAAAAAAAAGAACTGATGTTGCCTCGGAAGTGGTGGGTAGTCTTATATTGCGAATATAGGCCTAAACCTATATTTTAACTGTAAAATTAGGGGGTCGTCTTTTACGCCAGAAAATACGGTGTGTGTGTGTGTGTGTGTGTGTGTGTGTGTATCCCTTAGTGGATAGAGTGTCGGCCTGTGGACTGAAGGATCCCAAGTTCGATTCCAGTCAAGGGCTCATGCCTGGGATGTGGGCTCGATCTCCAGTGTGGGGCATGCAGGAAACAGCAGGTCCCTGGGGCATGCCACCCAGTCGATAGCAAATTTTTGACTCAAGGTGTTTCAGACTAACCAGTTTGCATGAATTCGGGCCTCAGACCTCCATGAGGGCTATGGTGGTTCTATATCCTCAAAAGAGCCTTTCTCTGCTCCTTGCAGGCAATTTTACTTGCAGTGCCCTGGAAGGTGGGTTTACCTCTGGTTCGGTCTTACATTGAGGATAGAGACTGCGGGGGGCGTGCAGCAGACACATCTGATGATCCTTGTCCTATCCCTTCTGTCCATCTCTGGCCTTAACCTCACTTGTGGTGGAACGTCCTGCTCTGATTTCAGCCGCAGTTCTGGTGCATGGTTCCTAGCAAGCTCACCTGCAACGTGTGCTGGCTGCCTCCACTTCCAGGGCACGCATCCCCCTTCCTGCTCTTGCTCTTGGACCTTTGTCAAAGCCAAGGAATCAGGTTGGCTCTCATGCCAGGGCAGCCCGTAAAAGAGGAGGCAGTTGACCCCCATGAAGACCATCCTCAACTCACAGGAGAGGAAGCTGGTGGGCCAATGCTCCAGGCTCTTGGCCTTCGGGTGGACCATTCTGGCAGGTCTCCGTCTGCCTCTCAGGATGCCCCTGCAGAGTCCGTCCGTAGGGGAAACTGACGTCCTCATTATGTTATGGCCTCCCTGTTTTCCTTTCTAATCCTTCCCAATCACACACTCCTTATTTCTGCAATGGCTTCCCAAATAAACTACCTGCATCCACGTTCATGTTTTAGGTTGTGCTTTTTTTAGGAAACCTAAATGAAGACATGGTCCCCACTTTTATACTTTTGCCAAAACAAGATTCTTTTCTTCTTTTTTCTTATCATTTCTTTCTTTCTTATTTTTCCCCCCTACTACACGCTTTATAAGGTGTCTGAGGCGGAGTGAAGATGACAGTCCTAGCATTTTCCAAATTTCACATCCATCCTGTGGCATCTTTAATAGATACATTTTACTCATTGTGCTGTTTTCACCTCACTGTGAAGATCCAGTCAGTTTATTTGTTTATTTTTAATTTTTAAAAAAAGTATATTCTATTTATTCTTCACAGAGAGGGAGAGAGACAGACTGCCACCTCATCCCAAAACAGTCTCTATGGCAGTCACAAGAGGGCAGAGCCTCTTGCTATCACCGGAGGGCAGTAGAGGCCAGGGAACAGGCGGGGAAGCAAAGACCGAATAATGTAAACCTGCCAGAGATCTAAAAGAGACGAGACTCGTATTTATTGGCGCTGGATACAAGTTGGGCATTGTGCTGGCATAATATGAAATCGTACAAAGTTCAAAGGCAGAGATCAGAGGCCAGAGCCAGTGGAGAAGGGGAACAAAGTCCAGTTAAGAGGGCCGTTCTTGCCGAAGCCGGTTTGGCTCAGTGGATGGAGCGTCGGTCTGCGGACTGAGGGGTCCCAGGTTTGATTCTGGTCAGGGGCAGGTACATTGGTTGCGGGCACATCCCCGTAGGAGTCATCTGGTAGATATTTCTCTCTCGTCAATGTTTCTAGCTCTCTATCCCTCTCCCTTCCTCTCTGTAAAAAAAAATCAATAAAATATATATTTAAAAAAAAAAAGAAAAAAAAAAGAGGGCCATTCTTCAGGTCAGCCAGGAAATGCCCGAAGACTGGCCAGCATGTCTGGAAGGACAATGGCAGAAATAAATGTGTGTCATGGCGGTGGGCGTGTCCTCTGCCAGGGCAGCTAAGGGGTTGCTGGGGAGCCAGGTAAGGCACATTGCTAGGATCACTGAGAGTCACTTTCCACTGATCAGAATTTAAAATGGCCTTTGCCTGAGCAAGCATTCAACTTTCTAGATGGTTTTCTTCTCCCACCACAGAAATAAACATAATCATAATAAACATAATCACAAAAGTCTCAGGCTTTCCCATCATGCTAGTTGGCATTTGGGTAGTATCTCATGCTTGCTTTAGCATCTAATCTTTGATTCTTATGTCTCTTGCTCTTGCTGATAAATTTCCCCAGCTCTACCAGATGGCCACAGAGTCCGGACCGCACTATGGCTGCCAACTGGCTCGAGATGAAGGGCTTTGTGGCACTTCCTATGTTCCTCTCTCCTGCAAGGTGGAGTTCACTGTCTTCCACAGGCCTGTGGAGCCCCCTGGAAAGTTACTGTGGGCTCCACAGGAAGCTCTGGGGGCACCCATCCAGTGTGCACTGAGTGGATCTTTTCATTTTGGTTGGCATAGTTGTGTGTGTGTGTGTGTATGCGTAGGAGGTTTCATACTATTCCCCCCTCCCAAATCATCTCATTGCCAAGCTACAAACTCACTTAGATTTTTGTCATTTCTTACGAGGTTTTTTTTTTTTAAAGTTTTTTTTTCCTTCCAGTTAAATTTTTGCTCAACTTAGACTTTTCTCTAGGGGAGTTGCATGTTTACAGCTCGCCCATCTCTTCCTTTGCTCCTCCTTTTCCTTCCTTCCTTCCTTCCTTCCTTCCTTCCTTCCTTCCTTCCTTCCTTCCTTCCTTCTTTCCTTCCCCCTGGGTGTGATGCTCCATGGTCACGTTCCCAGTTGCCTGGAAATGGGGGTTGTGACTTCTGCTCCGTGAGCAGCCTGGTTCCAGGATAGATTCCAGGAGCTTGAGCGATGGCTGACTCGGACCGGTGGCCTTTATCTCCAGGCTGAGAGCTGCAGGGACGAAGCCAGCGTGTGGCTGCCGGAGCAGGGCGAGGCAGCGAGGCCGGGGGGCTCCCTCCGCGGTGCCAGAACCTCGCCAACATCCGTTCACATCTGCCTCCGCCTCTGCCTCCGCTTCCCCATCCTCGGGGAGGAAGATCCAGAGCCCATCTCCACGGGGCCCGCCGAGCCAGACTTGGAGTGTGGCAACCTTGGGTCTGCGCGCGAACAGATTCCTCAGGTGGTTCTGATGTGCTGGCTGGGAAGGCATCATCGAGCCTCTGCTTCATCTACACGGAGCCGGCCTGACGCTCTAGTTCCCACTGCGAGCGCTTGTTCCTAGAGTCTTCCTCCTTTGTTTTAGGAAAGCCACTGGAACCTCGGTTGGGGTCTGACAAGTCTCCCCAGTGGTGTGCCACGGCGGTGGATGGAAGTGACACCCCCCAATACCCTCCCCCAACCCCCACCCCATCCATGTGCAGGCAGGAAAGGGGAAGGCTGTCTGCAGACAATTTTCAAACAGTCATAACACCCAGTCGGAAAACAAGAGTTGCTCAGCTTTTTTATTCTCACCATGGCCCAGCGGGAGCCTGCACAACCTGGTCAGGGGTCAACACCGCTCCCTGCTGGACGGACCGTCCCCACGCCCCCTTCCAAGGTGAAGTCCGGCGAATCAACACCAAGAAGCAGCAACCGCTCTTGGTCGATTTCTTTTTTTTTTTTTTAAATGTCTTTATTTTTCAAAATATACAATGTATTTACACCTTTATTTCACACAACTGTAGTTTGTATATTTATTCCAAAATCTTTAAATAACTCCGTGGTAAACAGCACAAATCACAGGAGCGGTCAATCTGCTTCTCTTTAGCCTTTATGCTCATCGAGCTTCTTTTTTTTTTCTTTTGTTTCGTTTTTTTTTTAAGTTTCAAGTAGTAATGGTTTGTGGATAAGAAGGGAACAGAAATAGGACCAAGAGGTTTACATAAGCTCGACACGTAGAATTAGAAAGAGCAATCTGAGCAGCTACGTGAGCATTTATACGGTTTATAAATAAGACCCTCTCAGGAGCAGTGAGGGTTTTGGTTATGAGGAAAAGGGGCTGGAACCTCACCTGCTGGGGTCGGGGTGGTGGTGGGGGGTGGGGGGAAGGCAGGTAGGGAGGGATAGGGAAGCCCATGGGGAGGGAGATAAGGCACCGAATAAAGGCTCCTTCGTGGCCTATGGAGGCACTGGCTGGAAGAGAGTCCTGAGTGGGGGGCAGAGCCCACCTGTGCCCAGGCGGAGGTCAAGAATGGCTGGGAGTGGGGTGGGGCTCCCACCCACAGAGAGAGGCCTCTTTAGCCGACCTCGGAGCAAAGCTTTGTGATTCTGGAGGCGGGGAGGTGGCGAGAGCAGTTGGTGGTTCCTAAAGAAAGGCGCCTGGGCTCCCGCCAGCCTCGAGGCCGATGCCGGCTAGCCTCGGGCAGGGCCTGTGTCTCGGCCTGAGGCACCTGGCGGTCCAGCTGGCGTCTGTGGTTGGCAGTGGACGGAGGCACTGCCCTGGGGTCTGGGACGGCCTGTGGGAGGAGGCATCATGCTGTCTCTTCCTGTGAGAGCCCTTCATCCACCTCAGCGTTCTCCCCTCCGAGCCGTCAAACCGTCGCCGCCGGGAAGGGAGGGTAGGGAGACTGGGGCAGAGGCACTGCAGACCCCACTCTTGGCTGTGGGGGTGGCTCCCAGGGAGCCCGAGGCGCTAAGACACAGGTGGGTCACAGACCCGCCAGGAAGTCACAGGGATCCGTTTCCATCATTCCCCTTGGCCGGGTCCTAACGCAGTCCTGTGGGCCGATTCCGGGCGGAGGTGCCGGGTGTGGGGGAGGCTGGGGCGCTGCAGGAAAGAGCTAGCTCCCGAGGGCCGTGTGGCCACCCCGTGGACGGGCCGGGAGGGAAGTCTCAGCCTGTAGGGTGTCCCCAGCACCCTTCACCAAGCCCGAGAGCTGGACCGAGCCCATCCTGCCTGGCCAGGCGAACCTTCTTGCAGGGTCTGGATGGGGCGGGGGCGGGACAGGGGCCGCAGTGGGGCGGGGAGCTGTCACTGGATCTTCAGGTGGGGCTCTTCCGGCATAAGGGTGTGGAAAATGTGATCCCACAACTTAGTGCTGATGCCAAATCCTAGAGAGGGAGACGAATAGGGAGAAGGTGAGGCCACTGCCCGCGGAAGGAAAGACATCTGGTCGGAAAGGGAGACAGGGGAGGGCCAGCCCTCGGGAGGATTTTCACATCGGTCCCCGCTGGCCTTCCCAGCGCTCGGGGCCATCCTGGCAGAAGTCAGGGGCAGGGTACGCGTTTCCCAAGGATGCCCGTGGCGTAAACCCAGATCCTTCCTCTGGCGTGACTTCCTGGGAGAGCCTGGCCCCTGCCTGCCTCAGCCTCTTCCTTCTCTTCCAAGATGCCAAGCCCGTTCCTGCTTCAGGGCTTTGCACCTGCCGCTCCTGAGATGCTCTTTCCCCAGACGTGGGGTGCTGGCTCCTTTGGACTTAGGTCTCAGCTCTAACGACCTCTCCGCAGTGACATCTTCCCGCACCACTTGACCTAGTGCTCTGCCATCCAACACGGTGGCCACTAGCCCACGTGACAGCGCGGCACCGGAAATGTGGCTAGCGCTACAAAGGGACTAAATTCCCAATTTCATTTAATTTTAATTAACTTATATTTCAATTTAAAAACGTAGACTCGCCCTACCCAGGTTGGCTCAGTGGATGGAGCGTTGGCCTGTAGACTGAAGGGTCCCGGGTTTGATTCTGGTCAAGGGCACACGCCTGGGTTGCAGGCTCAATCCCCAGTAGGGGGCGTGCGGGAGGCAGCCGATCAATGATTCTCTCTCATCTTTGATGTTTCTATCCCTCCCTTTCCTTCCTCTCTGAAATCAATAAAAGTGTATTTAAAACAAAAATAAAAACAAAAAACATATACTCAATTCAATTACTGGAAATCTTTCAAGCATATCAGAGCAATTCAGGTATGTGAATCTACTTCTTTTTTTTTTTTTTTTTACTGTAAATTTTATAAACTCTAAACACAGATTAAATATTCCCAATGAAACTTTAGCACCTGAATTGAGATGTGCTGCAAGTGCAAGATACACACTGGACACAGAAGACTTAACATAAAGGGGGGGAAAAATAGTAAAAATATCTCATTAACAATATTTTACATTGATTATATCTTTTTTTAATTAAAAAATTTTAAATTACTTTATTGATTAAGGTCATTGGTTATATCTTGACATGATAATGTTGTGGTTGTATTTGGCTTCATAAAATATGCTAGTAAAGTTCATTTCACCCATGTATTTTTTTACTGGCTCAGGTGGCCACTGGAAATTTTTAAAAAAAATCGCATCTGTGACTTGCATGTTTTACTAGACAGAGCTGGAGCCCTCCCTTGACTTACATGGTTCCTCGAACACCATCTTTGTGGCCCTTACCACTGTCTGAAGTGACCTTTTACTACGGAGGGATTTCCTTGTCTGTCTCTGCACCGCCCCCCAACCCCAGAGAGCAGGATGGGAGCCCCAGGCTGCCTTGCTGTCTGTGGATCCCCAGTGTCTGGCCCTGGTGGGGCCTGGTGGCAGCTGCCAAACACGTTAGTGACCAGGTGAGCGGGACGGGAGGTGCTGGCGGAGCCGTACCTGACTTCTGGTGTGCGAAGTGGTGCTTGACGTGGTGGGCCTTCATGCTGTACAGGTAGGAGCCCTTGTGCGGCGAGCCGAAGTGCAGGTAGTAGTGGGTCATGTCGTAGAGCACGTAGCCCAGGAGGCCGCCCGCAAACACCGTGCCCCCCACCGCCTCGGGCAGGAGGAGCTGCAGGGCTGTGTAGAAGAGGGCGATCACCAGCGAAGCCGGCGCAGGGGGGAAGACCAGGCGGGACTCGTCGAAGGGTGCCTGTGGAGGGAGAGGCTCACGGGTCAGAACGCAGCGGGGGGCCTGCTCGTACCCCCCCCCCCCCCAGAGACTCCCCCACGGAGCACGGGGCAGGGCCGCCCGGCTGTCCCGGGGAGGGGCGCTGGTTGTCCTGGGTGGATGTGGCACTCTCCGTGGCTTTGGGGAGGGCAGGCCACTACGCCGGGAAGTCCTGGAGAGACTGGTCCGGTTCCCGGTTTCCAAGCCAGGATAGGACCTGCGACCCTGGGCAGGAACTCGGGGGTGGATGTGATGTGGGCAGGATGTTCACGGTTTCGAGTCCCGCTTTAGGCTCAAGAGGCCACTGTGGCTCTGGAATTTGTTAGTAGATGCTGGAGAGGAGTCCCACCTCCGAGGACCGGGTGGAGCACTCAGACCAGGGCCTGACGCTGTCTGGGAGGCTCGTGTGGATTCACATGGTGGGGCGATATTTTCTCCCCACCCATCGTCCTAACAGGGGGTCTTGTTTGTTCCAATGGGGTGTTGTCACATTAAACAGGAGAAATAGGCCTTGGACTCTGGAGTGTTAAAAGCCAAAGGCCTAGCACAGAGGTAAGATGCTAGTGACTGATGGTGAGGATTCTGAGAAAGACAGACCCTCTCTGGGCTGGAAGAAAAGACAGAAAGCAGGCAACAGTCATAGAGCGATATGCAGACTGGGAGCAGCAGGACCCGTGGTATATGGAAGAGCCAGGTCTGAGAGGGAGGGAGGGAAGGAGGGAGAGAGGAAGGGAGGGAGGGAGAGAAGAAGGGAGGGAGGGAGGGGAGGAGGAAGAGGTGGGCACCCTGGGACAGGCTGAGAACCGCACGGTGTGGGGATAGTGGGATGCAACTCCCTCTGGGCAGACCTGGCTTCCAGCCCCTGCCACTGGGGCCATCCTATTGGCCGTGAAGAGCCCCAGGGTGGTGGGCAGTGAAGAGCTCGGACTCTGGCATCCACAGAAGGAGGCACAAGGTCCTGGCAGGGACAGGTGTGACCTAGGGTGAGTTCCTGGTTTAGTTTCCCTGAGCCTGCTGGCTGCTCTGTGGAACGGGAAGAAGGAAGCTCCACTGGGCAGTGGCTGTTGACTCTCCTGCTCAGTGGTGTCTGGAAGGGTACCTGGCGCAGAGTGAGCACCCGGTGGACATTCGTGGAGTGAACGGATGAGTTGCCGTGAGGACCGAAGATGGCCCACGGAAGGAACCGGTGTCAGTAACGATGGCACACAGACACACACGCTCACTCTGTCCACGCCCGGTTCAGGTTAGGCCCCAGCCCTTCCTCCGAGCGACAGCAAATGCCCTGATTTCCCTAGCTCCCAGCCTGACTCCCAGAGAGACGGGCGGCTCCTGTGAACCGGGCGGAGCCCGCCCCCGCTCACCTTGTGGTGCTGGCCGTGCAGGACGAAGTGCAGCGTGATGAGGTAATAGCTGTTGCTGGGGGGCTTCATGTGGAACAGGAAGCGGTGGAGGAGGTACTCGATTAGGCTCCAGAGGAGCACCCCCAGCACGAAGAGGCCCGGGAACGCGGACTTGGGCATGGCTACCGAGTACTCTGCAGGGCGGCGAGAGAGAGGAAGAAGGTCAGGGCAGATGGCCCCAGCAGGCAACAAGGCCTAGTGGCTCCAGACGTCCATCTCACCCCCACACCCCATCACCGTGCCCGGCTGGAGTGGTTCAGTGGGTTGAGCATCATCCTGGGTGCTGAAAGGTATATTACCGGTTCAATTCCCAGTTAGGGCACATAGTTGGGTTGTGGGTTTGACATAGGGCATGTATGGGAGGCAACCAGTCAATGTCTCTCTCTTACATCAATGACTCTCTCTCTCTTCCTCTCTCTAAGCATATCCTGGTTGAGGATTAAAGAGAAATAAAGAAATAAAAAAGAGGGCCCACAGAGCTCCCTGTTTGCTTTTGCCCACGTGAGGACACAGGAAGTCTGTGACGTGGAAGAGGACCTTTGCCTGACCAGGCTGGCACCCTGATCTGAGCTTCCAGCTTCTAGATCTGAGAGCCATACATTTCTGTAGTTTATAAGTCACCCAGTCTGTAGCAGTCCAGATGGCTAAGACCCCTGAGAAGACCCCTTGGTGGCATGGCGGAGAGGGGAGGATGATCCCAATTAAGCCAGGAGAGCTGGGCAGTCATTGGTGGGAAATGTGAACCACCAGGGACTGGAGAGCAAGAGGGACAGGAAAACACACAGAGAAATCTCAATGGACAAGACTCGAAAACATAACATATGAGGAAGATCTGGAAAAAAAACAAACAAAAACCCCTGAAGATGATTAGCATGGAGGCGAGAATACTGGAGATGTAATTGTCAAGTGTGAGGTTCCCAACAGCCACCTTCTCACACCAGCCTGCAGTCCTTGAGGCTCTTATTTCTTTCTTTCTTTCTTTTTTCTTTTTTAATTTTTATTGATTTTTTACAGAGAGGAAGAGAGAGGGATAGAGAGTTAGAAACACTGATGAGAGAGAAACATCGATCAGCTGCCTCCTGCATACCCCCTCCTGGGGATGTGTTGGCAATCAAGGTACATGTCCTTGACCAGAATCGAACCTGGGACCTTGAGTCCATAGGCCGATGCTCTATCCACTGAGCCAAACCGGTTTCGGCGAGGCTCTTATTTCTTTGCTTCATTTTGTTGTTTCTTTTTTGTTGTTAATCCTCATCCCAGGGTCTTTTCTTTTTCCCATTGACTTTTATTTATTTATTTTTTATTTTATTTTATTTTTTAAAATATATTTTATTGATTTTTTCAGAGAGGAAGGGAGAGAGATAGAGAGCTAGAAACGTCGATGAGAGAGAAACATCAACCAGCTGCCTCTTGCACACCCCCCACCGGGGATGTGCCCGCAACCAATGTGCATGCCCTTGACCGGAATCGAACCCGGAACCCTTCAGTCCGCAGACCGACGCTCTACCACGGAGCCAAACCGGTTTCGGCTCCTATTGACTTTTAGAGTGAATGAAAGGAAGGGAAGGAGAGAGAGAGAGAGAAGAACATGGATGTGAGAAACATATCAACTGGCCACAGACTTCTTTCTGTCTTGACCTTATCTGGGCTCCCACCACACAATCCTCACCCAGCATGCCATGTGGTTCTGGCCTAGCACTCACTTAACCTGCTCCCAGGCCCTGCACTTGGGGGCATCCTGGACCGCAGAACCCCTCTGCTTTTCCAAGCACATTCATGCACACGTCTGGGAATTTCAGTGAGCTGGTGTCTCTGCTCAGCCTCCACTGCTACTCGGCTCCCTGACTCTTCTGCATGGATGCCAGTGCTCCCTTTGTCCAGCAGCCGTGTGGGGACCTGTCAGCCGCCCCTTGCCTAGCTCTGTGGCTCTTACGGCCTCTGCCTTGCCATTGCTAGCATCATGGCCACAGGCTCTCCACTAGACCTTTATTTATTTATTTATTTATTTATTTTAAATATATTTTTATTGATTTTTTACAGAGAGGAAGAGAGAGGGATAGAGTTAGAAACATCGATGAGAGAGATACATCAATCAGCTGCCTCTTGCACACCCCCTACTGGGGATGTGCCCGCAACCAAGGTACATGCCCTTGACCAGAATCGAACCTGGGACCTTTCAGTCTGCAGACCAGTGCTCCATCCACTGAGCCAAACCGGTTTAGGCCACTGGACCTTTATTAACCAGCACATCTCAGCTCTCTGCAGAGGCCTGCAGTTCTGACCGAGCCCTCAGATCACCCTCCTATAGGTCAAGTCCCCGCCCACTCCCTCACCCCAGCATCATCCCTGTTGGCGCATCTGCCCCGGAGCTGGTACCGAGTGGCATCTCCAGAGGAATCCTGCAGAGGGACCTGGGCCAAAGCTCCAGCAGCCCCTTCCCCCTCCGGCCGCCAGCCCTGGCGGCACTGCCACTGTTGCTGATTGTTAGGGGAGCCCTGGGTGGACAGTGGGCGATTCAGTGAGCAGGCTTTCTGAGCAACAAGCCCTGTGCTGTGCCTGAGCTATTCAGCGTGGGCAGAAAAGGGTAACCTTGGCTCTCAGGGCGTGCATGTTAACCCTTGGAGACCGGGTAGAGTTCTAGGCTCTGGGGGACTTCCTGCACCTTGTTCATCCTCTACCACATCCCGGTCCTCCCAGGAAAACGGAGGCTCCCATCACTGTGGCTGTGGCCCCGCTCAGCTGCACCATTCAGGTCCTCTGCTTGCCACTCTTAGGAGCCGTGGGCAGGAGAGAAGCCTCAGAGTGGGGGCAGAAGGAGCCTGCATCTGGCAGAGAGGGGGTGCCCCAAGGGCCCACAGTGGTTGGGAAAGGGAAGCCCACCTGAGCTACCCCAGTGCCTTCTCCTGCCTGTCCCCTCCCCTGGCCGCCATCTTGAGCCTCCTGCCACCACCCTGAGGCATGCTGTGCTAGGACAATCAGACCCCCAGGGCAGGCGGCATGGACCTGGAGGCCCAAGGGAGGTGGTGAGCTTGGGAGGCGGGCTGACAGAGGTGGCCGCACCCAAAGCCATGGCTGCCCTGAGGCTCAGTCCCCTAGGCTCACTGACAGCCCTTCCCTCTGTCCTCTGGTCCCTGAGGCGGGAGGGCGCCTCGCATCCACGTCCTAGCCACGTGACCCTGAATCGCTTGTGTGACTTCTCTGAGGCTCCATTTCCTCGTCTCGAAAGGGCATGACGATAGCACCTTTCTCATGAGGCTGTTGGGAGGATTAACCAAGATGGCCCCTGGAAGGCGCCAGGCTTGGCACGTAAAGGTGAGTGGGGCTGTGACTCCGGATCAGGGGTTCTGCTGCCTGGCCCTCTGCCCAGGAGACACTGCAGGACACTCCCAGATCTTTCTCTTCCAGGTTCTCATCTGTGCTGTGTCCATGGGCCGTTCGGAGTCTACCTCTCCGCTGTGCCACGTGGTGAATGATTTCATTTAGTTTCTTGAGAAGCCCAGATCATACCTTTTCTAGTATTAGACTCGGTGATAAAGCTCTTTCTTTATTGCTGTCTCCTGGCAAATGATTTTATTTAGTTTCTGTTAATGCGTTGCTGTTCTCCTCCTCCTCCTTCCTCTCCTCCTCCTCCTCCTCCTCCTCCTCCTTTTCCATTTCTTCCGCCTCTTTTTTCTTCTCTTATAATCCATTCAGGATTGGGGCTGAGGGAGTCTGACAACATTTTTCTTTGGAAGACTATTTCTACAGAAAGGTCTCACTTCTTAATGTTTGTGATACGGCTTTGGGTTCTGTCTTTGCAGAAACCTAGTGCCAAGAAGAACACCAAGGTCTCCCACCTCCAGGAGCCATGGGGGCAGGTCAGGAAGGGACCAACATTACCTGTGGTGAAGGAAGCGAAGAGTCGGACATCGCCCTGGGCGAAGGTTCGATAGTGGGACCAACTGATGTACAGCATCAGGGGCATCCAGATGATGGGGACGCTGTACCTGCAGGAGGGCCAGCAGGGTGAGAGATAGACATGCTCAGGGGCTGGCCGGGGCCAGCTTTCCCAGCTCACTCTTCACTAGAGGGGGGATGACGTGATACCAAAGCAGAGAGCACGTGGAGACCTGGGGTCAAAGGGGCGCTGCTGGTCGGGTGGGAAGGAGAACGCAGAAGGGAGGCCGTGAGTCTATCTGTGTGAGTCCCTGAAATGAGTTATTGGCAGAAAAGAACTGTGTCTCTGTGGCTACAGAGTCTGTGCAGCTGAATAGATGCTGACCTCTTGTGGCAAAGGAGCTAATTGCAGGCAAAGTTGTTTCCCATGCGAACAATTAGAGGCTAGAAACCCTTCATAGGGATCTGGAATAGAACAGGGGTGGCAATCAGAGTGGCTTCTGGCTATATGTTGGTGTGTCCCTCCCTCAGTGAGCAAACCATGCCTAGGGATGGATTATAGCTAAGGCATGTTCCACTAGCCCCGAGAGCTTACCGTGTAGCTCTGGGCTGGGACTGGGGGAAAACCCAAATGCCCCTTCCCCTACTGACTGATACCATCAGGACAGAGGGACAGCCCACCATGGACGCAGTGCGGGGCTCACCAGACAGTCTTGGTGAGGGCCTCGATGAAGTCTGAGTGGAAGAGGCGGATGGGCCTGGTCACTGGCTGGTGGACCCACTCATCGTACTTCTCCCCCAAGTGGCCTACCTGCCACAGGAGGGGCTTCCGCCAGTCTACCAGGTCCTGCAAGAGAAAAAGTCAGTGGACGCTTGATATGCACAGCTGCACACATTCATTCTCCCGCCTCCTAGTTAAGAGTATCACCGTCACCATCCTTGACCTCACGTGGTCGGTTTAAGGCTACCTGCCCTCTCGCTTTAGTGACTCAGGACTTGACCGAGCCACTCATCTCAGCTCCCGGCCACAGAAATGAGATCTAGGACAGGCTGGCTCATGACCTAAGCTGGTGCAATAAGCCATCAGACACTCTCTCTCCCTGCTGGAGTGGCCACGTTGGCGGGCATGAACCTGAGGACTCAGTTAATACAGAAGGTGGACAATCCAGGATCAAAAGACACCAAATCGAGGTGATGACGTCTGAGCACCCAGATTCATCCATGCCTGAAGCCTGAAGGCCTGCCCAGGACACTGTACGTACAGGAGCCAATGCATTCTGTACTGGGAAGGAAACAGCTCCTTTCTCCTCTGCCAGAGGCTTTCTTCTTGGTGTTGGCCTGGGCGATGCACATAATTTAATAGCATGTTAGCACATGCAAATAATTGATAAATAATTAAAATGGAAATATAATGGAAAATGTGCTCTAAATGTTTTACTTATCTATACTAATAATAGAGGGATATGCAAATTGCCTGGGGCTCTGACACAGGAATGACCAAACTGCAGGCTGTGTGGGGCGACAAAGCTGGCAGGGGGGTTAGTGAGGGACGACCAAACAACTGAACAGGAGGCTGCATGGGGGGGGGGGGCAGGAAGGGGCAACCAGGTCAGCAGGGGGGAGAATTGAGGGTGACCAGGCTGGTGGGAGAGGGGAAGTTAGGGGTGATCAGGCTAGCAGGCAGAGGTGATTAGGGGTGATCAAGATGGCAGCGGGGAGCAGTTAAGGGCAATCAGGCAGTCAGGTAGGTGAGCAGTTAGGAGCCAACGATCCGGATTGTGAGAAGAATGTTCCCCGAGGGGTCCCAGATGGGAGAGGGTGCAAGCTGGGCTGAGAGGACCCCCTCTTCCCATGCACAACTTTCGTGCACCGGGCCTCTAGTAGGGATATAAGATAAAAAGAAGTTTGGAAGGTGCAGTTCTAGGCAATGGGAAGCCCTTAAAGATTTATGATAAGTCCATGTGTTGTGGATTAATCTGAACCAACATCAGGAAACCCAAACCAGGAAAGGACAACGAAGCTGTAGTGAGGGGCCACTTTCAAAGCCTGGCTCTATCACTTATCCGCTGGGGGGTCCTGGGCAAGTGCCTTTGCCTCTCAGAGCCCCTCAGCTCTCTTGTCCTAAAGCCGACGTGCCCACCACCCATAAGAGAGAGGGCAGAATGTGTTCTGTGTTTGGCACTTAGTGGATGTCAACAGATCTCCAGTCTGAGGGAGTTAGGTGGCCACTGCAGGTGAGCAGGAGGGAGGTGTCAGTAAGGAAAAGGAGAGGAGAAAGCGATACATGGAAGGAGAGCCCTTGAGCCTGGGAGGAAGAGTCAACAGGGATTCTGCAGCCTGCCCTCCTCCGTGGCTGCACTCTCATCCTTGCACAGGCCTCCCCCCCAAAGCTCTCAGCCCTGCTGGAGGCAGAGCAACCCCTGCCATCCCAACCTTGGAGCAGGGGCGGGGCTCTCGGGCAAAGAGGGCAGGTCCCTGAGCGGTCTCTCTGTGCCTGCAGCTAGAGGAAAAGGCCCAACGATGGTTGTGGTTTCTTGTTATGTGAACTTGGCAGTGCCAGGGCGCTGGCTGTCCTCCTGCTTCCCGGGCTGGAAGAGGACGCTGGTCAGCCCAGATGCATCCCACCCAGCACCCATCGAACAAGGCAGCCATCCAACCCCAACCGAGAGAGCTTGACTTTCCCCAGTCCCCACATCGCCTTGACTTTTCCCCCTGGGTCTAGTGGGAAATGAATTCACTGGGTGCCTACTGTCTCATTCCTTCCATTCCTCTGCCTCAGGCCTCTGCACACACATACCTGGCACCACCACCACCACCACCACCAGGAAAAAAACAAAACAAAACTGGAAGAACCAGCTATTGCTCTGTGTTTACACTTTATCTTATGCGGCCTACAGAGCCCCACCTCAAAAGAAGGGAGGCCAGGGTCATGGGGAGAACTTGGAGGTTTTGCCCCAATTGCAACACCACGGAGCGCTAACACTCAGAGCAATTGGATCTTCAACATACCCCTTGCTAGGCAAGTCCTGTCATTACTGTCATCTTGCAGGTGGGGAAACTGAAGCAGAAGAATTTGCCCACGGTCCGCCAGGTCTGTCTCTTTGATGAATGGGCCCCGTAATCATTGGGAAATAGCCCTTTTGGTCCCTGGTAATACTTCTTGAATTCTGAATCTTAAGAGAGCCACACCAGGCTTCCTTAGGCTTGGTTGGGATGGTCTAACTTTCCCCATTCTTTTGCCTTTTTTAAAAAAAATATATTTTATTGATTTTTTCACAGAGAGAAAGAGAGAGGGATAGAGAGTTAGAAACATCGATGAGAGAGAAACATCGATCAGCTGCCTCTTGCACACACCCCACTGGGGATGTGCCCACAACCAAGGCACATGCCCTTGACCCGAATCGAACCTGGGACCTTTCAGTCCGCAGGCCGATGCTCTATCCATTGAGCCAAACCAGTTTTGGCTTTTTTTATTTTTTTTTATTAAAGTATTACATATGTGTCCTTATCTCCCCACCATCCTTTTTTACTTTCAAACTATATACATCTTTACATGTCAAGTACATCTCTTAGATCTTGCTTTTTTTTTTTTTAATCTAGTCAATCTCTGCCTTTTATTTGAAGTTAATGTTTCTGTAGTCCCACCATCTTGCTATTTGTTTTCTGTTTGTCTCCTCTATTCTTCTTCTTTTTGCCTTGTTTGTATTAAGGATGTACTTAAAAATATTCTATATTATCTCCTCTATTGACTTTAAAAATATTTTTTATTGATCTTTTACAGAGAGGAAGGGAGAGGGATAGAGAGCTAGAAACATCGATGAGAGAGAAACATCAACCAGCTGCCTCCTGTACACCCCCTACCAGCAACTAATGTACGTGCCCTTGACCAGAATCAAACCTGGGACCTTTCAGTCCACAGACCGATGCTCTATCCACTGAGCCAAACCTGTTTCGGCTCCTCTATTGACTTTTAAGCCATGCCCTTTTTTGCACACACCCCCCACCCGCCCCATTGTAACTCTACAGATGATAATATGCATCCTTAACTTAGTACCATCTTTCTCAAACGAAAACCCAGGTGTTCGTATGTTCTACTTCTCTGTGTTGCACATGGCACTCCATGCCTGCTTTTCATCTGTCCACTTAATTCGAATTAACTGCCTCGGACCATGAATGCTTCCAGCTTTTCACGGGGACGGGGGCGGCTAGTCAGGCCTCTCTCTGAGCCTTGCTGTGGTTTGGGCAAATTTTCACCTGTTGATGCATTTTGCCCTTATTTTATGGAGAATAGACACAGCATAGGATTCATAAGCTTGATTCGGTTGAGACCCAGGAAAAATGTCAAGGCAGGCAGCACACAGGGACCCCAGCCTGGAACTTCCACCCAGCGGTGAGGGAAACAGAACAGGAGGACAGAGCAGGTGTGGCGAGCTGAAGCTGGACTGCTGAAGAAGCGTTTGTATACAGGGGTGGTGGGAATGGAGCCAGCACACCCGCCCCCCCCAGGTCTCCGGCCCCTTGGAACACAGGGTCTTTCAGTGGATGCCCTGTTGCCCATCTGACCTTTGTACACGACTTCGGACCCTCCCTGAGCAGACCCGTAGGCAGGCACCATACAAATGGCGGACTTGCTGTCTAGTGCTGCTCCCGAGGCTGCCTCTGGCCAGCTCGCTGGCCCTGGAGGGCCGCACACTCAGGCTCTGTGCCTAGCCCCCAGGGCATTTCTGCGAGGTAGCGCCCCTGGGTGCCCGGGAAGGGCCACTTCACTCCGGGGGCTAACGCGCCACCTGGAGGACCCAGGAAGGCTCCCTCTTCCTCTGCAAACATCTCCCTCAGTCCCTGAAGGCCAGCGCCTGCACTTCTCCCACGGGAGCCTCTGCCCTCTATTCCAGGGGAAGTAAAATGAGCTTCCACCTACTGACTCTTCCCCACGTTATGGATGAGGACACTGAGCCCGGCGGGGGGGGGCGGGAGGGGCGGGCTTACGTGACTCTTGGGAGGACCCTGAAGTGGGAGCCTCCTTCCTCCCCTCCCCTTCCACACGGTCCCCCAGGAGCGGGGACATTCTTGGTGTGCTCCGCCCGCCTTAGAGGGCCCCCAAGTACTGACAGGATGTCTTTTCTCAGTTCTCTTCCAGCTCTGACTCCTGAAGAGGAAGTCTCAGCTGGGTGCTAATGTGCTCAACAGCTCTCAGTTGCTGGTCATTTCCAACGTGGCGGCCGGCTGGAAACTCATCGCGGGAAGGGAGGATGCAAAAAAACACACGGTAGCTCGGATCCCGTGAGGGACAGTGATAGGTCCTCCCTTCCTCCAGTTGATGGACAGACGTAAACCCCACCTGCGGCCGGACATTGCTGAGCACCGAACCACCCATCAGCACCTGCCAAATACCCTAAGCCCCTGATTCCTAAGTCCCTAGGTCCCTAATCACCCATCAGCGTGTGCTGAGTGCCCTTAGCCCCGTCCCCTATCCTCCCCTTAAAGGTGCTTGTACCTGGGCCCTCACTCTCTTCCTCTCTCTCTCTCTCTCTCTCTCTCTCTCTCTCTCTCTCTCTCTCTCTCTCTCTCTCTCTCTCTCTCTCTCTCTCTCTCTCTCTCTCTCTCTCTCTCTGGAAGCAGCCGGCAGTGGTACTCTTCTCTTCAGTAAAGCCTGTGCCCTGGCATCCCGGTCTCCGGCCTTCTCTGTTTCATCTTACAGGCAGGGTCTCGGGATAAATTCCACTTCCTGCCCTCCCTGGCGGAGGACCCCTTGGCTAACCCTCCCACGAATGGCTCTCTTCCTCCCAAGCTGATGCGGGATCCTGCCCTCTTCCCACCCCTACTTTCTAAGGCTTGGGGGGCTGGGGAGGCATTGAAGGTCTGACAGCCTCTGCAGGAGGTCAGGTGTGTGTGAGAGGGGGTGAGTTCTGAATAGGTCACACCTCCAGTTCTCAGCCGTTTGGGGGCTTCCATAGCAACCCTCACCGTGGCAAATCCTCCTTTACACAGAGAGGGCAAGCGAGTCCCTCAGGGTTGCCCAGCTAAAGCGGGACTGCCTAGGTGAGGGTGAGGGGTTTTTGGTGAGCCCCAAGACCCCAAGCAACAGGCTGGGGACCCCCCAAAACACATGCAAGTCCAGGGAGAGTTGGGTTAAAGCACCCCATGCCAACTGTGTGTGTCCCATTCCCCTCCCCGACGCAGCTCTGCCCCTGCCCCAAAGGGAGAGGGAGGGGGAGGGCCTGGGCCTCTCGGGCTATGCCAGGAATGCGGCTGCAGCAGGGCCAGGCAGGGGGAAAGGGCAGCCCGCCGCCAGGAGGGTGGGTGGAAGGGCATGTGTGCTGCCAGGCTGGGGAGGGGGCCTCCTCGCTCTCGCCCTTTCCCAGATGCCCCCGCTCCTGGGCAGCACGCTTTCCGGGGCAGCCCCAGCGCAGGAGCAGGAGCTGGCACCTGCCACTCTACAGAAGGGGCACAGGCAGGGCGAGGGTCAGCTGCTCTGTGCCAGCAGCTCCTCCCACGGCCACAGTGGCAGGCCGAGGCGATTGTTTAGAAAAATGCCCGCCCAGACCCCAGAGCTCACCGCTGCTCCGGGGCAGCTCTCTGAGCCAGGAAGGCGGCGATGGGCCTCCAACCTGTGGGGGTTGGTGGGGAGGGGAGTGAGGACGAGGAGCCGGACAGGAATGCCAGGATGTAGTGTCCTGCATCCTGGTCACAGCCCCCTGGGCCCAGACTCCATGACCCCGCTTTACAGGTGAGGACACAGGCCAGGCACTCAGCCCATCTTCACCCAGAACCAGCAGGCCTGTCTGCTGGCTCAGGACCCCATGGTGAGAGCCTGCCAGCACAGAGGCTGTGAGGGACCCAGCAGGGGTGTTCAGTGTGGGCGTCCATGGGGGCCCTTGATGGCCTTGCAGAGGTGGCTCCTCTCCCTGGAAGCTCCTATGTGCAAGTGCACAGAGGCAGTTCTGGACCAGCGTCCTCCTCCCTGTACTCAGGTGATGGGGTAGCTCAGTGGTCGGGTGTAAGCCACTCTCTTCCCTTAAGAGGCAGGTGGACTTATCCAGCCAGGTGTGTCACAAAGCAAAATGCAGCGGTGGGCTCTCAAAATAGACTCGCCCAGGCCGTGGTATTTTGTGGAAGAGCCACGCGCAAGGGGCCAAAGAGCTGCATGTGGCTCTGAGCCGCGGTTTGCCCACCACTGGGGTAGCTGGGAGGTGGCCTCAGGCTCCCACTGTGAGGGTTCAGGGAGCTGAGAGTGGCCCGGAGCAGGGGGTGAAGGAGTCAAAGCCCCCCTCGAGGGAGGATCGCCACGTACCATGCAGAATGCCAGGGTGACCTCAGTGCTTGGGACAGAACAGCAAAGTAGCTCTACACCCCCCCTCCCCACCCCCCCCCGCCACCCCACATCCTAGAGAGAAGTGGGCTGGTCTGCACTGGCCGCTTGCTTTCTGATAGCCCTGCGTCCCCTCTTCCGGGTCCTCCTGACAACTCCACCCTGTAGGGATGGGAATAACTCCCTCCCACTTGCTGAGGGAGAAACAGAACATGATAGATCCTCCCTTCCTCCAATTGATGGACGGACGTAAACTCCACCTGCAGCCGGACATTCCTGAGCACTGAACCACCAATCAGCACCTGCCAAGTACCCTAAGCCCCCCCCCCCATTCCTAAGCCCCTAGGTCCCTAATCATGTGCCTTACATGAAACCACCAATCAGCATGTGTTGAGGGCCCCAAGCCCCGTCCCCTCTCTTTCCTCCCCTTAAAGGTGCCTGTACCCCGGCCCTCACTCTCTGCTGCTCTCTCTCTCTGGAAGCAGCTGGCAGTGGTACTCTTCTCTTCAGTAAAGCCTGTGTCCTGGCATCCCGGTCTCCGGCCCCTTCTTTATTCCATCTTCCAGAACATAGCTCCTATGGTCACCCAGTGGCATCTCCAACTCGAGCCTGCCCCGTCCGCTGCCCTCACATGACGCAGAGGGCGGTGCCCAGCCCTCCTACCTGCTTTCTCCCTAGGGGACGTGGGGTGGGTATTTTTGAGCAATTCTGAGCTCTCTGGAAGAGGGCCCGTGGTCTCCAGGCCAGGGAGCCAACAGGGAGAAAACTCAAGACCCTGGCCCAGCAAGGACAGTCTTGGGGAGGTCGCTGTGGATCCCTCTGGGGCAGGCCAAGGGGGGAAAGGAGCCCAAGGTGACAGGGAGGGGGGGATGCAGAACTGGGAGGTGAATCCGGGCTGCCCGGAGGTGGGCAGGCCCAGAGGGCCCTTGCTCAGATCCAGGGGCTGTTTTCCTGGGAAGTGACTTCACTGAGGATCCCAGAAGGCTCACCCGAGTGGCCCATATCAACATCTGCCAGGCCCTGGGGACCCTTGGGGCAGCCCCTGAGGCTAAGGAGTGTGTGCGTGTGTGTGTGTGTGTGTGTGTGTGTGTGTGTGTGTGCGTGTGCGTGTGTGCGTGTATCTGTGTGTGTGCCAAGGGGACTTTGAGAGCCCACCGTTGCATGTTGCTTTGTGACACTCCTGGCTGGATGAGTCTTCTGTAAGGTGACCAGACGTCCGCTTTTGGCGGGACAGTCCCGATTTTTATCAATTCGTCCCGCATCCCGCGCGGCATTTTAAAAAAGTCCTGATTCTCCAAAAATCGGGACTTTTTTACAACGCCTTGGGACTCGGGACAAATTGTTAAAAATCGGGACTGTCCCTCCGAAAGCGGGACGTCTGGTCACCTTAGTCTATCGGTCTCTTAAGGAAGAGAGTGGCTTGCACTCAGTGGAGGGAGTGGAGGGAGAGCGGGGTTCTGCAGGCGTCTGCCTTAGCCTGAGGGGCAGGATGGGGAAGAGGATGTGCAAAGCTTCGGAGACACCTCCCTCCACACCTCCCTCCGGACCGCTCAGCCTCCTCCCTCCCTCTGCCACCCCCTCTCCCAGGCACAGGCACGGGGGAGGGGCTCAGCAGTAAGCAAGCACTGGCTGTGCTGAGCTAACCAGCAGAGTGACTCTGGGCTGGCGGCTGAAGCTCTTCCTCACCGTTAAACTGGGATCTGAGAATCTTATCTATTCTGTTGTGAGGGTATTAAATTAGATAATTGGATCATAAACTCAAAGTGCTTGGCCTCCAGCGGTAAGAGCTCAATAAAAGAAATGTTAATTGGGTCTAACTCAGCTGCCCAGAGGGATTTGGGCAGGGACTTCTGCAAACACTTTGAACCACACCAGTTTCGTCGGGTATCGGAAAGCTGGCCCGAACTGTGGGCAGACGGAGGAGGATGCCAGGGGAGGGCTCGGAGCCCACACAGCGAAGCAGTGAGAAGAGCGGGTGGGACAAACGGGACAGGGGTGTCCGGAGCCGGGAACAGCGGGAAGCTCCTGCCACCTGCACTGGGCGAGCCCCAGGCAGGCTGGGCTCCAGAGAACCGGGAGATGTGTAGGGTGTAGTGCAGGGTGAGGGGCTGGAACCTGGATTCTCATCCCACAAGGAAGCCTGGATCCTGCCTGGCTGGGTGATCGGAGGGACGACTTAGAAATGGTTCTAATAGTCCAGCAGATGTGGTTCAGTGGTTCAGCTTCAACCCATGAACCAGGAGATCATGGTTCAGTTCCCCATCAGGGCACATCCTCAGGTTGTGGGCTCGATCCCCAGTAGGGGGTGTGCAGGAGACAGTCGATCAATGATTTTCATTATTGATTTTTTTCCCTCTCTCCCCCTTCGTCTCTGAAATCAATAATATGTATGCCCTACCTAATAGAAGAGTAATATGCAAATTAATCATCACTCCATTCCATAAGCCACACCCAAAAACACACCCACCAGCCAATCAGAGCAAGTATGCAAATAAACTTAACCAAGATGAGCAGGAGGGGGGCATTTCCCGGCAACGGAGGAAGCCAAGCTTTCTGCCTGCCCTTGCTGCCCAAGTCTACAAAGTTTCAATTATAGAAGGCAAACAAATCAAAACAGAAATAACTGCTGCCACTGAGTGAGCAGGAGGCTTGGCTCCACTTCAGTCTATAAAGTTTCAATTGTAGAAAGTAAATATATCCCAGAAACCAGGGCTTCCGCTAGGGTTGCCAGGGGGCATGGCTGGCCTGCAAACCACCACAGGCCCCTCGCCCAGGCCGCCCCACGCCCCAAGGGAACCCCCACCCTGATCTGGGACACCCTTCAGGGCAAACCAGATGGCCCCTACCCATGCACCAAGCCTCTATCCTATCTATAAAAGAGTAATATGCAGACTGACCATCACTCCAACACACAAGATGGCTGCCCCCATGTAGTCAAAGATCCTGCACCTATGTGGACACAAGATGGCCAGCAGGGAAGGGCAATTGGCAGGGACTAGGCCTACAAGGGAGGGCAGTTGAAGGCGATCAACACAAGATGGCCTGTAAGGGAGTGAGTGGTTAGGGGGTGATCAGGCTGGCAGGCAGAAGTGGTTAGGGCAATCAGGAAGGCAGGCAGGTGAGCAGTTGGGAGTCAGCAGTCCTGGATTGTGAGAGGGATATCCAACTGCCCGTTTAGGCCCCGATCCCACCGAGATCTGGTCTAAACAGGCAGTTGGGCATCCCTCGAGGGGTCCCAGATTGGAGAGGGTGCAGGCTGGGCTGAGGGACAACTCGCCCCAACCCCATGCACAAATTTTGTGCACCAGGACTCTAGTATATATATTTAAATATATTTTATTGACTTTTTACAGAGAGGAAGGGAGAGGGATAGAGAGCTAGAAACATCAATGAGAGAGAAACATCGATCAGCTGCCCCCTGCACACCTACTGGGGATGTGCCCGCAACCAAGGTACATGCCTTGACTGGAATTGAACCTGGGACCCTTCAGTCCACAGGCCGATGCTCTATGCACTGAACCAAACTGGTCAGGGCAATAAAAAATATATATATATTTTATTGATTTCTACAGAGAAGAAGGGAGAGGGATAAAGAGTTAGAAACACTGATGACAGAGAAACATCGACCAGCTGCCTCCTGCACGCTCCCTATTGGGGATATGCCCGCAACCAATGTACATGCCCTTGACAGGAATCCGCAGGCCAACGCTCTATCCACTGAGCCAAACCGGCTTCGGCTATATATATTTTTTAAAAAGAAATGGTTCCAATAACCTTCCATGCAGAACCTGAAAATCAGACTATACCACCCCCTGGGCTGGCTTTCTGGCTCTTCTGCGCCACCTCCTCCCTGTGCCCCAGCACCCAGGTCCCCTGGCTCTTTCCAGCATGGCCCACTCTGTCCCACCTCCGAGGGGAGGCGTGGCCATGGGGGCCCAAGGCTCCCTACCTCAGCCGTGCCCAGAGGAGCTCCCCTTGAATGCAACACGTGAAGGGTTAACTTTGGCAAGTCCCTTTGCCCTAGAGGTAGATGAATTAAAATAAAAAGGTGGGGGGGGGGGCAGGCAAAAAAAGCACTATTCCCTCTTCCTGGGAATCCCAGCTCCCCAGGCTGGGTCTCCTAGGGGTGCTGGGAGCCACTTGCTAGGGTGGTTCTCCTCACCCTCTCTTGGTCTAGTTCCGTGGTCGGCAAACTGTGGCTCATGAGCCGCATGCGGCTCTTTGGCCCCTTGAGTGTGGCTCTTCCACAAAAGACCACAGCCTGGATGAGTCTATTTTGAAGAAGTGGCATTAGAAGAAGTTTAAGTTTAAAAAATTTGGCTCTCCAAAGAAATTTCAATCGTGGAACTGTTGATATTTGGCTCTGTTGACTAATGAGTTTGCTGACCACTGGTCTAGCCCTTGCCCCTCTCTCTCAGCCTTAATGGGGGAAGACAGGAGGTTGTGTGAAAGAATGACAGAGGCAGGGAAGGTGAGTCAGGTATGACCTGTGTCTGAACATTCAGGCAAAGAGCCAGGAGGAGCAGGCCCTGGGGGAGGAAGGGGAAGAGGAGGTCCCTCATCCCCTCAGGTGGGGACACAGGTGATGGTGGGACAGGCCTGTGTGGCCTTGACCCCTACCCACCCAAACCACTGTGCAGGGACGGGTCTGGGGACCTGCAGGCCAGGTAGGCTGGGAGGATCCTCTTCCGAAGCAGGATCATACTTTTCCAACCCCGGTCAGTTTCCTCAGTAATATATTTTCTTTCCAACGTCCAACCCGAGCCAAGCCCACAGATGCTGGTGCCAAGGGTCCCTCTTCATAGCTCCTTTTAGTCCCGCCCCCTGGCCGTGAGCCCTGAGTGACTACTGAGGTGCCTTCTCTGTCCAGCCCTCAGCCCCACCCTCCTCATCTCCCTCCTATCCCAGGGCGAGGTCCTGATTCCACAGCTTTGGGGTCCTTGCACCATTCAAGCTGGCTGTCTCCCCCTCCGTCCTGCCCGCATGCAGAACAAGCCCAAGTCCCCAAACTTCCAGAGAAGTCAGCCATTTGTAGCAAGACCCCCCCAGCCTCAGCCCTGGCCTGGGCACTGAGCACGTGTGGCCAACCTGGGGCTCAAAGCCAGCACACCAGGTTCCGGGGAGCGCCCCGGGGGCCTGCGGTGGGGTCCGGCTAGCCTTCTCCTCCCCGGCCTTCTCTCTCCCTTTTGGTTACATGCCTCTGGGAGGGGATGGCATGGAACAACCTGTCCCAGCCTTTCCCGCAGAGCACACACAGGCACGTCCTTGTTGTGGGCTGACCGCTCCCTTAAAGGCGGTGCAGTTCCCCTGAGACAGACACCATCCCCGAGAGTCCTGGCCAAAGGGGCCCAGCAAACAGTTAAGCTTTCCAGCCGAAACCGGTTTGGCTCAGTGGATAGAGCGTCGGCCTGCCGACTGAAGGGTACCAGGTTTGATTCCAATCAAGGGCATGTACCTTGGTTGCGGGCACATCCACAGTAGGAGGTGTGCAAGAGGCAGCTGATTGAGGATTCTCTCATCAATGTTTCTGACTCTCTAGCCCTCTCTCTTCCTCTCTGTAAAAAATCAATAAAAATATATTAAAAACAAAACAAAACAAAACAAAAAAACAGTAAGCTTTCCAGAGACCCCCGCCTTTCCTCGGCTCACCCTCCTCTGCTCACCTGTGTCCCTTAAGGCATGCTTTCTCGAAACTCCCCAGATTGTACTGTCCACAGGGCCGGGGAGGGTCTGTCCTCCCACCAGATTGTGAGCTGCCTGGCTCAGAGGCCTGTCCTGCTTGTCCCTTACCTGGTGTCCAGCCCAGGCGGGGACACCTATGGATAACCCACTTGTGTCTTTTCTAGGAAGAAATAGCAAAATGACAGTGGGACAGACCTATGACCTAGGCTGGAAGGACATGGCTCCTACATCTGTGTTCCCTCCAGGGCCCTCCCGGCCACGCTGCTTCTCCTCCCGGGCACCATGCGGAGAGGTTCCGTTTCCACCTGGGACCAACAAAGGGGGCCTGCCTGACCCCCCCGAGAGGCTGGGCTCCGCACACCAAGAGTGGTTTGGTGTCAGGCCCTGCAGACAAACACTGCAGAGAGTTCGCTGTGCCTCCGCCGCCCCAGCAGCTCCCACGGTGATCCTGGCAAGTGATTGCTGCAGCTCTGCCCGTGCACCCGTCCAGCTGTCTGTCTGGGCCTGCTGACCTTGCCCTGTGCCCTTCCCGCTGTCAGGGGTCCTCGGGGACCCTCCCATGGGTGCTTGGGTTTGGCTCTATGCAAAGATCCCCGTGCACAGTTCTCCCGCCCCCATCACCGCCTCGGTCACGCGTGCTGCCCTGGTGATGCTGGTACGCAGCAGGCGTCTGCTTCCCAGCCTTGTCTTCCTGAGCGAACGTCACAAATAACTCCGGCCTTTGGCTCCGCACACCCTCTCCTCGGCCGTGGGAGCCCTGGTCATCCTTCCACCCCGTCCTGTGCCAGTTACCTTGTCCCAGTCTACCGCTTTGAGCTTCGGCTCCATCGCCGGGTCTGTCTTCTGAGAGTCCGCAGGCCCGTTCTCCATGGAACCCTGGAGAGAGGAGGGATGGGCGATTACTCACAGCGGGGGAGGGCAGAGCACTCAGCCGCCCACGTTCGGGCAGCCAGGAGTGGTGGGAGCCCATGGCGGGGTGGGGTGGACGGAGACCAAGGATATTGAGGACATTTTGAACACAGGCCAACAATGATGTGCATGGTATTATTCTCTGCATGCTTCTTCTCCTTAAAAAAAACAAACAAAAAAACTATTTCTGCCTTAGCCGGTTTGGCTCAGTGGATAAAGCATCAGCTTGTGGACCAAAGGGTCCCAGGTTCGATTCCAGCCAAGGGCACATCGAGCCCGGGTTGTGTGCTCGATCCCCAATAGGGGATGTGCAGAAGGCAGCCGTATCAATGATTCTCTCTCATCATTGATGCTTCTATCTCTCTATCCCTCTCCCTTCCTCTCTGAAATCAATAAAGAAATATTTTTTAAAAAATAAATAAACTAAATAAAACAATTTCTGGAAAAAAAAAAAAACGAGAGGCAGAAAGATCCCAGGGTGGAGGGTGGGCGGGGGACCAGAAGCAGAGAGACTGTAGGGGAATGAGCCATTGGCGGGAGTGTTCTGGGCAAAGAGGTCCTCGCCAGCCTCCCTCCCGGTCCGTGCCAGGTGTCAGGCAGAGGGAGTCACAGGAAGTCACCCTGCGGGCTCGCGGTGCCACGCCCAATGACTACCTTCCCCGGGAATTCTGCAGAGCCCGTGGGTCACAGGCAGGGCTGGCCAGGTCCATGTGCCCACAGGAAAGAGAGGCAGCGGAGAGCGAGGGAGACGGTCCCTCCAGGAACTCCCGTGTGTGTGGGGTCGGTGGCCACACACGGTGACACTGGCAGAGGAGTGCCCAAATGGGATCAAGGTGAAATCACAGAGGCAGAGAGGCAGAGTCAGAAGGAAGCAGAATGCGGCTAGGAAAGTCACGTGGTCCCCGCTGGCCCTGATGTCGCCGGGCGAGGCAGGGGAGGGCAGGCTGGCACGTAGCTGGAACTCACGCTTCCTTGCGGGAGGGGTGGGCAGACGGTTCGCCGGCGGCCCGCCCCCCGAGTCCCTGTGACGGAAGGACACCGTGATGCTGGTGGCCACGGACGAGACCTTGGAAGCTGCGTATCAGCAAGAACCCAAGGAGACTGTCTGAGCAGCCGGTTGGGGTGGCTATTGTGGCACGATTCTGACATTTTTGCTTCCAGGTGAACCAAGAGAACCGGATGGTGACAGTGATACTGGCATTTTCTGGGGAAAACACACCAGTAACCCAAATAAAGGCAGCTTGCACGGTCTTGCCTAGGTTTGATACTATTTTTACTTTTAATCCTCACTTGAGAATATTTTTTTCATTGCTTTTCAGAGAGAGAGAGAGAGAGAAACATCAATGTGAGAAATTGACTGGTGGTCTCCTGAACGTGCCCCAATCAGGGGCAGGGAGTGAACTTGCAGCCCAGATACGTGCCCTTGACCAGGAATCAAAGTGAGACCTTTCAGTTCTTGGGATGATGGTCTAACCATTTTGCAACACTGGCCAGGGCTATCTCAGTATTTTTAGTCTGTGCCACCATGCTAATACCTGTATTCTTTAAAAAACAAACAAACAAACAAAAAAAACCTCTGATGATCTCTTAAGGACAAAGAAGAGTGAACTTTATGGCATATCACACAACAAAACTCCCTAACTACCCAACATAAATGTCATATAATAATCTTGCCACTTGTAATTCTGCTCCACCCTCAAAGCACCCCAGGGTGCTCCCCATCACTGAGCTCTTGATTCTCCTTCCCTCCTGAGTAGTTATTTTCCCCTTTCTGAAGTTGGGTGATCCAACCCTTCTGTGCCAACAACCCCAGTTACTGCAACTCCACCATCTCTCTCAACAGGACAGAAGGCTCCCTTTGGGGCCTAAGGGAAGGGGTTCTCACATGCCTTATCTTTTTACTGGTAGCCCCGTGCACGAATCCCTGCACCAGTAGCTCTCTGCGGGGCCTGGCCGCTCTGCGACCACTGCCCAGAGGCTCCCAGGGCCCAGAGGCCCTCCATCGACGAGGCGATAAAGCAGGCATTCTGCCTGGCCGCTCATGCTGCCCGCTCTCAGGGGCCACCCCCCAGGACTGGGGGACTCCGGCGGGGCTGAGAGGACTGGGCGCTGCCATCTTGTGGCTATGGGGGCCGCCATCTTTGTGGCGGAGTGACGGTTAATTTGCATATAACCCTTTTTTTAAAAAACATATATTTTATTGATTTTGTACAGAGAGGAAGGGAGAGAAATAGAAACATCGATGAGAGAGAGTCACCGATCAGCTGCCTCTTGCACACCCCCTACTGGGGATATGCCCACAACCAAAGTACATGCCCTTGACCGGAATTGAGCCCGGGACCCTTCAGTCCCCAAGCCGGCGCTCTATCCATTGAGCCAAACCGGTCTTGGCTATAACCCTTTTATTCGATAGGATGGTTTTGCCTGTGCTCCCTGAGTGGCAGACACAGAGCTGTTTGGGGGGTACCTCCACCTAAACAATCCCTGGGAGCAGCAGAAAAGGTGGTCGCCTCTGGCACAGGGCTCAGCACCCATCCATGCAGCCCACTCCTCTGCTTCCTCCAGCCCGGACTGTTTTCTGAGAGCGCCAGTCCTTGGCTCAGCTGGCGGCCTCGGGTTTCCAGGGGCCACTCCTGGTTCTGTCCCTGTAGGACCACACATACACACACACACACACACGCTTTCTTCTTCATCTGCAGGACTGTCCATGTTTGTGGACAGCCGGGACCCCCACCCTCTGCCATCTGCTTTTCCCCAAGACCCTGTTAGGACATAACAGGGTCTCTAGGCAGCGTGGGTGGTCCACGTTCCTCTTCCAAAGTGGGAGTGATGGGACCAGTGCTAGATGGGCTCGTGCCTCCCCCGTATGGAAGGCCACCTTTCAGGTCAATGGGAACTGAGCTCCCACTGGCCCTCTGGCGGCCACACCACACGGCTCATTCTCTTAGGACCGTGGTCGGCACACTGCGGCTCACGAGCCACGTGCGGCTCTTTGGCCCCTTGTGTGTGACTCTTCCACAAAATACCACGGCCTGGGCGAGTCTATTTTGAGGAAGTGGCATTAGAAGAAGTTTAAAGAACTTGGCTCTCCAAAGAAATTTCAATCGTCGTCCTGTTGACATTTGGCTCCGTTGACTGAGTTTGCCAACGACTGTCTTAGCATATATGGCCAGCTGAGGCTTATTTCATGCTGGTGCTGGCGTGCTGTGGATAGCGGTGTGCTCTCTGGAGGGCCACAAAAGATGTGCGAGGAAGACTGGGACGCCCCGGGTGGCGATGAACGGGAAGCAGCGGGTCCCTGAGAAACGGGACCAGCAAGGGGGGATTTGCAGGGACAGGAAGCCCGGCTCCCCGTCAGCCTCCTCTGGGTAGAGTCTTTGCCCTGCCTTCCCAAACGCCTCTCCTGCTAAGCCTTTGGATTAGCCGCTACGTTTCCCTCTAGCCAGCAGCAAAGATCTTCCGCTTTCTAGGCATGCCTCGCATCTTCCTTCTCACATGTCACCCTGTCCGGGAGGATGACGGCCGTGTTGGGCACATCCCAAATATTCACGGGTGCTTACTCCGTGTCCAGCCCTTTTAATCTTCGGAACAACTGTCTGAAGGAGGCAAGACGATTACCCTGGAGAGACACGGAGACCTACGCCTGGGGCAGTGCCATCGCCAGCGAGAGGTGAGACTCCAGAACAGTCTCTCGACCACCGTTGGCACTTCTTCCCTGACCACGCCAGCCAGACACATCTCTTTGTTTTCTGACTTTCGGAAAACCATACTTCCCCAGTGACTCCGGGCGACCGTTGGTGTTTATGATTTCCTGCCTCTTGTCGTCTTTGGACGTTTGGGTAGTTGTCTCGTTTGTCCAATGGCATTATGGATTCCAATAGGGCGGGAAACTAGGGTGTCCTCTTCCCAGGTGCCTAGAAGGGGCTCCTGATGCTATGAAATGCTCTGTTCCTATTTCCCGGGTGGACCATTAGTCAGTGCTGTGGCTGTGGGCTGGGCTGCTGGGGACGCAGCCCTGAAGCTCCCAGGGCACGCGCTTCTGGGAAATAGAGCACAAATGGGCGCCAAAACCGGTTTGGCTCAGTGGATAGAGCGTCAGCCTGCGGACTGAAGGGTCCCGGGTTTTGATTCCAGTCAAGGGCATGTACCTTGGTTGCGGGCACATCTCTGGTAGGGGGTGTGCAGGAGGCAGCTGGTTGATGTTTCTCCTCATCGATGTTTCTAGCTCTCTATCCCTCTCCCTTCCTCTCTCTGTAAAAAATAAATAAAATATATATATTTTTTTTAAAGAAAGAAAAAGAACACAAATGGGTGGGCGCGTTTGCTTAGAGGAGAGCGGAGGCCCGGGATACCGAATACACCATCTATAACATCCCTTTGGGCGGAGAGGACGGTGTCCAGGAACAATAATTTGGGCGGTACATTCTCAGTGCCCTTTGGCCGAGTACCCAGAACAGGCATGAGCAGGACAAAAAGCACATTAGATTGATAAGCGATTGCAGACATTTCATTTTGCCAAATAAAAATATTTCCTAATTGCCATCAGCAGCCTTCCATAAATGAAAGGAAATTTCACCCTGGCCGGTGTGGCTCATTTGGTTGGAGTGTTGTGCTGTACAATGAAAGGTTGTGGGTTTGATTTCAGGGCACACACCTAGGTTTTGGGTTCAATCCCTGGTTGGGGGGCGAACAGGAAGCGACCGGTTGATGTCTCTCTCTCTCTCTCTCTCTCTCTCTCTCTCTCTCTCTCTCAATATTAATGAAAAATATCTTAGGATGAGGATTAAAAAAGAAAGAAAGAAAGAAAGGAAATTGTGATACCAAATAAGTAGGAAAAACATACTTCCATAGTAAAAGCCAATCTTTCCCAAGGAAGGGCAGTTGGCAACTCTACATTGACATTTAAAATGTATATATATTCTATTTTTAAAAATTAATGTGAAAGAATTACACCCTAACATTTTCTTTTGTTTATGTTTGGTTCCAGGGGGTCAGAGTCCTCTGGCGCATCTTTCATCTCTAATCTACGGGCACCAGGAAGCAGAGCAAATGTTCCCTTTGTTCCGGTTCTAAGGTTTGACTTTAAAAACTACTGAAGCCAAAACCGGCTTGGCTCAGTGGATAGAGCGTCGGCCTGGGGACTGAAAGGTCCCAGGTTCGATTCCCGGTCAAGGGCATGTACCTTGGTTGCGGGCACATCCCCAGTAGGGGGTGTGCAAGAGGCAGCTGATCGATGTTTCTCTCTCATCGATGTTTCTAACTCTCTATTTCTCTAACTCTCCCTTCCTCTCTGTAAAAAAACAATAAAAAATATATATATATTTTAAAAATTACTAAAAATCCAGTTTTGCAGAGAGATGTTGGCAAAAAAAAAAAAAAGAGAGCAATACTTTTGAGAGTTTTTTCCTTCCACTGGAAAGTTTCCAGGTGACGTGAGGGGCGTGGAGGACGGGGAGCGGCTCGCAGGCTGCCATCCCCGGCACAGAGCAGTCAGGGATGCTCTCAAGGCAGTTGTCACTTTCCTTTTAAAAATCCTTTAAAAAAAAAAAAAAAAAAAATATATATATATATATATATATATTTAATTCAGAGAGGAAGGGAGAGGGAGAGGGAGAGAGAAACATCAGTGATGAGAGAGAATCATCCATCGGCTGCCTCCTGCACGCCCCCGACTGGGGATGAGCCTGAAACCAGGGCATGTGCCCTGCCTGGGAACCAAACCGGGACCTCCTGGTTCACAGGCTGGCCGCTGCGCCATGCCGGCTGGCCGCCAATCCCCTGCTGATGAACACTTGGGCTGCTTCATGTCCCCTCTGTAATGAGCCACGTGAAGGTAAACATTCTCACACAAACATTTTTGGGCATTTGTGGACCGACGCCATTGTGGGCGCTGCCCACAGAGGATGAGGAGCAGAGGGGAGGGAGAGAGGCAAGTAGGGGTCACTTTCTCCCGTCCTTCTGCTCCCTCCTCCTGCTGCCCTGGTTTAATCACCGTTTGAAAGTCCTGGAGCCACCAGGCAGTAATGTCATGGGTGACGGGCTTTTGGCAAATAAATCCCCAGGCTGGCCCTATAAACAAGGTGCTTTTTGGGTGGCCTCCTGGGGACTACACCCCTCCCTGGCAGAAGCCCAGGCTGTTAGTCACGAGATTGCACACACCTCCGATGCAGGAGGGGACTTCAAGGAGAGCTACAGCGAGCAGCACGCTGGCACTGCCAGCAGCAGAACTGCCCTCACGTACCAGGAAGTGTCCTCGGACGCATCCTTCATTGACTGGTTCTCTCCAGTCTAGTCCTGAGCTTTCTTTTTTTCTTTTTCTTTTTTAAATATATTTTATTGATTTTACACAGAGAGTAATTGAGAGGGACAGAGAGTCGATGAGAGAGAAACACCAACCAGCTGCCCCTTGCACACCCCCCACTGGGGATGTGCCCGCAACCAAGGTACATGCCCCTGACCGGAATCGAACCCGGGACCCTTCAGTCTGCAGGCCGACGCTCTATCCACTGAGCCAATCCGGTCCTGGCTTTTCTTTTTTTTTCTTTTTTTTTAATATATTTTTTTTTGATTTTTAAAAGAGAGAAAGGGAGAGAGATAGAGAGCTAGAAACATCGACTAGTTGCCTCTTGCACACCCCCTACAGGGGATGTGCCCGCAACCAAGGTACATGCCCTTGACCGGAATCGAACCTGGGACCTTTCAGTCCGCAGACCGACGCTCTACCACTGAGCCAAACCGGCTTCAGCTAGTCCTGAGCTTTCAAAAGGCCTAACCAGCCGAAACCGGTTTGGCTCAGTGGATAGAGCGTCGGTCTGTGGACTGAAGGGCCCCAGGTTCGATTCCGGTCAAAGGGCATGTACATTGGTTGCAGGCACATCCCCAGTAGGGGATGTGCAGGAGGCAGCTGGTCGATGTTTCTCTCTCATCGATGTTTCTAGCTCTCTGTCCATCTCCCTTCCTCTCTGTAAAAAAAATCAATTAAAAAAAAATATATATATATTTTAAAAAGGCCTAACCACCTTTCCCACGTGCACACGGGACAAAGACCCTCCTGAAGAAGGTTCTCCCATTCCCACTCAGGGCTGCTCAGCTCTGAACCTAGAGGTTGGGGCCGGGGGAGGGGGTGGGAGTGTGTGTGGGGGGGTCTCAGGATCCAAGTCCTCCTGAGTCGCAGGGTCTGGGCCACGTTTTCCAGGCCTCTCCACCCCGGTGTTTGTTTTATCACTGAGCCGGGCTCACCCTTGAATTCCACAAGCAAACAGCACGCATGAATCAGACGGCGTGTAAAGGTCATTCCTGGGAACCAGGCTACGACTCCGACTTTAAAAAGGCTTTGGGGGGAAAAAGTTTCTGGGAAACTTCCACCATGCATTATTTAAAAGCCTCTCCCGGCCCCGGACGCCGGCCGCGGGGAGCTTTCCAAGCCGAAAAGCATCAGAAAGCGAAGGCCCGGGCGCTCTTTCCCAGTGTGTGAGAATCAGTCCCGGCGATGCCTCCAGATGAGTACGTCTCGCGTGGCGAGGGAAGTGAATGGTTCTGAGGTCAGACACACCGGCTTTCACAGGAGGGTCAGCCCAAGTGCTCATGGTGTGACTGCAGGGGGCGTGTCCAACACATCTGTGTCAGGTGGCAGTTTCCTTAAGAGCAGTGTTTCCCACACTTCTGACATACGTGTACCCCTTCTATAATTCTCGTTACGCTGAGTACCCCTCGTACTCATGAGAACGTAGAATTAGGCACAGCTAAGCACGGTGCGGTGCATATCCCCACCCAACTCCGGTGCAACGCGTACCCCCACCGAACTCTTCCCATACGTACCCCGGGGGGTGCGCGGACCACACTTTGGGAAACACTGTCTTAGAGGGTCCACAGGAGGGACAGAAGCCTGTTATCTTATCTAATAATAGAGAAACGTGTAAATGGACGGTACCTCTGCTACACCCGCAGCCAATCAGAGTGAGTATGCAAATTAACCCAACAAAGGTGGAGGTTAATTTGCATACATACCTGGGGCAAACACACACACACACACACACACACACACACACACACAACAGAGATGAAGACCCCTCCTGGCCCTGACCCCTCCCCCCGGCCCCTCCACTCTGGGAAGTCAGGCTGGGAGGTGGCCAGCAGCCTTTGCGTGGTCTGGCCTGCGGCTGTGTGGGAGGACTGTGGTGAGTCTAGGAGAACGGCCCTCAGGCTGAGAGCATCTTCCACCTTTCCCTGGGAGTGTCTCCCACCCTGGAATAGCAGCTCCCTGAGGGCAGCTCCCCCGCTATGAACTCCCCAGCAGCTGCCCAAGATCAGCACTCCAATACTTGCTGAATTATCATTAATGAGTAGATGGTGGCCTGGAGATCCCAGCCTGGAGAGGCCCCCAATGTGTGGGCAGGACAGGCCGGAGGGGAGCCGCCGATGCCTGCGTGTACCGGGAGAGAGAGGGAGGCTGGGAAGCAGGCACTGCCCACTCTGCACTGAGAACCACGAGGCATGCTGGGCCACAAGGTGGGGGCGGCGAGGAAGGCCTGTTGATCTCCTTAGGTACCCCACCCTCCCCCCCACCCCAGCCACAGCCACAGCCCACGCCGCAGGGACACAAAGCAGAGATAGGAACGCCAACTTCGGCTTCTCCCAGCACAATGCCAGCTCCTGGCTGGTCACGTGGTCTTATTTCCTCTCAGATCTCCTCTAGTGGAGATGGCTCTGCAAACACCACCGCCCCTCCTCCTGGGCTCCATCCCCCACACGCTGCTCTCACACTGAGCTCAGCACCCTCAGACCCAACCTCAGAGCACCCAGGAACTGTTCCCTGCCAGCTCCCTGTGGTCCAGCCAGTGCAGGGAACATTCCTGTCCCTCAGAGCCCAAGGTCAGGGTCTGGTCCCAGACGCTGCAGTTCAGGACAGAGCTTTCATCCAAGCCCCATTACCGGCATGCCACATGCCCTGAGGATCTTCCTCTTGGAACGAGAAGTCGCTTCTCTCTGGCAGGGCCCCCCAAGTTCCTGCTCTGTCCCCAGAGGTTGGGCGGGTGACACCAATGAGTGAGGCAGGTGCGGGGTGGTGCCTATTATGGACCCATTTTGTTTGCATAGTAAACATCTTATCTAAAAATAGAAAAACATGTAAATGGACCGTACCTTCGCTACACCCACAGCCAATCAGAGTGAGTATGCAAATTAACCCAACAAAGATGGAGGTTAATTTGCATACATACCTGGGTCCCAGGAACCTCCTCAGCACCCAGGTCACTCCCAGCTGGCTATTGGAGGGGCAGGGGTGGGGCGGACGGGGCCGAGCCTGCGATTGGAGGGGTAGGGGGGTCCCCCTCCCCAAGCCTAAAGCCTCTTCCCCAGGGGCTCTGCCAGCACCACTGCCCCTGGGGAAGAAGCTTTAGGCTTGGGCAGGAGCCAAGCCTGGGATCAGAGGGAAGGGGAAAAAAAAATCAATGGAAACATATCCTCGGGTGAGGATAAAAAGAAAAATAAAGAAAGAAATGACATATCCTATGAATGACACATCTTGAAAACGCCTAAAGAAAGTTGTCATTTTTTCATGGTGAAGGGACTGGAGTCCGTGTTGATAAACACACCTTGGCAGCTATGGTGACTGGCAGTGGCTGCAGCAGCGGGGTGATGGGGCTGGCGCCTTCCCCTGATCAGCCTGATCGCCTCCCGCAAAGGGAGGCCAGACTGCGGCTTAGGTCCCCACCCAACGGGGAGCGGGCCTAAGCCTAAGCCATCAGTAGGACATTCCCTGAGGGCTCCCAGTATGTGAGAGGGGGCAGGCTGGGCTGAGGACCCCTCTCCCCAGTGCACGAATTTTGTGCACTGGGCCCCTAGTGTAGGCATAGTCTACATCTCCACAAGGAAAGACGCTCACATTCATTTTCCTTAAAGCACGAGGCACCAAGAAATAAAAACAAACAAAACCATAAGGCACCCAAACCGAAACAAGCAAAACCGTAAAGCCCTTTTCTCTAGAGATGTCGGTTCAGAGAAACAGAGATGGGACCCCAGACTGCACCCACATGGGCCAGCCAGGCCGCAGGGTCATCTATACCAAGACGCTTGACGTGGGGGGTGGGGCGACAGGCCAGTACCAGGGGGACCAGAACCCCAGCAAGGTCCAGGGAAGGGGGACCTCAGGCCTCCTCCTCCCTCCAGTCTAGCGGAGAGGATTGGTTTCAAGACAAGCCCGGGGTCAGGGAGCAGAAGTGGGTGGTGGCTGCCGGTTTTACTGGTTCTCATCCCCCCTTGGGGTCTGGAAAGGAGACAAAACCCATGCAGGGGCGGGAACCGCAGTGGAGACGCAGGCCATGCTCCAAAGACGTTAACTCCAGGGTCTCACTGCCCAGAGTAGAGACCTCCCCTCCACAGCCATCTGTGGAAGCCCTCACCCCGTACCTCACGCCGTGACCTCCTTTGAAAATAGGGTCATTGCAGATGAAACGCGTTAGAGGAGGGCATGAGGGTGGGCCCTAAGCCAGTGTGACTGGTGCCTGAATAAAAAGGGGAAATTTAGTAGAAACCGGTTTGGCTCAGTGGATAGAGCGTCAGTCTGCGAACTGAAAGGTCCCAGGTTCGATTCCGCTCAAGGGCATGTGCCTTGGTTGCGGGCACATCCCCGGTAAGGGGTTGTGCAGGAGGCAGCTGGTCGATGTTCCTCTCTCCTTGATGTATCTAACTCTGTATCCCTCTCCCGTCTTCTCTGTAAAAAATCAATAATTATTTTTTTTTTAAAGGGAAAAATTGGCCACAGACACACAGAGAAGGCATGTGAATATGAAGGCAGAGGTCGGGCGATGCAGCTACACGCCAAGAAATGCCAAGGGTTTCTAGCAGAGCAGCGGGCAGGGGGCAGGGGGCCGGAGGCCGGGGTATGGGGCAGGGGGAGATCTGGAAGAGATCCTGGTTCACAGTCCAGAGGAACCAACCCTGCCCACACCTTCATCTCAGACGTCTCTCCTCCACACGGTGACACCCATTTCTGATGCCTGAGCTACCCAGAGCAGGGCTCTTGGTTATGGCAGCCAGGCCTGACCCGTCTCCCCGGGGACCGAGGCAGGGCTGCAGAGGGTGAAGAAAGTCAGCCGAGAAAGGCGCCCGGGGAGACGTGGAGCCCAGATGCCCTCTCCTCGGATGCTGAGGGGGTCGGACACCGGGGCCTGAATATCGGTACAGCCATCCTGCCGGGCCCGCAGGGGCAGCCCACACGGACCTCACTCCCCAGCCACTGTCTCCTGCCCTGGAGCCAAGGTGGCCTTGCCCCACTTCTGCAGGGCCTGAGAAGTCCCCTCCCGCCATTTTTTCCCATGTGCGTGGGAGGCAGGCTGCACTTGGGGGTCAGGCAAACCGCTGCCTTCTTCAGCCTCTTGACCTACTGTGTACCCCCTGACCCCAGCCCCGTGGCTCCTGGAACAGAAGAGCCACCTCCCCCCGGTGAGTATCATTACCACCCCGGCATATCACTGATATCAACACAATTCTCCCTGAGAGACCAGCAGGTGGGGAAACCGAGGCACGGGGGCCCACGACACTGATTCAAGGACTCTCCGGTGACTGCCGGGAGAGCCAGACGGGAAACGCCTTCCGGGGCTGCCCCCGCTGAGACGGACCACCGGGCACCCCGAGCCCCGGGCCTGGGCTCTGCCCCAGACCCCAGCCCTCCTCCGGTGCCCACACCCTGTGTCCCCGGAGAGGGCTTGCTCGGAGGGTACATGAGGGGGAGAGAAGAGAGAAGAACAACAGAGAGCCTGCACTCTGCAAGGCAAACAAACAAGCGGGCCACAGAGGCGGTGAAAGGAGGCAGTGTGCTGGGGCCGGGGCCGCGGGGGGCGGGGGAGCCGCATAAAGGCATGTTGTTTGGGAAAGCCAGGGCTGGGCACCGAGGGCCGGACAGATGGCCTTTTATGCCGAAGCCTGGGTTTGGCCTGAAAACCCCTTTTCTGAAACGAGATGGTGGTCCAGGCCCCGTGTCCAGCTGCCCGCGGCCCACGGCGGCCCAGGGGAAGGTGGGGACTCTGGGTGGCCCGGACGCCTGGGCGGGAGGGAAGGAGCAGGGAGGGGATGGTGCTGGAGCCATCGCTGCCCCTGGAATCCTCCTTGGCCAGAAGCCTGTGTGCGAAGCCCACCTCGGAGGCCCCCACGGAGCAGACTCCTCGGAGCTGGCTGTGTTCAGAAGCCAGAAATCTGGGGTTCAATGAAGACAGTAGGGGCCGCCCTCTGCCTGATGAGGTCCAAATCAGAAGCCAGGCCCAGCCAGGCCCTGTGGCCTATCCTATCCTGAAAACATCGCATTATTTATGTATTTATTTATTTACTTATTTTTGTTGTTGTTAAAATATATTTTATTGATTTTTTTTTACAGAGAGGGATAGAGAGTTAGAAACATCGATGAGAGAGAATCATCGACCAGCTGCCTCTTGCACACCTCCTACTGGGGATTGCACCCGCAACCAAGGTAACATGCCCTTGACTGGAATCGAACCCGGGACCCTTCAGTCCACAGGCCGACGCTCTATCCATGGAGCCAAACCGGTTTTGGCTCCTGAAAACGTTTTAAATAAACCCTGTGCGCAAAAAAACCAACCAAACAGAAAGACAAAAACCACGGGCGGCAACGGACCAGCCACAGAGTCCCCAGAGCGCAGCCTCGCCTGCCCACCGTCGCTGCAGGCGGCGAGCTCCGCCAGCCTTCATCCCAGCGCTCATGGAGGAAGAAGAGAGGCAAAGGGAAGATGGGAAGCACGCTTGTGCCCAAGGCGTGACCAACTTCTCCCGCTCGGGAGATGCGGGGGGAGCAGGACGGGACAAGACGGTCAGTCCCAGCCTCCTGGGGCCCTGGCTCCGGTTTGCCTTGGAAGTGACGTTGCTTCGAGTCATGAAATAAGTAAGACATCACCAGCAGCCTTGTCACCGGAAGTGGAAGCCAGCAGAGGTGGGAGGTCCCGGACATCAGAAAAAGGGGGCCGGTGGATTGAAAACCCTACATTATTACTCAAAATTCGCCAGAGTGCGCCCTCACGGTGATTCTCTCTCAGGTCCTGCCGTGGACCGGCCAGCTGCATCCACCCCGATCCTTTCCTCCCCAGCCTCGAACCTCACAGGAGGGCACCAGGTCCAGGAGGCCACCGAGGGCCAAGGGGATACATGGTTTTACCCCAGGAATGCATGACTCCGGGATCTGGAGCAGCCGGAGGGGTCAATCCCATCGGGGAGCCTGGGTGGGGGCGTGACCTGGGCTTGGTCTGGTGGACTAGGGGAGCTCTCTGGGGCTCACCTCCTGGGTCTGCCTTACAGCCCCACCCGGCAGTACAGCGGTAGGAGGGGTGGGGCCAGAGTTTCAGTTCTGATGAGCCCCACCCACAGCATGCAGGAGTTCCTTTGGGAGAGTTGATGGGGCATTTCCAGATGGTGGTCTCTCCAGACTTAGACCTCAAGGCACCACAGGTAGGCTTATGAAATGTGCTAATCCCAGGAAAATACACTTACACCACCTAAAATAGATTGTCTCTTCCCTGGCCCAACCTTCATAAAAAAACAAATTTCAGATCGATCATGTAACACTCCGGTTTGGAAGAATGACCCTTAAAACACCATATTTTGCTGTTCTTTAAAGGAAAAACAAGACCATTCATTTACAAATGACCTCACATGCCACTATTCCAGAAACAATATTCCTAAATTTTCCTTTTAGACTCTAATAACGTAAAAAGGAAAAATAATGGTTCTCATCATTGTTTACAAACTGGCAAATGACTATATAATCAAAAACAATGTAAGCCACTGGACAATAATAACAAAAACAATAACAACAACAAAGACAACCTGTCCTACATCTACTAATTCTTTGTACTGGTTCAGAAACATGGATCCAATCAATTCCCCCTCCCCCTACCAAGTCATGGAATTTTCTCCCATTAATAGTTGAGGATGGAGCCCTGGCCGGGTGGCTCAGTTGGCTGGAGTGTCATCTATACACCAAAATGTGGCAGGGTTGATTCCCAGTCAGGGCACATACCTAGGATGTGGGTTCAATCCCCAGTCGAGGCATGTACAGGAGACAACCAGTCGAGGTTTCTCTCTCTCTCTCTTCCTCTGTCTCTTCTCTTCTCTCTCTCTCTCTCTCTCTCACTCAAAGCAATAAAATTTTAAAAATCATCAGGTGAGGATTGGAAAATAAATAGTTGGGGATATTTCTGCTCATAGTGGTTGACTGGCTGGTCTCAGTAGCATGGTTGGGTCTAGAAGTCTAGGTGGCTAGACTCGAAGCCTGTGCCTTTTTCCCACTCTTATTTAACCTGACAAACTTCCACACCCATTGCACATTTCTTAAACTAGCTAAGTCTACAGTTAGCCCTAAAACTGGTGTCTCCTGTGAGCTAATTGCCAAGAGCAGGGGTTGGGAATGTCCGGCCTGTGGGCCATATAAGGCCCACGAAATCATTTGGTCTGGCCCTGCCAAGGCAACTGCAGGCGGGGCTCAAAATTCAATAAAACTAAGAGCAACATAGATTTATGATAAGTGAATTATATTAAAGCGAATGATGTTACAAATATCCAAACGGTCCCTGGCAGAACAAAGGTTCCCCACCCCTGGCCTGTCCGCCTGTTTGATCCTCATTAAACCCCATGTTTATACTTGTCCCTAGAATAAGCATCAGCTCCAGGGGATGACGCCCTTGAGCCTCCTCTGGCATGGCCACAGGTCAGGGTCCTCACTGAGCACACAATCTGGTGTGGTCCAGCAGAGAGGAAAAGAAGGAGCCATTGTGAATGACGCGAGTGACGCAGGGACACCAGCCCCCGGGACCAGAGCCACCCGGTGAGGATGCCATTATCCCAGGGAGAAATGCTTTGTGACTCTGGGCCGCGGCTCTAGACCACCGCTGTGCAGCGGAACGCTCTGCAACGCTGGGCAGGTTCCTAACTGGGCTGCCCAATAGGGTGTCACGTGTGTCCACCGAGCACTTGGAATGTGGCTAGTGCGACTGAGGAACTGAACTTTATGTAACCTCAATTAAATTTAAATACTATCTGGTGTGATGTCAGATGTGAACTAGATTTGTCAGGGTGATCGTTTTGTAATATATATAAATGTCTAATCGCTGGGTTGTAAACCTGAAACTAACATTTTCGTTAACTATAACTGAAAAGTAAAAAATTAAAAAACAAACGAAATTTAAACAGCTGCATGGTTCTAGTTACCTGAATGGAGAGAGGCTACCATGTTGGAAAGCAGAGCTCTGGACTCATGTATTCAGCCACGACTTGAAATCTCCACCTGGGTGTTTCCTTGTACCTCAAACCCAATGAGGCTGTGGCGAACTCTGCCCCATTCCAAACCTGGGCTCCCAACCCAGTATCCATCCATCGTGTCCATACATCAGGTTGCTCCGGTCAAAACCCTGGCATCCCAGTCAATCTCTCTTCCCCTGACTCCCAACGTTTAATCCACCGGCAAATTGGCTCTATCCCCAAGACATTTCCAACTCCAATCCACTTCTTTCCAGCCCTACGGCCACACATCCAGGCTACCTCCTACCTGGACAAGAGTAATGGCCTCTTAGTCCTCTTCCTACTTCCACTCTTGGACCCCCTTCCATGTACCCTCCGCATGGCAGCCAGGATGAACTAAAAATGCAGATGAACTTTGCCAGCCTTCCCCTTAAAATCCTCCAGCCCATCCTCAGAATAAAACCCAAACCCCCCCCGCAACGACCCATGAGCCCTACTGTGGCTCCTGCTTACCCCACACTTCATCCACGCCATGCTCCCCTAACTCACAACCCTCCAATCATACCAGGGGCTCCTTTGGGATTCCTGGTGCCACATCCGGAGCCTTTGCATTTGCTGTTTCCCTCTGACTGGAATGTTGTTGTTGTTGTTTTTTTTTTACCCAGTTCTTAGGATTGCTCTTTTTCATCCATTAGAGTAAGCCACTCTGTCACAGCCCCCTCGTTCTAATACATATGATCTACTCTGTTATTTATAATATATGCACACAGACTACATATATGTATATACACCACCCGCAGTTGTCCCATCTGTCTGCCTCCCTCCGCTGACAGGTGTGCCCCATGAGGGCAGTGACCGATGGTCACTTTATCCCCAGCACCGCCAGCAATCTGGGCATGAAGAGGCGTCCACTATGTCTGCGGCTGAACAGAGAGAGGAACGGTGGGGAGAGGTGGCAGCCCTGCTCGCCGCTGGCACCACGTGGGTCTCTGCCAGCCTCATCGTTGGAGACTGTCTGCCCTTGACTAGTATGAGTGTCCCCAGGGCTGCGTTTATCCAGGTGAAGATGGCATGAGGGCAGCAGGTCGACGCAGACTCCGCCTGCCCGGGCTGGTGGGCGGGGCGACTCTGAGGACCTGGGATGTCACCACTGTGTCCGAGAGGGTCTGAGCACATGGGTGTTCTGAAAACACCCATCCTCGCCAGCCAGCAGGAGTCTACCTTTTCTTAGCAGGAGCTGGGGCTGGAGGGCACTGCAATTGCCCTGTTTCAGTTGAAGCTACAGGTTCTGTTTTGCAGATCTCATTGTAGCCACACAGAACGCTGCAGAAGGACACCAAGCCTGGGAGAGGTTAAACGGCTCACGCAAGGTCGCACAGCCAATGAGACAGAGCTGGACGCAGAGCGCTGTCTCGGATGCAGAACCCAGGCTCCTCTTCTCACAGGTGTAGGGAGAGGGAGGGACAAAGGGGTTACCCGTTCAGTGCCCATGGCACACCTGCTCTGCCCCCGAGCCCCACCCTGGGACTCTGATCTTCAGAAATCCCGAGAGACCTGGCCACCGAGCCACTTTCGGTGCCTCCAGTTTTCCATCCCAGCTTCCCTCTGCCCTTAGCCTCTAGAACAATGGATTGTAAACTCTGCGTGCTGGTGAGTCCCACTGGGTGCTTGTTAAAAATACATTTTCCTGCCAAAATTGGTTTGGCTCAGTGGATAGAGCATCGGTCTGCGGACTGAAAGGTCCCAGGTTCGATTCCGGTCAAGGGCGTGTACCTTGGTAGCAGGCACATCCCCAGTAGGGGGTGTGCAGGAGGCAGCTGGTCGATGTTTCTCTCTCATCAATGTTTCTAGCTCTCTATCCCTCTCCCTTCCTCTCTGTAAAAAAAAAAAATCAATAAAATATATATTTTTTAAAATACAGATTTCTGAGGTCTTGCTTCCAGAGATTCTGATCTTATCAGTTTGGGGAGGTTCCCAAGAATCTATTGATACATATGTAATATATAAATCCTTATTCTAATTCATTCTTCAGTCTAGTTACAAGTATTTTTTCCCTCCACTCACAAGAAACATCAGATGTCTCACACGATCTTCAATACTGGAACCTATGCGGTTTTTAGAGGCATTTTGTTGAAACATAACACGGCTCTTCAGGGCACCTTCGGGAAGCGGGAGGCAGCGACGGAAGTGCCATGTCTCTAAGCCGGGGATTGCTGGCCTGGGGATTGCTGTTAAAGGAACAGATCCCCCCCTCAGAGCCTCCAGGATCAACCAGCCCAGCTGTCAGCGTGAGTCCAGACTTCCAGGCTCTAGACCTGCGAGAGAACAGCGTTCTGTCACGTAAGCCACCCAGTTCCTGGTCCTCGGTTACAGCTGCTCTAGGAAACAAATCAGTGTCCCAGGAAACGCGATGCCTGGTTGCACACACCCATGCACAAGGCGGTGGCTTGGCTCTGCTCTACTTGCCCACTCATCCTTGGAGAACGTGTCTGGGAGTGACGTCCACAATGTAACGACGTGGTGTTCTCGCCCACATTTTATCATGAAAAAGTTTAAACATACAGCCACGCTGAAAGAATCTCGCCTTGAATACCTGTATCCCCAATAGCACCTCCTGACATTCATATTCTACTACTTTTTAAAAGAAATCTTTAAAGATTTGTGTATGCCAACATCTAACTCTGGTAGTCATGAGGTCACATCCTGAAGAGTGATTGCTAATATGCATTAAATGCGTTTGCTTTAATTTTAAAAAATGGGTATAATTTTCGTATCATAAACATTACAGTCCTTACTGGTGGGTGGAGGGGTTTGGGAGTGGAGCTAGGCACTGAGGGGATAACAGTGATGGGGGGGAAATTACTAGTCTTAAGTGTATATAGTTTGATACGTTTTTTTAAAACATTTTTTTATTGATTTCAGAGAGGAAGAGGGAGCGAGAGATAGAAACATCCGTGATGAGAGAGAATCATGGATCAACTGCCCCTTGCAAGTCCCCCACTGGGGATCGAGCCCACAACCCGGGCATGTGCCCTTGACCAGAATCAAATCTGGAACTCTTGAGTCCACAGCCTGACGCTCTATCCACTGAGCCAAACCAGCTAGGGCTAGTTTGATAAGTTTTGACAATATATAAGCTTCCTGATAGCCAATGTCTCCAAATCAAGATGCAGAACATTTTCTTCATGCAAGCAGGTCTCAAGAATCTTTTTTAATAAGCTGCTCATGCAGCTACGATGAAAGGAAGCTGAGGGGATATGTTCATAATTCGCTTGCCCAGAGGGACAAGGAGTTTGAGATTTGCAGGGCTTTGCAAGAGAGGTGGCAGGTTCCCTGTTAGCACACACGGCTGCTTCCCTGCTCTCTTAGACTCCAGAGAACTTGACCTGCAGGCCCCTCCTCCATCCACAGGCTGCGGACACAGTGCAGGGAAGGCACACAGGACCGGCTGCATGCCAAGTGCCAGTGGCAAGGCTGCCTCCAAACGCTCCCTCCTCCCTCTCCCCATCCCTGCATTCCCCGCTGAAATCCCTACCATTCCACGACACCCACTCCGGACTCTCCCATGAGCGTGCTGACTGGGGCCTGTCGCCTGCGTGGGCTCCCTGAGCGGCTTCCTCCCTGTCCCGGCCACAGGACCACAGGGCCGTGGCATGCGGCAGCCTCAGCCCTGAAAGTCACTCTGTGTTTCCCCAAGGCCAGCGCCATCGCCCAGAAAGGACTCTCAGCTCCTGTCCCGCCCTTCCCTGTCTCTCATGGAGCAGATGGGAGCAGAATCCTGGCTGGAATGGAACAGGGGAAAAAACTAATGGCCAAAACCTAATTTTTTCCAGTCCTGCCCTTATAAGGGTCCGCTGGGCATTTGATGGCAGGAAGATTTGAAAGGCTAGACTGAAGTTGGTTTAAAACTTAGTCCTGTGAACCTGGTGATGAAGCAAAGAAAAGGTTCATTTTTGTAAATAACGCTGGTTTGGAATAGTGATGTTAGACCTATCTTAATTTATGAACAAGAAATTAATCTCTCTATGCATAGTTTTAGACAAAAAAAAAAATGTTTCAATAAAAGACTGTTGTCTTGTTATATTGGGAAAGAATAGAGTCCAAAAATAGACCCAAAATATATCTGTGAATGATGGATGTGTGAGAAAGTGTTCTGGGGTGTGTGTGTTTTTTAAATCACTGGGGAAAATAGAATATTTCATAAATCTACTGGGATAACCAGTTTGGTCATTTGGAAAAATATAAACCTAAAATAATATCTATTTTGTTCCTTATGCCAAAAAAAATCATAGGTAGGCAAACCACTTAAGCAAAAACAAACAACAAAACGTTAAGCATATGTACACTAAAATATTTTGTTTTTAATGTATAAAATCCTTAAAATAGAGGTGGTCTTTCTAACAATGATAAAGCTTGGTGTCTTTTTCTATGTGGAAAATTTAAAGGTTTAAATGGAGGAGAAAACATTAAAGAAGTCAAAAGATAAATGAAAACTGGAGGACCAACAGTGATACATATGATGGGGAAAAGGATATAAAAACATCCTTTATATATAAAGAGTGATTGTAAATCAAGAAGCAAAAGACCCCCCCTATGGTTTAACTTCATGCCCACGATTCATCCCCATGGGGATGCAATGGAGACTCACATTCTGGGATCTCCCAGAGCTACGTTTCCTCATCCATTAAAATGGGAGAACTGGCATCTACCCCACCTACTTTCAGGGTTCAAAATAGAAATATACGGGAAAACACTTGTAACATGTTAACGGCTATGCAAACTTAGGTGTGGTTACTCCTGTTTGTCTGGGGCTTATTGCTATCCAAGTGTTCTTGGTTGGATCTGAGTTCCCTAAGATTTAAGTTGCAAAGGACAGCAGCAATCACCTTCACCTGCCACTGGTCACTCCCACTCAAGTAAGCCCCCCCCAGTCACCTCGGCAACGTGATGGCTGGGGCAGCTGTCAACGCAACAAAATCCAAACGGGCTGTAAAGTACAATTGACAAATCAATGCATAAATACAGGAAATGTTATAAAGTCAGTGAGAGTGATAGAAAACTGTTTGACGCACAGCTCCATTGCCAAATAAGGATCTGGCAAAGTTAAGATGGAAATACAGCCAATAACAAGGAGAGCCTTCAAAGGATCAAGGGAAACCCTTAGCCCTTAAGTACTCTTGCTCATCTTAAAATAAATAAATAAATAAATTAATTAATTAATTAAAAAATTAATGATTTCAGAAAAGAAGGGAGCAGGAGAGAGAGAGAAACATCAATGATGAGAATCATTGACAGGCTGCCTCCTGCACGCCCCCTATTGAGCATTGAGCCCTCAACCAGGGCATGTTCCCTGACCAAGAATTGAACTGTGACCTCCTGGTTCATAGGTTAGACACTCAACAACTGAGCCACACCTGCTGGATTACTCTTGCTAATCTCTATGATCAGGCTACGAATAGCCAGTGAGAAGTTGAGAATGTCACATCATGCTTTATACAGTTTTATCAGAAACACCACACACACATACGCACAAAAACACCACTTGACTCATTATTTGCTCGACTTATGAATTGGCGTGCAATTGCAATCTGAATTTTGCTGCCACAGTAAAATAAACCAAAAAAAAAGCATTCGGTTCCTTTCTAAAGATAACCAATGTCCTTCTTCCGACCCCCCTGCCCCATTTTCTATAACACTTTAGTCTTTATTTAAAGTAGATTCCCTTTAAGTGACCTTTTATCTTCAGAGTCAAGGACTTTACTACTTAGGTTCAAGGAATAACTGAACATTTTATGGCGCCCTGTCTCCAACCCGCACAAGTCATTATGTATGGCGCTCCAAAGGGTCTTGCCTTGCCGAAACCGGTTTGGCTCAGTGGATTGAGCGTCGGCCTGCGGACTGAAGGACCCCAGGTTCGATTCCGGTCAAGGGCATGTACCTTGGTTGCGGGCACATCCCCAGTAGGGTGTTTGTAGGAGGCAGCTGGTCGATGTTTCTCCCTCATCTATGTTTCTAGCTCTCTGTCCCTCTCCTTCCCTCTCTGTAAAAAATCAATAATATATATATATTTTAAAAGGGTCTTGCCTGGAACAAGAAAAAGCAACCACTAAATCAGGGTGGTCTGTCCTTCTCCCTGGTTTACAGCGATGGATACAGGATCGTGGAAGCTGTATTCCTCAGCCCATTCCTCTGTGGCAGCCGGTCTCAAAGTTAGGCTTGAATTGACTTTAAAGTTTGAGGTCTTCCTTTAATCTCTGTGGGTAAATGATGTCCGTTTCATAGACTTTAATTATTACATAAGACTATTTATTAGTGACTAAGTAGGTTACTATAGACTATTAACATTTGGAACCTATAAAACTAAAACTAGCCATTCCTAGAGATCCCTACGTTCTCTGATTCTATTTTCCAATGGGAAATCTGAGCATCATGCAATAATAGGCAATGTGTACATGTTAAACATTAATAAAACAACTTTTCCATTTTAAAAATAAGGTTCTACTCTCCACAGAAAAATGTAGAGAACTAGAATTCTACTCCTTTTAAATTAAAGGAGAAATTAGGACTAATTCACTTAGGCAATTATCAATCAAGTTTGTATAGATTGTGGGATCCACTCTAAGTGTGTCATCATATGGATTTGCATCATCAGAATTTCTGGCTCTTAGCTTTCCTATAACAGGACTTTAAGACATTCTGTATGCATTGGCGTTCAGATATATTAAAATGAATCCCCCCAAGTTTGCTTATCTGGTACTGCTACTTAAATACCTGGCAATATGCTATCAAAGTAAGAAAACAAAGTATTTGGATAATTATGTTTTGGGGCAATGCTTGATGACAAAAAATCCTGAGTCTGAGGTTTCTACTTCTCAATGCTAAACTTTATAAGTATTGCTAGCATTAAGTTTGTTGTTTTCCAGGTTTATTTTTCTGGACCAAGCTCTTTTTCCATTGGTGAGCAAGAGCAGGTGGGGAGAATGGACATTAGAAGCCTTCTGCCAGCCCTAGTCGGTTTGGCTTGGTGGATAGAGTATTAGCCTGAGGACCAGAGGGTCCCGGGTTCGATTCCGGTCAAAGGCACATGCCTGGGTTGTGGGCTCGGTCCAACATGCAGGAGGCAGCCAATGATACTTTCCCTTCCCCTCTGAAATCAAAATATATATGTTTTTTTTAAAAAGAAGCCTTCTGCCCATCTTAGATGAGTGGCAATTGGAGGAGGTTGGTGAGTTCTAAGGCTACATGCTGCGGAGAGATTCGCATGAAAAGGCACAGGAAAGAGTAAAGAGAGCAGGAAGTCAGGCAACCCGGGCCTTGCCTGTGCATTCAGCCATGGACAGCCAAAAGGGGCCTGGTCACAGCTCTGGGAGCAATGAGGGCTCTCGATGGGTATTTTCTTTGGTTAACTTCACTTCTACCCTTCTCCTCGGGCATGATTAAACTGCAGTAGCCTGGCGTGGAAGGTGTTTTGCCATATCTCTCTTTCTCTCTCTCTCTCTCTCTCTCTCTCTCTCTCTCTCTCTCTCTGAAGTTAAATAACTGAGGGCAAAGGCAGAAATGAATAACTCGATTGACGGCCTCCCATCAACTCCCAACCCTTTTAACGAAGAAGGAACTAGATTTTTTTTTTTGTACATTTTACTTCTTGAAGTATCTTGTGTGTGCCGAATATTACCACTTTCCTTTTCAGTTATGCACACATCTCAGTGTTCCAAGCAGCCCATTAGTTCTTTTATTCAAACATGTGCTGGTTCCTGTTGGCATGTGCTAGTGTGTCCCAGAGAACCCCAGATGAATCAGACAATTCTAGTCTTTTGAGAATTTATGTTGATAGAGAAGATAAGACACATAGTGAAAAATACAACAAATGAGGAAGAACATTATGAATGCCGTAATTGTAGGGACAGGTAAAGTGCTATGAGAGTCTGGGAGGAGAAAAACCAGTTCTAGGAGGGAGAGGTAAGGCAAGGAGCCGTGGAAGAAACAGCTTTGGAACTCAACGGAAAGGATGCGGCGATGGGGAGCCATTGAAGACTTAGGGGTACCGCGGTAACCTAACCACGTTCTCCGGAAACGTTCACAGGTAACGGGGTGCAGGAGGCATCGGCGGGAAGAGACCTACCTAAGAGATTGCTGCCATGATGACCGTAAGGTGCTGTGGCCAACGTAGGGTAGGAACGGAGAGATGTCCTGGAGGGAAGACTAAGAAGGCTCACGAAGGCCAGCCTATGGTCTGGCCAATCCGTGGGCTCTGCTCTTCCCACTTATCCCCATTTCCCCCTTCTATAGCCTGTGAATTGTCTAGGACAGAACAGGCAATGGAGACTGCTTCTGTCGAGAGTAAAGGAGCCGAAACCGGTTTGGCTCAGTGGATAGAGCGTCGGTCTACGGACTGAAGGGTCCCAGGTTCGGATTCCAGTCGGGGGCATGTTCCTTGGTTGCGGGCACATCCCTGGTGAGGGGTGTGCGGGAGGCAGCTGGCCAATGTTTTTCTCTCATTGATGTTTCTAGATTTCTATCCCTCTCCCTTACTCTCTGTAAAAAAATTAATAAAATATATATATTTTTAAAAAAGAGTAAAGGAAACACAGAATCTCCCATAGTATCAAGTGGAAGAAGCTATACAGCAGAGCCCACACCATGTGCTCCCATCCTAGCTTTGTGCACTTTTCTTAGAAACGAAGAGCAAGAGAAAGGAGTGATTGAGACTGAGGAGCCATGAGCAGGAGTACAGGTCGTGAGGTAGGTGGAATGATGCAACCCCCACCAACGCCTGTGTCTCAATCCCTGGAACCTGGGAATGCGTTGCCTTTTAGAGATAGCAAAAGAGACTTTGCAGGTGTGTTTAAATTAAGGTCCTTGAGATTACCCTGGATTATCTGGGTGGGCTCAAGGTACCCACCAAGGTCCTTAAAACTGACAGATGGAGACAGGACCTTCAGAGACGGAGAACAGAGGTTCGCGTGATGCGACTGCTGGCTGGGGCCATGAGCCAAGGGAAATGGGCGGCCTCTTAAAGCTGGAAAAGTCAAGGACACAGACTCTTCCCTGGAGTCTCCAGAAGGAAGGCCACCCTGCCAGTTCATTTTTTGACTTCTGCCCTCCAGAACGGTAAGACCATACATTTGGGTTAAGTCCCTGGGTTTGTGGTAATTTGTTAGAGCAGCGACAGAAAACTAGTGCCAGCTCAAAGCCAAAAGGGCGTGGTGTCCAGGAGCCAAGTGGATCAAGGAGTGAGCACCACGCCAAGAGCTGCTGCCGGGCCAGGGGAGATAAGGTGAGAACTCACCACCAGGGTCCGTGAGGTACCGTGTTTCCCTGAAAATAAGACATCCTCCGAAAATAAGACCTGCTTACAGGTTTCCTTCTGAGTGAAATATAAGGCATCCCCCCGAAAATAAGCCCCCCCCCCCCCGCTAGGCTAAACATGAGAGATTTGGTCCACTGATTCTGAAAGAAATGGAGTCACAAGAAATTCACCAGGAAATTCAGGAATTGGATTGTTATGATGATGTTCCAGAAGACGATGACATGATTGTCATTGAATAAATGAGTAAATTCTTGATACTGTAGGATTCACAGTTTGTCTGGTTTGTGTTGACAATGACTGTAAACAGGTAATAAATTTCCTTTATTTTCATTTAACAATAAATGTGTACCGTATTCTTCTTCATGGAAAAATAAGACATCCCCTGAAAATAAGACCTAGCGCATCTTTGGGAGCAAAAATTAATATAAGACACTGTCTTACTTTCGGGGAAACAGGGTGGTAGAGTAGCTTTCAGAGGAACAGGGTCCTCGTTACCCGTGTGTCTACATGAATGAAGACCGCATGTGGGCCCACGAGGAGTGTGTGCCTTAAGGAAAGAAAGTACAGAAAGGGAAGGTGATGGATGCTGCTCGGGTATCAGTTTGCGGTTTTTTCCTTGGAGTGTTCGCAAAGGTAACGACTCCTGTTTGTTTCTTTTTGTTTCCCTCGGAGAATCCTAATTTCTGATCCTCCCTCCCAAACTGGGTCTCGAAGCCTCCTTCTCACAGAGTTTTGAGGTGACGCCAGGCAGCACTGTGGAAGCCTGAGTTTCCTGTGTTTACCGGGGTCCCTGGATGCCCTACCCGTTGGCCCGAGGCTCATCCTCCAGACAAGAGTCGCCTGGCGCCACAGCAGGCCAGAGCGTGGAAGTCCCTGGCAGGTACCAAAGGGTGGTGGTTGCTGATCCGCCAGGCAGCCTCACTGAGAAGCCCTCTTCCAGGTGAGGCAAGTCTCCACCCCCTTCCACTGGCGGGCTTCTCACGGCCTCGGTGCTCTGCAGCTGGGGGCAGTTTGGCTAGTTCCCCAAGCACCATTTTTTTTTAAAAACTGATTTCTCAGCTCAGACAAGCTTTCCAAGTGGGGCTGTGCTCTAGATGTTCCGGAGCCTGGGGTGGGGTGGGAACCCCGAGTCTTCCTGCACTTAGATTCCCCCTCCCTTCCATCCATCCTCATGTAGTCGCTCGAGTCCCGAGCTGTGGACGGTCAGACCCGAAAGCCTGGCAGAACCTGTGGACGTCTGGGCCACTCCGAGGCGGATGCAGCCTGTGGGCTGAGGCCCTGCACGCAGAGACATCACGGCAAAGCCAACAGCCGCGGGGAGCTGGGGCTGGCCCCCCTCCAGGGGCTTCTGGAACAGAGGGCTTTGTCTGCGCCGTGGTCAGATGTTTGCCCCTGGGGAGACCGCTCGAGGTGTGTGTGAGACGGGGGAGAACGAGATGCCCGTTCCCAGGCACCGTCCTCCTGGTGGCTAGCTTCTGGGGAGGGAAGGATTCTGGATGGACGGTGATGGAAGCGGCAGCTCTCTCACCAGAAAAATGCACAAGCTGTGCCTTCTTAAACACATCATCATCTCTTTCATCAACTCCAGGAAATGATCCGCAAACATCAGGGTTAAGAAGCTCTGCTCCAGCCCTAGCCGGTTTGGCTCAGTGGATAGAGCGTCGGCCTGTGGACTAAAGGGTCCCCGGTTTGATTCCGGTCAAGGGCACATGCCCAGGTTGCGGGCTTGATCCCCAGTGGGGGCGTGAAGGAGGCAACCAGTCAATGACATTCTCATCATTGATGTTTCTATCTTTCCCTCTCCTTTCCTCTTTGAAATCAACAAAAATATATTTTAAAAAAAAGAAGCTCTGCTCCATATTTTTCAAAGTATGATATATACTCCACTGACGGTGCCCAAGATGATTTTAGAGGGGTGTGAGGACAGAATTTTCATTTTAATAGGTCAATATTTATTTTAAAGTGCTTGTAAAAACTGTGATTCCACTGGTGGCATTGCCTACAATGGCTAAATGGTAAGCTAAAAGGTGAGTCTAGTTACTGATAAATGTTAAACAGAATAGTCCAAGTGGTATGCCAATTCAGAAAAAAACGGGAACAGTGATTCATGGATGACTCAAACCTGGGAAACAGTGCATATGGTCTTGGGAGGATTGAACCTAAAGTTTTTTTCTTTCCTCTTTCTTTTTCTTTTCTTTTTTTTCTTCTTTCTTTTCTTTTTTTTAAATGCCGTTTTCAGCTCAATAAATGAACTTGGTGGCCCACTAACAATGTGAGCTCCAGCTGGGAAAACACCCTACCGGCCCTCGGAAGCCACGGTGAGACGAGGGCCTGGCTTCCCTGCACAGCCATCGCTCTCTCACTTGCTCAAGGTGGGCAGCTTTGCTCTCTGAAGCCCAAGGTCAAGGCAACAGCAGACCTTGTCTCATCCCCACAGTATGCTGGCTCAAACGAGTTTGACTTGTTCTGTGTGTGTGTGTGTGTGTGTGTGTGTGTGCCTTCGTGTGAGTGTGAACGTGTGTGTAACTGTGTACACAGAGGGGTGTGGCAAAGTAGGGGACAGGGGAAGCCCATGGGGCCAGGCCTTCTCCCCGGAGATTTCCTAGGGCTCCAGGAGGCTTCCCGCCAAAGACCCCCGAGAGGGGCAGCAACCAGCAATCAGAAATGAGCCCCAAAGGACAGGGTGGGAGCCTGATACTCCCCTTCCCCATCATCACCCCTCTTGGTCCTCACGTGACAAGAGCTGGGCTCTCACCTCCGGGTCCAGCAGAAGGAGAGAAGGGAGGTGGAGAAGGCAAGGAGGTTGCTAGAAGGGCTTAGCGAGACAGAAGAACAGACATGTCTCGTCTCCACTCAGGCCTTGTCTCTACCCAGGCTTCTCCCCGGAAGATTTCTCCTCGAATGACCTCTCTCCCTCAGCTTAAAGACAACCCTATACTAGTTTCTAGAGCAGACATCTGTACCAGAAGCTGACAGCAACTGGAGGACTGGGTGCGCTGGCCACAGGTTTGTGTGTGGTTCCTAGGTTGGGGCGGATGTACGGATGCCTGCAACAGGGTCACAGCGGGGCTCCTGAGGCAAGGGCAGGGGTAGGAACCAAACTTGGTCTCGGTATTCTCCGAGTGCAGCCCCTGAGGGTTGCAAAGCAAAGTGGAATGACGTCGGCGGAGCTGGGAGGCGGAGCCGTCTTGGGCAGCTGGCCAGGAGCGATGCTCCTGATGGATGGTACAGGGAGGAGAAGCCACACCCTGAGGCGCCTGTTTCTGGACGCGGCGACAACGGAGGGTGGCTCCCATGTGCCATCCCGAGCCTTAGAAGCCTCTAGTCTCCTGGTTCCAACCTCTCACTTCCTGCCCTCAGGTTTAGTGACATCAGTGGCTACGCCTTCTGCCCCTTCAGCACGACCTGGCACGACACATCCACTTCCGAGATCAAATCGGGCTCCCGCTGCAGAATGCCAGCTCCTGGCACCGTCCCTATGAAATCTCCCAGATTCAAACCCCCTTGCCCCTCAGTCACAGCCTCTACAGGGGCAGCTGCCATTAACCTCTCACCTCGGGTCATGCAGCAGGCCCCTGCCCCGGCTCCCTCCGTTTCTTCTGGCTCTGCAGCTGAAGATGCAAATCTGACCATGCCACACCCGCGCTTAAATCCCTCCCCCCCGCTTCTCATTGTTCTCAGAATCGAGTTCCGAATCCCGACCACAGCCCAGAGGGGAATGTGGCCCCAGCGGACCTCTGGCCTCCTCCCACGCCCATCTCCTTGCTCGTCGCTTTGGGCAGATTCCTTTGATTTCTGCCCCTTGACGACGCCGAGGCCTTACTCTTCAGAGCCTTCACAGGCGCTGTTCCCTGTGGCGGGAATGCTTCTCCCATCGCACGTCACCTCTCCGTGTGTCATTTTCTCAAGACAGCTCTCCTGGAACCCCTCCCCCTCCAGATCCATTATCTGCTCACATCGGATAATTAAGTAATCACCGTGCAATTAGTACATTCCCTCCCCGCTCCTCAGTAGCCTGTTAGCTCCACGAAGACTGGCATTGGTTTTACCCACTGGTGCCTCCCCAGCGCCTCCTGCAGGGCTGCCAACTATTAAGGGGTCAAGTGAGTGAGTGAGCGAATAGATGATTGAAGAATTAAGCAACATGGCTCTGTGAGGAGCCACCTGGAACTGTGAGAGGCAAGTCCTTTCACCCAAAGATCCACAAGCACGTGTGAGGGCCATCTTGAAAGCAAGAGCTGGAAGGAGGGAGCAACTCTTGCTTTCCGTCCAAGCACGGAGGCCCGAGCACGATGTCACCAGTCCTACCGCCAGGCCTGGAGAAGGCCCAGGGAGTCAGCTTGACCTCTGGCCTGAGCCTGCCTGGAGCCCTGGGATGGGAGGCAGTATCAGTTTTGGAATCAGATATACTTTTTGGAATCAGATACCTAGGCTATTTGGCCTTGGATAAATTACAGGGCCACCCGAAGCCTCAGTTTCCACATCCTAAAATGGGAATAACAGAACCTTCGCCGGGCTCACTTAGACGGTTAATTACCACCGGGAACCTGTACCGCACAGCAGCGTGCAGCCGCAAAGAGGGAATCCCTTCTCCCCGGCAAACGGGCTCAGCCCTTTCCTCTCCCCCTTTTGGGCACCCAAACCCGTAGGCAAGACAAGGAATGAAGGGACGTTTAGAGGGGTGGGAGGACAGAGTCCTCCATTCCTGCCCACCCTGACCTTTCTATCCACCCACAAGAGGCCTGGAGCAAGACTGGGGCAGCACCGGAGGATCCCGACTAGCTGAGAAGGGCGGATAACCTGTGCCTTTTAGGGGCAGGAATAGGGTGAGACGGGGAAAGGAGAACAAACAGGTAAGCTTGGAAGCTATTCTTCAAACCGAAGTAACGAGCAGCTGCCAAAAGGGAGAGGCCCATAGAGGGGACCAGGAAGGAAAGCCTGGGCAGAGGAGGGGCTGTGAAAAGGTGGTCCACCTGGTCAGAGGGCAGAGGCTGCAGGGAGAATAGATAGGAGGAAGGCGGGGGTCATTGGAGGGGGCGCGGGGAAGTAGCTGCTAGAAGAGGGGCCAGGGTTAGGGCTGGGAGGGAGAGGAAGGGCAAACTCCTGGCGAGGAGGAGGTCAGGGGCATTGACTCGCTTGCTGGAGGGAGGAAAGAGGAGACGCAGTGGGGAGGGCGGGCGGAGGTGGTCACCTTGAGTCCTTCCTAGAGGGCAGGTGCACGGGGCTCGCGGGGAGTGGAGGAGAGCTGGGGGAGGACGGACTGGCCGGGGGGGTGGGGAGAGGGACCTGGGACCCCGGGCCCCGCGGTCCCGCCGTACCTGAGGGTCTCCTTGCAGCTCGCCCACGTAGTACTGCTCCAGCCAGCGGCGCGCGTTGGCCGAGTGCCGGTGCGGGGGCCCGTCCAGGTCGCCGCGCACGTCCTGGCCGGCCCGCGCCCGCAGCAGCTGCTCGCCCCCCGGGTGCTGCCGCAGGAAGCCGGTGAGGTCGTAGAGGCGAACCCCGCAGCGGACCCAGCAGGCGCCGGCCGCCAGGCGCTGCTGCACCTCGGCGGGCGAGAAGGAGGCGGCGCGGGGCGGAGCGGGGGCCATGGCGGGAGAGCGGGGCGCTCGCGGCGGCAGCTCGGAGCCCGGGCGTCTGCTCCGCGGCCGCCCAGCGCGCCTCTAACATCCCCGGAGCCGCCGCGGACGCCCCGGCGGGCCGGCCGCCACCGCACCTGCTCATTTGCATACCGCGCTCCCATTGGCGATGCCGGAGGGGGCCCCTGTCCTCATTGGCCCGCGCGGGGAGGCCTGGGGGCGGGCCCGGCGCTGCGGGCCGCCAGCCCCGTGGCCCCCGCGCAGGTAGAGGGCGCGCCCGCCCGCCAGGTGTGCCCCGCCGCCGCCGCCGCCGCCGCCGGAGGAGAGCCGGGAGGGCGGCCCTCTGCAGGCGGAGCCAGGCTTCCTGTCTCCGCGGGCTGCACGGACCTTCCGGGCGGCCGGGTGGCCGCCGCTGGATCAACTCCTTCTGCTGTTGCTTTTCTGGGAGGAAATTGCAGTTTTTCCATCCTCAGGCTCCGGGATAGGGCGGCCAGGACGGAGGCGCGTGAGGCACTGGCATGCGGCGCAACATGCATGAGGGACGCCTCCACGCTCAGTAATTACAGTTTATAACTTTTAAAAAGTCCTCACCTGAGGATATGATTTTCACTGATTTTAGAGAGAGGGGAACGGAAAGAGAGAGACAGACACACGCAGAGAGGCACATGGATTGGTTGCCTTCTGCATGCACTCCAGCCTGCATCCTCGCCGTGGCCCGTGTGCGCTGACGCTGATGGAGACTCTAAGGCAACTCGTCAGTGCACAGGCGGGAGCTCCAACCAACGGAGCCACACCAGCCAGGGCGATAGATAACATTGTAACGTAATATATATATTTTAAAATCATTGTTGCACAAGAATAGGAATGTCCTTCATAAAATGGTAAATTTTACAATATGTATATTTTACCACAATCAAAAGATATGTTATAATTTCTTTTTAGAAAAAAAATCACATTGGCAAACCACAGCCTGCAGGCTAGCTACCTGTTTTCTGCAAATAAACTTTCACTGGATTTGGGACTAGGGAGATGAATGAGGCAGGATGGTTGAAAGTGAAGGGTGAGATCTTGTCTTTAATATACCAAGTTTTGGGATTTTGTTCATTAGGAATGTTTTGCACGAATGTTGAGTTTTTTAAATCCTGCATTAAAACATTCTTCATCTTGATTGCTGGGTGTGTGTGCATGGGGGGGGGGGGGGCGGCGTGCGTTTGGCATGCCCTTGGGTTTTGTACCCAGAACTACTGCCTCACTCTGGCCTCACCCTTCAGGAGAGGACGGAGGATCCTGTCTCCATCACACAGGGCAAACGAGGGACCAAAGGGAGAAAAGCCCGCTGCTTACGCCAGATGGAAGGGAACATGGGGTGCTCTCTGGTTTTACTTATAAGAGGGAAGAGGTGCTCGCATCATTACTTGCCCAGCAATTGGGAGTTCTCCTTTGACCTCATGATTTGTAACCAAAGGACCCTGGTACTGAGGCTGCCCCATCCAGCGGGCCTTAGTCTGTCAGGAAAAGGTATTTTCGGGGCCACCAGTGCTGTGGAGGACATCAACCATGCCCAGAGTAGGGAGAGTTGTCTCTTCTTTCTCTCCCCCCTTCCAGGCCGCTCCTGGCTCACCCTCAGGGAGTAGGCAAGAGTTGGGCTGTCGATGCATCTGCCGTGGAACTGCTTCCCAACAGGCCTGGAGCCGTAGGTCAAACGGCAAATACATCGTCACCCTTACACCAGTTCACACCTACTCAGTTCCAAATTACCTGGCATGTGCAAAAACAGCCAAACACACACACCTGTGGGTTCTTCCTGCTGACAGTGTCTGTGGGAAACCCCCATGTGGATTTCTCACCATTGCCTTAAACTCCCCTTCTCTCAAGTCAGCCAAGCAACTTAAGCTATTGTCTCAGGATGATAATACTTTCTCACCACAGGCCGCTTCATATTTGGTATTAAAGATACAGGATAGCCCGCTTGCGTGGCTCTGTGGTTGAGCATCAATCTATAAACCAGGAGGTTACAGTTCAATTCCCAGTCAGGGCACATGCCCAGATTGTGGGCTTGATCCCTGGTTGATGGATCTCTCTCATCACTGGTATTTATATATATATATATATATATATATATATATATATATAATATTTTATTGATATTATACAGAGAGGAGGAAGGGAGAGAGATAGAGAGCTAGAAACGTTGATGAGAGAGAAACATCGACCAGCTGCCTCCTGCACACCCCCTACCGGGGATGTGCCCGCAACCAAGGTACATGCCCTTGACTGGAATCGAACCTGGGACCTTTCAGTCCGCAGACCGACGCTCTACCACTGAGCCAAACCGGTTTCGGCATCACTGGTATTTCTTTCTCTCTCTCTTTCACTCTCTCTTGCTCTTCATCTCCCTTTCACTCCAAAATCAATAAGAAATACATATGTATATTTTAAGAGATACACTATATAAAGGTGTATACATAACATTAATGGCAATCTTGTTTATAGACTAGAAGCAACCCAAATATTCCTCATTAGGGAATGGTGTATTCAGATATTTAAATGCTATGTAGCCATTAGAAAGAACGAGACAGATTTGCTTGTACTGATAAGAAAAAAATCTCCAGAGCAATGTACATGGAAAACAACAAGAATGGTGTGTATAGTGTGCAACAATTAATCTGCTATTTTTAATTCTTTAACCCATATGAAGAAAAGTTTCTATAGCTTATGTACCTAGGAAGGCACTTGTTGGGTCATAAGATATGCAAATCTCCCATTTGCAAAAAAATGTAAATCAACTTCTAAGTGGCTGTACTAATTTACACCCCATGAAATATGTATGTTTCCTAACCCTACGTATGGAAACAAGGCAAAGATACCCATTCTCATCACTTATATTTCACATTGCATCAGAGGCCCTACCAGTGTTACAAGGCAAAACAAATGAAAGGCACACAGAGAAGAATCAAAGACTATGAGCTTCTTAAAAAAAAAAAATGTTTTATTGATTTTTTTACAGAGAGGAATGGAGAGGGAGAATTAGAAACATCAATGAGAGAGAAATATCGATCAGCTGCCTCCTGCACACTCCCTACTGGGGATATGCCCACAACCAAGATACATGCCTTTGACCAGAATCGAACCTGGGATCCTTCGGTCCACAGGCCGACACTCTATCTACTGAGCCACACCAGTGAGGGATCTATGAGCTTCTTTTTGTTTACAATCATTTTGAAATGTACAACTCAATGGCATTTTGTACACTCCCAGTGTGCAACCGTCACCTCTACCAAAACACTTTCATCACCCAAAAGGGAGCTCTGTACCATTAGCACTACCCCCATTCCCAGCTGATCCCCATCCCAACTCCAGCCCCAGTAACCAGTAATCTGCTCTCCGTCTCCACGGATTGGCCTATTCCCAATATTTCATATAAATGGAATCACACAGCAGGTGTCTGCTTTCTTTTTGCTTAGCATGATTTTGGCGGTTCCTCCATGTTGGAGCATGTATCAGTATTTTATTCCTTTTGAAGGCTTAATAACATTCCACTGTACAGATATAGCACTTTTTTTTTTTATTCCTTCAAAAGTTGATAGATATTTGGGTTGTTTCCATCTTTTGACTATTTTGAATAGTGCTGCAATGAACATTTGGCTTCTTTCTGTGTAAAATAGGAATAAAAAAATTAAAAAATAATAAAACCTGGCCTGGCTGCCTCAGAGGCTGTTGTATAACCCAAATGAGAACACATAAAAAAGCACCCCGTGAGCTGACTGGCCCCGTCATGACTGTAGTGGGAGTTGCTGGTGCTGAAATATTATGGCTACGGCCAGGATGATGGATATGGTTATAGGCAGGTTCACCTGTTCCGGCCCCATGGATGGAAAGACAGGCGTCCCTGACCCCAGCCCTCCCTCAGTTTACCACCCAATGCCCAGTTGCTGGGTCTGGCGGAGACCAGCTGCTCACAACTGAATCTACAAGTCCATTTCAGATAAAGCAATCAGGGCAAAGGGGACAATTATATGCAAGGACAATAACTTGCTTTGATGTTCTGAATCATAAGTTGGCCTTGCTACCACTGGGCCTGAGCCATTCACAGGTGAGAGGGATAACATTGGAACAACTCTGCTGGGTAAGGTGCGTCCATGGTTGGGGATCGTTGAGAAACTCGCAGTGCTTGATGCTAGAGACCCAACTGCAGTGCAGAGGGTGATCTTCATCGCCTTCCTCTTGGCCAAGTGCCCATACTCTCCTGAGCAAGGACACCAAGGAAAGAGAAGAGACCATCATTTTCCCGCAAAGGGAAAGAAAAAAGAAAGAAAGAAAGAAAGAAAGAAAGAAAGAAAGAAAGAAAGAAAGAAAGAAAGAAAGAAAGAAAGAAAGAAAACAGCATGTGAAGCTGGAGAGTACTTGTATTCATTAAAAAAAAAAAAATTTAAAAACAAAACTTTCTAACCTGCTTTGATGCCAAGTGCCGAGAGCAGAGGGAATATATACATTTGGAATTGGTATAAACGGCTCTAACAATCCCAGGGCATTTGCTTGGGGGTCAGGATCCCATCCAATCTTTCAAAACATCTGCACAATTTCTAGGACACAGTAGGTGTTTGAGGCTGGAGTTTTTCCTCCCTGCCCACCAGGTTCCTCCACACCACCCACCTCCGTGTTCCCACGCTCGCTCCCCAGATCGAAGATGGGAAGGGAGCAAGGGAAGCTGGAGCCATGGCGTCTTGGGGCCTCTCCGCTCACCTGGGCACACCTGAGTTGGCCCCATTGCACAACTAGGTGTGAGTATATCCACCAGCATCTTTTTTGTTTGGTTGTTTACTTTTTTGTTGTTGTTCATTTTCACCCGAGGATATTTTTTCCATTGATTTTTAGAGAGAGTGGAAGGGGCGTGGGGGAGAGACAGAGAGAAACATTGATGTGAGAGTGATACCTTGATTGGTTGCCTCCTGCAACCTGCATCCGAGGTACATGCCCTTGACCAGAATTGAACCCAGGACCTTTCAGTCCATGGGCTAGTGCTCTATCCATTGAGCCAAACTGGCTAGGCATATCCAGCGGCATCTTAATGATGGCAGCTCTCGCTCCATTCTCACTCTTGGCTGTTGAACACAACCTCCGGTGGATTCTGGGATTCTGGCCCCTTCCCTGACATTCACACTCCTAATTCTTTGACAGCATCTTCTTCCCCCGCCCCCTTCATTAGCATATTTCCTTTTCCCCACTACCTCTGAGGTGGAGATATTTCACAAGATGGACCTATCCCATTCTTTCCCATACGCTTTCCCTCGGTTGGATTCTGAATCCATAGCTCCATCTCTAACCCTCTCTCCAGTCCAAAGAAGTATTTCTGGCCTCGTGTGAGCCTCCAGCCTGCCAGCAATGTCAAATCCAGTACCTTGTCCATAAAACCAGTGGCTCCTGTATCTGCAGTGACACCATGAAACTTTAAATATTCAGAGAGGAACCTCAGAGCCCTCTTGTATTTCTCCTCTCCCACACTCCCCAAACCAATCAGCTGTCCATTCTGTCTCTCAGATGTCTCTCGTCTTTACCCCACCTGTGTGCGTGCAGATTGTCACCGGTATTTTGCATTTACAAAATATCCCAGAATGAGTCGTCAGAGGCATATCATTTTCTATGATGATGAGAGTGTGCTGGATAAATTCCTAAAAATGAAATTGTTGGGTTAAGAGGTAAATGCATTTATTTTTTATTTTTTTATTTTTTTAAAAAATATTTTTTATTGATTTTTTACAGAGAGGAAGGGAGAAGGATAGAGAGAGTTAGAAACATCGATGAGAGAGAGTCATCGATCAGCTGCCTTTTGCACACCCCCTACTGGGGATATGCCCGCAACCAAGGTACATGCCCTTGACCGGAATCGAACCCGGGACCTTTCAGTCCGCAGACCGACACTCTATCACTGAGCCAAACAGGTTTCGGCAAGAGGTAAATGCATTTATAATTGTGTTAGGTAGGACCAAACGCCACTCCACAGAAATAGTGCCCTCCTGCATGCTCATCAGCAGTAGATGAGAGTCAACAGAGTGTGCAGTCAAACTTCAGAATGCTTGCCCATTGGTTAGGAGAGAAATTATGCAGTCTTTTCTTTTTCTTTTTCTTTCTTTCTTTCTTTCTTTTTTTTTTTTTTTAATGTTTTGGTTATATGTAGTCTTCATTTGCATTTGTCTTGTTATTATGAATCAGCGTAATCCTTTAAAAGCCTGTGAGTCTTTTTCCATTTATCAGGGGTGGGGAATATCTGGTTTGCAGGCCATATTAGGCCCTGGAAATAATTTTTTAAAAATATATTTTATTGATTTTTTACAAGAGGAAGAGAGAGGGATAGAGAGTTAGAAACATCGATGAGAGAGAGTCACCGATCAGCTGCTTTTTGCACATCCCCTACTGGGGATGTGCCCACAACCAAGGTATATGCCCTTGACCGGAATCGAACCTGGGACCTTTTAGTCCACAGGCCAACGCTCTATCCACTGAGCCAAACCAGTTTCAGCCCTGGAAATAATTTGATCTGGTCCTACCACAGCATTAGGGATGAGTTAATTAAATGTTTTATCAAAGATAGCAGGCTAACTTTTAAGTTTTGACTTTTTGGCTATTATGAATACTACTACTATGATCATTCATGTACAAGTTTTTGTGTGGACATATATTTTAATCTCGATACCTAGAAGTGGAATTATGGTAATTCTATATTTAACCTTTTGAGGAACTATCAGGCAATTTTCCAAAGTGGTTGTACTGATCTACATTCCAACCAGAAGTGTATTAAGGGTTCTAGTTTCTCTACATCCCACCAACACCTGTTATTAGCTGATGTTTGTTTAATTATAGCCATCTTAGTGGTTTGAAGTGGTATTTCATCATGGTTTTGTTCTATATTCCCCTGATGGCTAATTAAAATAATATTAGCACAAAGAGAGACAAATTGACCAATGCCACAGAACAAAAAGTCCAGGAACATATTCATGCCTGGAAGGAAACTGGTATATGATAGAGATGGCTTGCAAATCAGTAGGAAGACTTTGCTTACTAGTCCTCACTTGTTGCTGCGAGAGCCGGTTATTTAAATGGAAAATATATCCTTACCATGTGCTTATCAGCCATTTGTACATTTTCCTGGAGAAATGTCTACTACTCAGATTGCTCACTTTTAGATTTGGCTATTTGTCTTATTATTGAGTTGCAAGAGTTCTTTATATATTTGGATACTTTTTATCTTATTCTGTGAGTTGTCTTTTCACTTTCTTGGTGGGGTCCTGTGAGGTATAAGAGTTTTCCATTTTCATAACGTCAAATTTATCTGTTTTTACTTTATGTTGTCCATATGCTACATGGCTTTTTTGTTTTAATCTTATTCTATTTACTCTCCCTACTTTCTGTGCTGTCATTGTGATACTTATTACATCTATATGCCTTTCGAGCCCAACAATATATTGTTATAATTAATACTTTGTATAACTTTGTCTATTAAAGAAGCTAAGCAAAGAAAGAAAAGTATATATTTACAGAGTTATATTAACTTTATTATTTATCATTTCTATTTATTTGTCCCCAGGTATTATTCCAAATTACCATCTGGTATCATTTCCTTCCTCCAATGCAACTTCATACTGTTATTGTCATATTTATTATATTTCTATGAGTTGTAGGCCCAACAAAACAATTATATTCCTATTTTTATACTCATGGAGGGGGATGGCCTGTATTAGGAGTAGGAAGACTTACCCATCCATGGCAGAGAGAGTCTGGCACAGATGTAAGCAGATGTTTCCACAGCTTGGACATATTGTCATTGTCTGGCTCCTCTTCTTTCTCAATAAAGTATGAGGCAAGGCCACAAGTAATGATGGATCTTGGGGTCAAAGGGGAGGAGCATGTTAGTATTGGTGCTGTAGACAATAGGCCAACCACCTGGGCCATAATCTCTACAGCTGCCAGCTAGGAATGATGTTTGTTGGGTAAAGTCCCAAGTCTAGGTGCTACACTGACAATCAAACATACAATAGTTACTTTGGCCCGAGACAAGCACTCATCCATGCATAAAGTAGACCTTTCCAGTGCCTGACACGCAACAGGGCCTCCAGGAATGTTATTAAATTGACTTGAATACAGAATATACATTTCCTGCCAAATCCAGTTTGGCTCAATGGATAGAGGGTCAGCCTGCGGACTGAAAGGTCCCAGATTCGATTGTGGTCAAGAGCATGTACCTTGGTTGCGGGCACATTCCCAGTAGGGGGTGTGCAAGAGGCAGCTGATCGATGATTCTCTCTCATCAATGTATCTAACTCTCTATCCCTCTCTCTAAAATATCAAATATATATATATATATATATATATATATAATTGATATATATAATTGATATTTTAGAGACTATATATATACATATATATATATATAATGAAAGTAATTAACTATTGCCAAAACCAGTTTGGCTCAGTGGTAGAGTGTCGGTCTGCGGACTGAAGGGTCCGGTGTTCGATTCCGGTCAAGGGCATGTATGTTGGTTGCGAGCACATCCCCAGTGGGGGTGTATAGGAGGCAGCTGATCGATGTTTCTCTCTCATTGATGTTTCTAATTCTCTATCCCTCTCCCTCTGTAAAAGATCAATAAAATATGTTGGGTTTTTTTGTTTGTTTTTTTTAAAGAATATACATTTCCTTGCCTACCTCCTGATGGACTATCAGGAAACATAGACTTCGTGATGTATTTCTAGAGTTCAGGATAGCTTTCTGGAGACCTGCCCACACATTCTACTGAGAGTCCACAGCACACAGTAGGGACAGGGACATAAATATCTTGCTACATGGGCATACCCAGTATTAAAAATAAATAAAGCTGGATTTTAGTTCATTTAATAAAAACAGATTTTACTCAGTAACTACTGACACTAGGGGAAAGAACTGAGCTCCTCTCAGATTTGGTGTTTTAAAGGGAGGGGAACTCAAGTAAAAAAAAAAAATGGCAAAGGGTTGGTCAGTGAACTAGTAAGTGCTGACTGGGCCTGCGGTGTCTGTTAGCTGGCGATTATGAAAGTTCGGATTCCATCCTCTCTCAGAGACCAGGAGACAGAGACCCCATCCTTCCTAATAGGAATGGCTTTCAGGTCCTTGAGACAGACTCTCCTAAGATGTGGGAGATACGTATTCACATCTCAAAGGGACAGAGGAAGGAGTCACAATTGTAAATCCTTTTTAGTAAATCCTCTAAGAAAGGGTGGCCTGGAAGGGACCAGAACAAGCAGTAAAACCTCCTGGCAGCCTCGAGCTTCCTCAGGCAGACATTTTCGAGGTGAGGGAGTAGAAGGGGCAGGGAAGGCACACTGGGGTCACCCCAGGGACAGGCCTCATGCTGCTGGAAGCCAGGTTAGAGTCTGGACAGAGTCCTTATGTGCCCAGAGGCCTGCAGCTACACACACACGCACACACGCACACACACACACACACACACATGTGCACACACACATTCTTACCCAGTACCTCAGGCCACCCCAGCTCTATAAGATCCATACTCAAATCCTTCCTCTTCTTCGGAAATCCCATGGGTAAGACTTCAATGGAGCAACGTGCAGTCCTGAGGGCTGAATCCTGGTCCAGACCCAAGGCAGGGTCCTGCTGTGGCAAGGCCCCTCCTGTCTGCTACCTCACCCACCTCTGCAGCTTCCCTGAGCCCCGCCACCCACACCTCCAGGGAACACAGCCCAGGATGTGGACTCGTGGACTCGAGGGTCCATGTGGGGGAAAGAAGAAGACTTTAACTAGAATGTATTGACAACAATGCACCTGTTTTGTCTTTGTTGTTATTTTATTTATAGTCACCATATACTTTGGTGATAGTGATGCCAAGTTTTCTTTTTATATGCACTTATTTCTACTTAAAAAACAAAAAACAAAAAACAAAAAAAAAAAACCAGCCGAAACCGGTTTGGCTCAGTGGATAGAGCGTCGGTCTGCGGACTGAAGGGTCCCGTGTTCGATTCCCGTCAGGGGCATGTATGTTGGTTGCGGGCACATCCCCAGTGGGGGTTGTGCAGGAGGCAGCTGGTCGATGTTTCTCTCTCATCGACATTTCTGGCTCTCTATCTCTCTTCCTTCCTCTCTGTAAAAAAATCAATAAAATATATTTAAAAAACAAACAAACAAACAAACAAACAAAAAAACGTGGGCCCATTAAAGGAAGTTACTGCATATTTAAATAATGGTATGGCAAAATTCATGAGGGTAATTCTGACAGTGCTTAGAGATTAAAAAAACAAAACAAAACAAAAAACAGGGTCCCTGTGTGTCCCAGGTGGGTGTCACCACCTCCAGTGAAAGCCTCCTGGGACCGGAAGTTTGGGGCACACGCCCCTGGTGAGAAAAGGCAACTCTCTCTCTGCCCAGGGACGTTGGGCTGCATCCCAGCATCATCTGCAAAGAGCCGCGCCATCGGGGGAAGAAGTTTAAATGGGAGTTGGGGGGAATAATCGGCCTTTGAGGTCCTGGGAGCGAGGGCTGAATGGCTGGGGTTGATGCGGACCAAGCGCAGAACCTGCGCTCCCCGCCCTTCACCACTGGGTGGCGGGCTTCCGCTCCCGAGGGAGAAGCAGGGGCTGGGGGGCGCAGGTGGCTGCCTGGCACCCTGGACCAGGACACTTGCCCACCCCTGTCACAGCCCTCCCTGCCTGAGGGGCCTTTAGAGGGCGAAGCGCCGGGCATGAGGCAGTCAGTCACATTCCCCTTCAAAACCGAACCCCAGAACGCCAGGAATATGTGGCTCTTTACCTTTTTTGCAAACACAGGCGCCTTTGGAAGAAGCCTGGTGAAGCTCTGGTGCTCTCTTCGGGATAGTGTTTTCTACTGAATAAAATATATGGGGATAAATAACAAGGTCTAGTAATTTGAAAAAATTGATGGGCACCAGTGACTTCCCTAGCGCGCGCTCGCTCTTTCTCTCTTTTAAAAATATATTTTATTGATTTTTTTACAGAGAGGAAGAGAGAGGGATAGAGAGTTAGAAACATCGATGAGAGAGAATCATCAATCAGCTGCCTCTTGCACACCCCCTATTGGGGATGTGCCCACAACCGTGGTACGTGCTCTGGACCGAAATTGAACCTGGGACCTTTTGGTCCGAAGGCCGACGCTCTATCCACTGAGCCAAACCGGTTTCGGCTTCCCCAGCTCTCTTGCAGTGACTGTACCACGACATGAAAAACGTCTTCCGTGTCTATTGGTACTGTTGATGCCACCATGCTTTATGTGTTGCCTATGTCCATCACTGAGAAACAACCCTAACTATCCCTGAGGATATTTAGTAAGAACATAAACTTCATTATTCTCTCATGCACATTTAATGACTCCGTGAATTCTGTGAACCCGAGGTGAAGAAACCCTTAGCAAAAACAGACGCGGTGAGGATGGGAGGCATTTAGGCCGAGTGCCTTCTATCCCACACGGGTGGCTCCAGCCCCGCCAGGACTTATAGCCAATTTCCTGTTCTGCCCCCGGCTTCCGTGTTCCGTGCTTCCTCCGCCTTCACCCTGAGAACCTGGCTGGGAGCACCCCTGGGCAAAGGTATAGCTCAGGCCTCCAGGGATGTACGAGTCAATCCTAGAACAAGTGGAGATTGGCAGGAGCCTACAATACCCCCAGGAACACCCATTTGGCTTCCAGACATTAAGGCACAGGAGGAAGTCAATGCCCAGTGTCTCACCACTCGTGAGGGGCAGAGCCAGAGGCCCGTCTTCCATATCCACATTCCTGGAGGACAAACTGAGCGGGGTGCAGTAAGAAAGACCCTCCTCCCCCCCCCCCGCCCCAAAGCAGGCCGGGGACTCCAGAGCCTCACTAAGTCACCACAATGATGGGAAGTCTAGTTTCTGTGGGACTAGGGATGAATTTTGAGGTGCTCACAGTAAATCTCCCTCAGAAAATGACATAGGAGCCAACCACCTGACAAAGGGAGGAACTGAGCCAGGAGGACAGCAGAGAGAGGAGTGTTTCGGAAAGCACAGAGGTGGCGATGCATCTGGTGTGTTTCCAGAAGGAAGCCATTGCAGCTGAAGCAGACAGAGCACAGGATGAGCAGAGGGGAGAACAGTAGGAAATGAGGTCACCAGAGACCATCTCCCTCCCACTGGGCCCCAATGCAAAATGCAGGGGCCCCTGTTGAAAAAAAAAAAAATTATTAGGAATTCCAAGATGGTGTCCGCTGAGCATTAAACTGACACAGGCCGCACATCCACGACCCGAAGGCCAGACCTCCCACTGCAAGGTGTGCCTTGAGCACTCTGGAATGGTCGGTGAGAAAGGAAGAGAATTAACTGAGCCCTGGATTTAAATTTCCACCTCCACCAGGGGTGCAGCTGCAGATATTTATTTTTCTGATGGACTTCCTGTTGAAAGTGAGCTTGCCAGAACCAGTGGGTGTCTCTTTTAAGCTGTTGGTGACCTAGAAAGTTGGGTTAAGTGATCTTCTCTGATAAGACGCCCACAGAAACCCTAGGGGATGGACATGGGAAGAACTCCCTGAAAGGAAACAGCTCACTGTGGGAGCCGGGGATGAAGGGCCCGTTAGCAATGTTAAAGCCATCCTCCCCTACACACACACCACACACACACACACCACACACACACACACCACACACACACCACACATACCACACACACCACACATACCACACACCGCACACACACACACCACACACCACACACACACACACACACCACACACACACACACACCACACACACACACACACACCACACACACACCACACATACCACACACACCACACATACCACACACCGCACACACACCACACACACACACACCACACACACACACACCACACACACACACACACCTCACACCACACACACACCACACATACCACACACACCACACATACCACACACCGCACACACACACACCACACCACACACACACCACACACACACCACACACACACACACCACACACACACACCACACACACCACACAGCACACACACCACACATACCACACACACACCACACATACCACACACACACACACACCACACACACACACACACACACACACCACACACCACACACACACACCACACACACACACACACACACACACACACACACACACACTAACCCAATCTAAGCCTGGGGAGGCCTAAGGAAGGCGATGCGCAGACACAGGTATGCAGAAAGGAGGAGAAGACAGGTCCTGCCAGAGGTCACGGACTGTAGGGATGTGCCCAGGAAGGGGCTGAGGAGACGGTGAATTTGAGGATCTTCTGGCCAGTTTCCTAGTTTGCCCCGGCTTCCGTGTTCAGTGCTTCCTCAGCCTTCATCCTAAGAACCTGGCGGTGAGCACCCCGGGGCAAGACTTTGAAAATCATGATGGTAACTAGGCGGAGACAGCAAGTCTTCCAGATGTTCCCCCACAATCCAGGTGTAGATTTTCTCTCCCATGACAATCAAGCCTGGTTTGATTTACTCCATTTTAATCCCCCCCCCTCCCCCGAAACCAGTTTGGCTCAGTGGAAAGAGCATGGGTCTGTGGACTGAAAGGTCCCAGGTTTGATTTCGGTCAAGGGCATGTACATTGGTTGCGGGCACATCCCCAGTGGGGGGTGTGCAGGAGGCAGCTGGTCGATGTTTCTAGCTCTCTATCCTTCTCCCTTCCTCTCTGTAAAAAATCAATAAAATTTAATTAAAAAAATTTTTTTTTGCATATGATCTTGACTCCAATCTCTCTCACTCGATCTGAGCTGCAAGAAGCATTGCAATCTTTAGCAACCATGGCAGTCAGGGTCCCTTCAGGAAAACAGCAACCTCAGTAGTTACTGTAACAGAGAATTCAACAGGTGCTAGAGGAATAAAAAGGCAAAAAGGGAGATCGGACACAACCCAGACAGTATAACCTCAGGAAGCGACGCCCATTCCCAAGGCTGGGAGAACAATGGGCAGAGAACCTCAAACCTTAGGGAAGGGCTCCGGGGAGCTGCGGGCCAGGCCTCTGAGGAGAAGGCACCGCCAGGCTCATGCGGCCTTGGCCAATTCCCTTGGCCAGGGTTGGGCAGAAAATCCCCCATTTTCACTCCCCAAATTTCTTCCAGGACAAATATGCTGAAGCCCAACAGCAACTGCCTAGGATTCTGCAATAGCTTCTATGTGACAACAGCAAAAGCTTGTAGAGGCTACGGGAGGAAGGTGCATGCATCATCCATGCTCTGAAGTGGCTCAGGCCCCAGGATTCCCGAGACCTTGGGCCTGAGCCCCAATCATGAGGTGGAGGCACTGAGGGTCTTCTCTGAAATATATATATTTGTGTGTGTGTGTATATATATATATATATATATATATATATGGCATAATATGCTAATTAGATGGCCTAATATGCTAATAAGCCATCCTTCCAGATGACCTTTCAGACGAAGCAGGGGCTGCTAGGGAAGCCTGGGTCCCAGGGGCCAGAGGGAAGATAGTGCTAGCAGCCGGGGGAAGGAAGGCCTACTCTCGCACGAATTTCATGCATCAAGCCTCTAACATATGCATACTGTATATATATACATTGGGATAGTTTGCAAAACTCAAATGGGATCTGTGTATTAGATGGTAGTAATGAATCAACGTTTATTTTCTGGTTGTTGCACTATACCTGAACGATAAATTGTCCTGTTAGGAAGCACTAAATTATTGGAGAGAGATGGGGGCATTATGCTGACGATTTACGCTCAAATGGCTCAGGAAAAAAGGGTTTTGTGCTATTCTTGCAACATTTCTGTACCTATAGAATTATCTTAAAATAACATAAAAGGGTCTGGGGGCCTGGGAACTTTTCTATCCTCCCCTCCTGTCCCTTCTAAACCAAGAAAGCCCATTTCCTCCTGGGGGGAATCTCAAAACCCATTTCCCTAAGAAATCTTCTCTCTTCTATATATGCATTCACACAGATGAGAACCTTTCATTCTGACTTCATCGTCTTACATCTTCAAGATGGGATTTCCCCTTCGTGGTGATGAGTTATCTCTAAAACAACTTGCCTCTGTCTTAGAGATCATGGGGATGTGGAGTGGGAATGGCCAGCTGGATAACGAATGGCTGGTGCTCCCCAAACTGGTCTGATTCTCATGCAGCCTTGGGGAGAAGCCACCGGGCAGGACTGGGGCTTGGCATGGGTTTTCCCCAGCGTGACTGTAGCAGATCTCCTAACCGGGCCAGGGCACCTGTCCTCCAGCTCCTGGGTGTCCTAACTGCTCACACCTACGCCCTTCTCCGGCCCCTGGCTGACCATGGCCGGCTCGCCCAGAGATGCCTGGAAAGTGATGCTGTGTCGTCAGAAGGCGGTACAGTCTTCACCCAGTGACGGCTGAGTGTGGGAGGGTGACAGTCTTGTCCCCTTGCCTCTGGGGATGTGTGGGGGACAACCTCTGTGATACATTTCACATTTTAGAGCTCCCTGAGATCAGGCAGGGACTAGCTTTAATCCGAACCCACGTCTTGGCGTGGCTCATCCCCTTTCCTCACCGCTTAAAACTTCTTAACAAAAAATCAGACAACTCCGGGACCACGTGGATTCCGGCAACAGAGAGGAATTGACAGGACTACTCCAACCATGAAGACAGAAGAGAAGCAGTCCAGAGATGGAAGACGCTGACCACGCCTTGCCATAATAGCAGTCAGCAGCTGTGTGTCATGCAGGTTGCCCAGGACCAAACCAGAGAGGGTCGGACCTGCATTACCACCATTTGTCCACCATCCAGAACTGAAATATCATTGCTGACATGTACACATAAGGAACTGTTTGACATTGAAACTGGGTCTCAAAAAGAACTGTTGGCTCAGAAAGAACTCACTACAGACTGATTCATTTGCCTTTCAGCATAACAATTATTGCTTGTCTCATTTTCGATTCTTATAAGTATATTTCCAGTAGGACATGATCTCATTCATCTAGGGGAAATGGTGAACTAAGGGAAATAGACTGATGAACAAGAACAGACCCAGGGAGAAGGAGCCATGGGTGAGACGGTTGGACCTCAAAGGGAGGGTGGGGATAAAAGGGAGAGATCAACCAAAGGACTTGTGTACATACATATGAGCCTAACTAGTGGTCAAGGACAATAGGGGGGGTGGGAGCATGAGTGGGAAGGGATGGGGGATTGGAATGGGGGGTTGAGGACAAATATGTGATACCTTAATCAGTAAAGAAATTAAAAAAAAAATACTTCTTAACAAGAATCAACCAGTTCAGGCCCTGCTTCTGGAAAAACCATTCCTACCAGGGTGTCCTGCCCAACACCAGTCCTGTAAGATGATCGATAAGATATATGTCTTGCTCAAATAGCCTGAACAACTGCAATGTTTGTTTCCCTCCTAGAGAGTCAAAATGCTTATTTAAAATTCTGAGAAATACGGCACTAAAGAAACCTAGTGAACTGTGCTCAGTCCTGTTAGTCCTTATTAACATCACACATGTTAGTAAAACTTATCTAGGCAATGTGCCCCGAGGAGTCAGTCAGTTCAGCAGGAGTAGGATGAGGACGGGAAAGGAATATTGGGAAGAATCAATGATCTAGAATATTCTGAGACAGAGTCTATTTCGAGGCTTTGGGGATGAGAGAGGATTTGTTCTGTGACTGACTTGTAACCCTGGCGGCTTCCCCCCCTGAGTCCCACCCTGAGCACAAATGACAAGACTCCAGCCACCTTGATGGCATGGAAACATCAGTCCTGTCACCCTGCCAGCTCCGCTGTCGGCCACAGTGACGACTCCTTGTGCCTTGCTGTCCTCATTGACCACACAGGATGCCCACGTCTCCTTCTGCCACTGGCGACTGGGAAGAGTATCTTTTAACTATAGAAAACCTCTGGCTTTTTCCAGAACTGAAGAAATTCCAAAGCCAAACTCACTCTGGGAAATCAATTCATCACAATCCATCTTCTCCTCTCTCTGCTCCAAGAGTGTGAGTATGTGTGTATGTGTGTGGATTGTTCTCTGTTAACAAAACTAGAGCCCTAGCTGGTTTGGCTCAGTGGATAGAGTGTCAGCCTGCGGACTGAGGGGTTGCCAGGTTCGATTCCAGCCAAGGGCACATGCCCGGGTTGCGGGCTCGATCCCCAGAAGGCGGGCATGCAGGAGGCAGCCAATCAGTGATTCTTTCTCATTATTGATGTTTCTATCTCTCTCTCCCACTCTCCCTTCCTCTCTAAAATCAATAAAATATATTTTAAAAAACAAATAAACAAACAAAAAAAACCCCACAAAACTAGAGTGCTGATGCCCAAATTCATACGGGGGGTGAGAGAGCCTCAGCCTGGCCTGCACCCTCTTGCAATCCGGGACCCCTCAGGGGATGTCCAACTACCAGTTTAGGCCTGATCCCACAAGCATTCCTGTGGGATCAGGCCTAAACTGGCAGTCGGACATCCCTCTTGCAATCTGAGACCGCTGGCTACTAACTGCTCACCTGCCTGCCCTGCCTGATCACCCCTAACTGCCTGCCTGCCTGCCTGATTGCCCCTAACTGTCTCTGCCTTGGCCCCCACCGCTGTGGCTCCGTTTAAAGGACGTCCAGAAGGTCATTTGGCTGTCCAGTCTAATTAGCATATTACGCTTTTATTATTATAGATGGGTTGGCAGGTCCATGGCGATAGGGAAACATGACATCAGCATGAACAGGGCAGTGCTGGAAAATCAGAGGCTTGGAGGCAGCTGGTTCCATGCCCAGTCTCCGATGCTGCCTGAAAACTCGGAGCTTCCAAACCGCAAATAAAAAGCCAGTCCAACTGGTGTGGCTCAAAGATTGAATACCGAGGTATGAACCAGGAGGTTATGGTTCGCTTACCGGTCAGGGCACATGCTCTGGTTGCAGACTCTATTCCCAGTAAGGGGGTGGGAGGGGCGGCGTATAGGAGGCAGCTGATCAATGATTATTTGTCATCATTGATGTTTATATCTCTCTCTTCCTCTTCCTTCCTCTCTGAAATCAATCAATCAATATATATTTTTAAAAAACAAAGCACACTGAAAAGGAGAACTTTAAATGTCTGAATATCTGATTGTACAATTCCAGTTAAGATCGTATCTCAGCCCAGCTGGCGTGGCTCAATGGTTGAGCGTCTACCTATGAACCAGGAAGTCACAGTCGATTCCTGGTCTGGGCAGGTCGAGGCACATGCCCAGGTTGCAGGCTCCATCCCCAGTAGGGGGGCATGCAGGAGGCAGCCAATCAGTGATTCTTTCTCATCACTGATGTTTCCATCTCTCTCTCCCTCTCCCTTTCTCTCTGAAATAAATAAAAATACATTTTTAAAAAACATATATCACGTACAAAAACCTCCTTCAACAAGCCCACTTATGCTTAACCAATAATTGAACTGTCCCCAGAGGTGAAACGGCAAACAACTTTTCCATCACTGTTTATCTGTTACTCCCTATGTGACAAATGATAAGCACATGAAGCCAAGCACTAAGATTAAGGTTCAGATATCAGATAACTGTGTTTACCTGTATACTCTCCAGGCTGAACCTTTTTTACGAAAAAGCCCAGATTTGTCTGGCTGTCAGGTTTACAGCGGGTAGAGGTGTAGGAGGATGTCTTCCATGTTTTAAAATGGGATCGGCGGTTCTGAATGAAGTAAAGCTGGCCCTCGACTCACCTGTTGATGGCTGGAGAGAGTGAACACCAGCTCAGATCCCACCTCCTCCCTGAGGCCTCGGGCTCTGCTCTCTCCCAGGTGCACTCCTGTGGTAGTTCGTGCATTATTTTCCAAATAGCCTGGTTTAGAGCAGATATTCAATAAGTTGGTGAAATGTAAACTGAATAAAGTGTGTTTTATAGGAAATTATGTAGAAGCCACTAACACAAGCTATTTATGGAAACTTAAGTTTTCTAAAAGCCTCATTTAAGAAGAAAAAAAAGAAACAGGTGAAATTAATTTTAATAATTTTTAAAAATTTAGTCCACTATACCCAAAATATTATTAAGATAATATTCCATCATTATAGAAAGCTTTAAATGTGATATTTTATTCCTTTGAAATACAATGTGTGTTTTACACTCTCAGCACTCCTCCTCCTCCTCCTCCTCCTCCTCCTCCTCCTCCTCCTCCTCCTTCTTCGAGAAATCAGTGTAAGAGAGAAACAGTAATTGGTTGCTTCTCATATACACTCCAACTGAGGACTGAACCTGCAACCCAGGTATGAGCCCTGACCTAGAATTGAACCTTCGATCTTTTGGTATACAGGACGACACTCCCACCAACTGAGCCACACCAGCCAGGGTTCTCAGCACGTCTCTGAGCCACATTTCTGGTGCTCAGTAGTCACACGTGGCCAGCAGCTACTGTATTGTGCCACACAGATTTAGGGCATCTGCACAGTAGCCATTAAGCTGAGTATTTTCTATCCACATCACCACAATAACAAGAACTATAATCAGCCCATAATGCACACTTCATACCTATGGCATGCCAGGCATTAGACTAAGAGCTTCACTTGGACTATTGTATTAATTTTCACAGAAGCCCTATAATTACTCAACACGTGATGCTCACTTTCCACATGAGGGAACTGAGGATTACAAATGCTAACATTCTCTCTCATCATTGATGTTTCTCTCTCCCTCTCCCTTCCCCTCTAAAATCAATACAAAAAATATGTTTTAATAAAAAACCATAGCTGGTTTGGCTTAGTGGACAGAGCGTGGCCTGGGGACTGCAGGGTCCTGGGTTCGATTCCAGTGAAGGGCACATGCCCAGGTTGCAGACTCCATCTCCAGTAGGGGGCATGCAGGAGGCAGCCAATCAATGATTCTCTCTCATCATTGATGTTTCTCTCTCTCCCTCTCCCTTTCTCTCTGAAGTTAATAATATATATATTATAATATAATATATTATATATATATATATATAATTTATTTTTTTTAAACCACAGCTGCACAGCTACTGAGCAGAGGCGCTAGGCCAGGAAGCCTTGGGCAGAAGCTGTACTCCTGAAAAGCTTCCACATGGTCATCTCAATCCCCACACCAATCTTGTAAAACAGGTTCTTATTATGAGTCTTTTTGCAAACTGCGTTTGCCTGTATTCTCGCCAGGCTGTTGGTTAAGAATGAGCTGGAAGTAAGCATTTATTTTGGCCAACTGTATTCTCACCACCATAACATCACTGACAGCTTAATGCATTATTAAGAAATAGGGTGTGAACTCAATTGCATCCATCTATCCGCCTTTAGTTCAGAAGTAAAGACCATAATTTATGTCTTTACTAATTTGACTTATTATTTCTAGTTACGCAGGTTAATTTTCAAGCGGAGGTCAGAACAGGAAGTGGATGTTTTTTAACTTCTATCCATGTTTTGCAATGTGATTTAAATGGTTCTCACAAAGGCTAAAATTCTTTAAACCACATTACCTTCAATCTTCTCTAGTAGCATGCAGGGAGTTGCAAAAATAGCTATTTTATAAAAAAAACAAAAACAAGAGCATTAAGCTCTTGTGACAACTTCTATACTATTTGGATATGGGATCCCTAAGGTTTTTCTATTCTCTTTGGGGAGGAAAAAGCAAGAAAAAAATAATATGATCCTTAGTGGCAGGCTCTGAAGTCCTTAAAATTTCTGGTATCACAAAGAATTTATATGAATATACTAGAGGCCTGATGCACAAATTCGTGCATGAGTGGGATTCCTCAGCCTGGCCAATGATTGGGGCTGATTGGGGCTGGCTGGGAGAGGTTGGCTGTGGGGAAAAACTGACCACCAGGGAAGAGCTCCTGTGTTGAGCATCTTCCCCCTGGTGGTCAGTGCACATCATGGCAACCAGTCGTAAAGGTCACTTAGGCTTTTATACATATAGATAGATTGCATAACCCATGGACACAGACAATAGTGTGTTGAAGGCCTGGGCAAGGGGCGGGGGTGGGATTGATGGGGTCAATGGGAAAAGAAAAGGAGAACATATGTAATACTTTCAACAATCAAGATATTTTTTAAATAAAATTTCTGGTATGTGTGAATTCCACTGTTTTACCCATTCAGTATGGCTGATTTTAAAATTTGATGGTCAAGCAACAGTTTTGAAGAAGTGGTTTCTCAAAATTTAAGGTATGGTAAGAATCACTTTAAGGTGCTTATAAAAATGTACACTTTTACCCCTATCCTCTGAGACAGTGATTCACTATCGTTAAAGTAGGCTCATGAATCTACAGAACCTGCAAAGTTTCTCTCCTCCATAACACAATTAGGAAACTGGCAAACTTTTATCAGAATTCTGTAAGTTAGCCAGTATCTTGCAGCAATCCAGATAGTATTTATTCAAGAAAAGTGTCCCCATCTTGGCAGCATTATGCCATTTTGACTTGCCCTAGTTCTACCCCTCCCCACCCTCCTTTTCCACTTTCATAGTTACCTTAAAAGCCAATCGCCTGGAATCATGGAGAAATACAGTAGTCTGGCAGCCAGCAGCGGTGCTTGCGTTAGACTCCTTCAAAGTACCTTCCCAGAGAATTCTCATGCTTTGACCTCTATGATGGTTCCCTGGAAGACACTTGCAAGGCTGTCTTTATTTCATCTGACTTGGGAGCTCACCCATTAAAAAAAAAAAAAAAAAAAAAAAAAAATTTCCCCTCAGGGGCACTTGTCAAAAACATTGATAGAAAATTGTTTAATTTCATGGTTGCTTGAGGTGGTGAACAACAGCTGGGGCAAACTGCTTTATTTTTAAAAGAGTTTAAAAGGAAAAGCCAGGTTATGAGATTTTCATAAAGCTGTGACAAGCTCCAACTGATATTTTCAGTTTGAAGAAGAGAAAGAAAAATGAACAGAGCCTCAGGGTCCGTATGGATCTTTAGAAAGCCATACATGTGTTGGGTTGTGTGCATGCTCAATAACGACATGACAGAGTCCTAAGTACTCACCTCTGGCTGGCCGTAAAGCTCTGCACAAGCAGGAAGTGAAGACTAAGATGGAGTTATCACCTGCAGCTGAGTATTGAAAGCAAGCCCCTCTAGGCACACATGGCCCTTTGACAAAGACCTATTGGTTCTAGGAATTAAAGAAAATCTCTGTCCAATAATTAGTTGACACTAAGCAAACCAAGCAGAGACCTCAGTGGCCCAGCATGACCAAAGAATATAGACTTTACAAAAATGCTTCAGAAAGGACACTAAACAACAAAAACCAATAATAGCAAGCAGTAAGAACAACAAACCATTGTGAGAAAGGGTGGAGGGGGTCTTATTTCCAGACTTGCTGTATTAAATTACATCAAGTGTCTATATATAAGAAAAAGCAATCAATAGAAACAGTTCTGGAGGAAGCCTAGACAATGGACTTACTAGACAAATACTTTAAATCAGCTATTTTTGACATGTTCAAATAACTAAATGAAACATTTATAAAGAATTAAAGAAAAGTTTGAGAATGCTATCTAACCAAATAAAAAACACCAAAAGATAGAATTTATTTTTTAAAATATATTTTGTTGATTTTTTACAGAGAGGAAGGGAGATGGAGAGCTAGAAACATCAATGAGAGAGAAACATCGACCAGTCGCCTCCTGCACAGCCCCTATCAGGGATGTGCCCACAACCAATGTACATGCCCTTGACCAGAATCGAACCTGGGACCTTTCAGTCCGCAGACCGACGCTCTATCCACTGAGCCTAACCGGTTTTGGCTAGAATTTATTTTTTTTAAAAGAACAAAATACAAATTCTAGAGTTGAAAAGCACAATAATTGCAATGAAAATTTCACTAGAAAGGCTCAACAATATTTGAACAGGCAGAAGAAGAAAAATCAGAGAACACGAAGATAGGTCAACTGATATTTCCAGTTTGAAGAAGAGAAAGAAAAATGAACAGAGCCTCAGAGGCCTCTGAGTCACCATTACGTGTTCCAACATATGCATAATGGGAGTCCCAGAAGAAATGAAAAAGAAGCAAAAAGGATATTTGAAGAATAATGGCTGAAAATACCCAAATTTGATTTAAAATTTAATTTACATATCCAAGAAGCTCAACAAACTCCAGAAGAGTAAACAGAAAAGTACTCACACCAAGTCACAACATAATCAAACATTTGAAAGACAAAGGCAAAGAGATAGAGGGAGGAAAAGAGGGAAGAAAGAAAGGAGGGAAGAAGAGAATTCACTGTATTTCTGCCCTCCAAACTCCCTGCCATCACTTCATAGCTTACTGTGCTTTGCATGACCATTAAGATCCCACACACATCTCTAATTTTATCTTCCCACACTGCATAATGGGAGTCCCCGAAGAAAAGGAGAGAAAAAGAGCAAAAAGAATATTTGAAGAATAATACCTGAAAATGCCCCAAATATGATTAAATAATTAGTCTTCCCCAATCTTCTCTTTCCAAGCTTCCTGGTCTGCTAAAACTTCCTCTAACACACCCCTATTACTGCCTTTATGACATATTCCAGTGTGCCATTTTAATTCCTTTGTCATTAGTTTTACTGTATTTTTGAGTTATTATTACGTGTTTGTTCTGGGAACTACAATTAACATCTTATGCTAAAGAATCTAGCTCTGATTACTACACCTTAGTCTCAATAAATACACAAATCTTTGCTTCTATATTGTTTGTCTCCTTCCTTTGTGCTATTGGTGGCATACAGATTACATCTTTATAAATTATGTGCGCATCAATACAGATTTATAATAATTGCTTTATGCAGTTGTCTTTTAAATCAGATAAAGAGCAGGCGGAATCTTGAGTGTGTCTCCCATCTCCTAGGGATCCCTGACTGATGATACATGTGTAACAGGGTGTAGAACCAAATTAAGAAAGCCCAACTAGCCAGGACTGGTTTGGCTCAATGGATAGAGCGTCGGCTTGGGGACTGAAGGGCCCTGGGTTCGATTCCGGTCAAGGGCATGTACCTTGGTTGCGGGCATATCCCCAGTGGGGGGGGTGCAAGAGGCAGCTGATCGATGACTCTCTCTCATTGATGTTTCGAATTCTCTATCTCTCTCTCCCTTCCACTCTGTACAAAAATCAATAAAATATATTTTTAAAAAAAAAGCCCAACTAGGTTTAGATCATCAAATACTTATTCAAGAAAAGAACACCTTCTTTTAATGCATAAGAATAATGCTAATTAACTGTTTTTATGTGTTGCCAAAGATGAGCATTTTTCTATACAAATTTTCAACAATTTTCTTGCATGCTTGCTCACACTGCTCCATTCATTCATTTGTATTTGGCATGAAGAGTATGTCCACTTGGAGTATCAGATTAATTAGGCTTAATTTTATAGAATGCTTCTTGTATGAAATACTTCCTGATGACTGCCTGACACCAAAGCTTTTCAAATCCTTTTCTAATGTCTTGGCATGACTCCCAAAAGGCGAAGCCATACTCATCCTTGCTCTTCTTCAAAGTTTCAGGAGACAGGACATAGGACAAGCTCCTGCAAGTATGTCACAGGTGAGCTGAATAACTGGATTCCTGGAGGGCGTCAGGGTTACGGAGTTTGAAAAGCAGTTGTTGATGAGGCTCATGGAGGAATTTATAGGAAGCTTCAGAGAAAGTTGAAGGCTTATAGTATAGAGTTTTTCTTTCCTAACTGCACTTTTAAGAATGACACTTCATGTCCTGTGCCTTGTCTTTGTCAGAGCTTTTACATTTCAACTGTATCACCTGGCAAGATAAAAGGAGGAATACTCAAATAGAAAAATATTCCTCCCCTCTTCACTTTCCACAATTCTTATATTTATTCTTATCCTGCTCCTCCCTTAAAAAAAATTTTTTTTTATTGATTTCAGAGAGGAAGGGAGAAGGATAGAGAGAAACATCAATAATGAGAAAGAATCATTGATTGACTGCCTCCTGCACACCTCCTACTGGGGGATCGAGCCCACAACCCCAGCATGTGCCCTTGGCCAAAATCAAACGTGAAACCCTTTGGTTCTCAGGCAGATGCTCTATCCACTGAGCAAAACTAGCTAGGGCTTGCTCCTCCCTTTTATTCCATCCTTCTATATTGACCACTTATGATATTTCATTCATTCATTAACAAGCATGGTCCCATTCTTTTAGGGATTCAAAGATGACTGTGTTAGTCATGGCTCTTGGTTGCAAGCAGTAGAAACAACTCTGCTGCTCAAAAGGAGAGAATATTCTGGAAGAAGTAGATGGGAGGCAGGAGAACTGGGCTTAGAAAATGGACAGGTGAACAGGGCATCTGTGGACGACCAGTGAGCAGGAAGACACTTTTTAGCAGAAATCACTTGGCCAGGATGTTCCTACCACTCCCATCACAGGCCACTGCTGGACACCACCATCGCCATGAACAAGGTCTAACTATCTCATCGTCTTCCTGTTGCTAGCTTGATCTTCTGTGCTTGCCCCACATGAGAAAAGTAATTGGCCAACCCAGGTCCTAATCCATGCCCTTGGGGCTCAAGACAGAGAAAGAGTTGTTCTTGCTCTTTTATGCTTCTATGAAGGAAAGTAAACTTACACAATGGCACGGGGAGGAGGGAGCTCAAAAATAGGAAGGACCTTGGAATCCAAAAACGACGACACTTTTCAGTAAGTAAGGCACTGAACTTTAGAAGTTCCCAGTCTCGAAGGAGACACACAAGAAATAGATCAAACCCAACAGAATAATAAGCACAGTGCCAGGGACATGATCAAGATAAAGTACAGTGCCAAAGTTCTGAGCATGAGCTCAGGAGTCAGATGAACTGAAGTTAAATCTTGTTCTGCTAGGTGTAACCTCTAGTTGCCTCCTCACTTGTAAAGGGGAGTTAATAACAATAATCTCTTTGGAGGATGGTCCAACCAGATGCTATGATGTGCACTGACTACCAAGGGGCAAACGCTCAATGCAGGAGCTGCTGTGATGTGCCCTGGCACTGCGGACCTGGCGTCCACAAAGCAACACTCAGCTTCCCCCAAGTGGAACACAGGCCTCACCACCATCCTGGAGCGACAGCCCACCAAATCACAGCCGACGCTGCCAAGACCCCATGGCGTAAAATACGGCCCACGACCCAGCCTGGCCCGGAAACGGTCACTGTGGGCGCTGGGTAATGACATCATGTAGCAATGCCTGGCTTCCTCTCTCTAGCAAGAACTAGCCTCCTGGCGGGTTCTTCAGCGCAGGAATACACTTGCTTTATAGCCAGGTGCAAACATTTCACCTTTAACCAAATGTCTGTGAAGTGTTTTCCTGTGTCTTATCTCATTTGATCTTCACAGAAGTCCTGGAGTAGGTAGGTAGGAGACTTGGTCGAATCCTAATATTCTTTTCATTAGCCAGAAAAAGAAGATTTAGAAAGTTCAGAAACTTAACCCGACTGAAAAGAAGTAAGAAATAGTGAACCTTGCCGAAACTGGTTTGGCTCAGTGGATGGAGCATCGGCCTGCAGACTGAAGGGTCCCAGGTTCCATTCCGGTCAAGGGCATGTACCTTAGTTGCAGGCACATCCCCAGTGGGGGGGGTGCAGGAGGTGGCTGATCGATGTTTCTCTCTCATTGATGTTTCTAACTCTCTAGCCCTCTCCCTTCCTCTCTGTAAAAAACAACAACAACAATAATATATATATATATATATATATATATATAAATGGTGGAACTTGAAAATGACCTCAGGTTTTCTCACTGCGCAGGATATAGTCAAACACTGCTGCAGTTAAATATTTTACCCTTTGTTCTCCCTGCATGACCTACATGGCGCCAATCGCATGTGTGTGTTTCGATCTGTCATTGTCGATCCTGAGTTTGGTTGACACTTCTATTATAGAGAAAGGATGAAAAGTGATATTAAAATATTTCTTCTAATTAATTTCCTTTCAACATGCACGAATACATGCACCAGGCCACTAGTTATTCAATACTAGTAAAGCATACAAGCAGTTAGCAAAGTGTCTGATATCCAGGAACACCCCTGTAAATGTGAGCAATAATGATTATAATATAGACCCATGGGAGTGCTGCCAGAATCGGCTATAAAGTTCATTCTCACTCGCACAAAACTCAGAACTAAAGGGCTAGTTTTGTGTGAAACTGGATGAATTCATTTGAATTCTTTTGAATTCTAGAAAATGAATTCATTTGAATTCTATTTGTCTGTGGAAACAGATGAGTGATCTTGCTTAATGAAGGGCCATACACTATAATTATATATTCACATCTTTTCTTCAGTACTTCATGTAATTAATAGAAAAAGGAATTGGGTTGGGTAGAGACAGGTCATAACACTTGCATCAGATTCTCAGACGGTTTAGCAACTTCATAACAAAAACAAAACAAAACAAAAAAACCAAATTGGGATCCTCCACACTAGAAGGAAGCTGGGCAGGAAGCTTTTGAGAATCACGATGCTGGGGAGGACCCGGAAGTGCATGCACATACCAAACTATTGGCTCCAAAGAGGCCAGCTGAGGTTCTAAAAGCACTCCGCCCCTTCCTTGGCCCTCCGTCGTTTTGCCACTGTCAAATATTCTGAGATGAAGATTATGGTTCCACAGGCTTGTCCTGTGATCTCTCTGAAGTCAGAGCGTGTTTTCATGTCTTGGTTTTATTCTCCAAAGCAAACACTGCCCACTAGAACTTTCTGCGATGATGGAAATGTTCAATATCTGTGCTTTTCAACATGATAGCCATTAGCTATTGAGCACCTGAAATAGAGTGAGTTGTGACTTAGAAACAGAATTTTCAATTTTTTTAAAAAAATATATTTTATTGATTTTTTTACAGAGAGGAAGAGAGAGGGATAGAGAGCTAGAAACATCGATGAGAGAGAATCATCGATCAGCTGCCTCTTGCACAATCCCCACCGGAGATGCACCCGCAACCAACACACATGCCCTTGACCGGAATCAAACCCAGGACCCCCCCAGTCCGCAGGCTGATGCTCTATCCACTGAGCCAAACTGGTTTCGGCCAGAATTTTAAATTTTAATTTAAACAGCCACATGTGGCCAATGGTTACCATGTGGGATTTATACACCAACTTATCTGGGCTAAGGAATGCTCAGATAGATGGTTATACATCATTTATGGGCATGCTTATGAGGGCATTTCTGGAAGCAATTAGCATTTGAATCAGTAGACTAAGGGGAAAAGATCACTCTCACCACTGTGCCTTATCTCATTTGATCCTCACAGAAGTCCTTGAGTAGGTAGATAGAAGACTCTAATCTGATGAGGGCCCAAATTTAACAAAAAGATGGAGGAAGTGAATCACAACACCTTTAGGCTATTGGAGCAAGACCTTGCTATCACCCACAGGTAACTACTCTTTTGAAAAATGGCTCTTAATCTGCTACTGGGCCTTAGTAGAACGTGACCATGGGCCATTAAGTTACCATGCACCCCGAGCTTCCCATCATAAACTGGGTGGCGTGCGATCCCGCCAAGCAATTAAGTTAGGTGTGCACAGCGACATTTCCTCATCAAATGGAAGTGCTATATGTGTGATCAGGCCAGCACAGGCCCTGAAGGCATGTTACATGAGGAAGTGGCCCAAACGCCCGTGGTCCCCACGCCTACCACATTGCCTTCTCTTCCTGGGCAGCATCTATGACTCCGTGGGGAGAGCCCTCTAACCAGCTGACGAAGGAAGAAAAGACTCAGGCCTCCTTTGCACACGGTTCTGTATGAAATGCGGGCACCGTCTGAGAGTGGACAGCTGTGGCACTACAATCCCTTTCTGGGACATTCCAGAAGGATAATGATGGAAGGAAGTCCTTCCAGTGGTCAGAACTTCAGGCAGTTCACCTGGTTGTTTATTTTCCTTGGAAGGAGAAATGACCATACATGAAACTACATACCAATTCACAGTCTGTAGTCATGGTTTGGGTGGATAGTCACAGATTTAGAAGGAACATGACTGGAAAACTGGTAGCACCCAACTGGTGTGGCTCAGTCAACCTATGAATCAGGAGGCCACAGTTCGATTCCCAGTCAGGGCATACGCCTGGGTTGCAGGCGCCATGCCCAGTGTGGGGGGTGCAGGAGGCAGCCCATCGATGTTGTCATCATTGATATTTCTATCTATCTCTCCCTCTCCCTCTCCCTTCCTCTCTGAAATCAATTTTTTAAAAAATTTTTTAAAAGAAATTTGGTAGCAAAGAAATCTGGGGAAAGAGGCATGTAAATGAGCAAAAAATATGAAGATGTTTGGGTCCCATGTGAATGTTCACCAAGAGTGACCTGAGCAGAGCCTCCTTGATCTGATAATCAAGTGGAGACAGCGGCCCATTCTGTAGTTCCCAGTCAGCCTGTTTCCCCATCCACTCCTGACACCACCCAATGGGCTAATGGACAAAGTGGCCATGGTGGTAGGGATGGAGCTTGTGTGTTGGCTCAGTAACATGAACTATTCAACAAGGCTGACCTGTGGCCAGAGCTACTGCCAAGTGCCCAATCTGCCAGCCCTTACTATGAACTATTCTCTGTCTGGGTGCTCAGCCAGCCATCTGGTGGCAGGTTGATTACACTGGAACACGTCCATCCTGGAAGGGGCAGTGTTTTGTCATTAACTGCAATAGACAGTTTACTCTGGATACAGATTTGCCTTCCTTACAGGCAATGCTTTTGCCAAACCCACCATCCATGGACTTAACAGACCATCTTACCCACCGTCATGCTATTCCACACAGCATTGCTTCTGATCAAGGAACTCACGTCGCAACAAAAGAAGTGCAGCAACGGAACAAGCTCATGACAATCACGGGTCATACCATGGTCCCCACCATCCCGGAGCAGCTGGCTCAGCCTTTAAAAGACTCAGTGAAGAGTGCCAGTTTGATGGCTGTACCTTGCAGGGCTGGGGCAAGATCCTCCAGAGGCTATCTATGCTCCGAGTCAGTGTCTAATATATGGTGCTGTCTCTCCAGTAGCCTGGATTCACGGATTCAGGAACCAAAGGGTAGAAATGGGTAGGAGTGACACCACTCGCTATTACCCCAAGTGACCTACTAGCAACAACTTTGCTTCCTGTTCCCACCACCTTCTACTTTGTTGGCCTAGAAGTCTTAGTTTCAGAGGGGGGGAAAAAATGCTTCCACCAGGAGACACAACCATGTATCCACTGAATGGGAAGTTAAGCCCGCTCCGGCCTCCTCATACCTCTGAATCCATAGGCAAAGGAGTTTCAAGGTTGGGTGTTTGATCCTGACCACCAAAGGGAAAGGTGACTGCCCTTCCACAGTGAACAGAAGAGAATGCCTGCAATCCAGGAGATCCCGCAGACTGTTTGTTCCCATTAACAAAATTCAAGATAGCCGGGACCGGTTTGGCTCAGTGGATAGAGCGTCGGCCTGCGGACTGAAAGGTCCCAGGTTCGATTCCAATCAAGGGCATGTACCTTGGTTGTGGGCACATCCCCAGTGGGGGGTGTGCAAGAGGCAGCTGGTCGGTGTTTTTCTCTCATTGATGTTTCTAACTCTCTGTCCCTCTCAATTCCTCTCTGTGTAAAATCAATAATATATATATAATTTTTTTTAAGAGCTCTTATAAAAGAGCTCCCTCATGCCCAGATGGTGTGGCTCAGTGGCTGAGCATCAACTCATGAACCAGGAGGTCGGGATTCGATTCCCAGTCAGGGCACATGCTCGAGTTGCAGACTTGATCCCCAGTAGGGGGAGTGCAGGAGGCAGCTGATCAATGATTCTATCTCATCATGGATGTTTCTCTCTCTTCCTCTCTCTGAAATCAATTTAAAAAACAATTTTTTAAGAGTTCCCTCGCTCCTTGCACCATGTGAGGACACAGCAAGAAGCCAGCTGTCAATGAGCCAGGAAGCAAGTTCTCTGACTCTGCCAGCACCTTCATCTTGGACTTCCCAGCCTTCAGAACTATATAAAAACAAACAAACAAACAAACAAACAAAAACAAATTTCTGTTGTGTATAGGTCATCCAAACAAGGGAATTTTGTTCCAGCATCCAGAACAGACTAAGACACCATGTAAAGTAATATATTCACAGGTTCCCTGGAATTAAGATGCACACATTTTTGGAGGGCCACTATTCAGCCTACCACAGTGCGATTTTATACTGTAAGCTGCCTACAATAATGCTTTTACAAATAAACAGAAATGAAACTTTACTTCCAGGCTTGATTTTATTAGCTCAGCTCTGATTGCCCAACTTGGCCAGAGCTAACCAGCCATGGAACCTCTGAGAGTTGGCAAAAACCCCTGTGGGATTGAGATGCATAAATATCACTTGGAAAGGTTAGACTGGATGCTATATCTCTCCGCTCCGTGAGCTGAGAAAGGCATGGCTGGCTTACACCTTTGGGATATTTCCAATTGCACTCCCAAGATCACACAGAATGTTCCTAATGACAAAGTCTTAAAAGATCACCAGAGGCCTGGGTGGTGTGGCTCAGTTGGTTGGGCGTCATCCCATTCACTAAAAGATTGCCAGTTCAATTCTCGGTTAGTGCACGTGCCCGGGTTGCAGCCCGACCCTTCATGGGGGGCATGTAGGAGGCAGCCAATAGATGTGTCTCTCTTTTATCGATGTTTTGATCTCTCTCTTCCTCTCCCTCCCTCTCCCTTCCTCTCTGTCTAAAATCAATTTAAAAAGAAAAGAAGATCATAAGAGTCTATAAGGGGTGGGGAAGCTATTACAATAAACAAAATAGTCATCTTTTTATAGTCACTCCTCTGAAAATAATGCCTCAAGCTAGCATTATTTTTATTTTTTTAATATATATTTTTATTGATCTTTTACAGAGAGGAAGAGAGAGGGATAGAGAGCTAGAAACATCGATGAGAGAGAAACATCGATCAGCTGCCCCCTGCACACCCTCCACTGGGGATGTACCTGCGACCGAGGTACATGCCCTTGACCGGAACCGAACCTGGGGCCCTTGAGTCCGCAGGCCGACGCTCTATCCACTGAGCCAAACCGGTTTCGGCGAGCATGCCATGATTTAGATTCTAGCTTTCATTCTGTTTTTAAAGAAGTATGTAGAACTTTTAAAGATACCTTATATAGAGAATCAGGCAAGTTTATAAGTTGTTTCCATTTAGTAGTTTGCAGAATAGGTCATTTCAAATGTAATAGAAACTGCAAACATTTCTATAAGACAAAGACAAATCAACAACTGAAATTGGCTAACTGAGCTGAGAGGCCATAGTAATCTTCATCTTAGCTTGGAAATATGTTGCTCAATAGTAAAGGAAATAATGCCGGGTTACTTTAAACAATCCCTTTACCCGAAAGCCCCAGGGCCCACTCCAGCAAGCCAGAGGATGTGAGTCTTTTTTACACCAAGTGAACAATGACTGTGAAGATACTTTTGTGTTCAAGGTATGCAGGTGTCTGTCACAATCCATTTGTTGCACCACAGTATTTATGTAAATGAGCTTTTTCCCACCCAGTGATCTCTCACCTCGAGGTATGAAGAAATAGGAGAGCAGAAGGTAAGAAGTTAGAGTAGACAAGACACCCACCTGAGACTATTAGGATATATTCCAAACACCAGCGTCCAAGTCACGTATTGCCGGCTTCTGGCCTAGTAATAGAGCAGAATGTAGTCCTGAATTACAGTCCTGGCTTTTCAACTGAAAACTCATCATGAGAGACACTTGCTTAATTTCTCATTGGCTAGTTCTCACTGGCTACCTGAAAAACATCAATAAGAATGAGAAACTTATAAAGGTGAAGGGATTAAGAAGTACAAATTGGTAGTTACAAAACAGTCATGAGGATGGGGAACACAGTCAATAATATCGTAATAATTATGTCTGGTGCCAGGTGGGTACTAGAAGTTTCAGGGGTATTACTTCATAAATTATATAAATGTCTAACCACTATGCTGTACACTGAAAACTAATACAATAATCCTGAATGCCAACTGTAATTTTTTTTAAAGTAATGAGAACACTGCTAACATTTTACGTGGAGTTCTAAATCCGATTTGTCAATAAACAACTCTGGAATGGGGACTGATGAGGTAGACACGGGAACAAAACCTAAAGAGGGTGCAGAATTCAGTGAACTCTTAACAGGCACCAGCCACGTTGGCTGCAACCCAAGCTGGGGTAAGAGGAGAGGTACCAAATTCCATCTTCCTGAATCAGAAAACAAAGCTAGGCAAGGATGAGCTATGAACGATGACAAACTGTATGATGCCCTGAGTCAAAAAATGTCTAATGAACTCCAGTTCAAAGAGGTGGGGTTGAGATTCAGACACTAAGAAAGGCCCTCTAGCCGAGACCGGTTTGGCTCAGTGGATAGAGCGTCGGTCTGCGGACTGAAAGGTCCCAGGTTCAATTCCAGTCAAAGGGCATGTACCTTGGTTGCGGGCACATCCCCAGTAGGGGGTGTGCAAGAGGCAGCTGATCGGTGACTCTCTCATCGATGTTTCTAACTCTCTATTCCTCTCTCTTCCTCTCTGTAAAAAATCAATAAAATATATTTTTAAAAAGAAAAAGAAAGGCCCTCTAGTGTCTACTCTAGAGGCGCAGCAATGAATTCAATGTTTGAATCCCCATCCCTCGGTACCTGGGGGAGGTTGTTTCTAGGTTACCAAAACCAACAGTGCCCAAGTCCCTTATAGAAAATAACTCGGTATTTACATATATTATATGCACATCCTCTCATATGCCTTAACTCATCCCTAGATTTCTTATGATACCTAGTACAACGTAAACGTGATGTAAATAGTTGTTATTGCTGTATTGTTCAGGGAATGACAAAATAAAGTTTCAGTGCAGATGCAATGCCTAAATACACAGTACACATCAGCAACAAATAATGCCTTTCTTCTGAATATTTCTGACTGTGGTCGGCTGATTCTGCAGATGCAGAACCCACAGGTATGGAGGCCTGAATGTACTAATGAAATAATGTTTAAATTATCGTTTAAAGTAATAAGTTTCATGGTTGTGCTTCACAAAAGAATTTTTTTAAAAAAATATATTTTTTATTGATTTTTTACAGAGAGGAAGAGAGAGGGATAGAGAGTTAGAAACATCAATGAGAGAGAATCATCGATTGGCTGCCTCTTGCACACCCCTTACTGGGAATGTGCCCGCAGCCAAGGTATATGCCCTTGACTGGAATCAAACCCGGGACCTTTTGGTCCGCAAACTGATGCTCTATCCACTGAGCCAAACCGGTTTTGACCACAAAAGAATTTTTAAGATACATATTGAAGAGGAAAATCATTTGGGCAAAAAAATGAAAAAGGATCCCAAGTCAAATTTATAGAAAATATTCCTTTATTAACTTTTGGTTGAGAATACGTTTGTATATTTTCAGAAAACAACTCTGAGACCATGTGGATTCTGGCAACAGACAGGAATTGACAGGACTACTCCAACCATGAAGACAGAAGAGAAGCAGTCCAGAGATGGAAGACGCTGACCACGCCTTGCCATAATAGCAGTCAGCAGCTGTGTATCACTTGCAGGTTGCCCAGGACCAAACCAGAGAGGGTTGGACCTGCATTACCACTATTTGTCCACCATCCAGAACTGAAATATCATGGCTGACACGTACACATAAGGAACTGTTTGACATTGAAATTGGGTCTCAAAAGAACTGTAAGCCCAGAAAGAAACTCACTACAGACTGATTCATATGCCTTTTAGCATAACCATTATCGCTTGTCTCATTTTCGATTCTTATATTTCCAGTAGGACATGATCTCACTCATCTAGGGGAAATGGTGAACAACATAGACTGATGAACAAGAACAGACCCAGAGATAAGGAGCCATGGGTCAGACTTTTGAACCACAAAGGGAGGGTGGGGATAAAAGGGAGAGGTCAACCAAAGGACTTGTGTGCACACATATGAGCCTAACCAGTGGTTAAAGACAATAGGGGGGTGGAGGCATGAGTGTGTGTGTGTGGGGTGGGGGTGGGGGATTGGAATGAGAGGTTGAGGACAAATAAGTGATACCTTAATCAATAAAGAAATTAAAAAAAAATAAAGAAAACATGTATTTTTTTAAAAATAAAAGATACATATTGAAATGTTATGGATAGAATATGATGTCTGAGGTATGCTTCAGGATAATCCCAGAGCAAGGAGGGACGGGAAAGGTGACAGGAACAGAGATGAAAGGACATTAGTAGGTGGTGACAACTGTTGAAGTTTCTGACTGATAGCACTTTGCTCTGTGGCCTTCTTATACATCATTTACCAAAAACAAAAACAAAAACAGAAATTGACTCTTGAAGATGAAAAGCTGTCAATGTGCCGAAACCAGTTTGGCTCAATGGATAGAGTGTCGGCCTGCGGACCTAAACGTTCCCAGATTCGATTCCGATTCATGTACATTGGTTGTGGGCACATCCCCAGTAGGGGGCATGCGGGAGGCAGCTGATCGATGTTTCTCTCTCATCGATGTTTCTAACTCTCTATCTCTCTCCTTTCCTCTCTGTAAAAAATCAATAAAATATATTTTAAAGAAGATAAGCTGCCAAAGAGAGAAAAACTTGGTCTGTTACTTTGAAAAAAGACACTAGCCCTAGCTAGCTTGACTCAGTGGATGGAGTGTCCGCCTGTGGACTGAAGGGTCCCAGGTTCATTTCTAGTCAAGGGCACATGCCCGGGTTGCGGGCTTGATTCCCATTAGGGGGCGTGCAGGAGGCACCTGATCAGTGACTTAAAAATAAACAACTGCTTCTCACAGCAGATTTAGTCATGGCCTTCCAACATCCATTCCCCATTTCTCTTGGTAACCAACACTTTTCACTTCTTCAGGTGATGGTCCCCCACTTAGCCCACCTGCTCAGCTCCTTGGCTTCCAGGGGTTCCACAGATGTAGTCCTCTATGTGCCAGGGTAGACCTCTCACAGGGGCCCAGGAACTTCCAGCTGCCAACTACTTTCCCAAGTCCACAAACACCCACCGGCCCAAAGCCCTGCGAGCTGTTGGTGTAGGAGAGGCGGACGGACTGGAGTTAGAAAGGGGATTATTACTCCATGATTAAAAATATACATATGGCCGAGACCAGTTTGGCTCAGTGGAAAGAGCGTCGGTCTGCAGACTGAAGGGTCCCAGGTTCAATTTCGGTCAGAGGCATGTATATTGGTTTTGGGCACATCCCCTGTGGGGAGTGTGCAGGAGGCAGCTGGTCTATGTTTCTCTCTCATTGATGTTTCTAGCTCTCTATCCCTTTCCCTTCCTCTCTTTAAAAAAATCAATAAAATATATATTTTAAAAATAAGAGAAATAAAAGTTTTTTAAAATGTACATATGGCCCTGCTGACATGGCTCATGGTTGAGCATTGACCTATGAACTAGAAGGCCATGGTTTAATTCCCAGGTTGGGGGCTCTATCCTCAGTGTGGGGCATGGAGGAGGCAGCCAATCAATGATTCTCTCTCATCATTGATGTTCGCATCTCTCCCTTCCTCTCTATGAAATCATATATATATATATATATATATATATATGTATATATATATCTGATTTTGTTTTATAAAATTGAAATATTAACATAAATATGTTGTTTACCACGTCTTTTTAATTTAATATATTATCATTATTTGCTCCAAATTGTTCCAAACTCCTTAAAATTCCAATTTCTTGAAATGGTCTTCAGCTGGTCTGTTTGAGGTAAAAATCTCCCTCTTGTCTTTTTTATTATTGTCTTTTAAGGCTATTTTGGAAGAAGAGCCAGGTTTTCTTGGTGGCCTTATTATTCCAAGGACTACGTAATATATGCACAATGCCAAAACTTTAGGGAAGGACTTTTTACAATATGATTTTAATTGTCACTTCCTATTAGCGAAGCTATTATCCTGAAAGTAATGACAGGTTGATACTCCAGCCCAAATTGATATTACATCTGAAATGTAAAGCACACCCATAAAGTGTACCTCCTAATAAACACGTTCAATAAAACTCTAAAAGTATCAGCACACCTTTTCTGGGTATGTGCTTCTTTGACGCACAGAAACATTCTGCCTCCAGCGCAGCAGACCTGTTTTAAACAAAATTGAGGAAATAAAGTGGTTTGCATCCAGCTGCCTCCAACACACAAAATTCTCGGTAAAGCACTTAGCGACCAGAAAAAAAAGTCTCTTTTTATATTTTTTTAAAAAGTTGCCTGTTCATTTTCGGCAAGGAAATCTTACAATATTTAAACAGTTTTGTTTCGTTTTACATTGAAAAGTCAACGGGACATATTACAAACAAAACAGAACCTGGACTGTGTGGCCCAGTAGCTGAGCGTCTGCCAATGAACCAGGTCAGAGTTCGATCCCAGGAGGGGGCGCACAGGAGGCAGCTGACCAATGATTCTCATCATTGATGTTTCTCTCTCTCTCTCTCTCCCTCTCCCTTCTTCTCTGAAATCAATTAAAAAAAAAAAATTTAAACTGCTGAATCCGGTTTGGCTCAGTGAATAGAGCGTCGGCCTGCGGACTAGAGGGTCCCGGGTTCAATTCCGGTTGAGGGCATGTGCCTTGGTTGCGGGCACATCCCCAGTGGGGGGCGTGCAAGAGGCAGCTGATCAATGACTCTCTCATCGATGTTTCTAGCTCTATCTCTCTCCCTTTCTCTCTGTAAAAAAATCAATAAAGTATTTTTTAAAAAATTTTAAACTCAAACTACAAAAAATTAAAATTAAGCAATCTATGTGTCAGCTCACATTGATGTTTCTTTCTCTCAAGTCCTCGCTCTCTCTCAAAATAAAGAAAATTAAAGAAGTCTGTGCCAACCATGCGTTTTTTCAACTCTTTATATTTTCCAATCTAAGTGGAAAATGGAATTTCCTTTGTGTGCATGTGCTTGCACACACCCTTAGCCAGAACCCAAGGAATGCAAGCTTGCTGCCATTTCTGAAGACAGAGAGCCAATTAAATAAAGTCAGAGTAGTAACAGGTAGGGGTGGATACCATTTCAAAAGTTTATCCTTATTTCTAAGAATGATTAATTTGCTTTTCAGCTTAATTTGGAAAGATTAATTATACACTGAGCAGTGCTTTGGTGTCACTGTCTGATTACTCCTTGATCTTAAAATGTCAAGCTAAGAATTAAGGGATTGCTCCAGATAACATCTATACTAATAAAAGGTTAATATGCAAATTAGTCACGACACCCTCACAGTAACAAATGAACAGTAAGCTATGTGGGGCGACCAGGCTGGCAGGAATGGCAGTGAGGGGCAACCAGGCCAGCAGGGAAAGCAGTTGGGGGTGACCAGGCTGATGGGAGGGGAGCAGTTGGGGGTGATCAGGCTGGCAGGGAGGGCAGTTAAGGGCGATCAGGCAGGCAGGCAGGTGATAAGTTAGAAACCAGTCCTGGATTGTGAGAGGGATGTCCGACTTCCTTGGGATCAGGTTGAAACCGGCAGTCAGACATCCCCCAAGGAGTCCTGTATTGAAGAGGGTCCAGACTGGGCTGAGGCCTCCCCCCACCATGCACAAATTTCATGCACCAGGCCTCTAGTAAGGAATAATTTTGATTCAATTATTTAGAAATTTCAGCACATTTGAAATCTTGATAATGAGGATAATTCATATTGTATGTTTATGCAAAACAGGCAATGTCAAGAAGAGGTTAGATGAAGACGTGCGTATAGTAAATCTTCAACCTTTTCTTACCTCTTTGAATAGCTTTGGAAGTTATTACTACTGCCTCTATGAGAAATGTTAAATCTCTTACTGTTAAATGTTAAATACATTTGAATAACCTTTTTATTTCAGAAGAGTTTTAGACTTACAGAAAAATTACAGAGAGTACAGACAGTTTCCTTATGCTCCACACCCACTTTCCCTTTGTATGAACATATACTATATTTGTCACAATTGTTAATGTAAAAAAACCATTGAAATCTGTAAAGAATTTTTGAGTGTTTATTTAAGCCAAACTGTCGACTATGCCAGGAAGTGGAACCTCAATGAATTGAGATAATGCTCCAGAGAATGGGGGGTTACATCTGTATTTATACATTGCAATCAAAGGAAAGGGATGTAGGTGGGTTACATGAAATCCATTGGTGATAGACTAGAGAGGTGGGAGAAAGCAAAGGGCAGGGGGACCCCTGGGACTGGATAAAAAGTAAAATGATAGACACACCCTGAGGTGGGTGCAGGAACAATTAACATGATGATAATGAAGGGATATGTGGGATTTGTCCTGGCCCCCAGCCCTAAGGGGTCCAGAAAAAGGGAAGTTACAAATTACTCAGACATTTCCAGGGTATGTGATTATAGATGCAAAAAGACAGGTAGGCTCAGTTAAGGTAAAGGTTAACCTTGTCAGTGAAGATACCGGCCTAAGATGTAACTACCCACCATAGCTGCTTTTAGTTAAAGTTTAATTTCGGACCATCCTTTGTGGTTACTTTGGGTCTCTGTGTTTGTAAGACCGCCATGCAGGCCTTCCCTGAGCTTGGCAGGTTAGCATGTGGCCCCTTTCGTCCACACAATTAATGAACCAATATTGACACGATGTTATTAACTAAAGCCCATACTTTATTCAGGTCTCCTTCGTTGTTCCTACTGCCACTCTTCGGTCTGGGCCCCCATTCAGGATTCCCTGTTACTCCTCTCAGCCGTGACAGTGTTTCAGACTCTCCTTGCTTTTGATGACCTTAACAATTAGGAGAAGTACGGACCAGGTATTTGTAGAATGAATTTCAAGAGGATTCCATGGAAGGTGTCAGGACATCAGCTTACTTCGTGTCCTATGGCATGTGCTTAAATTTTTTAGGCTTTGGAGTTGTGACAACCAGAGGAGCTGTGCACCTTTCCTTTATAGATGGGTAAGAAGAGATTTTCAGAGGTTCTGTGCCTTCTAGGGTCACGTGACAAAGCTGGGGTGAGAATACAGGTCTCCAAGTTCACTGCTCCAGATTCCTAACCCAGAAAGCCCTCATTAGAACAAAGCATCATGCATACCAAAAGGTAAGCTCATAAAATGGGAGGAATCGTGTCTCATAAACAAGTGTGTTCCTACAGAGCGTAGCACAATGCCTGAAGCAAAACAGACACTTATTAAATGGATGGATGGATGGAAAAATAGAATCAGACCAATAAAAAGCAATCTGTTATTTAAGTATTAATGTATTAAGGCACATTGACTTCTTGCCAACCCAAGTTGATCCTTGAATGAAAGGACATAATAAGGCTGGTAGAGGGAAAGGCAGGGAATTTCATTCATCTGGGTCCTTAGAGCTCATCTGGTGCAGCCTCCCAACCAATGCAAGAATTCCCTCTGCAACACCTTTCACAGATGCTACCCAGAGAACTCCCCTGGTGGCTGGAGCTCACTACCTTTTGCTGGACAACTCTTTTTTAAAAATTGATTGACTGCCGAAACCGGTTTGGCTCAGTGGTAGAGCGTCAGTCTGTGGACTAAAAGGTCCCAGGTTCGATTCCGGTTGAGGGCATGTACATTGGTTGCGGGCACGTCCCCGGTAGGGGGTGTGCAAGAGGCAGCTGGTCGAGGTTTCTCTCTCATCGACGTTTCTGGCTCTCTATCTCTCTCCCTTCCTCTCTGTAAAAAATCAATAAAATATATTTTAAAAAAATAAAAAAAAAATTGATTGATTGATTGATTGATTTTAGAGAGAGAGGAAGGGGATTTGTTGTTCATCCCTATATGAACTCATTGGTTGATTCTTGTATGTGCCCTGACCAGGATCAAACCCACAACCTTGGCGGTTCAGGACGACACTCTAACCAACTGAGCTACCGGCGGTGAGGAGTGTTGGACAATTTTAATTTCACGTCTCCCCTATGTGATGCAGATATCCCTAATCCCTCTGTCCTCTGAAGCCACCTTTATCTTCGATATCTACATAAGGCAGGTCTGGGCTGCCTCCCCCAACATTCTCATGGATTTCCCAGATACCGACATAAATCTAGGCAGTTCCAGGCTAGAGTTCGCTGGCTCATGTTACATCCAGACTTCGTGATCCCCAAAGACCACCAGGGAGCCAAGTCCGATGCAATAAACAAAAGAGCCTTATCCATGCTAGCATGGGCTCTGTCCCACTCACGCGGGCAGCATGGCGGAAGAGAGAGCGAATGTCGCCCAGTCCAGGGGTTTTACTCAGGTCGGTGGTGATGTCACTGCCTCGGCTAACCTTGATTGGTTGGGTGAGGGCTAGGGATAACTCCGCCCTGCAGGGCGGAGTCAGGAGCTCATTCTTGCCCTGCCCTGCCCTCTCATTCCCCCCTTGTCTAATGTACCTAGTCAAATCATTGACTCAGCCTACTTCCTTTCAGCATAAACAACAAATACAGTTACCAAGACCCTTAATATCACAGTTCCTATCAGTATTGTCCTTACTAAAGTTCAGTTCTCCTCCTGCAGACATCAGTTCTCCTCTTGGCCTATAGTTGCCAGGATCCAGGCCATGCAGGAGCTGGAAGTCATGTAGTCAGGTCTTGGTGCCATCTACTTTAACAGGATAACAGTGCAGCGTCCTTTTGAGACCTTGGGTAGTGAATTTCTTTACTCACATTGAGTTCCGGGGCTACAGGGTCTGCGGTGGGCACTGGCAGTGTATCTGGAACAAGCAAACTGCAAAGCCTGTAAGGACTTGAGCAAGGGAATGGTTACATGATCCCCTCCCAAAAAGGGGAAACTTGTCCCAGTAAGGGGTACACCTGGCCCTTCAGAGGGCAAAGGATAGGGGGTTGGTCCAATTTTCATCGATTCTAGGACATCTTTAGTTAATTTTTTTCTTCTTCTTGAGTCTCACTTACCTGTCCTAAGGCTAGAGTTATACTCTGAGATACCTTAGCTACTAAGGTGGGGCTGTTATCTACTGGCAGCCCAAATCTAGGTGTAATCTCCAAGTAATCTCTTGATTACTAGAGAGGCAGTTTCTATTCTAGTGGGGTATACTTCAACCTAATCTGAAGTGTCTACAAAAAACTAGACCTTAATGCTTAGACTTTAATGCTGGTGGTTTAATCTTCGAAATCTACCTACCAATGCTCTCCTGGGGAAGTTCCCTGGGACCTGAATTCCCAGGGGGACCCCCTTATTTTGCTTAGCATTTACCTGTGCACAGATAGTACTTCTAGCAACTCTGCCTCACAGAAGTTTAGAAGTCTTGGTGACACTTAAGTGGGTAACCTGGTGTCACTGGGAAACTCTGACTTAGAGCCTCTGGGACCAATAGTCTTGTCATCTGGAGGGTCCACCAACCATCTGGTCCTTCAGTGGCTTGCTTCTGTTCAGCCGATTCCTTCTGGCTGCAGTTGGTAACCCTCTTTTCTCTGTGGATGGCACAGTGTCTCCATCAAAGGGCCCGGATTAAGGCCAAAAGTTCTGGAACTGTGCCCAAATGGTGTGGTCCAAGGTGACTACCACTGTCCCTGCATATCAGGTCCCATCCTGAACGTAACTGCTCCCATCCGTGAACAGTACCTTGTTGTTTGTTACCTCTATGCAGTCATGAATGGGTTCCTCCATCATCATCTGGAAGCAGGCTGGCAGGGTTGATGGTCACAGTCTTATGAATCCGGACACAGGGCTGGTCCAGGAGAAAAGCCTGGCCCATCCAGGTGAGCTCCTGGCCCAGAGTCTGCTTATCTGCCTCCTTCACCAGCAATGCTGTGGTGGCCACTGCCTGGAAGCACGCTGGCCACCCTGCTGCCACAGGGTCCAGTCTCTTAGACAGATAGGCAACAGGTCTCTTCCAGGGACCTAGAGTCTGAGTGAGAACCCCTTTGGCAATGCCCCTTATCTCACTCACATAGAGGTGGAAGGGCTCCATGATGTCTGGCAAGGCTAGGACAGCTGCTGAGATGAGAGCCTTCTTTAGCTCCTCAAAGGCTCATTGTTCCACTTTGGATCAGTTCAATAGCTGCATTCCCCCAGTACGTGTTCCTTCCGAGGACCACAGTCCTTCTTGATGTCCAAGGAGAACAGGCAGTTTGTCCGGTGGTTTCCTAGGCTGATGGACGGGTCCTATTGGCTCTCTCAAGACTGAACAGGGTACCCCAATGCCCATCAGGAAACTAACAGGCTTGCCTCTCCTAGCTAACCTGTCAGGACATACTCTTTATAATTTTTATAAAAATCTTACCTTCCAAAAATACATAGCCATGCCTCAAATTTTAAAGAAAAGGCAAGGGAGGAGGGAGCAGGTCCAGTACCTGTTCCCAGGCCTCTAACCGCTTGAAATTTAAAATGCTATATTTTTCCTATAGATAAAGATCTATCTGCATTTCTAAGCCCCCTTCTACTCCCTCCCACAGAACATCAGTGAAAATTGTCCAAGCAGTCGCGGGGGGTTAAATCATAAATATAAACAAAATACAAGATGCAGGTACAAGCTTAAATTCAAACTTACAATGCAAAGCAAAACAAAATAGATCAAATATATGTGCCCTCTCACTCACACCTCAGCGTCCTCATTCACTGTCTTATCTTACTGGTTACTTCCCTCCATCCTGAACCTTAGTCCCCTTTTTAATTCCCCCAAAAGCCCCAGGTCACAACACAATGTCAAACTGAATGTTAAGGATCACTGCTCTGAGCAATTGTTCAGCAAAGTTCTCAATATGGCGTCCCATGAAGAGGGGGGTGGGGGGAGTGGGGCAGATGTTCTGGCAGGTTGCTCTCCCACCCTCTTCCTCCCTTCTTCCCATAGCTCCCCTGGGAACATAAAATTCCTCATCTCATTACAGAGAAAAACTGGGTTCTATCTTCTGTATCTTCTCCTCTCTGATCACACCAGAGCCAGCTTTCATCCCAAAAAGACTCATCAAGGTTATTTCCCTACATAGAAATACTCTAAGATAAGTTATGTAATTATTAGTAATGTCATGACAATCACTCATTAAAGAAAAAAATTTTTTTTGCTACCACGGATACTGAGCTGAAATTCATTTCCTTGTAACCTGTTTCTACAGATCCTACTTTTTACTCTGGAACCACAGAATAACACTACCTTACTTTCAGCCATTGTAAGTTAGCGTTTTGTGTCTTCTATCATTTTTTTAAATTAATTTTTAATTCTTTATTATTTAAAGTATTACACATAGTATTACATATGTCTCCTTTTTACCCCATTGACCTCTCCCCGGTCACTCCCACCCCCTAGCACATGCCCTCACCCCGCTAGTGTCTGTGTCCATTGGTTATGCTCACATGCATACAAATTCTTTGGTTGATCTCTTACCCCTCCCCCTCTCATCCTCCCCTGCTCTTCTGTCTTCTCTTGGCCACGTCAACACTTTCCAATGTTTATAATAATTCTTCATTTTAGATAGTTCCCAAGCTCTTCACCACTTTTCTTATTCTTTGAACACTGTTCCTATAAAAACGCCCTGGAACTGAACAGAATGGCCAGGGGCTGATAAAGAGACATAAATAAGGCTATTCCTTCTCTCCATGCCAACAATGAAGTCTAAGCTTTCATTGACGAAACCGGTTTGGCATAGAGCAATGGATAGAGCTTCGGCTTGGGGACTGAAAGGTCCCGGGTTCGATTCCGGGTTGCGGGCATATCCCCAGTAGGGGGTGTGCAAGAGGCAGCTGACCGATGACTCTCTCATCGATGTTTCTAACTCTCTATCTCTCTCCCTTCCTCTCTGTACAAAATCAATAAGCTTTCATTGACTTTTTGGCTATAAATGCACACTGTTGGCCCCTACTGAGCACACAGCTAAAATCTGTAAGTCTTTCCCATATGAACTCCCTCATCCTGAACTTCTACAGTTAACTGCTTCTAATTACAAAGACTTTGCATTCATCCATCATAAAACTTATCTTCTTAGTCCAAATCCATGACCATAGCTCATTGATTTTTTAAAACTTAGTCATCGCAGATCTGTTTCATCAAGTGACCTTGTTTTCCCGTGAGCCATCAATCAGGGATTTGCTGCCCATTCCTGGTAAAGCAACATGACAAAGTGAATGTCAGGCTAACTGACAGGAAGTCCGGATTCTAATCCCAGCTTTGTCCTTCTTTCTGTCACCTTGAGCGTGATGTCTCTGAGCCTCGGTTTTACCAATTGTAAAATGGGCTGCTTCCCTGTGAGACGGTCAAGGGTGAAAATGGTGAAAGTACATGAAAAGACATCTACCTGACCTCCGCTTAACATTTTTATTTTATTTTCTCCTTAGTTCAGCTTCTGCCTTCTTCATTCACTCCTAGAATCAATATTGGTTGAATTCTCTGAATCATCTTACTGGCCAAAGCTTGTAGATTGAATGTGGCCACATTCATCTTCCTTATTGATAACTGTATTTTAATTACTGTCTCATTTTAAAATGCAATTTAAAATTAAATGTTAAAAGCTCAGATTTTTAGCAATGATGTGGGGGGAAATGCTCATTCTTAAGAAGGTGAGACGAGGGATTTCAAAGGGTTTTGGTTTTCTGATGGTACATGTTTGCTCAATCACTGGATCGATGAATCTAAGGCGATTACAAGTAAGCATTTCACAACTAGAGAAACAGGTATAGACTAGTCTGGATTAACCTTCACCCCTCAACCTCATTTCAGGCTGAAAAAATCTGATTGGATTCACCAACTCTAGATCTCTGCTGCCTTCTAGTGTCAATAACTTGTCAGTTTTACAGACATAGATGTTGAAGGAAGCTCCGCTCTAAAAACTCCACGCTGAGTTCCCTCTGCCATCTCCATTTCAGGATTTCCAACTCTATCAAAGCCTTTTGAGGAAAGCAAGGAAGAGTTTATCCTCTACTTGTACTGCACAAATGTTCAAGATCTGCTGTATCAACATCTGAAATGTTCACAGAAGGACAAAAGGCTGATTTCTTTACGTTACAGATTGGCCCACGCCTTCTAAAGCCAATCAAGCACATTCGTTTCTGGGACATCCTCCTGATGGGAAAGAAAAATCTACTTATTATAAACACCAACTTAAAACTTTTCCCCTTTCTTTCACGTCTGATCTGCATCAGGAAAAGAATAAACAGAGACCGTCTTGGAGGTCTCTCCATCAACGATTCTCTCTAAATTAAGAGAATGACAGAAGAAAGTGATGTCTAAGCCCAGGCCTTCCTGATGCTCCAACATCCCTTCTTCTATCATTCACCCATTTTAATAACTTCCATTAGCCATTCTTTTAGGATAAGTCTGTTGCGACAAAATTCCCATCATTCTTGAAAGGTAATTTTGCCAGATGTATAATTTGAGATCGACAGTTCTTTTAACTTTTGAAAAGCATTCACTTTTTTTCAAGCCTCCATAGTTTTTGTTTTTATAAATATATTTTATTGATTTTTCACAGAGAGGAAGGGAGAGGGATAGAGAGCTAGAAACATCGATGAGAGAGAAATATCGATCAGCTGCCTACTGGGGATGTGCCCGCAACCAATGTACATGCCCTTGACTGGAATCAAACCTGGAACCCTTCAGACCGCAGACCGACGCTCTACCACTGAGCCAAACCGGTTTCAGCCAAGCCTCCATAGTTTAAGGTGAGAAATTCATTGTTATTTCAGTTGGTGCGTCCAAGATTTTATGTTGTTAGTTTTCAGAAGTTTAATTATGATGTGTCTTGACGTGAATTTCTCTGGGTTGATCTTATTTGAATAAATTAATAAACTTAAAATTTTAAAACAAATCTCAAATGGTTGGATGTGGTAGATTTGTGCTTTTTTCACTAAACTTGGCAAGTTTCTGGCCCTTATTTCTTTGATATTTTCAGCCTCTCTCTCTTCAGTTCCCTTCTGGGACTGTGATGGTACAAATGGTGTACCTTTTGATATGGTCCCTAAGGCTCTGATCACTTTTCCCCCCAGTAACTTTGAGCTTCCTGACCTATCAGCACTGGTGTTCTAACAAAATGAATGACTCCTGTCTTTTCCTCAAGTTCCCGCTGCATTAAGCCACTGAAAATCAGGAACCAGCTTGCCCTTAACTCCTGCCAGCCACCCAGGGAATCACTGAAAAAAGGAGGGAAGCTCCCAAGCAGGTGAAGTCGGCATCTTCGAACAGACTGCATTTTTATATTAGATAAAATTTTTAAAAATTTAAAGCAACATTGAGTCTGTCCACATGGCATTACCAAGGAAAGCATTAGACCACTTTTGTTTTCTGGGGCTCGAGGTCAGGGGAACAAAATCAAGCTGGTAGGTTACCCAGAAGGCTCACCCCTTCCACCATTCTTTTTATCATTATTATTGTTTTTGTTGTTAGAGAGAGACAGACAGACAGAGAGACAGACAGACATCGATGTCAGAGTGAAACAATCAGCTGCCTCCTATACATGCCTTCAGTCCGTGAGCCATACCAGCCAGGGCAAGGACTGAAACTTTTCTAAGCCAGTAAACACACGGGACAAAGTATAAACATCCAAAGCAGTGTTTTAAACGTGTTTTGACCATAAGCGTCAGGGAAAAAATGCATTTACACTGTGACCTACTACTACACACGGGCAGTGTGTGCACATACACTTGTAAATAAGTTACACAAAAACAATATTTACCCTAACTCTGTGTGGTAATTCTGATCATTTTTTCTTCTACTCTATTTCATTTCTTTTAATGCCGGTTTTTAGCCACTTAATTGGTTTCACAATCCATTAACGAGTCCTGACCTGTTGTTTAAGACACAATGATGTGTACAACACATGTAGCTATATTTCTTAAGCTAATTAATTTGAAATGGTAGAATTCTAAGAAACAAATTTCAATAGCAATATAAAAAAAATACTTCTTTTCCTGCACGTACGGAATGGGGAGCGTAGAAAACGGTTCTGGAGAGCTGAGTCCTAACCGGCTGGGCCACAGGTAGAGGTGGGGCCAGGTGTGCACGGAGACAGGAGCACTTGCCGCGGCTCAGCCCGCCTGCGCGGCGGCGGAGGCTGCACCTCAGTGCGGGCTGCCGCCTCGGCTTCCATTTGCTGGGAGAAATGATTACAAAGACGCTTGCGGTGGGGAAGAACCTTAACTGTCAGGTTCTATTTTCTCCTGCCAGGTGACAAAAGCACATCAGCATTTCCTTTGAAAATCTGAGCACTGACTTTGTTCCGATCCAAGAGTCAACCTCAATCAGAAGTGGGGTGAAAAATAAAGATTCGCTAGGTCATTGTTCAACTTCCTCTGTCTCTCTTTTTTTTTTTTTTTTTGAAACAATTACTAGAATTTTATTCGCCACGGGAAGCAACTGGGAAAATAACGAACAAAAAAATATACATCTTAAGAGTTCCTTCAGTACATCATATATTTATAATTTAAGTATCCTATTTTAAACCACTATCCACCAGTTCATAGGTCCATTGTCAGCTAAATTCCGGCCACTGTCCTTTGGCTCAAGAGACTGCCCTCTGCGTGTGACGTTGGCTCGCTCTATAACGGCATCAGGAAGGATGCTGCCCCGGGGTTAAGGATTACACCTCAAACGTCAGCACGGCTCTGGAGGCAGGTGCTTGTCTCCCAGAAAACTTCCACGTGGCCCCACGGCTCTGCACGCCTGCCCTCACCCACCTGGAGCAAGATCCGCACCACCGGCGGCCAATCCGGAGAGGGCCGGACTCCCGAGGTGGTGTGTGCCCCGTGGTGCTGTGCAGTCCGGGAGGGGGAACGCCCCGTCTAGGGAGGGATGAGCACTCAGCCTCTCCTGGCAGAGAGCTTGTCACCGGCACTGCTGCGGTCCTCTGGGATTCCCGACGGTTCCCGGGGTCCGTGAGCTCAGAAAGTGCTTTCGAGCAGGCAGTGACACCCACACCCGGTGGGACACACCTCCTGGGTCCGAAACCACTCCATCATGTGGCTGGTGTGCCCGCCGTGCCCGCAGGTCAGGCAGAAGTTGGACGACCCCCGCACGGCCACGTGGCAGATGGCGCACTGGAACGTGAAGCCCTTGCAGAGGGTGCACTGCGCGCCGCGGACCTCGCTCCGGCAGTGGCTGCAGTACACGCCGAACTCTGCGAACGGTCAGAGATGCCAGGATAAGAGACAGCGTCAGTTCGGTCCTGCAAAAGCAAGCTGGGCACTGTGAGCTAAGGAGGATGGATACATCTCAGGTCTCCGTAGGATCCAATCAGACCAGTGACTGCAATTTTCTCCCCCCACCCCCTCTTAATATGTTTTTAAATTGATCTTAAAGAAAAAGTATGGAAGACGGAGAGAGAGAAATATTGATAAGAGATAATCTCAACCAGCTGTCTCCTGCAGGCCCTCTCCTGGGGACCGAACTCAAAACCCTGACCGGGAATCGAACCAGTGACTTCTTTTTTTTAATATATTTTATTGATTTTTCACAGAGAGGAAGAGAGAGGGATAAGACAAAAACATCCATGAGAGAGAATCACCAATCTGCTGCCTCCTGTACACTCCCTACTGGGGATGTGCCCGCAACCAAGGTTCCGGCCCTTGACCGGACCCTTGAGTCCGCAGGCCGACGCTCTATCCACTGAGCCAAACTGGCTTTGGCAAACCAGTGACTTCTTGGTGGACAGGACGATGCCCAACAACTGAGCCACACCGGCCAGGGCTAGACCAGTGATCTTCCATCTTTTACAATCGCAGTGCTATAAAGAGGAGCTGCCGTCACTCAGGTGGCAGGGTGTGGGCCGGGGTGGTGGCAGGTGCCTCGCTCTCGCAGGCCCTGGTCCAACCCCCAGTGCCTGCCGCGGTGGCAGCTGTTGTGTCTCATTGCCCTCCCCACCCCCAACAGGTGCAGGGCCTGACTCACAGATTAATAAACCGTGCCTTCAAAATCCAACCCTCTGCACAGCTGACCTCTCAGGTCACTGCCCTCTCACCTCTAGTCTACCACCATCACTTCCACTGTCGTCCCATCTGCCCCCCATCTAGCTGCAGTTTCCCCTGAGCTCAGCCTGAATCACACAGCTCAAGTTTATAATCACTTTTTGGCAAATATCCTCAGCTCCTTTGCCTTCTCTCCTTCCACGGCACCACCTCAGGCCCGGCTGAGCCCAGTCAGCTGCCCACTGCACCTCTGCCCCAGAAGGCCACCATCATCTGTATAGGGCTCTGACTCAGTTTCTCTTCCACTTCCCAGGTGGCAACTTCACACCTCGCCACATTCCAAAAACGCCTCCCTCACACCTACCTCTGCTCCCCTGTCACCTGGGCCTCCTCTCTCATTTCCCTGAGAAAAAAAGCTGCCCTTCCTTCCTCTGCCACCAAGTCCTCCAGCCTCCCCAGGCTGTCCCCTTGTCCTGCTTCCTACAACAGCCAGTTCCTCTGCTTCCAAAAAAGCACACATAAATAATCTTTAAATACGCGGTAACTTCGGAGGAAATTTTATGGTGGCCCTACTTAGGTAAATGGTGAGCCAAGTTAGACTGGTTTGATAATTCTGGTTTAAAAACTGCCACGCCTTCTCTCTCTAAGCAGAACTTGTTATATTATGTGAAACTTCAGCTTATGCTCTCATGAAAAGCCTCATTTATTTAAATTTCTTAACTTTCCTTTTCTGGTTTTATGGGTTTGAGGGGATTCAGCACGTAAGATGATAAGAATATGAAAACTGTGTGTTCCAGTAACTGGAATGACAGTAACAAGTCCTTTAAAAGGGGTTGTGCTTTGGCACCTGAGGTCACTGTAAATGTAAACTTAATTATTCTCCACATCCATCTGGGTAACAGTATTAAAATGTCATCGCTCTAAAAAATCCAACGTATTGCCGAAACTGGTTTGGCTTAGTGGATAGAGCATCGGTCTGCGGACTCAAGGGTCCCGGGTTCGATTTCGGTCAAGGGCATGTACATTGGTTGCGGGCACATCCCTGGTGAGGGGTGTGCAGGAGGCAGCTGGTCGATGTATCTCTCTCATCGATGTTTCTAACTGTCTATCTCTCTCCCTTCCTCTCTGTGAAAAATCAATAAAATATAAAAAATCCAACGTATCGTTAGTAATGTGCCTCTCTTATGTTTACGCCAACTTAAACATCATTTCTAACATCCTTATTCACTTTAAGACCTTAAACTAATATTCCATTAGAATAACCTTTGGGGCATGTACAACTTCTAAGCGGGCGTACATTCACAAGGATAGAAAATTCAAAAACCTAAGTCGCTGAGCAGAGGACCCTCCTCTGTTGCAATTTCTTTCTCTCTTGCCTCTTAGTATCACACAAAACGGAATGGACATTATAACAGCTGAGAAGGGTGTGCGGCCACCTCTGGGCCACGCTGGAGTGCATGTGGACTTTCTCCCGTGTAGGAGGCACGGAGACGTGAAGTGTGTTCAAAACCACAGAGCTGTAGCCTGGCAGGTGTGGCTCCGCTGGTTGGGTGTTGTCCCACGCACTGACGGGAGGTCGGGTTGATTCCCAGTCGGGGCACCTGCCTAAGTTGCGGGCTTGATCCCCAGTAGCGGGCATGCAGGAGGCATTTGATCGATGTTCTGCTCTCACATCGATGTTTCTCTCTTTCCCTCTTCCCCTCTCTCTAAAAAAAAAAAATCAATTAAAAAATTTTTTAAATCACAAAGCCGTCCAGGTGTTTTTTTTACTAGATCACTGACAAACGTAGGATTTTCATGGAAGAAGAGATATACCCACAGGTACAGGCTTTGCAGGTGAAATCTGGTGAAGACAAAATGGAGCATTCCTGGTTCATAACAGACAAGCTAAAAGGCAGTAACAATACTCTGGCACAGAGAATAATAAAATTAAGATTCCCGAGGCTCCCGGAAAACTCTGAAGATGCAGTGTCATAAGACTCCGGTTTGTTAACCATACAGAAGAGCTGTGTGTATTAATGAACATCACCTATTACACAAGTGTAAATAAAACCAGCCACATGAATAAGACAACAAATTAACCAATCAGCTGAAGCAGAAAATTGCTGTGCAAAATTGAGGTGAGCAGATGAGCACCCTGGGGGCAGGACCTGGGGCGGGGCTGACAAGGCAAAGCCATCACCTTGCTCAGCCACCCCTACAACCACAGCCACATGCCACAGGGGAACAAACAGAAACAAAAATCATCGTACTTGCAAGGACTTAAAAAAAAAAAAAAAAGCAAAAAACATAAGGAACTGTTTGACATTGAAATTGGGTCTCAAAAAAACTGGTGGCCCAGAAAGAAGCTCACTACAGACTGATGCATATGCCTTTCAGCATAACCGTGATCGCTTGTCTCATTTTTTATTCTTAGAAGTATATTTCCAGTAGGACATGATCTCACCCATCTAGGGGAAATGGTGAACAACATAGACGGATGAACAAGAACAGACCCAGAGAGAAGGAGCCGTGGGTCAGACGGTTGGACCTCAAAGGGAGGGTGGGGATAAAAGGGAGAGATCAACCAAAGGACTTATGTGCACACATATGAGCCTAACCAGTGGTCAAGGACAATACGGGGTGGGGGTGGGGGATTGAAATGGGGGGTTGAGGACAAATATGTGAAACCTTAATCAATAAAGAAATTAATTTAAAAAAAAAAAACACTTAAAAAACAAAACCTCTGGCCAGAGTTATCCCCAATAAATGAAGCTTTGAGGCCTTTCTATAAATATGTACCCTCTAAATGTTAACACTTTATCCCTCAAATTTGCTGCCAATACAGGATGACCCCGCAGATGTGATAAGCTTGAGCATCAATTGCTGGTTTTCCACCCCAAGGACACCAAGTACCCTTGGTAACGTTGTTGTATTTTCCTTTCGCTACCTGCTATTTCCTGTGATTGGGCAGCCTAACTCTTCCAAAGAGTAAACACTTTAAGGCTGAAAATATATTTCTTAATGTTTTTATCTGTGAATCTATCTTTCACAGCCCTCCCTTTCTGAAATCTTATAATAATGTTTGTAATGGTATTAGCACCTATTATTCTTGAATACCATTTAAGTCTTCACAAGCTAATGTGGATGAGGAAAAGAGACAAAGCTTGGACGATTCCTAGGTGTTCAGCCTAAGCAGCTGGGTAGATAGATGGCGGTGCCAAATTCCAAGATAGAAAAGACGGGAAGAAAATTGAGAGCTCAGTCAGGGACAGTCGGAAATGATGTGTGAGATATCAGACTCTAGCAAGTAACTTTCTTTTTCTTTTTTTTCCAGAAAGGAAGTAGAGGAGAAGAGAGAGAGAGACCTCAATGATAAGAGTCAATCATTTATCGGCTGACCTCTGGCACTCCCCATACTGAGGATTGAGCCCACAATCCGGGGCATATGCCCTGACTGGGAATTGAGCCATGACCTCCAGGTTCATAGGTCAATGCTCAACCACTGAGCCACACCAACCAGGCAAGTAATTTATTTCTTAATGCTCTTTGAAGCTTACCAAGGAGCTCAGAATACAATCCAAATTCTTTACTTTCTAGTTCCTAATCACCCTACCAATCTTACTTTATATATAAATAGAGTATAATTTATCATCATAATCTAATTATCATATCTAATGTTAACTTTATGCCACTCTTCTCAACACTGTGTTCTAGCCACACTGGGCTGCTTCACTTGTTTAAATAAGTCATTTCTCCTTTGCCGAGACCGGTTTGGCTCAATGGATAGAGCGTCGGCTTGGGGACTGAAGGGTCCCGGGTTCGATTCCGGTCAAGGGCATGTACCTTGGTTGCGGGCATATCCCCAGTAGGGGGTGTGCAAGAGGCAGCCGGGTTCGATTCCGGTCAACGGCATGTACCTTGGTTGCGGGCATATCCCCAGTAGGGGGTGTGCAAGAGGCAGCTGATCAATGATTCTCTCTCATCGATGTTTCTAACTCTATCTCTCTCCCTTCCTCTCTGTACAAAATCAATAAAAACATATATTAAAAAAAAAAAAAAGTCATTTCTCCCAGCATGGCGCTCCACTAGCTGCCTCTGCACCGAGGCTCCTATCCTTCCGTCCTCAGCTCCTCATTGAGGCCTTCACAGTGCACTTCATCACAGCTTCTAAGATTCTCCTCCCTCCCTCCCTGCCCCAGCGGCCTCTGTTTGCTGTTAAATACTGATCACCATGTTTAATTACTTCATTCTTCTCCCCCACTAGTCTGTGAGCTCCATGAGGAGACATGTGTTAGCACTGTACCTAACAGGAGTTTTAGTCCGACTTCCAGTCAATATCTGAGTATTGCATAGAAAACTACTTCTACTACAAGAAACACTGATTCTTGTCATGAAATGTAAGGGCTTTCAGAAGCTTAAAATAGACTCAGAACGCTTCTGCAATTTCTGCTTATCAACGAGAAACTAAAACTTCATTTCAGGTCTTATGGATAAATTAAATTCAAGAAGCTTTCAGATAATGACGGGACGAGAAATAAGATGCATATTCACCGATCCCTTTGTGAGGGTCAGGGGGACAGGAAACGAACTTCAGCACTTCCGCTCGCTTCTCTCTCAGCCCCCAGCGATAGAGGATTTCTCCATAGCATTTCTTAAAGTCATCAAACTGCTGGGTATTAGCAGGATCCAGGAGCCTGGGAAAAAATTCAAAAGATTTCCTGTCAGTTCCTCGAAGAAAAAACGAGCCTAATACCAAAGGGCACTTCATGCTCCTTTCTTGACGCCAGCGCCCTGCTTCGGGAGAAGCCAAGCGCTGCGCAGCCCCAGCTCGCCCGCCCGGGGAGGCCGCTACCTTTTGTTTCTGTCATGCTGGTCACGCTCTCGCTCCCGAGGATCGCTGCAGGTCAGGCTCCCGAAGCGCATTTCTTCCGGTGAAGACTCTCCCCAAGGTGAAGAAATGTGTTCTATTTCTCTCCCTGCTAAAGAAAAGCAAATGGGAAGGGAAGGTGAAAGTCAGAGAAGGCATGGAAAATATCCCATAATTTCCCCAGAAAAAAAAAATAAACTAAGTTGAAGATTCTGAGAGTAACTTTTTCTTAGCCTTACCTTTTTGTCTTGGTGTTACTTAGTAAGCCTGATAAGTATACATATAATGATTAAGCAAATTACAGTATAGTGATAGAGTAGCATATTAGGCAGTCATTACTTAGAAGGGCTTTTTAAATGACATGAGAAAATGCTCATGATGAGATTACAAGCAGAACACAAAATCACACATACAGAATGACCCCTTTTATACCCTACCTACACAAAGATTGGAAGAAAATGTTCTGGAATGTTAACAAGATGTTATTTCTAGGTGGGGCAATCAATGATTACTATTTTCTAATCCAATATGTTCTGTTTTTTCTTCACTGTGCATGTATTACTTTTTATAATCAAGAAAATTAAGATTATATTTTAAAAGCAATTTTAAAAATCCAGAAGCCACAAATACACATCAGATAGGTCTCTATGGCCATCTGGAATCGGGCTCAGTGTTATTCTCTGCATTGAAGAGGACACAGCAGATAACCAGGCATGTGTGATGGAGAAGGACAGGGCTAGATTTTGAAGGTGGATGCTGGGAAGTCTCCTGTCAGTTTCTCAAGGTCATTGGATGTAAAGCAGCTCAGCAAGGCACAAAGCCCTCCCAAAATCTGGCCTGATCAAACATGAAGGTCCAGGCCTTGCTGACTACAGTATCGCCATTATAGGAAAGATAAAAAAATAAGTGAGAAACAAAAGAAAACAGAGACTATCCATCAACTAAGGATTACATGTTTTTAACGACTCACAGGTGGGCTAACTCAGGTTCATACTAACCTATGTTCCAGCCACTGGTAGTGAGCCCTGGGTCTGACATGCTTGAGCAGGAACCAGAGGAGGTGAAGCTGGGCTGCAGAACAAACAGGGGTGGTATCAGGACACCACCCACCATGAAGGTTTGCCTTTAGGAGAAGCCAGACACAAACCAGAAAGTTGCAAGCTTACGTATCGACTGTGGGACACCACCAGATTAGATGAACGACTGGGAAAAGGCCCAAAAGGGTTTGGTATCCCCTGAGGCCTGGACTGGGCTTCAAACACACTGCAGAGCATGGCCAGCGTCTGCACATCCCGGAGCTGGCAGTAATGAGCCAACCTGGAGAGGAAGAGGCGAGAGAGAAAACAAGTCAACAGAAGAGATGGAGGAAGGATGCTAGCACCATCATGGCGGTTGTTGCCATAGAAATAGGGAGGAGAAAGGAAAGTGAGCTATTAAATAAGGAAAAGAGGATGCTCAGTTCCTCCTCAAAAACCCTTGTCAGGTACCAGGGCTTTCTATAGATCCAGAGCTTGATCTACTTGGAGTTTGGCTAAATCTGCTTTGGAATAAAATATATCAAAGATTACAGATGACCTAGAATACTGATCTGAAAGCTTGTAGCTGGCACCAGGCACGGGCTCTGACTGGAACAAAGCTTTTCCAAGCACTAAGCAGACTAAGGTGACATCTGAGTGAGGACATCCCAAGAGGGGGAGTCAGGAAAGTGAGCTATTAAACAAGAACAAGGAACAGCTTCACTTGTAGGTACTCACATCCTCTCTGCCCCTTTTAGGACCACTGGGCTAGAATGTGAGGTAGGGACCGGGGGGCTTGGCCTTTGCGATGGAATAATATTGATACTTTCCTACCGAGCAATGTCTAATGTTTTTTAAGGTGCTTCACGCTCACTATCCTAAGTGAGTCTTACATGAAATGTGAACAAGCGTTATCATCCCTGAGTTATTCGGAGGTAACTCAAGTGTGAGCACATGTTGTCCCAGGTCTGGCCTCAACCAGTAACTAAGCAAATCTTCCCTTAAAAAAAAGCAGAGATTTTCTGCTTCTCTCTCAGGACCTGGGCCTCACTGTTACGGAGATCCAAGAGGCTTACCTGGTTGTAAACCATGTGGCATGTTTTATTTCTAGTATGCCATATTCAGTGCAATAAACCAAAAACAAATTCAATGTTTTCCTAAACTGCAGAGCATGGCCAGGGTGAAAGCATAATGGCCCCTGGAAAACATGAAACCCACTGTGCAATTCTTCAATCTGTTCTTGGGGCGAAGCTCCACAGCACCCACAAAACTGACCATCTCAAGAGCTCAAACTCCTGTGTTCGGACTGACGTCACTCATGGGCTTACGCTTCAAAAGGACTCATGAGTCTCAAATCCTTGTGAGAGATGACAAATATTGCATAATTCCTTCTGCTATAAAAAGTTAGTTGGGCTAAAACCGGTTTGGCTCAGTGGATAGAGCATCAGCCTGCGGACTGAAGGGTCCCAGGTTCAATTCCGGTCAAGGACATGTACCTTGGTTGCGAGTACATCCCCAGTAGGGGGTGTGCAGGAGGCAGCTGATCGATGACTCTCTCTCATCGATGTTTCTAACTCTCTATTTCTCTTCCTTCCTCTCTGTAAAAAATCAAATCAATAAAATATATTAAAAAAAAAAAAAAGTTAGTTGGCACAGAATTATTGCAGCACCAAAAGGAGAGCTCTTGCTTCCTCCACCTCTCGCTCCTCGGGCCTCTGCACTTTCCTCGTAGACAACAAGTTTGAAAGTGTTGACAGACCTAAAATTTACGTCACTCTTTTCCTCACTTTCAGCTCTCAAAACCTACAGTGACTCCAGCAGCTGCCGCCCGAAGGGATGCCGAGCCCAGGGTGTTTCCAAATCTGGATCAGACTTCGGACCAAGGCAAAGATCTGTAGCTACTGTAGCCAGCGACCAAACCTGGACAAACCAAGAGAAACACGCAAACTCAGACTGGTGAGGACAGCAACAGGAAGCATGAGCGCATCCCATCTCTCCTCCCCGTACGTCCCGCCCTTGCTCCTCTGAGAGCTGCAAAGCTGAAAGCTTACAGAAACACAGAATTGTAGGCCAGTGTGGCTCAGTGGTTGTGTCAACCCATGGCCAGGAGGTCACGGTTTGATTCCCAGTCAGGGCACGTGCCCAAGTTGTGGGCTCAATCCCTAGTGTGGGGCATGCAGGAGGCAACCAATCAATGATTCTCTCTCATCATTCATTGATGTTTCTCTCTCTCCCTCTCTGAAATCAATAAAAATATTTTTTAAAATACACTTTAGGAGGTAATACTTCCTCAGAGAATTTTTTTCAGAGCATGAACATTGGGTCTGCCTTAGCACTCACTGCATTTACCAATCTTCCCACCAACCCTATGAGGTAATTATTCTTATGGTTCCGATTTCACAAATACAGGGGGGGGGGGGGAAGGCAAAAGTGACTTACAGTTGTTTGTATGGAAAATTATACAATAATTAATAAATAATACAAGAATAAGCTGTGTTTTACAGTTTCACAACTGTAAAACTACTTTTACCCCACCTAGATACAGAGGCTGAGAGAGTCCGGGATTACATCTCTACGGTGATGAGTTACACCTGTGCCTCCTGTTATACATTCCATAATGTTTCTACTTCTTTATTTGGCTTCTTCACGGGACTTTAGGTAGCTAAATTCTTATAGAAATAGATCATATCCACCTAACAGGGTTTGGGCAAAAACTTTACAGTATTTATTAGGAGACAAATGGAAATCCTAGGGGTTTTCTACAAATAGAAATCGAGGGAAGGCCTTAGCTCGGGTCATTTGGAGGGTTATAAGGGGGAAAAACTGAGTGGACAGGACAACAGCTAGTCGTTTCCATTGCTCAATCTAATCCTCGCACTAAGGAATAAAGGTGCAACAGAGACAGAGTAGATTAGTGGTTGCCTAGGGCTGGGTGAGGGAGAAGGATTGAGAGCTAGGGTAATGAAAATGTTCTGAAAGTATATGTTGTGATGGTTGCAAAACTCTGTGACTATACTAAAAGTCATTAGATAGTATGTTTTAAATGGTGAATCACCTGGTATATGAACTATACTCTCAATAAAGTTAAAAAACAATAAAGGAGCAGCTTGCTTTAATATACTGATGTGCTCCTGCAAAAATTTTTAAGATCATATTGTATTTTAAAACTGAACGTGTCTATTCTAAAGAAATGCTTTTTAAAGTAAAAAAGAACACAGAACTGAGAATATAAATGGTAAAGATACAGGTACCTAAAACTGGTATGCAACCATCACCATAGTACTACTAGTAAAACAGAAAAGAGATGCAATAAAAAATAGTTAGCAAAAGCTTTAGGATCCTCTCAACTAAGCTCTATTAAGAAAAGCATCCAAGGGATTTAGAAAGCTACTTTGTCCCGTAGTTGGCAAAGAAAATGGGAGAGAAGCTGAAAAAGAGGAGACACCTTGAAATATCACTAAACCACAACTGCAAAGTGAAGACACCCTTCTGAGGGAGAGGGGGGAATCCAGATTCCAGCAAAGGGGATGGACATACCTGGACAAGATCCTTCCTTCCGACAAGCAAGGCAGAAGTGGCGTTCTTCTGACACGTTTCTTGAATATCGTTTACATTTAATCTGAAATGTAAAAAGAATCAAAGAGTTCCTTTCTGATCTAACTTCCTAAGTCAATTACTCCTTGTTTAATAAGCAGACTGAAAATCACCTCTGTGGTGGTCACTAAAGATCCCTTTGCATGTAAGAAGAAAATGCTTAGCTAGCAGCTGAGGTTATGCTGTGGGCTGAGGCCTGGGGAAGGTGAAATCGCTCACCTCTGAAGCCAGAGGAGGAGGCCAGACTCAAAAACCAATCTGCTGGCCTAGCCAGGTGGCTCAGTGGGTTAGAGCATTGTCCCGATACGCCAAGGCTGTGTGTCAATTCCTGCTCAGGGCACATACAATAACCAGCCAATGAATGTGTAGCTAAGTGAGACAACAAATCTCTCCCTCTCTCTCTCTCAAGTCGGGGAGGAGTGGGGTGGTGGGGGTGGGGAGGTGGGGGGAAGAGACACCGTTGCTAACCTGCTTAGCTACGAAGTTCCCCAGACTTGAGAGTTGACTAAAAATGGATTGAAAGACATACAACACTACAGTTTCTAACACAGAGAGTGGTATGCTGTGCATATACTACAAAATGAATATTTCTGTCACGTGTTCAGGCTCGGAAGAAAGGGAAGCAGAGGCCAAAACCGGTTTGGCTCAGTGATAGAGCGTCGGTCTGCAGACTGAAAGGTCCCGAGTTCGATTCCGGTCAGGGGCATGTACATTGATTGCGGGCACATCCCCGGTGGGGGGGTGTGCAAGAGGCAGCCGCTCGATGTTTCTCTCTCATTGACATTTCTAGCTCTCTATCCCTCTCTCTTCCTCTATGTAAAAAATAAATAAAATGTATTTTTTTTAAAAAAAAAGAAAGAAAGGGAAGCAGAAGCCAGCCTCCGTATGTTTGTCACTCAACTCCCTCCTCTCTTCAGCCAAAGTGGCTCTGCTCCATCTGTTTTCCTGATTGGGTTTGGGAGGCAGAACTCTGAGACTGCTCCCGACATTTCTGGCCCCTGTTATAAGTATTTTCTAAGTTCCTCCCTTTAAGTGGGGTGAGTCCAGTGAATACTGAGGGGATGTCACTCCCACAATTAGGTTATTGCCAATCAGCTGACTATGAATTGGCCAAAGGGAGATTACCCTGAGTGAGCCTGACCTACTCAGGTGAAGTGACAGCGAGACGCTCCTGCTGGTCTCGAACAAGGTGCAACTCACCTCGCTTAACGGCTGCCAGAAACCGAATTCTGTGCCAACCTGCATGACCGGGAGAGGACCCTGAGCATCAGTCAGGCACGCCGTCTGGTCACCCCATGACTGCAGCCTGCTGAGACCTGGGCAAGGACCCCCCAGCTGGGCCATGCCCAGGCTCCTGACTAGGGAAACTGTGAGGTAGCCGAAACCGGTTTGGCTCAGTGGTAGAGCATCGGTCTGCGGACTGAAAGGTCCCAGGTTCGATTCCGGTCAAGGGCATGTACCTTGGTTGCGGGCACATCCCACATAGGGGTTGTGCAAGAGGCAGCTGGTCGGTGTTTCTCTGTCATCGACGTTTCTAGCTCTCTATCTCTCTCCCTTCCTCTCTGTAAGAAAAATTAATGAAATATATTAAAAAAATAATAAATAAATAAAGTAAAAAAAAGAAACTGTGAAGTAATGAGTGTATGTTGTTTTAAGCCACCAAGTTTGTCGGAATTTGTTATGCAATAATAGGGAGCTAATATGCTGGGCGACTCCTACAACTGCTTTTGAAGAAAGGGTTCCAATACTTAAAAAATAAAAATGGGGGAAGGGGACCCTTTGATAATCATGACTAAATGATAGGCTGGCACACTTAAAACCTCGAACTCACATGTACAGCTCTCCCAGGGACTTGTGAACAGGAAGGAGGCACGCAATATCCTGGATGACCACTTTCCCAGCAGCCTTGATTGGTCGGTTGCCAGAGTCTGATCCCTCGCGCTTGCTTTTCCATCTCCTTGATTTCTGGGGAGGGGGGATGAAAATATGTCACTAATGGGGACTTTGCTGAGTGGAAACCTCTAGTTGCAGAGCACATCATTGTTGGGTCATTGGTAATTCGCAGAGACTTTGCATTACAACATCATGCCCCCAATTATATGAATCAGCATCTATAGGAAATGAAAGGATAACAAAGGGCATGGAGCTCTTGATCCAAAATCCTAACAGGAGAACAAGCACCCACTGCAGAGCTGTGCTCAAAGATAGATACCTTGAAGCCAGAATTTTTAAAATAAGGAAGAAAAAGAACAGCAGGTAAAGAAGTTAGTAAAGACCACAAAAATGTGGGAAAAGAGCAACTTTTAAGGCTGGGTTCAGCCCTAGGTTCTAAGTTGGTGTATTTTTTTTTTTCCCTCTAAGAAAGTTTTAATAGGATCTGTTGAGAATTTAATCCAGTGTAGGCTCTACAAATTTTTAATCTATGGCAGGCAGGCAGACAGAAAAACTTAGCAGCTCAAGGAGAATTACCTTGTTTTTCCTGGCAGACGTGAACTATTTCTAAAAGTGATCATTTTTAGAATGTCAAAAATGCTTGGGCAGAGGGACATGAGTAATGGACATGGAAGATCATGAGCAACCATCTTATTTCCCCAGAGCCTCACTACTAATGGCTATGTAGGAGCCTGGCTGTGGGAAATGAGAGATATCTGAGAAAATGGGAATTATTAGAGAGCAGCACCATCTGGTATCTTCACAATGACAGCCCACCAAGGGAGTGATATTCTATTTCGTGTTATTGCCAGAAATTAAAAAGGGGGCCACCAAAGTGACTCAGCTAAGGAGGAAGAAGGGAGACATATTTATTAACAAAGGGTGCAAAAGGAGCCTTTCTGAAAGAGCCTGCCATTTGGAATCAGAAAACCAAGGTTTATTGGCCTTTTTGCCACGTGTACTGGTTCAAGGTGACCCTGGGCGAATTGCTTATTTGCTGTGAATTTAATCTCATGCTAGTCTCCTTTCATTCACGGATGGCTCGGGACGAGCTCTGTTATTCCACTCTCCCAAGGTTAATACGGGCACAATGAAAAGTGAGCAAGCACTCTGTAGATTCAAAGAGCACAATTTTAAGATCTATAATTTTTATGAATGCGAATAAACCTTCAGAAATGTAACTGGATCGTTTTTAGATCACTCACAAATTAATTTTCCACAAGTGATTTTTATACAATCACCCTTCCATAAGTTAGCCAAGGTCTATACTAGGACATCTCTGAACCCTGATGGCCCGTCTAACCCCAAAGTTGCCCAATCATGTAACTTCCTATGGGGTTAGTAAGTGTTATGGACCTACTAAATCCAGGACACCTGGACTTAGTTCATGGACAGCAAATGAAAAAGATTAGCTGGAATACTTGGGATTGCTTATCGTAACTGGTAAATATAGAGGCTACATTATCATTTTGGACCTTAACCCATTTGCTCTGAAGAAGCAGTTCAGTTACTGTTTACTGTTTACCCGTACACAAGACAGTACTCTGCAACACAAGAGGAAGCTCAATCTATCATTGCGGGGTAGCCCTTCAATTCTCTGCTGGCCCTCGTTATTGCCAAAATTAGAACTGTGTGAGTATTCACAAAAAATGCTACCATTTTTAGCCACAAATATCCTGACGTGGGTGCAAGGGGAGAATGTGCTAAAGAGCAGAGAACCTGTCAGAATGGACTGGAGCCAGGCAGTGTGAACCAACGCAGACGGTGTCGTCATGCCTGCCTACTGCTATGGTATGACTGGTTTTCCTAGGGAGGGTGGTTTGGCCGAGACAGGAACACCACAATGTGGGTAAGCAGAAAAGGGAGAGCATAAGTACACCTACTCACTTCACTGTGATTTTCATCTAGGCTTCCAGGAGTTTAAAAATCCCAGGAAATGACAAACCCACAGGCCCCACGGCCTCACAGGAGATAGAAGGTACTGGGAAGGAAGGGAGGGAGATGGAGAAGGAGGGAGGGAGAGAGAGAGAGAAGGAGGGAGGGAGGGAGGGAGGGAGAGAGGGAGAAAGGAAGGGAGGGAGGGAGGGAAGGAGGGAGGGAGGGAGGGAAATAGGGAGGGAGAGAAGGAGAGAGTATATCTACACTAAAAAGATTAGACAAAGTAGGGAGAATGATCCATCTAATTTGGTCCTCAGGTTGTTTAGAAGGCCTCTAAAACAGTTCCAGGCAGTCACTTTGGTTCCTCATTATAAAGAGGAATGAGAGACACTTGAAACATTGAGCAATGAACCAGTTCTGTTCAACTAAACCTGGGAAACAAATGGAAGCTCACGAGGGATGTGGCCTATAGCTTTCAGACCACAGTGAAAACCACCACAATTCCCTGCCTTTCTAAGCAAACCCAAATGAAAAGATAATATTAAGACCTAACGGATTTGGCTCAGTGGCTAGAACGTCAGCATGCAGACTGAAGGGTCCCGGGTTCGATTCCAGTCAAGGGCATGTACCTTGGCTGCAGGCACATCCCCGGTGGGGAGTGTGTAAGAGGCAGCTGGTCGATGTCTCTCACTCATCGATGTTTCTATCTAGTTCTCTATCCCTCTTTCTTCCTCTCTGTAAAAAAATCAATGAAATATATTTTTTTGGGGGGGGGAAAGACCCATGTGCCCATAGTGGTTCATTTGCAAATAGACTAGCTCACTTTAAAATGTTTTTCCTACCAGACTTGACTATTTCTAGACTGTCAAAGAGACCTGTAGAGGGACATGGGTAACAGAAAGGGAAGATCATGAACAATTATCTTACTTCTCAGAGCCTGTCTGCAAACGGCTACACCGGAGCCCGTAGGTGGGAAAACATCTAACCTGGGACTGAAAGGCCAGCCTGTCGGGACTGACGTTATCTCCCGCTACGACGGCTCCCGCCATGCGAGCGTGAGCCTCACCACGGTGCTCACAGCGGGGCTGCTGCCTCCGCCACTCAGGGCCACACTCATAGGAGCTGACATCTGAACACAGGCCAGTCAGGCTGCTAGGCCCGTATTTGTTCATCTGTCTTAGAGAGCCTGCAACCAAGGTATGTGCCCTTGACCGGAACCAGGAACCCAGGACCCTTCGGTTCACAGGCCAACGTTCTATCCACTGAGCCAACTGGCTAGGGCAACAGTTACTTTTTAAATTTGTTGATTGGTGGTTTTAACATACGAAATACCCCCACTTCCTGCGACAGGGGTCACTCAGTAATCCTGTCCAGTGGCCAATTCCCCGGGGAGTCAGATAAAACAAGGCTGCTAATTGAAGACAAGCTAAATCTCAAATCCTTGCTGCTCCCTAACAAGCATGGACCATTTCTCAGGGTGTCTCTTTTAGAGCTTTGATAACTAAAAGGGTTCATATTCCATCCACATTTCCCCAAGACTTCCTTTCCCCTTGATATCTAGTGGCAATTTTAGGAGTCTCTCTTATCTATGCTACTGTCAGGTGACGACAGGCAAAGAACCATGACACACCAGCCTGAGTATGGTTGATCTTTCCAGGGGAGGGGAGGACCCCTGTGGCCCACATGCCCTCTAAACCTCCTGCATTGCTCCAGTCCCACTCTGACGGCTAAAACATGGATACTTCTCTGTGCGGTAAAATCAGTACTCTGGGAGGCAAAGGACTCTGCATGTCTCTTTAAGTCTTCTCAATGCCCCATCAAGAGAAAATGCCCCTTCCCACAGATTATGAGCAGGGATTGAGGGGAGAGGCAAAGCAAGACAGACAAACTATCACATAACGAGCACCAGGGTGCTCCTCTGAACATACCGAGAAGGTGTTCACGGAATCATGGGAAAGAGGACGGAGAGGGAAGGAGTTGGGTGGGAGGAAGCGGGAGGGAGGCATTGGTGCAAATAGCACTGAATGACAACCAACAGCCAGCTTGCGACTGTACCACCAGTGTTACTGCTACAACCGGAGGCAACATGGATGTCAATAAATGGGTAAAATGTAAAAACAGCCCAAGAATAAGCCACCAACTGCTTCGCAGCAACCCCATCAACAGTGCATAATCAGCAGAGTGGGCAGGGAGTCCCGGTTAAATAGCAGCAGGGGGCTGCTGGGAAAGCCAGGGGAAGTCAGCAGTGGGTTGGCTGGGACAGGCCTTTGGAGGAGGTGGCCGTGCAGGCGGCTCCACCTGCAAATTGCCGCCCTGCGGTTCTGCTAGTCAGGGCTCCTGATTTCAACTGGTTTTTATGTGAAAAGGCTATAGAACTACCCCCTTGAGTATTTCTTACACCAAATGAAATTTAAGCTAACGCCCCAAGGCTGCCTTGCACAGCCTGAGGTCACCATGGCACTACTGACTGGTAAAGGGGGCCGGACAGGAAGACAGAGAGGGGAAATGGGCAATAGGAGTGAGGAAGAAAGGAAGGAAAGGAAGAGAGGATGTCCGGGTATGACTGTCAATGCAAAAACTGAGGACATTGGGGGGAAATTTGTTCCAGGAAATTTCCAAAAAATAAAAGCTAGCTTATGTGTCATGTCAGTGGATGAGATGGGCACTTTCCTCTTTGAATTACACCGAGGCGATAAAAACAGACACAAGGGTGGGAGCCCCTTATAACTTCCTCTGCTTCCCAATGCCAAAGGTAGGCTCTGAAAGCTCTGTGAGATTTCACAAACGCTCCAAATGAAATCAGGTAGCTGAAGGCTTACAATCGGGGTTCTTTCCAAGAAACCCAGTATTGAGCTCTCTTTTCAAAGAAGTTCATTCACAGTCCTTAACGGTATTGGTATTCGCCCGTTTGAAACTGTTAGGGAACCAGGAGGCAGTCCTCAGCACCCGACTCCCAGGAATGAGAACTTATGGTTGCTGATCCTGACACCCAGCCAGCCTGTCATTTCAGGTTCCTCAAAGCCAGGCAGGTGGCATTTTATTCTTGGGCCTTTGGGCAGAGACAGGATTAGTCAAGGAGAGCATTTGCACAGCGCACAGTACCGGGAAGTCGTTAATTGCTTGTATGGACCAACGTCGCCGGGCAGAGCGAGGAGACATCTGTGTGTGAAAACGTTACACCCAGGAGGAGGGAAGAAAAACACCGAGAAAATTAAAAGGGAAAAAATATAGAATAAAATGAGAGCTTCCCACACAACTGATGGATTAAATGATACCATAATATTCTACAAAATCAGGATTGAAATGCTACAAAATCTGAACTGAAATACAGCGGTTGGATGGATTCCCTCTCCTCCCACCCAACCCATCACTCTCCAAACCCAGCTTCAATGTCATTGTTCTTCAGCCCAAAACACATTTCAGCATATAAGGAGCTGATGTCCACACCGCTCTGACAAAGAAACTACGACCAAAGGAACTAACGAGGGTTAGGATCCTAGGGCCACCGGGGGACTCTGCTTACCCTTTCAGGAGCATGTGTATGTGCGAGAATATCCCCATTCCTAAAAAGGAAGGAGTTCTTCCATACACTCAATACCACATTTTTTTTTTGGGTGCGTAGCTAAAGGGCATTGGAGAAACTGGAAACCTTGACCTTGGGACCGCGGGACTATTTTTAGAGTGATGCCATGGGAAGCGAGAGCCCCAGAGGAATGCAGGGAAGAGGGAGCTAAGGCTGAGGACTGACACTCTTAAGGGCACTCTCCCTAACGACATGAGCATCAGGGTGAAACCGGGAGCATACACACTGTTTACGGAGATCAGAAATTGTTCTAGCCACTTCGCAACCTCCCCAGTTATTTGCTTTAGAGCTATTTTCATAACATAAACAAGCAAATGTGGGAGGTTGCAGAAATTTTTTTTCTCTAATTTGCATATATTTGAATTTTTCCATTTAAAAAATTCTTTTTTTAAATATTTTTTTTATTAAATTATTATCTGTGTATATATTTTAACATTGCCCCCACAGGTTGCAGAAATTTTTTCATGTTTATAGGGTAAAGCCTAATGTTTCTCATAAGCTCTGGGCTTTCCATAGAATAAGTAATATTTCATCAACTATTAATAGTTAGCCCAGTTACCAAATGAATGTTAGCAGCACTCTGTGTTTTCTAACTTCCTATAAAAAGTATCTCACAGCCTGGCTGGTGTGGCTCAGCCGTTGAGCGTCAACCTATGAACTAGAAGGTCATGGTTTATTTCCAGTCGGGGCACATGCCCAGATTTCAAGCTCAATCCCTGGTGGGGGGCATGCCGGAGGCAGCCAATTAATGATTCTCTCATCATTGGTATTTCTATCTCCCTCTCCCTTCCTTTCTGAAATCAATTAAAAAATATATATATATATATTTTAAATGTCTCACTTTTTTTAATTTTTAGGAGCAACCTTGGAATTCCATCTGGAGAACATTTGGCTGAATAGAACATAGTGGTGAGATTCAGTGGCTAAAGGTCAACCTGTAAACCAGGTCACAGTTCCATTCCCGGTCAGGGCACACGCCTGGGTTGTGGGCTTGGACCCCAGGAGAGGGAGGGCAGGAGCAGCTGATCAATGATTCTCTCTCACCGTTGATGTTTCTATTTCTCCCTCTCCCTCCCTTTTCCTCTTTAAAATTAATAAAAATATTTTTAAATGCCTTTTCAAGATCTCAGGGATAGAAATCTAAAAAAGAATAGAAATATGTAGACGAAAGATCTGGGATGAAAATAAAAACACAAAAATTTAGTAAAATGGAATCATTTCCAGAACCAAAGTAATGATAGTGCTATTATTTGCCCCAAGAAACTAGACACCCGAGAATCAGAAAATACTCCTTAAGGCACAGAACCGTATTGCTGTCCATAAAGAAGATAAGAAGCCCGATGGACAATATCATGGCTGTATCTCATTTCTTTAATCCTCCCCCTTTGTCCATGTAGGGATGGACATGAACAAGCTTTAAGGAGAGATGAATTTATTTCAGATTCATCACAAAATAACTGACTTGCTCATTTTAACATATTATGTTGAACCAACTAAAATTTTTCTTTAAGGTCAAAAATGGCCAAATAGCACTCATTTCATATGTTTTAGCCTAATAATTACTTTATGTCATCCATTGAAATGTGCCTTCCTTCCCTAGGGATTCTGAGGTTTTTGTAATTTTCTATTTCCTGGCTGGTATGACTATTAATTCACTGAATTAGATGTTTATGATTTGTGAACTTTCCTGTACATAGGTTATATAGCAATGTAAAAGTTTCATATACAATTATAATAAAAGGGTCTCTCCCATTTTACTTGCTCACTATCTGAAATAAAACTGAAAGACACTGATTATGTGGGATTTCACAGCCCATTTTCTATAGAGAAGCAGCACAGTGGGAATGACCCCAAACTGAAATACCACAGTCCTTCCTTTGGTCCCTCTCTGATTGTGCTGTTTGTAGTAAGAGCGGCCAGACCACCCAACACATGAGTGTGGGCATTACAAATGCTTCCACATCAGGAGAGATCCCAACTGGGAACTGCAGTTACTTTGACTCAACATGGCCTTTACACACTGTCAGAGTCAAAAGTGCTAGTCTGTGTGTTTTGCCCAATCCGAATCTAAGCATGAGCAGCACATGACATGATTCAACTAAAAGATCTCTTCAACCTGGCTCTGATGCTAAAGAAAACTCCCATGTTTATCCAACCATGATGTCAATTAAAAAGTGCCTTAGTGCCGAAACCAGTTAGGCTCAGTGGATAGGGCGTCGGCCTGCGGACTGGAAGGTCTCAGGCTAGATTCCGGTCAAGGGCATGTACCTTGGTTGTGGGGTGTGCAAGAGGCAGCTGATCGATGATTTTCTCTCATCGATGTTTCTAACTCTCTATCCCTCTCTCTTCCTCTCCGTAAAAAATCAATAAAAAAAATATATTTTAAAAAATGCCTTAGTTCCAACCAGTTTATCAGATCATCTAGGCAGCTACCAGCTAGCTTGCATTTAAAATAATTTTTTTAATGTAAAAAATTTGGAAAGATATGGCGTCCCAAGAAGGTCTGTGACAGCCAGGGCGATTCATTCCAGCAGAGATGTGACGTAAATTGGCCAGAAAGGCAACAACAAAAATCATGGTCCCCGTTCCACTGAATGGTTTTGCTCGAGTCTGGTCTTGTCTCAAGCATATCAGTTCCTGCCACTCGTTTCCGATGACAAAGTCAGAGACAGCCAACTATCAGTGAGAACCAGGAATGACACCTCTAGCACTTGCTAGAAATTGGTTCATTTTAAATAATCCAATTTAAAAAGTTTTAATTATAGTCGATCCATCATTTCCTCATTAGTGGAGGATAAACAGCAAAGAATCCCTTTGGATTGAGTTTGTGAGAGTTCAGTGGTAACTCTGTTTAAAACATCGTGTCAATTAAAAGCTGGTTTAAACCAGACTCTCAATCTGACAAGAAAGAGTTCTCAGAGTCCTTCCTACGCTCTGCCAACTCTCTCTACATTGTCGTCACTGAAGGCTTCTGACAGCTTAATAGCTACTTTAGGGACGATGAGTTCCTTAAGAATTAAGGAACATAAGGCCAGGTTCAAGTGATTTTTTTATATAAACTGGTCCACTCAAATGGGTACTTCAGTGGAGACTTAGGAAAACTATAAAACCTCTTAGAAATTAACTTTAAAACTTCTCACAGATATGAAGTTGCAAATACAGTAAGATACCCATCCCTCAGAATACCCCTTAATTTGTTGAACATCAGAATACCAAGGAAGATCTGAAGCTCAATTATTCTATCTGAAAGAAGAATCAACTTAGTGAATGGGGATTACAAGAATAGGGTTGAGTGGGAGATCCTCCCAGATACATTTTTAGTAGGTAAAGCCAATGGGAAGGCACAAAACAATGGTCTTCCTTTAGCAAACTACTTATGACAGTGAAAGTCTACGGGGGATTGCCAGTTTAGCTGCTGTGCGTGGCAAGCAGGAAGACAAAGAACAAGAATCAGGGAAGGGATAGGAATGAAAGGCCGAGGCTCTGCTGCTTACCCGCTCCTTGTAGTAGAAGGAGCTGACGGAGACCTGCTCTTTCTCACTGCGAGTGGGGCTCCCACTGTATAAACGAAGGTTCCCAGGAGCCTCTGTGCGGATCTTCATTGGCGCGATCAAACCAGTGTGATAAGCAGACAAGGCCGAGAGAGATCTGTGGTTGGAAAAAACAGCATTATCCATACTGGCTTCAATCTTTCCATCTTCTTAAGCAGTGCCGTTCTTAGCATTTGAGGAAACCAAGAGGAAAAGATGGATAAAATGGGGAGGAAATAGAAACTCTCCAAAAATGAACTAAATAGAACTTTCAGAACTGAAAAACACCTTATCTGCAGAAGAAGCAGAGAATGTTTCTGCTTACATACATAGAAAATTCAAAGGACTTTATAAATTACTAAAACTAATAAGTGAGTTTAGATACAAGGCCAATCTATAAAAATCTACTACGACTGGCAGGCTGGTGTTGTTCAGTGGTTAGAATGTTTACATGCACACCGAAGGGTCTTGGGTTTGATTCCCGGTCAAGGACATATACCTGGGTTGCAGGTTCAAGCCCCAGCCCATTGGAGCACATGCAGGAAGCAACCAATCCATGTCTCTCTCCCACATCCATCTTTCTCTCTCTGTTTCCCCTTCCTTCCCTGAAAAAAATATCCTTGGGTGAGGATTAACAAAACAAATCAAAAAAGAAATCGACTGTTTTTCTATATATTAGACACAAATATTTAGAAAATAAATATATTTTTTAAAAATATATTTTATTGATTTTGTACAGAGAGGAAGTGAGACAGATAGAGAATTAGAAACATCGATGAGAGAGAGTCATCGATCAGCTGCCTCTTGCACACCCCCTACTGGGGATATGCCCGCAACCAAGGTACATGCCCTTGACCGGAATCAAACCCGGGTCCTTCAGTCCCCAAGCCGACGCTCTATCCATTGAGCCAAACCAGTTTCGGCAGAAAATAAATATTTTTAAAATTTCATTTACAATAGCATCAAAACACATCAAATACCTAGGAACAAACTTAATGGAAAAAAATGTGCATTGAAAACACAAAATATTACAGAGATAGACTCATAGCTAGAGAGCAGGCTGACAGCTCTGAGGGGAGTTGGGGGTTGGAGAGATTGAGCAAAAAAGAGAAACAACTCTTGGACATGGACAGCAGTGTGATGATTTTTGGGGGTAGAAGGGTTGGGGGAGGTGGAGAAGGATACAGGGGGGATAAATGGTTTTAAAAAAATAAAGGAAATATAAAACGTTGCTAAAAGAAATTAAAGACCCAAAACAACAGAGAAGTATACCAAGTTCGTGGATTGGAAGATTACAAATTATTAAGATAACAATTTCTTGCCGAAACCAGTTTGGCTCAGTAGAAAGAGCTTCGGCCTGCGGACTCAAGGGTCCCAGGTTCGATTCTAGTCAAGGGCATGTACCTTGGTTGCGGGCACATCCCTGATGGGGATGTGCAGGAGGCAGCTTATCGATGTTTCTCTCTCATCGATGTTTCTAGCTTTCTATCTCTCTCCCTTCCTCTCTGTAAAAAATCAATAAAATACATTAAAAAAAAAAGATAACAATTTCCTCCAAAGTGATTGACAGAGTCGATACAATTCCAATCAAGATTTGAGCTTTATGAGAGAAAACAATAAGCTGATTGCATCTTTTATAGAAATGTAAGATAGCCAAAACAATCCTGAATAAAAATAATACACTTGGAGGATTCACACTATCAGACTGGAAACTTACTACGTAAAGCTACATTAAGAGTCTAGTGTTGGCGTAAGGAGAGACCAATAGATTAAGGGGAAATACATCCACAAACACACGACCAATTAATTTTCAACAAGATTATCACAGATTGAGAAAAGAAAAATCTTTTCTATAAATGGTGCTGGAACAATGAAATATTTCCACTAGAAAACAAACAAAAAAAAAAAACTGACTCCTACTTCATCTCATACACAAAATTAATTTGAAATTGATTACAGACTTTTAATAAGGAATTTTAAACTACACTCTCTTGAAAGAAAACACATAGTTTCATGACCTTGGGATAAGCAAAGATTATTTTAGACAGGACACAAAAGCACCAACTGTAGAATTTAAAAAGTGATGGCACAGACTTCATCAAAATTAAAAAATGCTGTTTATCAATAATCACTAAGGAGGGAGAAAACAAACCACAGATTAGAAATCAATACATCTAGCAAAGGATTTGCAACCAAAATAAAAACTACCACAGATAAATAATAGAAACAGTCCAAAAACTGGGGAAAATAAAAGCACATCATAAAAGATACCCAAATGGTCAACTAGCACACAAAAGTGGTTCAACATCATCAGTCATCGCGAGAGTTGTGCACATTAAAACCGTAATACTGCACACCCACCACAATGGCTGAAGTAAAACAACCGAAAAGGTGAAGTTTTGGGGAGGATGTGGAGCAACCAGAACTCTGAAACATTGCTGGCAAAGAGTATAAAACGGTACAAACACTGGGAACAGACTTTTTGGCAATTCTAATAAAATTAAAGATAAACCTATGTTTATGACCCAGGGATTTGACTCCTTGGGTAGAGAAATTAATACGCACATCCGTAGGAAGACTTGTATTTGTAGGTCTATATAAAATAGCCCCAAACTGGAAATTTTCCAATGTTGATCAATAGGAGTAGGAATTAACTGTTTTATTTTCGTACAATGAACTTATGGATACATGCAAAAATGAGAATCAATTTAAAAAACATTAAGTTCAGCGAAATAAGCCAGTCATAAAATAGTACATGTTGCATGAATCTATTTAGGTGAAATTCAAACACAGGCAAAACTCAACTACAATGACGGCAGTCAGAAGAGTGGTTTCCACTGGGCACAGGGACCAGGGAGCTTTTCGGGTGAGGGCAATGCGCTGGTTCTTGATTTGGGTGCTGGTCAATAAAATACTGCTAGTATGAAAAACATTCTAATTAGGAACATTTCCCCTCTGATCCAAAGTTCAGATCCAGATATCCTTGCTTTTCTTAGAGAGGATGTGATTGTTTTCTAGTCGAACCTTTCAAATAAGGAACCAGATAACATAGGGTCTCTAGCTCTTAACTCCTAGTTTTTGTGGGACCAGTGTCTCATCGGCCTGGATTACTGAGGAGATTGGCAAACTCCCAGGACAGCAGAGGCATCTGCTCACGCACCTGATTCAATCTTCTTCCTTTCTTGTTAGCTCAGCTATTCATTCATAAGTATGCTAATATGTTACACCAATGTATCCAGGTGTTTGTAGCAGTAGGATTTAGAAGTTATGGTCATCACACTGTAGAACCAGAAGTCTATGGTATACAACATATTTAAGTTTTAAAACCAGTAGTATGCCCTAGCTGGTTTGGCTCAATGGATAGAGCATCAGACTGCGGACTGAAGGGTCCCAGGTTCAATTCCAGACAAGGGCATATGCCTGGGGTTCGGGCTCGATCCCTAGTAGGGGGTGTGCAGGAGGCAGCCAATCAATGATTCTCTCTCATCATTAATGTTTCTATCGCTCTCTCCCTCTCCCTTCCTCTCTAAAATCAATAAAATAGTCAAAATCAGTTTGGCTCAGTGGATAGAGCGTCAGCCTGCGGACTGAAGGGTCCCAGGTTCGATTCCGGTCAAGGGCATGTACCTTGGTTGCAGGCAGAGCCCCAGTGTGGGGTGTGCAGGAGGCAACTGATCGATGATTCTCTCTCATTGATGTTTCTAATTCTCTATCCCTCTCTCTTCCTCTCTGTAAAAAATCAATAAAATATATTTAAAATTAATTAGTTAATTAAAATAAAATATACTTAAAAAAAAAAACAACAGTAGTAGGGGGATGTTGTGTGAGTGGGCAGGAGGAGTGCACCAAAACTCGATACCTTCCATCCAATTTTGCTATGAATCTAAAATTGCTCTAAATGATAAAGTTTATTAATTAAGAAAAAAACTTTACAATATAATCCAGCAAATCCATTCCTAGCTAATACCCAAGAACTGTGAAAACGTATGTTCACACAAAAGCTTGTATACAAATGTTCATAGCAGCATTATTCATAATAGCCAAAAAAGTAGAAATAACACAAATGCCCACTGACTGATGAATGAATAAATAAAATGTGGAGCATATACTGGTATATATATGATCCTCTAAACATTACACCAAATGAAAGAAGCCAGTCACAAAGGAAACAAAGGACCACATACTATATGATTTCATTTATATGAAATGTCCAGAATAGGCACATTTATAGGGAGAAAGTAGATTAGAGTTTGGAAGAATAGAGGAGGAGAGGTGAGAGCTACGGGGATATGAAGTTTCTTTCTGAGATAATGAAAATGGTCTAGAATGTAGTAATGACTGTAGTGATGACTGCACATTATCTGTGACTATACTAAAAACCACTCAAATATTTACTGAAGATAAAATAAGTTGTCTAAAGACAAACTCAGAGGTCATCCCCAGATGTCTGCCCACTTCATGAATGTACCTTCCAGCTACATCTCCCAGACTCACCTCGGAGTGGGTTCTGTCGGGGACACCGCTCGATGCATCGTCATAGGCCTCGTGAAATACACCAGGTACCCTGACAAAGGAAACATCACACGTGCACGTCAAGGTCAATGAGCCGGACGTGGGAAATCCTGAGGCGGCACTGGCCAATCTTTGTCTATTTCAGTACACCCGAAGGACAGGACACATTTCCAGGAGGCACAAAGGCTCATGGCTGCAGCCATGTTTAACAAAGGCTGCAGCCATACTTAACAGGAGACGGGATGTATGTATTTTGGAAAAAGTCAGCACAGGTATTTTGTATTACCTGGTCAGGGGACCTGTCCCCTGTTAAGAATCGGGACTTTGAGCCGGGACCGGTTTGGCTCAATGGATAGAGCGTCGGCTTGGGGACTGAAAGGTCCCAGGTTCAATTCCGGTCAAAGGCATGTACCTCGGTTGCGGGCATATCCCCAGTAGGGGGTGTGCAAGAGGCAGCTGATCGATGACTCTCTCATCGATGTTTCTAACTCTCTATCTCTCTCCCTTCCTCTCTGTATAAAATCAATAAAATATATTTAAAAAAAAAAAAAAAAGAATCGGGACTTTGAGTGAGATCCAAGTTCATACTCCCAAGACTGTAATTCTGGTGAACATTCGTAGGATTTGTCCACAGACACCAATCTGGCATCAGAGCATATTTACACGACGATAGAAGTTTGTTTGAGTTCTCAGAAAATAAAAACAAAGAAAAATTCCCCTCCCAAAATCTAGAATCAGAGAATTAAAAAAAAAAAAAAGGAAAAAAAAAAGACCAACCTGCTCCACAGAACCGGGCCCCCGAGGTCCTCGGGAAGGGGATGTTGGCATCCTGGTAGGAGCCGTAGGCGGTGGTCACCCGGGCAAACGTGGGTAAGGGCGGCGTGACCGAGTTTGGGAGCGCAAAGGGGTTGCTGGAAGCACTGTCCTCTTGGTTCTGAAATTTAAAAGTCAACAGACTAAAAACCACAGCCCGTCTCAAAGCTGAATTACAAAATAAATAAGGATATACTACTACAAAATCAGGTGCCCGGGGAGGAAGAAATTATACAAAACACCAGAGCACAGGCTGGTACGAGAGTCTCACCACGAAAGACTCAAGACAGGAGACGAGCTGGCGCAGGCAGGGCTCCAAACAACTCTGGTTGCGTTTCACTTTTTGCAGGGAAGTGTCTTTCAGGATCTGGAAAAGGCACAGAGCACAGTCAATAATAGCAACGTTCTTCAAAGCCGTCGGAAGCGGTAAAGAGCAGGGAGACTGGAGCACGGCTGTGCCGGAGGCTTCCCACTCAAATGACTACTTCCCCCTCCTCTGCAGGCTCGGAGAGAAGATTCCTTTCCGAACCCACTCTGAGAAGCCCTTTCCTCAGGCAGGCACTCAGCCTGGTTTTGGAGGACACGTTTCCAATAATGGAATGAATGTTCTTTAAGTGAACATTCTACTCCTTTCCTCATCCCCTGCCTCACCCCCGCTCCATGAGAAATCTCAGTGCCTTACAGGGAACACCCGCTGGGCTGAACGGAAAATTGCTCTGAGTGATACATATAATAAGCCAGGGGGAACAGATGTATCTTTTTTCTTCTTCTTTGGTTCTTTAAAAATATAAATCCCATCACTTTAAGGCACATGCTGTGCATGTAAGCTGACATACACATACTGAAGACAGGCATGCAAACTGGATTTGCACTGTCCAATACGGAAGTTGCTGCCCACATGGGGTACTGAGCAGGTGGAATGTGGCTGGCTGAATGAGGATGTGCTGTAAGTATACAATTCATACCCAATGTTGGAGACTTAGTACCAAAAAACGAAACGTAAACTATCTCATTTTCATACCGACTACATTGTTGCTCTGAAAATTCTTTGGATATGCAGGATTAAATGAAAATACTGTTGAATTAATTAATCTTCTAATTTTGTTTTTAGTTTAAAATTACAAGTGGCATGCATTCTATTTCTATTGGACAGCACTGACTTCAACCTTTAATTAAGAACACTTCCTAATCCTATCATTTTTATACCAAAAGAAAATCTTTTTTACATGTCCAAATGAGACAATGAAAAATATTCAAATTCCAAGTACAACAGGTCAAATACCACAAAATCTGAGTAATTAGCATTTCAGAGGTCCTTATGACACTTGAACATTTTTCTTAATTACATAACTAGGTCTGATGCCAGGTCGGTACGAGAAATATCGGGGAGAATAACTTTGCAAATGCATGATCGTGTAACCACTATACTGTATCCCTGAAATTGAAAATAATATTGAATATAAACTCTAATTGCAAAATAAAGTAAAGATGTTTTACTATAGATCCTACTCCAAGAAGACAGATCAAGTGCATATGAAATAAACGAGGCAAAAGGTGAACAGCATTCGGGTCGACTTGGCTTTGTCAGGACATCGCAGTTACTTCATTAGGTGATGCTGCTCACACTGCAAAAGGTGCATCATCCCCAGCTGCTGGGGCTTCCGCATGGGAATTCTGCCTGATTTGCTGTGTGAACTGACAAATGGAGTTTCTGCACATGCAGGGGACAAGACCAGCCACCAGGCGGCCCCTCCTCCACTCAGGCACTGACACCCTTCACACACGCACTCTGCAGCCAGCTGCCTCATTTGAGGATGGCACTGTCTCTTTTTATGGGATGGATTTTTTTTTTATTGTTTAAAATATTACAAGTAGTAGTACATATGTCTCCTTTTTTACCTCCCCCTCGGGCCTTCCCTACTCCCAGCACATGCTCTCACCCTCCATCCCCCCATGTCTGTGTCCATTGGTTATCCTTTTATGCATGCATACAAGTCCTTCAGTTGATCTCTTACCCACCCCCAACCCTCCCCTGCCTTCCCGCTGTAGTTTGACAGTCTGTTCGATGCTTCTTTGTCTCTGTGTCTATTTCTGTTCATCAGTTTATGATGTTCATTATATTCCATAAGTGAGTGAGATCATGTGATATTTATCTTTCTCTGACTAGCTTATTTCGCTTAGTATAATGTTCTCCAGTTCTATCCATGGTGTTGCAAATGGTAAGAATTCCTTCTTTTTTACTAAACTAAAGATGGACTTGCCATTTAACCCAGTAATACCGCTTCTAGAAAACAGAAACACCAATCAAAAAGGATATATGCACCCCTATGTTCACAGCAGCACAATTCACAACAGCTAAGATTTGGAATGGATTTTTTTTTAATGACCCAACACATTTTTTTTTTATTACAAGATATATTTTATCTTCAGAATACACCTTGCCTATTGTTTCCAGATAAATGAAACTATATTGCAAGGTTTTTAACCTGAGAATAATATAGAGTTTTAATGAGATCTCTGAGCAGATTAAACGTACCATTAATCATAGAGCTGCGTATTATTTCATAGACAATTATCTCTGAAATTATATGCAATTTCTGTGCAGATTTTTCTGGAAAGGGTCCATAGTTTTCATTAGACTTTCAAAGGGTGTCCATGACTCAAAAAGGTCAAGAGCCACTGCTCCATTGTTTTCTACACAAAATAAATAGCAAGTGTTAACATGGCTGTGTGTCAGGATAGATGCCTTCCAAATCTTACATGTTGGTATTTTCATTCAACTTCACTACTCTAATTGCAAAATAAACTATGCTCAGGAGCAGAGTTCTCATACAAACATCAAGGAGAACATGTGAACACAGATCCCAACCTTTAGCAGCTTCGCTTTCATTGTGGACGTGATGGTCGTGGGATTGATAAACTGGAAGGAAGGGGCGGCATTGTTTGGATACTGCGCAGGGAACTTCACCAGCATCTTGACACGATGGTTGCTACAGTGCACAGACACTGTGCAGCTCCTATCCGCAGCGTCCATCTGCAAGGGACAAATAAATAACTGCTTTGGAGACTAACCAGGTAGGGTCTTTAGATGCAAATGTATTTAAATCAGCTAACTGGCCATAGCTGGTTTGGCTCAGTGGGTAAAGTGTTGGCCTAGGGATTGAAGGGTCCCGCGTTCCATTCTAGTCAAGGGCACATGCCCAGGTTTCAGGCTCGATCCCCAGTAGGAGGTGTGCAGGAGGCAGCCGATTAATGATTCCCTCTCATCATTGATGTTTCTCTCTCTCCCTCTCCCTTCCTCTCTGAAATCAACAAAAATATTTTTTAAATCAGCTAACTGAATGCTCCTGGTTCCTGAAATCTCCAAAGAGAAAGGTAGAACTCCAAAATCAAATTAATGTAATATGGTTAGAAAAATAATCTGCATTTGTAAAATGTCAATTTCTTTAGAAAACGCAGGAAATAAAAAGTAAGCCGAGAGACTTATCTGTTAGAGCAGCAAAGCTATGCGCTAGCTGAAATCACAGCTGAAATAGTCCCCTCTCCCACCAACTGCCATCGCGAGCATGAGACAATTCATTAGTCTTGGAGCACCTCCACGTTGACATTCCGGATCTGCACGTTGATCAGGGAGAACTCCTGCTGCAGGGTCTGAGGCAGTCCCGGCTGATCCGATTTCTTCTCTTCCAGGAGACTGCTCGGGGGATCTTCCTTTAAGACTAGCAAGGGAGAGAGGTTCAGTTGTTGGCAAGCATCTCTGACACTGAGTCAGAGAGCAGTTCTAAGGTATCTTCTACCATTCTGAAATGCGCAGGGGGCACCTCACGTAAAACACTGGTTTGACCAGATACCTTCTTCCTCTCCATGGCTTGAGCTGTGCTGGTGATCTGTGTCCTGAGTGTGAAGGATCTTCTCTGGTTCCGGCAGAAGAGAAATGCTCTCGATGAACTCATCAACACCATCTAATATGTCATTTGCACAAAGCTGCAACAAAGGTAGAAGATCTCGGTTCCAGAGAAGTCAGTGGAAATGGTCATCATGTTGGGTTAAGAGTTCTCACCTAAAAATGGGAATCACAGCCCTGGCTGGGGGGCGCTCAGTTGGTTGGCCATCGTCCTATGCATCAAAAGGTTGCCAATTCGATTCCCGGTCAGGGCAATGCCTGAATTCCAGACTCCACCTCTCCCACCTCCACCCCCAGCCATATGGGGCCTGCAGGAGGCTATTGATCGATGTTTCATTCTGAAATTGATGTTTCCTCTCCTTCTCTCTTCTCTTCTCTCTCTTTCTCTCTCAAAATCAATTTTTAAAAAATGGGAATCACAAAAGAGAGATATCAGAGAAAAACTGATAAAATCAAAATAGGTTTTATCCATCACCAACTCTCCCTGATTAAATACACAGGAGAATAGACTCTTATTATTCTACCGTGAAATTTTTTCATCCTGTTCATAGTTTATGCAAGCCTCAGAAAATATTATTTTTAATTCTAAGCCTTGATGGAGTTATTCAGCTAACCCCCAAAAATATAATAACCTTCAGAGCATTTAGAGCAAATGGTACTTTTTGGAGAAAAAATAGATTTGAAGACAATAAGGTGGTGATAATTGATGAAAACGCTCAAGAATGACTTTGTATTAAGTACCATTTTCTACCCACTCTGTACAGAGTGCTATGGGGAAGGAATACAGGTGAGACATGATTCCTGACTTAGACATGCAGAGGTCCTTCAGCCTGTAACACTGAATACTGAAGTTGGCTCTTGAAGACCTCAGGGGCTCACTGTGGCAAACACAGCTACTTGGCCTACCAGCAAGTGTGTATTAAATATCTATCATGTATCCTCTAACTTCCACAAATTCTGTATCTTTTTAAGTTTCTATTATATCTGGTTACATTCCTCCACAACAGCAACAAATACATACCCTCTGCATCTGGGAATCCACCCGCCACATTCTCAAGGTCTGGTCCCGTGACCACGTAACCAGCTGGTAGTCCTTCGACCCTAGAAATTACCAAATTAAAGTCCTGGAAAATTTTCTAAATTAAACATCAATTTTGCTACAGATTGCAATGGAGTGAGATTCATTCATTCATTCATTCATCCATCCATCCATCCATCCAACAAATATTTATGAACTGTTACAGACACTATAGCATGAATACAATAATCTCTGACACTGTAAATCTTATGTACCAATGGTGGAAATAAAAAAACTAATAAATATGCAATAAAATGTTGGTAGTGACAGTGTTATTTAAAAAAAAAAAAAATAGAGAGAGAGACTGATAGGGAAGCTATTTTTAGACAAGACTCCCCGTGGAAGTCACATTTGAGCAGAAACTTAAATGAGGTGAAATAATAACTAGCAAATTAGCAGGTGAAGAATGATACTGGGGTTTAATGCCACATTAAACTTTCACCTCCACAAATGTTCTTCTTTTATATGCTCCAGAGGAGCCGGGATGAATACATTTTTTGCAAAATGAATTGATTTAAATGCATCATGGCATCTTACTGTTTAAAATAATTTTTGGAAAAGAGGTGGACGCATCTCTTTAGAAAATGAATAATAAATCTTTAATGTTTTGAGTTGACTGAATTATATTTTCACGTTACGTCAGGTCAAAGGAAAATTATTCTGAAAGGCTCAGGATGCTTTATGAAAGAGCTTTATGAAAGGTCAGGACATTTCAGGGAAATTATGTAGTATCTAGGATTTGCTTCATGGCATCTTCAGAGAGCAAAGAACTTAGAGAAGTAATTTCACCAATTTCCTCATTCCATCATGAGGAGGGGAAAAACACAATCTGTTCAAGTTAATCGGGTGAGTGAGGGACAAAAGTTCCTTCTCTGTCACTGTCTTCAAAAAATGTTTCTATAAACCGGTTTAAATCTAACAAGACAGCCCTGGCCAGTGTGATTCAGTTGGTTGGGTGTCATCTATTGCACTGAAAGGTTGCTGGTTCAGTTCCCCAGTTAGGGCAGCCGATAGATGTTATGCTCTTAAATTGATGTTTCTCCTTTCCTCTCTCTCTAGAAATCAATAAACCATTCTTAAAAACAAACAACATGCCCTCGCTTATGTGGCGCAGTGGATGAAGTGTCAGCCTGTAGACTGAATGGTCCCAGGTTCAATTCCAGTCAAGGGCACATGTCTGGGTTTCAGACTCGATCCCCAGCGGGGGATGTGAGGGGGGCAGCCAATCAATGATTCTCTCTCATCATTGATGTTTCTGTCTCTTTCTCCCTCTCCCTTTCTCTTTGAAATCAATAATATATGTGTGTGAGTGTGTGTGTGTATGTGTGTATGTGTGTGTGTGTGTGTAACTAAGAAGACATGGCCATAAAAATAAAAAGTAAAATACAAGAATACATAAAGGATGATTATATTCACAAAAGGTTCAACAACAAGCAAACCTACGCTATTTTGAGAAATGAAAAAAAAATGGCTGGCAAAACTAAAAAGATAAAACCAGAAATCACTATCATAAGCATTAGGATAGTATTTACCTCTAGGAAAAGAGACAGTATTGTGATCAGAAAGCTTTTGGGGTTCTAATAATGTTCTTTTCTTGACCTTGGTTGTAGTTACACAGATTTTCACTTTATTTTTTTAAACTGTATGTGTTTTATACAATTTTATAGATGGGTGATATATTTCACAATAAAAACGAATAAAAAACCCAAACCCTGTAACTTACATTCAAAATTTCACCCTAGCTGACCCTAGCTCGTTTGGCTCAGTGGATAGAGCATCGGCCTGCGGACCAAAGGGTCCCAGGTTCCATTCCAGTCAAGGGCTTGTACCTTGGTTGTAGGCTTCCCCCTGTCCCAGGCTCTGGTTGGGGCTCATGCAGGAGGCAACCTATAGATGTTTCTCTCACATCGATGTTTCTCTCTGTCTTTCCCTCTCTCTTCCACTCTCCTTAAAAAATCAATGGAGCCTTAACTGGTTTGGCTCAGTGGATAGAGCCTCAGCCTGCAAGACTGAAGGGTCCCAGGTTCGATTCCGGTCAAGGGCATGTACCTTGGTTGCAGGCACATCCTCAGTGGGGGGTGTGCAGAAGGCAGCTGGTCAATGTTTCTCTCTCATCGATGTTTCTAACTTTCTATCCCTCTCCCTCCCTCTCTGTGAAAAAAATCAATAAAATATATATTTTTTTTAAATCAACGGAAAAATAACATCCAGTGAGGATTAACAACAAAAAATACATATAATAAAAATAAATGTTTAAAAAAATTTTTTTCACTACTGGCTAGACAGTCCCAATTTATACAATTCATCTTACTGGCATATAGACATAGATAACTGAAAATTGGTTGCTAACAACTTTATTTCAATCCAAAATTACAAGCCAACCTCTCTCGGCCAGGGGGGGAAACCACATCATTTGTTCACTATGGCAAAAAGCAAGAGACTACACTGAAAGCCAAAGTCATGTAGCTTCATGTTTCTAGAAGCAAGAGAGATTACAGAAATAAAGACGGGAAAATTAAAAAGATGGTTAAACCCTAACCGGTTTGGCTCAGTGGCTAGAGCGTCAGCCTGCGGACTCAAGGGTCCCAGGTTCAATTCCGGTCAAGGGCATGTACCTTGTCTGTGGACACATACCCAGTGGGGAGTGTGCGGGAGGCAGCTGATTGGTGTTTCTTTCTTATAGATGTTTCTAATTCTCTATCCCTTGTCCTTCCTCTTTATAAAAAATCAATAAAATATATTTTAAAATAAATAAATAATAAAAAATAAAAAGATGATTAAGAGAGTCCTTTCAAAAACAATTCTGGGCCGAAACCGGTTTGGCTCAATGGATAGAGCGTCGGCTTGGGGACTGAAGGGACCCGGGTTCGATTCCGGTCAAGGGCATGTACCTTGGTTGCGGGCATATCCCCAGTAGGGGTGTGCAAGAGCCAGCTGATCGATGACTCTCTCCCATTGATGTTTCTAACTCTCTATCTCTCTCCCTTCCTTTCTGTACAAAATCAATAAAATATATTTTTTAAAAAAACAAAAAACAATTCTGGGAGAGTCACAAATAAGTTGGGGTGAGAAGTTGACTGCTCCAACCCCAGGTCCACCAGAGCCCTTTCCTGGGCTCTGGACAAGTCACACCACTGCACTACCTGGCTTTCTTTCTGTGATATGGAAAGACCAAGAAACCTACTTCTGTTCTGTACAATATTTAGAGAGCATGGCAGGAAGAACTCAAGAAATGAGGCTGCCCTAACCAGTTTGGCTCAGTGGATAGAGCATCAGCCTGCAGACTGAAGAGTCCCAGGTTCCATTCTGGTCAAGGGCATGTACCTAGATTGCAGGCACACCTTCAGTAGGGGGTGTGCAGGAGACAGCTGATAGTGATTCTCTCTTATCACTGATGTTTCTTTCTCCTTCACCCTTCTTCTCTGAAAGCAATAAAAATATATTTTTTAAAAAAAGAGAGAGAGAGGCTGCATCTAAATTTGCATGGTGAATTGGTAGAGAAACTGAGGCCGAGGGCTGCCTGACTCCCACTGTAATTCTGACCAGGCATTAGTGACGGCTGGCTAATTACGGTGCAATCACAAACAACCCCAAATCTCAGTATCTTAAAGCAAGGATTTTATGCTCACTCTCTATCTCTACCTCCTCATCATTTCTGACCGGAGCGGCTTGCGTGGCAGAGGCAATGAGAGTGTCTAATTGCACACTGGCTGTTAATACTTCAACCCAAAAGAGACCGCATCATGTTTCATGTTCAAAGCATGTCATTTGACCAAACTTATCTTCAAGGGCACGGGTGGTAAAATACCACTATGTGTTTGTGATGAGACTGGGAATATATGAGGGGCAGTGATGACCTTGGGTCTCCCTCGTCAGCAGAGTAGCAAGGGGCAACTGCCAGAGGCTTCTGAGGGTAGCAACCCCAGAGTTTTCAGCCCTAGAAATGACCCACCAGCAAGTCTATCCAATTCTTATAGATCTTTCTCACACACAGGAGAGAGACTCCATGGAACGAACGGGAAGAGGAGGAAAGGTAGAAGCACCACAGCCCACACACCCCTTAGCCTCTCTGCGATTAAGGGTGGTGGACCCTGACTGAGTCCTGAAGCCAGCCCTGCTTCTGCGTCCTCCTCATCGGATCACACAGCCAACCCTGACCGAGCTGCTGCGGAACAGGGCTCAGAAGGAAACCGGGCGGCCGTGTTCTCTCCCACTCACCTTCCTTCTGCTTCCTCCACTGGAACTCCAGCACCACGTCATCGTGCCCCACAAAGGTGTGGACCGGCGTGTTCAAGTCAAAGACGTTCCACAAGAGGAGACTGTTCTCCCTCCGCAGCTGGGGGACCATCACAGTCACCAATCCGTTGCTGAACGGCTATGGCAGGAAAGGAGGGGAAAAGCAGGTGATGATTCCAGAGAGAATCAGCTGAATCCTCAGTAACGAAGCAGCAATTCTTTCCTAAAATAAATTGGATGATGGAAGGTCCCAACTAATATAGGGGAAATTTTTCCAAATATCATAAGCTGACCATCACATCTACTTTTTTTTTTTTTTGATGGAAGAAATGAGAGCAAGTGAAGAGATAAATAAATAAAGCTAAGCCTTGCTCTAGCTGGTTTTGCTCAGTGGGTAGAGCATCAACCTGCAGACTGAAGGGTTCTGGTCAAGGGCACATGCCCCAGTTGTGGGCTCAATCCCCAGTAGGGGGCGTGCAAGAAGCAGCCAATAAACAATTCTTTCTCTTCATGAATGTTTCTACCTCTCTCTCCCTCTCCCTTCCTCTCTGAAATCAATAAAAATATTTTTTAAAAATAAAATAAAGCTAAGCCAAATACTTGAAGAACTTTGAAAATATTCTAAAATATGGCTCTGACTGTTGCACAGGGGAACACACTGTTTCATATCCCAGCTACTCTCCCCGAGCTCTTTCACGCGTTACTGAGCGCCTTCCCAGAGTGAGCGTGCGAGGCATGCTGGGGAAAAGCCCGGAGCAGCAAGCACAAGTCCTGTCTCCAGGAAATGCACCACGTGAACCATAACCTTCCCACTGCCCCAGATACTACAGCTATTCAAAAAAACCCTCCCACTTAGTTTGAGGTCTGACAGATTTTACTTATCACCACCCAATCTGCCAGGCAGCTAAGGGGCCCATTTGATTGATGATTAGACACTGCTCTTAACAGAATAAACCATCATCACCTAGAGCACATTTATCTCTACCTCCCCTCCTGGCAGCACTTCTAGACTTCTCTGTTTGTTTTTTTAAGCAAACGTATTAATCCAGAGAAATTTCTATTCATAAGAACATCTGCCTTGACTGGTGTGGCCTAATTGGGTGTCATCCTGTGCACCAGGAGGAGGTTGCCAAGTCGATTCCTGGCCAAGGGCAATCCTCTCTCTCTCTCTCTCTCTCTCCCTCCCTCCCTCCCTCTCTCTCTCTCTCTCTCCTCTCCTTTCTCTCTCTCTCAAAAAAAAAAAAAAAAAATCAATAAAATATTTTTTTAAAGAACATCTGTTGTTGTCAACATCTGCTGCTGACAAGTGTTCCCAAATGCAAAAGCAACTTAATACCCAATTATCCTCTCTGCTCCACAATGCCCCAGGGTGACAGGCTAATGTATAAAAATAGCTTTATTCATCCCTATCCTCCCTTTCAAATTGACTGTAAGAGAAAGACATTGCCTCTGACCAGCAGCTATCAATGTGGCAATGGAAAAACAGTTGGAATGTTGATAATATCCTACCCCCTATATTCATAGTACTTTATGATTTAGAAAGCATTTTCATATATGATTTTTCAAAAGGAAGGCATATTGTGCATATACTAAAAGCCACTGAATTGCACATTTTAAAATGGCGAGTTTTATCGCAATAAAAAAGGAAGGCATTGTAAAAATTATTATTCGTATTTTACAACGGAGAAAACTGTTGCTCAAAAACAACAAATGGCTTGCTAAAGGCCACACAAATATTAAATGTCTCATTAGGCACTAGTCACAACAGCCAAAATATGAAAACCACCTAAGTGTCCATCAATGGTGAATGATAAAAATATGAGACACACACACACACACACACACATACACACACACACACACACACAATGGAATATGACTCAGCTATGAGAAAGAAGGAAATCCTGCCATTTACCACAATGTGGATAAACCTTGAGGGCATTATGCTAAGTAAAATAAGTCAGAAAAAGACAAATACTGTATGATAACACTTATATGTAGAATCTTAAAAGACTGAACTCATAGAAACACTAAGTAAAATATCAATTACAGCTGAAACCGGTTTGGCTCAGTGGATGGAGCATCGGTCTGCGGACTGAAAGGTCCCAGGTTCGATTCCGGTCAAGGGCATGTACATTGGTTATGGGCACATCCCCAGCAGGGGGTGTGCAGGAGGCAGCTGATCGATGTTTCTCTCTATGGAAAATCAATGAAATATATATATATATATATCAATTACAGGGCTGAGGAGAGGGGAAGAAGAGGAAAGTTGGTCAGAGGGTACAAACTTCCAGTTATAAATGATTAAGTTCTGAAGATCTAACATGCAGCAAAATGATTAAAGTCAGTAACACCGTATTACATACTTGAAAGTTACTAAGAGAGTAAATCTTGCATTTTTTTTTAATCACAAAAAAGATAATGGTAATTATGTGACGGAGGTTTAACTAATGCTATGGTGATAACTGTTTTTGCAAACATATAAGTGTCAAATTTACACATTGTACAACTTGAATTTGCACAATGTTACGTATCAACTAGAGACCTGGTTTACACATTTGTGCACTGGTGGGGTCCCTCAGCCTGGCCTGCACCCTCTTGCAATCCAGGACCCCTCAGGGGATGTCGGAGAGCTGGTTTCGCCCTGATCCCCACAAGCCCAATCCAGACCGGAGGGAGCCCGATCCTGAGCATTGAGCATCTTTCCTCTGGTGGTCAGTGGGCGTCACAGCGATCAGTCATTCAATCGTTTGGTTGCTTAGGCTTTTATATATAGAGATAACTCATTAAAGATGTGTGTGTGTGGGGGGGAATTAAGTGGAATTGCTGGGGCCAAAACCCAGGTCTTCTGAATTGAAAGCCAGACTTCTTTCCATCACAATCCACTGACCACAAGCCTCTCCACCCTCTCACCCTCTGCTTCCATCTGACCCTCTTTCCCTGCTTCTAGGACCACCTTCCCACTACCTAGCTTCCCAGTCTAGCTATGGTTAGCAATTCTAGTACAGATTCTTACCCAACATTCCAACAGTAAAAATTATTTTTAATTGGAGAGAGAAAGGGAGAGAGAAACATCCATGTTAGAGAGAGACATCAATGTGAATGAGAAACACTAATCTGTTGCCTCCTATACGTGTCCTGACTGGGGATGGAACCCACAACCTGGTATGTGCCCTGACTGGGAATCGAACCTGCCATTTTCTGGAATGTGGGATGGCATACCAACCAACTGAGCCACACTGTCCAGGGCCCAAGGGTAAATGTTTAAGTGGATAACATCTTTTATACCAGCATGACCACCCTTGTCCCACCCCTAAATCAAGACAGAAAGAGAAAACTGTCTCATCGAGTCTGGAACACCAATATGGAAGTTTCCCAACAGGAGACAGGTGTCACACTCACAGTATATCTGGCCTTCCAGACAGGCACCTGGCAAGGGAGAATATTGAGGTATTTCCGAGGCTGGCGGTAATCCCAGAACTGGAAGAAAGAAAGAAAGAAAATTTGTGAAATAAATGCCATTAGAACTCAACTACTGAAATACGAACAGCCTTTGGACTCATTGTTTTGTCTTTTAAAGCAGCGGTCGCCAATGGGTGGTCCACAAGACCACTGGTGGTCCATGAGGTCCAAAAGGTTGGCGACTGCTGCTCTAAAGATACATTTCAGTGGTGCATTCCAGTCTCCCCCGCTACTGTTGCAGAGACACAAGAAAGCCTCGCATTCCAGTCTCCCCCGCTACTGTTGCAGAGACACAAGAAAGCCTCGCCTCCACACTCATAACCATTCCCGGAGAATTTTCGGACTTCGTGAGGACCGCACTGGGGCAGATCACTCTCAGCTTGCCTATTAAACAACATTCTCAGCTGAAAGGTAAGAGTGACATGTTTTCACCCTTTGTCACTTTCACAAGTAGGTAATTTAACTAACAATAATAGCTGCAATGTACTGACTACTTATTGCATTTCGGTTTAGAACTTTTGAGTGTTTTTCCCATTAAGTCTTTACAACAACCATACAATGAGTGTTATCAATCTCTTTTGCAAACGGAGAAGCTAAAATTACTAACCCATGGAACTTGCCCAAGGTCACACAGGAAAAAGGTGGCTATGCAACTACCTGTGTTCACACCAATCCACTCATTCACCCACGCCTACATGGAAGGTGTGGGACTTGAAGCTGCAGGTACACAAAGTGATCCAGATACAAACTCTCCCTTAGAGATGGTACCTGTGCTTGCAATGGAGAGACCAACATACTTGGAGTGCAGCACTCATCATGAGAGCAGAAAATGGCAAAGCACCATGACCAATAGTGAAACTGAATTATTGAAGTATTAAGAAATTATTTTCAAAAATAGACAGAAGCCACTCTGGAAAACAGCCTTGCAGTTTCTTTAAAAGTTAAATGCACACCTACCAATAAAACCCAGTGATTCCACTCCTACATATTTATCCTAGAAAACTGAAAATTTCTATTCACAAAAAAAAATGTATAAATGTATGGTTATAGCAGCTCTATTTGCAACCATCAAAAACTGGAATCAGCCTGAATGTTATCCAATGGGTCAACAGATAATAAATTGTAGGATATCCATACAATGGATTATTACTCAGCAGTAAAAAGTATAAGAACTATTGATTTTTTTAAAAATGAATCCTTACTTGAGTTTATTTTTCCCATTGATTTTTAGAAAGAGCAGAAGGGAAGGAAGGAGAGAGAGAGAGAGAAACATCAATGTGAGAGACACATATTGATTAGTTGCCTTCTGCACACGGCTGGGGATTGAACCTGGAACCCAGATACGTGCCCTTGACAGGATATCAAACCCATGACCCTTAAATGCACTGGCCAGGGCAGAACTATTGATTCTTCAAACAACTTGGACAAATCTTAAAGAAGTTATGCTGAATGAAAGAAGCCATCCTCAAAAAGTTACATACTACATGATTCCATTTTAATGACATTTGCAAAACACAAAACTATAATGATGGAGAACAGAAGTTAGGCTGTCAGAAGTCAGGGGTTCGGGAGAGTTTAACTATAAAGGCATAACATGCAATAATTCTTGTTTCTTCTGACAACTCTATTTTGCCAAATCCAGGCCCTCTACTCAAACTTAAAAACTGTTAAGATGTCTTTTCCATCTAAACTGCTTTTGGGTTTCCCAGATGGCCATAATGTAAACTATAACTTACTCTCTCAACTTATAAAAGAAGGGAAACTAGAAATATTAGAGGCTGGGCATTCTCCAGATTTGTAATTAGCTTAATACAATGATTTCATGCTATCAAGTCCACCATAATGGAAAAACTAGCAAGTGAAAGAGAAGTCCCACCTCCCTGGGTTAATTATCTACAACTAAAATATTGTTACTATGAATGCATTTCAGTTGTATACTTTTCAAGTTAGAAACAAAGATTGGCATGACAATTAACAAAATTAATCCTTTTTTTTTTTTAAATGATTTTGCTTCTACCCTGTTTCCCCGAAAATAAGACAGTGTCTTATAATAATTTTTTCTCCCAAAGTTGCGCTAGGTCTTATTTTCAGGGGATGTCTTATCTTTCCATGCGCTAGGTCTTATTTTCGGGGAAACACGGTAGGTTTAAATATAGTCAACAGTTGATGACAATTATAACATACCATTGATGGGATAAATGGGAGGACGCCGGAGAGCTGACAAAGTCCTCACTGTTCATAACAAACTCTTATTCCCAAAGCAATCAGTGATGGAGTCTTATGACATGGTCACATGTTACATGTGACTAAAGGTCTTCTCTATGTTTCTCTCTGATAGTCTGTTATTATAATACATTAATCAGAGCCATGCCGTCCTCCCATCTGCTTTTCTCTTACCACTGCCAAAAGGGCCCCAGCTATAAGCTACAGATCAGAAAGAACTACAAGAAAGGTTTCAATCAAGCCGAGGCCGGTTTGGCTCAGTGGATAGAGCGTCGACCTGCAGACTGAAGAGTCCCGGGTTCGATTCTGGTCAAGGGCACGTACCTTGGTTGCGGGCACATCCCCAGTGGGGTGTGTGCAGGAGGCAGCTGATTGATGTTTCTAGCTCTCTATCTCTCTCCCTTCTTCTCTGTAAAAAATCAATAAAATATTTTTTTTTAAAAAAAAGAAAGGTTTCAATCAAGAAGGAAAGAACCAGGCTCTTGAATAGCCTCAGGGGTACAGATCCTCAATAAGGCTGACCTTGATCCGTGGCCAAACACTCATCTCTCAGAATGTACCCAAAGAATGGTGCTTGGATTTCCAGGACTCAGTCTAAGACAATTTTCTGAAATAGACTGCTTAAACCGAGATCAGGAAAAAACCAATGTCGTTGTGGTTAATGTTCTATTTTTAATGGCTATATAAGAAAAATTCTTTTTAAAAAATCATTTCCCTTCTTCTTAATTCAAGAGTTTTACGGTTAACAATTTACAAACTGAAGTGCAACACTCATTCAACGCTTGTTCCAACTGATCCCAGAGAATTCAGAAACTAAAAAAAACCATGAAAATTATTACTACAAATTATAAGCTAATAAATTGTCAGGCAAATGTAAAAAAATGATTGTGTAGGGATAATGACATACTCATCCTTATCTACAAATCAGTAAAAATAATGGTTGAATATTATACAATGTGCCTCAAAATTATTTTACTTTTTACATTGTTATTTATACACTGAGTGGCCAGATTATTATGATCTCTGAATGCATAATAATCTGGCCACTCAGTGTATATTCTATATAATAAAAGGCTAATATGCAAATTGTCCCCTTGACCAGGAGTTCAACCAAAAGGCAGGCCGGCCAACTGCCATATCCCCTCCCCCATGCATGAATTCATGCACTGGGCTGGCCGGACCCCACCCATGCACAAATGCATGCACCAGGCCTTTAATACACACACACACACACACACACACACACACACACACTGAGTGGCCAGATTATTATGCGTTCAGAGATCATAATTAACTGGCCACTCAGTGTATACATTCAATAAAAACTGTCTTCCTGCCGAAACTGTTTGGCTCAGTGGATAGAGTGTTGGCCTGCAGACTGAAGGGTTCCGGGTTCGATTCCTGTCAGGGGCATGTGCCTTGGTTGTGGGCACATCCCCAGTAGGGGGTGTGCAGGAGACAGCTGATGGATGTTTCTCTCTCATCAATGTTTCTAACTCTCTATCTCTCTCCCTTCCTCTCTGTAAAAAATCAATAAAGTATATTTTAAAAAACAAACAAAAAAACTGTCTTCCTTCTTACCAGAATATAGTGGAATAAATAAGTACCATGCCAAAAATTTCATTTAATTCATAAGCAAAACCTATGGGTAAGGAACAAGGATTGTGTTTCACACGTGGACCTTGCCTGTTACCTGCTTTATTGCCTATGGAATCTCAGCCTCACAGGAAGTAAAAATGTAAATGAACAATGACAAACTTGGAGACCTCAAAGATAGAGGCAGAGGTGAATTGGTTGGTATCTGGTTCCTGAACTTGGAAGACAAGCTGATCTGGAGGGGATGGGGGACAAAAATCCAAATCTAAAACAAACAAACAAGAAAACCACTTCTGGCACATAAACATAAATTACAACCCTGGGGGATTTACAAACCTCAAGAGAGAAGTTAACTTTCAAGCCTTAGTGTCTGTATGGTCTTAGTTTTGCTAACCATACCAAAAAGACAAGCATGCCTATGAAAATAAAGCAAAGCATTAAATTAATGATGCTGAATCACAAAATTGCTAAGCAAATTTCTGTGGTTAAGTCTCTGATCTTCCAGGCAGAGGCCTGACCACAAGGAGGAAGTGTAGAGCTAGGCTGACTCCGTGCCCTGCATCCTTTTGAATAAGGGGCACACACATCACATGTCACCGGCAGAGAAGAAAAACAAACAATAAGAAACATTACACTCTGACATAAACCAAAAATAATAGAGTCACCAAAACACATAAACCTTGAGCATTCCTGTAAGTTAAAGAATCTCTAATAAAAACAACTCTATTCCTGATTTCTGCAATGCTGATATCTGAAGATGTCATAATTTTATAATAGTCAAATGAGAAAACTTCTGTTTTTCCACCCCAGGTAGACTAAAAGTAAACTTGATAACCTTAACAATTCTGTGGGTTTTTCTCTTTTCCTTATATGTCTGTAGTGCTTTTTCTTTGCTGAGTCAGTCCTGAAATCCCACTTCCTGGCAACTTCTTTGTAAGTAAACTTCTTTTCCTTTCTAAATGGTTTTGTTTCTGACTTCCTTTCACAAGGAGAAAGGAATAAAGTCCAAGATCAATCATATCAGATACTAGAGGCCTCATGTATGAATTTGTGCATGTGTGGGATCTGGCCATCCTGCCCCAATGGGGGACCATGAGGCTGGGCTGCCTCAGGGGGAGGGGGGGCGCGCGCGCGCAAGGGGCTGCAGGCAGTTGCCAGCTGGCCCCATCCCTAATTGGGGTATTGGGGACCAGTGGGGGTGTGGCTGGTCAGGGGGAGAGGTGGCAGGTGGTCGGTCAGCTGGCCCCACCTCCGATCAGGGTGTTGGGTGCCGATCCAGAGTGGAGCCAGTCGGTAGTGGGGGCCGATTGAGGCCCGGATCAGGCTGGTTGGCTGCCGCAGTATGCATCATAGTCACCGGTTCTGCCGTTCTGGTCTCTGGGCTTTTATACCATATAGATAGATAGATAGATAGATAGATAGATAGATAGATAGATAGATAGATAGATATGCTACTATATCACTCCTACTAGTCTACATAACAGGGTTTACTTGCTCAGGTCTCCAACAAGCACATGTACCCCTGAAACACACAGACTGACTGCACCAACAGACTTTCCTTCAGAATAAAATGCTACCTCCCAAACACAAACTGATGACTCCCAAACACAGCTCCCCAACTTCCCCCTGGGGTACCACACACCTTGACGGAATTATCTTGACTGGAGGTAGCAAGAATGTGCTCGCTGTCTGGGTGCCAGTCCAGGCCGTGGATTTTGGACAGATGGGCTGCTAGATACTCCACTGCTGTGCTAGGTTTCTGCAAAAGACCAGCACATAGTGTTGTCTATTTAAAAAAACTCGAGTTTACCACATGGTCTGCAGGGTGATGAGCAGGGATACAAAAAACGCTAGATACAGTCTCTATGTTTAACATCCTGCTCTCCTTCACCCATGCTCTGTATATGGCTCTGGGAGCCTAATCTCTTTCTGCTCCAGCCCTGAACGGCTTTCATGAAGGATACGAGATAGTGGAGACTTTTCCCCTTTAGTATTATGGTCTGCAATTCTTGCTCCCCTTCCTCACAATCACCCAAAAAGCGGGGCTGTGATGTCCAAACAGATCCAATGTCAATCCTGAAAACTTCCAATATTAATGTGACCAAGACCCCAGAAGAGAATGAACACACAACACAAAAGAAAACAATACACAATTAATAAGCATATAAAAATGAACAAGCTCAAAAGGAAACCTCAAACAATACATTAAAATATGTTTAAGCTATCAAATTACAAGACACCTGTAAATAATACTCAATGCAGTCTGCATTTATCACTGCTCGTGCATATATAAAATACCAAAACCTTTTGGGGGGGGGAGGGATTTGACAAATTTTATCAAGAGACTTAAAATTTTCCTTTCTCAAGGGAACATTCCAAATTCACAGAAAACTTTAGATACAAAAGATGTTCATCTTGGTGTTACATGGAATACCAGAAAACCAGAAGCAATACAAAGAGTAAGTGGGGAATAATCGAAATTTTTGTATCAATTCTAGAAAAGCTTTCTGATACATTCTACTTCGAGCCCAGCCGGTGTTGCTCAGTGGTTCAGCGGCGGCCTATGAACCAGGAGGTCGAGGCTCGATTTCTGGTCAAAGCACATGCCTGTGTTAGGGGGTCCAATCCCTTGTGGGGAGCATACAGGAGGCAGCCAATTGATGATTCTCTCTCATTACTGATGTTTCTATCTCTCCCTTCCTCTCCCTCCCGCTCTCTGAAAGCAATAATAACATTTTTTTTTAAGTTATATTTAGAGCACTGGCCAGGGGACTCAGTTTCTTGCAGCAGCATCCTATACACCAAAAGGTTGGGTTTTCAATTTCCGGTCAGGACACATACCTAGGTTGGGGGTTTAATTCCCAGTCCAGGCACATATGGGAGGCAACCAATTGAAGTCTCTCTCTCACATCAATGTTTCTATCTCCCCAACTCCCTTCCACTATCTCTAAAAATCATTAGAAAAATACCCTTCGATGAGGATTAACAACAACAAAAATTAATAAGTAATTATTTCTAAAACATTAATACTTAAGAGTTTATAACATGAGGAAAATGAAATGTTAAATGAAAAAAGTATACATAACTACATATATGATATGATAAACCATGAAAAATGCAGAAGAAAATAAAATACTAAAATGTTAGCATTTGTCTCTGGGTAACAGGACTATGAATGATTCTTTTCTTTTTATACTTGCTCTAAAGAGCATGTATTTGTGCAGTCTCCAGAACCAGCCTCCCCGGGTTAAAATCCTAGTAACAAACTGTGCCTACGTTTACTCATCTGCAGAACAGGGATCACAACAGTACCTACTTTAAAGACTAGTTATAAGGAGAAATAAACCAATACATATCAAGTTCTTAGAACAATGCCTGTGCATCATAAATGCTTAGTAAACATAGGTATTATCAGTTACAGTGATAATAAACTCCAACATCACCACTGATACTGCACTTTTTTAAGCCTCTGAGGCTGCCATCAGTGCTGCTCTGATACTAGAAGTGCCAGAGAAAAAAAGCCAACAGGCTTTACAGTCCATCTCAGCAGAACTCTTAAGTTATTAATAGCCAAAAATAAAGTTAAAACCCCTTAAACCAATGGATAAAAGGATTGCTGAGGGAAGTCAGGGTTACTAATGGACCAATCAAAAGACTAGGAAGGAAGAGTTTGGCCGTATGCACTTCAAGATAAGGAATACCGGCTGGCGCCATTTGGGCTCAGCCCATCTGGTTTTCCAGATGACCTAATAAATTTATAATTTTTTACTAAAAAAAAAAAAAAAAAAAAGATAAGGAACACAGGTACTGTTTTGTTAGAGTTCCCGGCTAAACACTGAAGTGTTTCTTTTGCCTATGCCTCTGAAAACAGTCTATAGCAAAAAAAGATGCACTACAATTAACTTAACCACACATTTCATTTAAACTACTCACTATATTTAAATGCTATGCTACTGACAAAAAGAATAAACCCCATCACCAATTTAAGAAATAAAGGGGGTGGCCGAAACCGGTTTGGCTCAGTGGATAGAGCGTTGACCTGCGGACTGCAAGGTCCCGGGTTCGATTCCGGTCAAGGGCATGTAGTACTTTGGTTGTGGGGCACATCCCCGGTAGGGGGTGTGCAGAAGGCAGCTGTTTCTCTCTCATCAACATTTCTAGCTCTCTATCCCTCTCCCTTCCTCTCTGTAAAAAATCAATAAAATATATTTAAAAAAAAAAAAAAAAAAGAGAGAAAAAAAAGAAATAAAGGGGGTGGAAGAATGACTACTACCAGCCTGGACTAAAGGGACAGAGATAAAAACATACGGAAGATGCACCTGTCCAACCTCTATTTATAAAATCTCCTTGTCCCCTAAGAGCTACTAAGGCAGAGAGCTTCAGCCAGCACATGACTTCCTCAGCAGTCCTGGCACCCGATCCAGCAGACCCCCAATCTCTGCTTCATTCCCTCTTCGCTCTGCAACTGTTAAGACCTTATCCCCTGCTAAGAGGGGAGGGAGCAGGGCAGCCAGAAGCAAAACTAAGACTTTACAGGCAACACTGGCGTTGGGACAGACCTTGAACAAGTTTCAGGAAAACTCAAAGTAGGTACTCCCCACAAAGGCTGAGGATCTCCAGCCGAGGGCGTCACAGAGCAGGAAGTGGTATTTAAACCCCAGATTTTACAGGAGCATTATTACCCAATGGTCTGGCAGTTAGATACAAGAGAGGCCCTTTCCCTGCATCATTACTGGCCCTCATGTCAACATACCAAACATCCTACATACTTTCCATTACAACGGCAGTCTAGGACCCCACACCTCTTCCTGCTTGTCCGTTACAGGAGCTGCTGGAGGGAGAATATATGGTCTGAGGCTCTTTTGGGGCTGATGAGATAGCTAGGCTTCTAAGGGAAGACTTGTGCAACTGAGTACCCTCCACCTCAGTCATTTCCACTAGACATATCCAGGACAGTATACGTCCTAGAACAAATGGTTTTTGCTTTGCCATCTGGGGCAGTTGACCATCCTAGCATAGTGTTGGGTCTCCCAGGCTTGACCTCCTCAATGATACACTCACTATTATTATCAACTTTACTTTAAAGACAAGAAAATGGAAGCTTAGATACATTTCGTGACTCATCTGATATCATACTTACTAGTAGGAGACAGCAAAGTAGGACTCTAACTTCAGAGTCCAAGTACATGTCTTAACCACTGGTCATATGCCTCCTACTTTCCCTACCTTCCTTCAATGCCAATTTGATCAGGAAGCAAAGATCAGCTGGTACTGTGATTTGAAATGGCAACTTACCACACAGCACAGGCAGGCTAGACTCCCAGACAAGCCCTGCTACTCACAACACCCTGGTCTTATCCTCTGGGAGAGATTAAAGGGCGACTGGGGGGAAAAGAGAGATTACTCACCCGCTTGTCCCATATCCGTACGTCCCCATCATGACTGGTGGCAAGGCAATTAGCATTTTTTTTATTCCATTTGACCTGTGAGGCACCCGCTGCAAAGAAAAATCAGGGTAGAAAGCTGCTGACCTCAACACCTTTGGAATCAGAGGATGGCACACCCAGGGGAGCTGGATAATGAGCTCTGGCTGAAATAAGCACAGAATCCCTCAAGTTTCTATAAATGCACCAACTCCACCATAAAGAGAAAGGAAAGCCAAAAAATAAGTGAATTAAATAACACATGGGAACAGGATCAGAGTCACCTGGCAATTTCACTGGGGGGGGGGGGGGGCAATCTACAGGTGACCTCTGAGCAGCATCAGCTGGAAATGCAGTTTCTTAGAGAGCAGACACTGACTGTGGCTCTTCTGGTTAGTAACTGACTCATCACACAACCTGGCTCTTCATCGCCTCAATGACCAGGATTGCACTCCCAACCTTAATGCCTGTTCCTTCCCTGTTTTCTTTCTTTCTTTCTGTCTTTCTGTCTTTCCTTCCTTCTTTCTTTCTTTCTTTCTTTCTTCCTTCCTTCCTTCCTTCCTTCCTTCCTTCCTTCCTTCCTTCCTTCCTTCCTTCCGCTCTTCCTCTCTTTTTTTCTTTTGATGGACAGCGTTGGCAAAGCAAAGCTCTGATGAAAAATAAGCTCCAGTCTTGCTCAATTCTGCCCTCAGAGGGTTGTGTGCACCTCCCTCCCCCACCCCATCAGCGGTTAGAAACGGCCTCTGGCCCTGCACTGAGTCAGGGAAAGGGAACACCAAGGCACTGTGTGGATTCAGGCCTTCCGCACTCTGCGAACACAAAGAACGACGACAGAAGAGCTGCTATCTAAGAGAGGCACACACTGTAAGATGGCAGGAGAGGTTGAGAAATGGGAAAAACTGGGACACAGCAGCAATGATAGCTGACTCTTAAAAATAATCGAGTTAAGTTAAACAAGAACCAAACAATGGCCCTCCTTCCCCCCTCTTTTTGTTCTTGCTCAGATAACGTATGATAGGTCTGCCCTGACATCTCTCCCTTTGGGTGGGTGTTTGTTATTGGGGATGCCATAGTAGATCCAGGGCTTTGAAGAGCAACCTGATCCAAGAAGTCTGGAGAATGTGATAGATAAAGCAAGGACTTAGAATCTAACAGGAAATAGAGATAAGGCCCAGAGTTATCCTTGCTTGGTTTTAGTGACGATATTTGTTTGGGTTTGTCTGTATTTTTGTGTGTTTTTTTCTTGAGACACAGGGCATCTTGAATCACCTAAGAATAAGTGGTGAAGACCTAGTTTTTTTTGTAAGAAAGCATATCAGCTAGAGAATGAGTAAGAAGAGCTGTCCATCTCCTCGTGAATGGTACTTGATGCCAAAATATAATCCTGATGCTTAGGCTTCATCCCTGAGAGTAAGGTTTAACAGTTCTACACCCGAGTTTGACTCCCAGGAACTGGGAGGAACCCTCCACAAGAGCCCAGTGCAGAATCCCAGCAATAGTTCATTCCAACTGAGCAATGAAAACAGGTAGATCAGATTTCAAAGACGCAGTGCCTCCATATTAAATGAAACCATGGGGACATATCAGCATCATCTAGATTGTGGGGAAAGCACAGGACAAACAGCCTGGTTTCTTCAACAAACAAACTGCAGAAAAAAGAAAAACAAACCAAAAAAGGAAAAGGAGAAGAACCCTACCAATTAATAAAGATGAGAAGTAAATCAACCACTTGCAAGTATGAACTTTACTTGGATTCTGATTCAAATAATTGTAAAAAAGGAGAAAGAGAAACAAACAGACAGACTGACTGACTGCTGGGGAAATTTGAATACTGCTTAAGTATATGATAGTAATAAAAAGCTATTGTTGCCGAAACCAGTTTGGCTCAGTGGATAGAACGTTGACCTGCGGACTGAAAGGTCACGGGTTCGATTCTGGTCAAGGGCATGTACCTTGGTTGTGGGCACATCCCCAGTAGTAGGTGTGCAAGAGACAGCTGATCCAATGATTCTCTCTCATCGATGTTTCTAACTCTCTCTCTCTTCCTCTCTGTAAGAAATCAATAAAATATATTTTTTAAAAGCTATTGTTAATATTTTTATGTTTGTTGACAGTATATAATTATGTTTTTTAAAGGATTCTTTTCTTGTAAAAAATACTTAATGAAATATTTGTTGATGAAATGAAAGAATAACTGGGATTTGCTTCAAAATAATCCCAAAGAGGATAGAGTGGGGATGGGACAGTGGGTAGAGGTAAAGATGAAATAAAACTGGCAGTATGTTGACAACTGGTACTTCACTTTCTTCTATTTTTATACACATTTAAGATTTTCCGCAATAAGATGTTTAAAAACAAATCAATTTGGTTCCTGTCCTTGCATCCTGAAATAAGTTGCCGACTACAACTCAATAGTCCTGACCAACTTCTAAGAGCAACCTGAAGCAAGTCCCTCGCAATATGGGCCTTAAAATTCCACCTGGCCACCATAAAACATGGGGTGTGGACAGTCCGTGTGAGGGAAAGAATGGAAGAAACAGAATAAAGACAAATGGGGGAATATACACTCACCTACAGCAGACAGTGCAATGGTAGGCTTCCTTGTGTCTCTGCAATATGAAAGTCAGAAATCAAATGCCCAATTCATATGCCACCACCCCCCTAGTGCTTTTCACCCTCTGCACATATTTCTTCACTTTCCTTTCAGTAGGTCCTTGGAGATCAGTGGGAATGTGAGAGCCTTAGAAAGAACACCAAGAGCCCTAGCTGGTTTGGCTCCGTGGACAGAGCGTAGGCCTGTGAATGAAGGGTCCCGAGGTCGATTTCGGTCAAGGGCACCTAACCTCAGTTGCAGGCTTGATCCCTGGCCCTGGTCAGGACACGTGAGGGAGGCAACCAGTCAATGTGTCTCTCTCACACGATGTTTCTCTCTCTCTGTCTCTCCTCCTCCCTTCCATTCTCTTTAAAAATCAATGGAAAAATATCCTCCAGCGAGGATTAACAAACACACACACACACACACACACACACACACACAAAGAGTACAGCATGGCCTGGGTGACCCCGATGTAAGAGCAGGAAAAGCCAAAAGAACACCTTCCTGGTGACATTTCTCCTAATGGAACAAGTGGACAGTCATGGGGGGATAACTCTGCAAGAATCTTACCAAAGCATTTCAAAGGTAAAGTAAAAAAACTACTCTGGGTGTTCACGATAACCGAGAGGTGGAAGCAACCCAAGTGTCCATCAACTGATGAGTGGATACACAAACTGTGTTATATACATACAGCGGGCTATTATTAGGCCTTAAAAAGGAAGGAGATTCTGTCACATGCTGCAACATGGACGAACCCTGAGGACATCATGCTACGTGAAATAAGTCAGTCACAAAAGGATTAAATATATATAATATATATTAGATAACAGTGTGATGATAGCCAGAGGAAAAGGGAGGTGGGAGTAGGTAGGGAGGGGGGAGGCGGAGGTACACAAATGGGGACAGAAAGAGGCTTTACTTTAGGCAACGAGTGTACAATGCAGTGTGCAGATGGTGTTTTGCTGAGTTGTACACTTGAAACCTATATGGTTTTATGAACAATGTCATCCCGATAAATTCAATTTTTTAAAAAAGAGAGCTGCCGAAACCAGTTTGGCTCAGCGGTAGAGCGTTGGTCTGTGGACTGAAAGGTCCCGGGTTCGATTCCGGTCAAGGGCATGTACCTTGGTTGCGGGCACATCCCCAGTAGGGGGTGTGCAAGAGGCAGCTGGTCGATGTTTCTCTCTCATCAACGTTTCTAGCTCTCTATCTCCCTTCCTCTCTGAAAAAAAATCAATAAAATATGAAAGAAAAAAAAAAAAAGGAAAGAACTATTAAAAAAAAAAAAAAAAGAGAGAGAGAGAGAGAGAGAGAGAGAGAGAGCTTCAAGCACCTTGAGGTGCCGGTGACGTCAGCCGTACACACCCTTGCTCCCTAAGAATCCCTTTCCCTGGTCCATCAGATCTCAATACCTGGCCTGTCTTCTACCTACAGTCCGTGTGAAGTGTCACAAAGCCACTGCCATTTGGGAGCAGAGCAGCCTGGGGAGGGCATAAAGTGACTATCTCCGGACTCTACAGACTATACCCACTAGTTAGTCACCTCTGTTACGGTAAAGAGAACTTTGCTTTACGAAGTGAGAGGGGAAGAACTTACACAACAATGCGGTAAAGGCCTTGGGAGGGATGGGCACGGATCCAGGGTGAAGGAGTCAATGGGGGTTGGGGGGTGGGAGGAGAAGAGGACATCTGTAATACTTTCAACAATAAACTTAAAAAAAAAAAAAAAAGAATTTACAAAGTGCTCTGGCTGGTGTGGCTCAGTTGGTTGGAGCATCAGCCTGCACATGAAGGGGTGGTAAGTTTGGATCCCAGTCAGGGCACATACCCAGGTTGAGGGTTCCATCCCTAGTCAGGGCATATGTGCCCACCGATTCCTCTCTCTCTCTCTCTCTCTCACTCACTCTCTCTCTCTCTCCTCCCCCTATTCTCTCCCTCCTCCTCCTTCCTCACACATACACTATTCCTTGAAGAAATTAATTTTTAAAATATATTTAAAAAAATAACTTACAAGGTGCCAGAACTGGGCTGGGTGCTCTTTACCCCATGAAGAGTATCTCTACCAGGTGGCCCTCAGCCACGCTCACAGATGGGGAACTGAAGCCTCCCAAAGAGCAAGTAAAGAGCTGAGCAGATGTTCTTGAAGCACTGCCTGCAGCGGCAGCTGTGTCTCTGCGTCCATAAAACCCCCCGCCCTCACTTGCCACTTCAGTAGACTCCAACCTGACTTCCAAATGCCAAAAACCCCCCTAGCTGCTGAAGACCATTTGGCATCCGCTGTGACAGGACTGAGTGCAGAGAAGTAAGGCCCCTGGGGATAATCAATGACTGACAGAGAACAGCACCCCCACTTCCTTAGCCCTGGGGAGGGAGCCTCTGAGGAGGGGGTTTTACTGGAGCACCTAGCAGTCCCAGTGAGACAGCCTCACCAGCTCAGTGGTACACAGGTGGATAATGCGCTCTCTGTTTGTGGCCTTCCCCATCCTGTCTCTTCTCCATCCCCTACCGCATTTCATTCAACTCCTAAATAATGTATCTGCCAAGTATCCTTGTCTCAGGGTCTGCCATCTAGGGGGCACCAAACTAAGATACCTGACCTCTAAAATGAAGCTACCAAATCACGCACAACCACATGGTTATGCCTCTTCATCGTTCTTACTTGATATCCCAAATGTAGATGTAGGTGTCCACAGAGCTGGTAACAAGGAGATCTGGTTCAAACACTGCCCAGTCCAAGTCGCTGTGAACAGAGAAATAAACAGAACAATGAAGAGAGAAAAAAATTCAGCGTCTGGTTCCAAAGCAGTAGCAGATTTAGTCTCCAGTGGTTCCAGAAAGTCACTTAATGGGCCTCTTAACACGGTTTAGGCTGGGAATCGCCAACGTTCTTTGGGAATGAACAAGACTTAACTGAGCTAGGAAAGAAACATTCAGGTCCTTCCCCATCATCTTCAGCTATATTTCACATGCTCCGGAACAGAAATGGAGTGTTTCAACTTAAAACCCACATGCACACACGCACACATGCAGGCACAAACTGTACAGACAAAGAACATTTTTGACTTTTCATTTTCTGAATCAGACTCAACTACAGGTACAGTAAGTCCAATGTCCCTTAGCAGTGGCAAGCTGCCATGCTTCCAGCAGGCCTCCGGTCCCCTACTTGTGCCCTCACGTCTAGAAAGACGGTTACTACATGAATAGGAAGCAGAGGCCGGGGTCTAGCCCTTTCCACCACTTCCAAGTCCACTTCACCACCCCTGCACTCCCTGCGGCTACTTCCCAGAACAAGCTTTCTCCACCCAGAAACAGGGGTGCAGGGAAGGGTGGGACAGGGAACACTCAGAGGCCATGAGTGGAAGGGAACTGCGTGTCTGGATGATAGACTGCGATGCAGGTGCTCTATGTGGTGACGCACAGCTGCTGGAGAAAGTCAGCTCTGATCCTTACTCTGTACCTAAGTATTTTCTGGGATCAGGGTTAATACTACATGAATGCTGGTTCCTAAATACCAGTGTTTTCCACTGTGAAACCCATCACCCTCAGTACTGTCTAATGACCTAACAGCTACCCAGGGCCAACACAACAGAGAACCAAGCTGTGGGAGGAGGTGGGTGTTTCCATCTCGCTCCCCAGGGAGCTGCAGAGGGCTGGTGCCTACCTGATTACACGAGTATGGCCCTGTAAGGTTGTGCCAACTTCCCCAACGCCGTCTTTCCACTTATAGAGGTCGACCCGTTGGTTACTCTGAAAAGAAACAAGGGAAAGAAGGCATCAGAATATATGCTCTCACCCCAGTCTGCTTAAGGCCAAGAAAGGGAAGCCATGTCGAAACTAACTTGGATGGCAAAGATCCTACAGACTGAGCATGTGAGTAAGGGTAATGGAGATGTCCCCAGACTACTAGAGGAACCTCCTCCCTATTCTGAAGGTCACACACCAATCTCTCTCCAATTGCTGGCACACCAGATATTTTTAGCTCACTCTTACCATTATTGAGTACTAGAGTCAACCCACCTAATCAGCTGATGCTTTAAAAACACAGATGCACAAGAAAAAGAACAGAGACACCATCAAAAGGGTGTCCAAGAAGGCAAAATTACATAAACTGCTTAAAACAGGACTATATCAAATTTATTTATTATTATTATTATTATTATTATTATTCCTCACCCGAGGATTTTTTTCCATTGATTTTTTAATTTTTATTTTATTTTATTTTTTTACAGAGTATAAAGGAGAGGGAAAGACAGAGAGAAACATCGATGTGAGAGAAACACATGGATTGGTTGCCTCCTGTAGGAGCTCTGACCAGGGCCCGGGGAAGGACCTGCAACCAAGGTACATGCTCTTGACAGGAATCAAACTCGGGACCCTTTTGATCCCCAGGCCAACGCTCTATCCACTGAGCCAAAGCGGATAGGGCTCAAATTTCTTAAAAGACTTAAACAGAACGACACAAAAAAATGGGCCAATAGAAACAATAGTTACAACAGGAAAAAAAGAAGAACGCTTTGATCAAACTATATTTCACTTAAAAACACAACAAACCGGCAAAGACTCCTTAACTATCATGTGTTTATGAAACACACTGATAGTGAATAAAGGTTACTAATAGGCTGTTTAATAATATATATATACGACTGATTTTCATTTTAGTTCTGAGTCATATAGATGGGTAAGACTTTGAGATTTTTATCCTGAAATGCCTGATTCCAATTCTAAATCAGTAAGATTGCTGTGAAAAGATCAGGATTCAAAATAGCTTCCACTGGGACGAAGAGTGAAAAGAAATTCCCTTCATCTTACAATATTCCCTGACATTTCCAAAGGGTCTGCTCAATGAACTAGCACATTAACAGACGAGTCCGCTAGTCTTTCTCACCATACTACACACTGGGTGTCATCACTTATGACATATAGATGAGGCAAGTGAGGCTTAATCAACTGATGCTCAAAAAGAAAAAAAATCAATAAATTGAATTTCATTAAAATTAAAATTTTTATGTGGATATTATCAAGAAAATGAAAAGGCTCTGGCCAGGTAGCTCAGTTGGCTGGAGCGTTATGCCAATGTGCCGGGATTGCAGGTTCAATTCCCAGTTGGGGCACATATGGGAGTCAACCAATAAATGAATAAATAAGTGGAACAACAATCAATGTTTCTTTCTCTCTCACTATCTCTCTCTAGAATCAATAAATATTTTTTTTCAAAAGGAAGTAAAAGGAATCTGCAGAAGTACAGAAAATATTTGCAAATCATATATCTGATGAGGGTCAAGTGTCAAAGTATATAAAGAACTATTGCAGCCCTGTCCAGCATGGCTCAGTTGAGTGTCATCCCATACACTAAAAGGTTGCCTGTTCGATTCCTGGTCAGCACACATGCCTGGGTTACAGGTTTGATCCCCATAGGGGGTGTGCAGGAGACAGCCAATCAATATTTCTCTTTCTCTCTCCCTCTACCTTCCTCTCGCTCTCAAAACCAAGAAAAATATTTTTTAAAAAGAACTATTACATGTTGCTCTTGACTACTATTTGAAATGCTTTTCAATAAGAAGCACCAAATAATAGCAAAGCCCTATCAAAACGTGCCCCACGGTGATGCTGACTAAAATACAAAGTGTTTGGCTACTGGCTCCCAACCCCTATTCTCAAAATAGGTTGGCTGTGGCTCTTACCTGCTACCATAGGGAGAGGAGAGGAAAGAAATGAATGCTTCCTGCACATTAATTTGTAATAATCTTTTTCTAATAACAAGTAGATTTAAAAAAAAAAAAAAGGGGGGTGGGGGGGGAGGTGTGCCAAAATTGGTTTGGCCCAATGGATAGAGCGTCGGCTTGGGGACTGAAAAGTCCCGGGTTCAATTCCGGTCAAGGGCATGTACCTTGGTTGCGGGCATATCCCCAGTAGGGGTTGTGCAAGAGGCACCTGATCGATGACTCTCTCTCATTGATGTTTCTAACTCTATCTCTCTCCCTTCCTCTCTGTACAAAATCAATAAAATATATTTAAAAAACAAAAAAAAAGGGTTGTGTGGTTTTTTGTTTTTGTTTTTGTTTTTTTTGTGTTTTTTTTAAATATTTTTTTATTGAATTATTATCTGTGTACATATTTTAACTCCCCCCCTCCCATACATACCCTCCCTCCCCAGAGTTTTGTGTCCATGGTTGTACTTATATGCATGTATACAAGTCCTTCGGTTGATCTCTTATCTCCCCCAGATCTCCCTACTGTCCCTGCTGTAATTTTACAGTCTGCTTGTTGCTTTACTGTCTTTATATCTGACTTTTGGTTTGTCAGTTTATAATGTTCTTTAATACCCATAAATGAGTGAGGCCATGTGGTATTTCTCTTTCATTGACTGGCTTATTTCACTCAGCATGATGTTCTCTAGTTCTATCCAGGTTGCTGCAAATGATGAGAATTCCTTTTTTTTTATGGCAGCATAGTATTCCATTGTGTAGATGTACCATAGTTTTTTGATCCAATCATCTGCTGACGGGCACCTGGGCTGTTTCCAGATTCTAGCTATTGTAGATTGTGCTGCTATGAACATAGGGGTGCATATATCCTTTCTGATTGGTGTTTTTAGCTTCTTGGGATATATTCCTAGGAGTGGGATTGCTGGGTCAAATGGGAGTTCCATTTTCAGTTTTTTGAGGAAACTCCACACTGTTCTCCACAGTGGTTGCACCAGTCTGCATTCCCACCAGCAGTGCACGAGGGTTCCTTTTTCTCCACAACCTCGCCAACACTTGTCATTTGTTGATTTGTTGATGTTGGCCATTCTGACAGGTGGGTTGTGTGTTTTTTTATAGAGCAACAGAAGGCTGGCTGAAAATATTGTTTTTCATTACTCTTGTAATAAGAGCTCTTCATGTTATGCAATTAAAATTTTTTTACCTTAAAAAAAAGAACTATTACAATTCAAAAGCAAAAAGACAAACAACCCAAAACAAAAATGGGCAAAGGACTTGAATAAATATTTCTCAAAAAAAAAGACATACAAATGGACAACAGGCTCATGAAACAATGCTCAACATCATTAGTCATTAGGGAAATGCAAATCAAACCCACAGTGAGGTACCACTTTACACTCACTAGAATGGCTATAAAAATTTTTTTTAATTTAAATACAACAGGATATAACTACTTTTGGTGACAATGTGGATAAAATGGAACCATTTTGCATTGCTGGTGGGACTGTAGAACAGTTCAGTCACTGCAGAAAAACAGTTTCATAGTCCCTCAAAAAGTTAAACACAGATTTACCACATGACCCTCCCATTCCACTCCTAGATATAGACTAAAAAGAAGTGAGTCCAAGTAGTGTGGCTCAGTGGTTGAGCATCAACCTATGAACCAGGAGGTCACGGTTCGACTCCTGGACAGGACACATGTCCGGGTTGCAAGGCTCAATCCCCAGTAGGGGTTGTGAAAGAGGCAGCTGATCAATGATTTTTCCTCAGCATTGATGTTTCTATCTCTCTCCCTCTTCCTTCTTCTCTCTGAAATCAATTTTAAAAAAAAAAAGAAAAGAAGAAAGAACCTTTTCCTTTGAGTGGAAGGGCATATGGATCTTCTGATCCCTCTGAAGACACTGAAGATCAACCACAGCTGAGCTCACTAGTTCCCCCTCAAAATGTGTTTCAGCATCACTGGCTAGTGACATTGCTGCTAATGAAAACAGGTTCTCTTCACACAAAGAAGTAAAGGCCATCTACCTCTTCTCTTGCAAATCTGGATTCAATCCTTAGAAATACGACGTCTGGCACCTATGGTACCAATAAAACCTTTTCGTATAATAACCTCCATCTTCCTTTTAGAACCACCCACACCTCTTTTCCGCCTGAGAAATGAGGGTTCCATTCTCTTCTCTCCAGAGGACATACACCTTTCAGCCCCAGACCACACAATGAAAAGCCTTTTCAGATAGTCCTTAAACAAGCTCACCGAAGCTGCGAAGTAGTGTGCAAAGCTGTCGTGCGGATTCCACTGCACAGCTCCAATGTCCCACTTGCTCTGGCGAGAGATCTTGCGGTGACCTTCAAAAGGGGCATCTAGATTAACGATGTACAGGAACCGGCGGCTAGGAGAACAACATATCATGGTGACACTATAACCACATTAGCATTAAGATAGAAAAGAACATTTAGAACTACATATGATTTGTGAGTAGTGCTCAAAAAAAAAACAACAAAAAAACACCCAGATATACTGACCATTTATCTACTCTGAAAGGCATGCAAGCGGCAGGAGTAACTAAGGTGGCTCTTAGTTAGATAAGCAGGAGCTGCATCCCTGTGAGTCTTCTCTACAGATCGTCTTCCCCACCACAAATCTACCCATCACACTCAGCTCCAACCCTGCCCCTCTTCCAGCCTTTCCCAGCGCGGACAGTCACTGCTTCTACATTTCTCCCAGTGTGTGGTTTGCATTTTGACTGCAGCCTTTGTCTCTGTAGCAGAACTACTAATGTTAGGACTCTCATCCTGAACCAAATAAGGGTTTGGAGTATGGACCAAGTCTGGAATATCTTTATATATCCAGAATCACTAAGGCACAGAGTTTACCACGCTTTAACAAATGCGTGTTAAATTAAACTTATCATTCGGCCAAATATCCTGTAGAAAAACCTCAATTTCCCTTATAAGTCGTCTACCTGAAAGGGAAACTAAATGAAATCTAACAGGAGGGGAAATAACAACAACAAAAAAAATAATGAAAATAACGTATTAAGTGTCAATAATGTTCAAGGTACCAATCAATATAAACGAAATGAAAACAGGGATGTCCTGTATTCACTTATTTTTCCTTTTTTTTTTTTTTTTTTTGCTGTGTAAATTAACATTTCAGCAGCCATTGGCTATCAATTTATTGTTAGAGAGTACTCCAAGCCCCTGGATATTAATGAATATAGATGGGCTCAAAAATGAAGAAAAAGATTAACAGTCCCAAATCAGAAAAGATATGAAATGGAAAGTTAAAATGGCATGGAAAACTAGCAGAAACCCTAAGAGAGATAGTTAAGGGAGAAGAAGGACTGCATAGGTAGGACACAAGTACACAGAACTTCCGAAACTTCTATAAAGTTGCTGCAGAACAAAGATCTAGAACTTCTGGCCAGCTGGCATCTTACCATTAGAACAAAAAACAGGAAAAGGCTAAGATCTAAACATATATGAGGTGCCTGTCAACAGGAGAGTTCAGAGACATTCCAGAGCAAATACAGGACAGAAGACAAACATACACATTTATCTTCATTCTCCTTTATAGACCCGTTAAAATAAGAATCTATAATATAATGATGTCTGCTGGCAGCCAGAGGGAAGCCTGGGTCCTGGGTGCCTGCCGGCGGCTGGTGGGAAGCCTGGGTCCCAAGTACCAGAGGGAAACTGGTGCCGGTAGCCAGGGGAAGGAAGGCCTGCTTTGCATGAATTTCATGCATAGGACCTCTATATAAGAAAGGCAGCTCTAGCCGAAACCAGTTTGGCTCAGTGGATAGAGCATCGGTCTGCGGACTGAAGGGTCCCAGGTTCGATTCCGGTCAAGGGCATGTACATTGGTTGCAGGCACATCCCCAGCAGGGGGTGCGCAGGAGGCAGCTGGTCAATGTTTCTCTCTCATCGATGTTCTAGCTCTCTATCCCTCTTCCTTCCTCTCTGTGGAAAATCAATAAAATATATATATATTTTTTAAATGTGACAAGTTTCCCACCTGCCACCACCCTATTCAAAGTACTAACCTTGCAAAATTTACTGGAAGGAAGGAAGGAAGGAAGGAAGGAAGGAAGGAAGGAAGGAAGGAAGGAAGGAAGGAAGGAAGAAAGAAAGAAAGACAGACAAACGACAGGCAGCTCTTACCCAGGAAAGTTTAACTCTAGCTTTGGAGGAAAGAGAAAGATCAAGTTTAGCTCATGGAAGATAATCGGGCTAGCTGGTTTGGCTCAGTAGCTAGAGCATTGGCCTGCAAACTGAAGGGTCCTGGGTTTGATTCCCTTCAAGGGCACATGCCCAGGTTGCAGGCTCAATCCCCAATGTGGGGGGTGTAGGAGGCAGCTGATCAATGATTCTCTCCTCATTGATGTTTATATATCTCTCTCCTTCTCCCTTCTTCTCTGGAATCAATAAAAAAAAATTTTAAAAATTTTTGTGCTAGAAGATACTATAGAAATAAGGTAGTTCAATTTATTCATGATGAAATCCAATTCTTTCATGAGAAAACTGAGTCCAGGGAGGCAATTGAAATGCCATAATTAATGGCATTGCCAAACAAGAACCAGGATCCCCTCAATCCTAGTAACTACCTGTTAAACTATACCAGCTGGCATCCTTCTGAAAAGTCCATGCAGTAAAGAGAGAACTGCAATTCCAAGACCAGTCACTAAAATTTCAAAGGAATTTTATTGCTTACTTGTTAGAGCAGAGACAAAAATAACTGCACATCATCCCTACCAGTACCCCTGAGATCAATAGGATAGCAGAACTAAACCCTACGATCGTAACCCTTAAGTACAAGAGTATTTTCTAATTTCCCAGAAACCTCTTAATTTTTCCATCTGTTCCCAGAAGTCATGGCAGGCAAACAGCAAGCTCACTCACCCGGAAAGCACTGCATGCTGCCCGAGACAGTCCACAGACATTGCCGTTGCCTGTGAGAGAGAAAACAGATTTAGTTCTGCTAGCAAAGCCAGCTCAGGTCGGAGAAGACAGGCAGGTTAGTCAGTCACCGTGGGTTCTTCCTCTTCCCCTGGCTAAGGCATTCCTTTCTAGCTCTTATCCAAATCTCACATTCACCTTCCACAACAGGGCAGCTGCTGTCTGTTCCTTCAACACCAAGACTACTCACAACCAATACTGGCATGTTCCAGATTGAGGAGACAGAAGTCCTAGAGCCCTTGGAGAATCTGACTAACTTGGAGCAAAGAGAGCTACTCAGAGCAAAACCTGACCTGGGACGACATCATCATCATCAACATCAACAACATCATCAACACACACACACACACACACACACACACTACCTATGCCTTTGCAAAGGGCACAGGCTCCTCTTCCAAGCTGGATGGCAGTGGTAATATTCAAACACCAGCTCTACTGAATCCACAGTCATATTCTTGTTGGGATACCCAGTTCCCACTTAATCTAAGATTTCTAGTATCATTTTCACTAGAAATCTCCTTCCCAGATCTCCCAATTCCTAGGAAGCATCATGTTTTCAGGATCCAATGTCTAATTCCCAGGAGACCACACCCAATCAAAGGGCTGCATTCAGGCCTGGTCGGTGTGGCTCAGTTGGCTGAGTGTCGTCCTATACCCCAAGAGGTTACCTGTCTTGATTCCTAGCCAGGGCATACGCCAGAGTCTTGAGCTCATCACTAGTAGGGGGCATGCAGGAGGCAACTGAATGATGTTTCTCTCATTGATGTTTCTATCACCCTCTCCCTTCACCTCTAAAAAAAAAAAAAATCAATGATGCCACAACCGGTTTGGCTCAGTGGATAGAGTGTCGGCCTGTGGACTGAAGGGTCCCAGGTTCGATTCCAGTCAGGGGCATGTACATTGGTTGCGGGCACATCCCCAATGGGGGGTGTGCAGGAGGCAGCTGGTCGATGTTTCTCTCTCATCGATGTCTCTAGCTCTCTATCCCTCTCCCTTCCTCTCTGTAAAAAATCAATAAAATATATATTTTAAAAAATCAATGAAAACATTTTTTAAAATGGCTGCATGCAGGCTAAAGCAGGAGGCTGTTTTTAATCATGGCAGCTACAGCCCTAAATTCTCTTATTTGGACAAATTCAACTCCTGCTGCGTTTTCAGGGCATTATCTGAAACAGTCTGTGCTACCGTTTAGTTATTAAATGCTCTAAGTTGCTTCTAGAAACCATCAAGAAAGAGTCCACATGCTGCTGCTACACTCACAAATCACCAGAAATTCTCTTCCTCACTCTCACTGGTCTCATTAGTGGGTTTCTCCCACTCAAACGCCCTCATGAAATATGTCATAGGTAATATTGGGGACAAGAAGTCAGAGTGCTCTCTCTGGAGGCTAGAAAGTATTTATTATGCATCCTTCATTCCACGAGAGTCGTGAGCAGAAAAAAAGCCCTACTGGAAAGGCAGGCAGTGAAATGAGATGTCATTTTTCAGAACTCTACTGTGTAATTTATAGATTAAAGGCATGAAATAAAGATGGGGCTTCTAGTCCTCTCCCTCTCCCCTTCCCTCCCTCTCTCTCTAAAAGTAGTCAACAACATATACATGGTTTTTTTAAAAATCACGTTGAAGAGGGGGGAAAAAGGAACAAAAATCACCTTGATATTTATCACAGCTTTAATCATAATTGCCAAAAACTGAAAAATACAAATTATGATCTATCTATACACTGGAATACTACTGGGCAATAAAAAGGAAGAGACTAATATGTTCAAAACATGAATGAATCTCAAAAGCACTAGGTTAAGTGAAAAAAAGCCATATTCAAAAGGTAACACACTGCCCCTGGCCAGTTTGGCTCAATGGATAGAGCATGACCCCAGAACTGAAGGGTCCTGGGTTCGATTCCAGTCAATGGCATGTACCTCAGTTGCAGGCTCTATCCCAGACCCTGATTGGGGTACATGTGGGAGGCAACCAATGGATGTTTCTGTCTTTTCTCCTCCCTTCCACTCTCTCTAAAAATCAATGGAAAGATATCCTCGGATGAGGAGTAACACACTGTATGTTCCATTTATTACAGATATCACATCAGCAAGCTACCAGAGGATGGGAGTAAGGAAAGGAGGATGGCTACAAAGGGGCACGAGGGAGTTTTTTAGAATAATAAAAATGTTCTACATTTTAATTATAGTAGCTACAGGAATACAAACACTTGTCAAAACTCATCGAATTGTACACATAGAGGGTAAATTTTATTATATATTAATTATACCTCCATAAACCTGGGTTTTTAAAAGTCACTCTATGCTGAAACCGGTTTGGCTCAGTGGATAGAACGTCGGTCTGCGGACTGGAAGGTCCCAGGTTCGATTCTGGTCAAGGGCATGTACATTGGTTGCGGGCACATCCCCAGTAGGGGGTGTGCAGGAGGCAGCTGGTCGATGTTTCTCTCTCTTCGATGTTTCTAGCTCTCTATCCCTCTCTCTTCCTCTCTGTGAAAAATCAATAAAATATATTAATAAATAAATAAATAATAAAAAATAAAAGTCACTCTAGCTATTTAGAGGGTGTATTAGATGAGGGGAGAGAAGTCCCAGAATACTTCCAACTACTTCGGACATACTGAGTTTGAGCTATCTCACAGATGCTGAAGTAGAGAGAACGGCAGAGAGTTGAGGTCTTTGAATCCAAAGTTCCTATCATCATACAATAATCATATCCTGTAGTATTTTTAAAATTTATTTTTACTATTGAGTTAGAGACTTGTTAACATTCCACCACCTTACCTCTCTTTGAGAGTGGAAACTATCCAATTTCCACTACACTTTCCAATACCATAGCCAATAGTCAGATGGTTATTTAAATGGCAATTTATGAACATTTAATTAAAAATACAGTATCTCAGCCGAAACCGGTTTGGCTCAGTGGTAGAGCGTCAGTCTGCAGACTGAAAGGTCCCAGGTTCGATTCCGGTCAAGGGCAAGTACATTGGTTGCGGGCACATCCCCGGTGGGGGGTGTGCAAGAGGCAGCTGGTCGATAGTTCTCTCTCATCGACGTTTCTAGCTATCTCTCTCCCTTCCTCTCTGTAAAAATAAATAAAATTAAAAAAATAAATAAAAATACAGTATCACAGTTACACTATCCCCATTTCAGATGTTCAATGGCTACATTTCCATCATCGCTGGATGGTGTTGCCCTAGAAGATTTTATCTAAATTTTCTTACAGTGCTAACAACACTCACTGATTCCAGGGACCACTTCAGAGTAGCTGCCAAGCAGCACAGGTTCTTCACTATTCACTGGTGGCAGTAACATCTCAAGGCACTGTTTTACACAGTGGATGATGCTTATATAAGCTGTTAAAAAGCTTCACCTTTCTGGCTGGGGTTTTTCCTTTTAAATATATTTTATTGCTTTTTTACAGAGAGGAAGAGAGATAGTTAGAAACATCGATGAGAGAGAAACATCGATCAGCTGCCTCCTGCACACTCCCTACTGGAGATGCGCCTGCAACCAATGTACATTCCCTTGACTGGAATCAAACCCTTCAGTCTGCAGGCCAACGCTCTATCCACTGAGTCCAACCAATCAGGGCACGGCTGGGGTTTTTCACTGGAAAACCTAAAAGCTTTAATCTTTTTAATGATTTTTTTTTTAAAGAGGTGTTTTTAAAAGTTTATTATTTGGGCTTTCTTTTCCAAAAGACAGTATTAAGAGTTTCAACTTTTTGTTCCTACATTAATGAAATAGTTTGTGAAATGGATCCCTCCTACTTAGCACCAGATTCAACCACAAAACTGTGCTGATTCATGCCAAGATGTACCCTTCCCACTGAATAGAAAAATCAGGAAGAACAGAAATTCCCACAAGGTAGTTAAATTACCCAATTTACTTCATCTTTTTACTTTGGCAATGGCTGTTTCGGGTTAATTATTTGATACTACTTCATTGCATTCTAATATTTGTGTCAGCACTCTCTCTCCGTAGATCTCTTCAATTACATTTCTAGAGAGAAGCTGGGGTGAGACTGCCTGGGTTTCTATGAGAATTAAAGGGTTTGCAGATTAGCAGCTTCCAAATTAGCAGGTTCAGAAGTACCATACATGATTTTGCTCTTAGTCCCCAGTGAAAGCAATTAACAATATGGATAACAGGAATATGGTGGTTGTTTTTTTCCCTGAGTCTGGCACATCCCTTGGGAGAGGAGACTCCAGGCTGACAGTGCTAAGTGCTTCAGAATCCTTTTATCAGGATGCTGCCACTCAAATTCTCCATGGGAACTATGCATCAGAGAGCACCAAGGAGCAAATTGGTGGGTGGCTCCTTCAAAAATTGTCCTTATAGCAAAATGGGACGGGGGTTTTAAAAAGAAGAAACCACATCACCTCTGTTGTAATCCATTTTTCCTGCATAATAAGTCACCTGAGTATCAACACAGTGCCAGACACAGTGTGCACTTGGCCACAAGAGCTCAATAAATCCTTGTTGAATAAATGAGTGAGTTGAAAGCCTGGCACACAAAAGGTATTCCAGAAATCTATATATATAAAACCCTATTATGCAAATAGACCAAATGGCGGGACAACCGAACAACCAAACAACCGGTCACTATGACATGCGCTGAACACCAGGGGGCATGCATGGAACACGGCAGGCGTCAGCAGCAGGTGGCAGAGCACAGAACATGGCGGGTGTTGGCCACAGCGGGATGGTGGAGCAGGTGAGTGGGGACACCAGACCAAGGCAAGGCACCAGTCGCTGTCATCAGGGTGAGCCTCTGGTGGTTACTGAAAATTCTTTGCTCCCATGCACCCCGGTCCCACCTGGCACTTGTACCCGCTGCTGGCACAGGCCATCAGCAGGTGCGCGAGGGGCCAGTGCCATCAGCATGTTGGAGTGACGGTGGTGGGAGTGGGGCTGCCAGCAGATAGAGGACAGGGCCGTGGCAGGAGGATCTGGACAGGAGTGTGGAGGATGGGCTGAGACCCACCCCCGTGCCCACCGCAGCCTGGCAGCCCACAGTTCCTTTCAAGGTGCACGAATTCATGCACCCGGCCCCTGGTGCTAGGGGAGGAGAGGGTGGGTATATTTACTGAGGAACAACTGTAATGATAGGCTCATACAGTATGCAGGGTAGTGTAATGAGGCCAAGAAGAGTTCCAGGGCCAGATGCCCAAGTTCAAATCCCAATGCGGCCACATAAGGGGAGGACTTAGTCAAGTCACAGGATCAGCCAAACCAGGATTGGCTTCCCCATTTGGAAAAAGGAGATCACATCTACTTATCATGTGCCGTTCTTTCATGAATTAATGACAGCACAGCCTGGCCTAAGGAAGACAGGAAACAGAAAAATCCCTAGGAAGGAAGGGCTCACGTTCTTTGAGGCTTCCCTTGCGCCTGTCACTGTGCCTGTCACACGTTCTAAATGCAGGACCTCCAAATTCTCATGCCAACCCTCTTAGGTAGATAGGATTCACACTGTCTCACAGGTGAGAAAACTAATGCGCACAGGGCGAGGTCAGGCTAGGGACTGAGCTGGGTTCAACCCGGGCAATCCGTGCACCGCACACTCCTTCCTATTCACTCACTATATGGGATTTCCCCACTCTTCCAGCATCAGCAACCACTGAAAAAGCTTAGGCACCGAAATAGGCACTTTGCATTCCGGTGTTTTGATTTTTAAATCAACTCTACCCCCACCATCCTGTGAGGTGGGTGAAGTTCCACTGCTGGAGCTCAGAGTTCTGCGACTTGCCCAAAGTCACTCACGAAGCGCGGCCCCCAGCCTCCGGGAGCGAACACCTGGTCCCCCATCCTGGCCTTGGGCGTCCCAAGAAGGCAGACCCCACTCTCCAGACCCCCGCGAGTAACCCCAAAACCGTGCTCGTGCCCGCGCCCACCGCCCGCTCGCGCCCTCAGGTCTAAGAGCTCCCAGTCACACCGCCCCGCTCATCTCCGCAGCACCGACCGGAGGAGCCGCCCCGCCAACCCCGGGACCGACCGGCAGCGTGGGGGAGGGGAACCGGGAGAGCGCATGCCCAGAAGGCTCCATTGGGCCCCCGGCTCACCTGGGAGTCGCGGAACTCCACCACCACGTTCTCGCTGCTCCATCGCGCCGCCATCTCCCACCCGAGGGTCGCCCCGGCCCCCAAACCCGCGTTCCCGAATTCGGGGAGCCCCACGCAGCCCGCAAGGGAGCCCAGCCACGCCACGCCCCTTTCTCCGCCTGACTGCACACCATTGGCTATCCCACACATTGGCTCCGCCCCATCTTCCCGGTTCCTCCAATGGAGGCACTGCGTCTACCGGAACAGGCACGCCCCCTCCACTTCCGTCACTCGGCTGGGAGTCACACCAGCGCCTCTCAACTGCTGACACACGCCCGCTGCCGCGAGGTCATCTGGGAGTTGTAGTCCAAGGTCGGAAACTCTTGGGTAACCCGGGTAGAGCTCACAGAATAAGGTTTGGTCGAGGTGAGGGACATGCTGTCCTCCCTGTCCTCTCGTGGTGCCTCAGTAAGGCCTAAGATGTCTACAATTCAAAACCCAACGTTCGTGCAAACCAAAGGTTAGCTCTTCCCCTGAGGTCTGCCATAAAGTCGTTATTGTTTCATACAATACAATAGCACTTGCCAAAGTGTTCAGGGACCCCAGCCAAAATAATTTTGATAATCATACTAAGAGGTTATTTGACTTTTTCACTTTCTTGCTCTCACGAGTGTACAGTGGAGTTTTCCAGAGGCTACATATGATATATAACAGACTGAATGGTAGAAGCATATTTGAGAGGATCCAAGGCTTTGGGTGGTGGTGGTTTTTAAACGTTTGTAACAGTTTATTTGAGCCAAACAGATGACATATGCCAGGGAGAAGATCTCAAATGCTACTCCAGTAGTTTCTTAATTAAGCCAGACATTAAAGAGATTTGCCACTTTTCCCACTAAAATGTTTTTGTTTTTAAAAATAATTATTTTTCGCCGAAACCGGTTTGGCTCAATGGATAGAGCGTCGGCTTGAGGACTGAAAGGTCCCAGGTTCGATTCCGGTCAAGGGCATGTACCTTGGTTGCGGGCATATCCCCAGTAGGGGGTGTGCAAGAGGCAGCTGATCGATGACTCTCTCTCATCAATGTTTCTAACTCTCTATCTCTCTCCCTTCATCTCTGTACAAAATCAATAAAATATATTTTTAAAAAAATAATTATTATTTTTCACTTATAAAATGTATTATTAATGTTTAAGTAAAATAATGAGCAAATATTTTAAATTCTAAGTTTTAATTTCTAATTACTATCAATAGATGCCCATATAAAAGTTTGATGGGAATAGGAGTGAGATCTTTAATAATTCTTAAGAATGTAAAAGAGTGTAGAGATCAAAAGTTTTAGAACTGCCGTGATAAGCATGAGTGGCGATTAGGTTCTCTTCTTTTATCCCACCCTATCAAATCCTGGCTTGACTGTCTTAGATTCCATTTTTTAAATATATATATATATATATATATATATATATATATATATATATAAATTGATTTCAGAGAGGAAAGGAGAGAGAGAGAAACATCAGTGATGAGAGAGAATAATTGATTGGCTGCCTCCTGCATGCCCCCCACCAGGGATTGAGCCTGTAACCCAGGCATGTACCCTTGACTGCAATTGAACCTGGGACCCTTCAGTCCACAGGCCAATACTCTATCCACTGAACTAAACTGGCTAGGGCTTAATTTTTTTTATAGAAAGGGAGAATGGCCGAGACCGGTTTGGCTCAATGGATAGAGCGTCGGCTTGGGGACTGAAGGGACCCGGGTTCGATTCCGGTCAAGGGCATGTACCTTGGTTGCAGGCATGTCCCCGGTAGGGGGTGTGCAGGAGGCAGCTGATCGATGACTCTCTCTCATTGATGTTTCTAACTCTCTATCTCTCTCTCACTTCCTCTCTGTACAAAATCAATAAAATATATTTTTAAAAAAAATAGAAAAAAAGGGAGGGCTTTAAAAAAAAAAAAAGAAAAGAAAAGAAAGGGAGAATGATTTACTTCATTTATTTCATTGTTGTACAGCGTTAAGCACAGGGCCTGGAATGTAAACAATACTCAAATGTAAATTATTGTTGTTGTTAATATCATCACTAATTCTACGTGCAAGTCCTGTGTGAATAGAGATAAAACAGCTTCCCTTCCCTCCTGGACTGTTGGATATAATGGGGAGCACAGACTTATCAATCAACAGTTTGCATGGCCAACTCATCCCAGGAAACCTTTGGTCCAGACAAACTGGGACAATTGATCACTGTACAATAGGAATGCGCTTGGCAGAATGAATTTGGCTTCATAAAAGACTTGCAAGCAATGTCACAGGAGAGGACAGACTAAATGGGGGACCTGGCATAGCATTCTAACATTTAAGCTTTCCAGAATAATATTAGGATTTTAGTAGAATACAGTATCCAAAAAAGTACTTCAGCATGAAAGTGTGAACAAAGACCCTGAAGTGTGAAGAGCAGGACACATTCCAAAGGCGTAAAGCAGCTCTCCAATTAATACTCCTGGCACTGTGCTCCTTTCTTTCCTTCAAAACACATCACAATTTGTAATTCAATATTTATGTGTTTGTTTCATATTTTTAAGCTTCAGTAGGACAGGGACAAGGTCTGTCTTGTTCAGCCCTGCATGGTGACTGCATATACAAGGCACTCCATGAATATTTACCCAGTAAGTGAATATGAAAAGCATATAAAGTCATGCCCCCAGAGTGCTGTATAGGTCAAAAAGATGCCTTCTATGAAACCAAAAGGCAGTTTTTAAAGCTATTCAGTCTTGCCCTTACCGGTGTGGCTCTGTTGGTTGAGCATCATCCCGTGCACAAAAAGGCAGCCACTTCAATTCCCGGTTAGGGCACATACCCAGCTTGTGCTTTAGATTACGGTTGGTGTATGTACGGGAGGCAACTGACCAATGTGTGTGTGTCTCTCTCTCCCTCCATCCCTTCCTCATTCTCTAAATAAAATTATGCACAGTCTTTATTTGCAATTCTTTACACCCAGAATAGAATACAGAACCACCCATCATTCCCTTAAAATCCTTTCTTTCCCATCCATCTCTCAGTTATTCTCACAAACTGCAGTCCTTAAAGAACTCCTAGGGCCCAAACCAGTTTAGTTCAGTGGATAGAGCGTCGGTCTGAGGACTGAAAGGTTCCAGGTTCGATTCCGGTCGCAAGCATGTACATTGGTTGCGGGCACATCCCCGGTGTGTGTGTCGGGGGGGTGGGGGTGGGGCAGGAGGCAGCTAATCGATGTTTCTCTCTCACCAATGTTTCTAGCTCTCTATCCCTCTCCCTTCCTCTCTGTAAAAAAATCAATAAAATATATTTAAAAAAAGAATTCCTAGGGCACTGTCCTCCATCCTCCTGTATTGGCCTGTTTTCCTGCCTCCCAGTTTCCTCCTAGTTTTCCATCACGAAAGGCCAAAGACTGCTCTGGAGAGAAGGGCCTCAGCTCAGAGAGCCAGCAAGGGGGGAAACTGCAAGTCAGGTTCAAGGGCATGGAGAAAGAAGATGAAAAATACTTTCTATGGTTGCTCATGCCATCACTTAGGAATATATTGTCAATGTAAGAAACATCCAAACCTGTAAAGAATTTTTTTTTAAATATATTTTATTGATTTTATACAGAGAGGAAGGGAGAGAGATAGAGAGTTAGAAACATCGATGAGAGAAGTCATCGATCAGCTGCCTCCTGCACACCCCCAACTGGGGATGTGCCCACAACCAAGGTACATGCCCTTGACCGGAATCGAACCAGGGACCCTTCAGTCCCCAAGCCGACGCTCTATCCATTGAGCCAAACCGGTCCCGGCGAAACCTGTAAAGAATTTTTATAAGATTTTTTTTTTTTGAGCCAAACTGATGACAACTGCCAGGAAGCAAGATCTCTGATGCTCAGGAAAATGACATTTTAGCAGGTGTTTTTTTTTTGTGTGTGTGTGTGTGTTAATGCATTTGAGTTAAAGGGAAGGAGGAAAGGGAAGAAAGATTACATAAAGGTGGGAGAAAGCAAGGCAGGGATTGGATTACAGGATAGTTATCAAGATTATAGTAGTTTTTGCTTTCTTAGAGGTGGTTAACCTTATTGCAAAGGTGTGTTAACTTGGATGCTCAAAATACAATGGACAGGGCTTGCTCAAGGAAAAGATAAACCTTTTACTAAAAAAGTTATATGCCTTCCCGGGCCAGTGTGGCTCAGCTGGTTGAAGAGTCATCCATACATTGAAAGGTGGCAGGTTCCATTCCCATTCAGGCCAAATACCAGGTTGCAGATTTGATCCTAGGTTGGGGCACCAACAGATTGATCTCTCTCTTTCTTTCTCTCTCTCTCCCTCTTGAGGATTCTCTCTAAAGTCAGTAAAAATTGTTTTAAAAATAAAAAGTTAGCCGGGACCAGTTTGACTCAATGGATAGAGCATCGGCTTGGGGACTGAAGGACCCCGGGTTCGATTCCAGAAGGTCAAGGGTATGTACCTTGGTTGCGGGCATATCCCCAGTAGGGGGTGTGCAAGAGGCAGCTGATCGATGACTCTCTCTCATTGATGTTTCTAACTCTCTATCTCTCTCCCTTCCTCTCTGTACAAAAATCAATAAAATATATTTTAAAAAAATAAAATAAATAAAATAAAAAGTTATATGCCTGCCCTAACCGGTTTGGCTAAGTGGATAGAGTGTCATCCTGCAGACTGAAGGGTCCTAGGTTTGATTCCGGTCAAGGGCATGTGCCTTGGTTGTGAGCACATTCCCAGTGGGGGGTGTGCAGGAGGCAGTTGATTGATGTTTCTCTCTCATCAATGTTTCTAACTCTCTATTCATCTCTATAAAAAATCAATAAAATACATTTTTTTTAAAAAGTTATATGCCTGAGATGTGACTACCCATTCTAGCCTGTCCAGTTAGGAATTTATGATCAAATCACTCTGTGAGATTATTTTCTATAGAACCCTTTATCGTCCTCAATATGAATTAACACACCGTATTCTTAGTTGTTTATTTACCTATTTTCTGAATGTCTTGGGTGCTCAGTAAATACCCACTGAATGAGTGATTAGTAAATAAGGTATCTAGCAGGTTGCAGCAAGAAATACAGCTAGAAAAGTTGGAAAGGGCTAGTTAGGAGGGATCCTGCTTAGGTAGGTGAGTTTTACTGTATTTTATAGATATAGATGTAGATATAGGTCTATTCCAAAGTTCTATGTCTATATCCTATATAATAAAAGCCTAAAATGACAAGCACTGACCACCAGGGTGCAGATGCTCAATGCAGGAGCTTCCCCCAGTCCATAGAACCCGATCAGCAAAGGCGGGGGGTGGAGGGGTGGGAGAGGGCAGGGCCAGGCCAGCCAAGGCAGATGCCAGTGGGACCCCTCCCCCCCAATTGCCTCGCTGGTCACCCCAAAGATCAGCCCTGATCACCAGCCAGGCCTAAGGACCCTATCCATGCACAAATTTTGTGCACTGGGCCTCTAGAGTGTATATAGTTTAGTAATATGTTTCCCATGGCAACCAGTAGGCTTGCCCTGGCCTAAGCATTTATACAACACTTCCCCATTCCCACCTCTTTAGTTCATATTTGTCTAGTTCTCAAAAATCTGCTTGTCATGGTTCATAGGCACAGAAAGTACTCTGGGTTTCAAATCCTTGGTGCTCTGTGTTCTTTCAATGTTTTCTTTCTTAAATGTGAAAAGAGCCTGGTAGAATTTTTGAGAGAGGAAGCATGAGCACCTTTTGAACTGCTTTCTAGGGCCCTGTTTTTCCATCTCCCACCCACACTGTCATCATGAAAGAGTGGGGACTCTGGCCCAGCTGGGTGGCTCAGTTGGTTAAGTGTTGTCCGCGTACACCAAAAGGTTGCAAGCTTGATTCCCGATCAGACCGCATACCAAGGTTATGGGTTTGATCCCTGGTCAGGGTGGGTGTAAGAGGCAACCGAGCCCTCTCTGGCTTGGCTCAGTGGATAGAGCATCAGCCTGTGGACTGAAGGGTTCTGGGTTCAATTCTGGTTAAAGGTACATGTCCAGGTTTTGGACTGGATCTCCAATAGGGGGCCAGATTCTCACTCATCATTGATGTTTCTCTTTCTCTCTCTCTCTCTCTCTCTCTCTCTCATCAATAAAAATATATATTTTACAAAAATGGAGGCAACTGATGATGTTTCTCTCTCCCCCAACACTCTCTCTCTCAAATCAATTAAAAATATTCCCAGGTGCCCTGGCCACTGTGGCTCAATTAGTTGAGTGTCATCCCATCCACTGAGAGGTCACCAGTTCAATTCCAGCTCAGTATCCATGTGGGAGTTGCAGGCTCTATCTCCAATTGGGTGCATGCAAGAGGCAGCCAACTGATATTTCTCTCTCTCTCTCTCTCTCTCTCTCTCTCTCTCTCTCTCTCTCTCCCTTTCCTCTCTCTCTAAAATAAACAAAAACAGCCAAAACTGGTTTGGCTCAGTGGATAGAGCATTGGTCTTCGAACTGAAGAGTCCAAAGTTCGATTCCTGTCAAGGGCATGTACACTGGTTGCGGGTACATCCCCAGAGGGGGTGTGTGTAGGAGGCAGCTGGCTGATGTTTCTCTCTCATCTATGTTTCTAGCTATCTATTCCGCTCCCTTCCTCTCTGTAAAAAATCAATAAAATATATTTTAAAGATAAAATAAAATAAACAAAAACATATTTAAAAAAGAAAGAAAGTGAGCCAAACTGATGACAACTTGGACCTGGGAATCAACCTTGGAATGTGGTCAAACGGCTTTATTGCTGTGTGCTAGTACCTCTGAGATCCACATATGAACATCATGTCTGAATCAGAGACTGGGGGACGTTGGGAGTCCCATCCCTTGTCAAGTAGACTTCAACTTGCTGACCAGGCCACAGGGCCCTTGTCTCCAAACAATGCCTTTTCAGAAGGCCACTTGCTAAGAAGGCAGGATCTGTGGCCAACTAGAAATCCAGGGCATTGGCTGTCTCTTATCAGCAACTAGCCTTGCAAATTTGAACAGGACCCTTTATCTTTCCAGTCTTCTGTTTCCTCTTCTGCAGAATGTCGAGTTAGCTGACCCTTCCGTTTGCATCTGGGAATATTGGAATCCTGCCTTGAACCCCACTAGCATTTTCCCTGTCTTCATCAGTCAACAAAGATTTGAGGATGTGCTCACATGATGGAGCTCCTTGCTAGATGCATTTGGTAGCCCATTACCCTAGTTTCTTTGTTTAAGTTTCTCTTTTCAAGCAAAACAATAAAAACAGAAAGTGCTCTGAGAGGTCTGGGAAGAAAATACTTGCCTATCCCCAAGAGGAGGTGCAGGGTGCTCTCTCCAAAGTCATAGGAAGCCCTCCACACCCTCTGGCTTATGGGGACGGAGAGCAGGGCACGGGTTTTACAGCTTCCCAGGAGGAGCCCAAAGCCATTCGCCATCATTTTCTGAACGCTCATGTCCCAGACATACATTCTTCCAGAGATGTTTAAAACCGGGCTTGGCCGCATTGTTATGTGCTCCTATTTGCAGGTTTTGGCAACACCCGTTTTAGTCAGCTCCTTCTCCTGACGATTCCAGTAGGTGGGTCAGTGCTTTATTAACCCTGCTTCACAGCTGAGGAGGAGCAGCTTGCCCAGGGTCAGTGAGAACATGAAGATGTGAAGCTTTAAAAAAAATAGAGTACCAAATCTAGCCGGAGCCATTTCTATGCCTGATATCTTTGCATTGAGAGTATCCAAAATGATTTGACACCTCCCCAGACCCATTAACTTTAAACCAAGAATCCACAGGAGAGACGTAGAGCAAAACACATATTGGACTCTTGATGTAGCAAATGACAAATGGAAAGTAATCGGAGGCTGCAGGTCTCCGTGGATGCTTGTTGCTATGCTTTGAGTCTCTCTCTCTCTCTCTTTCTCTCTGTAAGATGTGAAGGGTAGAATTGGTTGTTTTTTTGTTTTTTAAAGGGTAAAATTGTACCTGGACTGAGCTGCCTGTCACTACTTGAGCCAATTAAGCAGACAGGGTTGAATCCTGTATGAGTGTTTATATCAATACAGTCAGGATAGCAGTAGGTCATCCACAAAAATCTGCTCTGTAGCCTCCATTAGCCAGCGGCTTATATAGGGTAGGACAAAGATTACATGAAGAAGTAGGGATTATAGAAATGTGGAAGTAGGCAATTAGGGCCGGAGTACCACTTCATTGTTTAGGCAACAAGGTTATTAATCTTCCCTTGATAATAGGCAGTTCTTGAATGAGAATGGACCACATTCCAAGGTTGATTCCCAGGTCCAAGGTTAACTCCCAGATCCTGGAGGCGTATCACTCTCAGACAAGGTTAGAATGTCCTTTCTTTAACCAGAACTATCATGGTTTACAGAGCACGATTATTATTCCCCATAACTAGTCCCCAATATTCTTTTCGCATCTTAGTATTTTCATTTCAGAGAGGACACTGTTGTTTGAATAAGTGCACAAGGAGATGACAAGGGCATTGCCTGAAGAAGGTGGCTATTCAGGGTCCCACAGGGCACCTAAATTTAGTGTCGTCGGCACATGGCAGAGACTGAAGGCCTCACCTGAGTTCAAGGTCTCAGCTGTTCAGTGGTGCCAGATGAGAGACGGGCTTATGGTAACCATAAGATGGAAATAGAAACTTGAGAGGAAAATTATTAAATTATGAAACATTATACCTGTTAAGCAGGTCTAATCTTCTTCACCCCTTTGGAAAGCATACAGAGAAAATGAAATTGTCACCTCAAAATTCCTTGGTGAGCATGCTCATTGTGAAGCTTAGCAGTCCAGCTCTGCTCCTACCAGCTGTGTGACTTTTTAGTGTGTTTGTGGTATGTACTTTATTTAAAACTCTACCTCTCTACCTTTCATCCATCCTGTCACCCACCTCTCCAGAACCTGCTGCCTACTCCCAGCGGACATTATGTTGTTTCATGTTTCCACCCAGAATCTTTATGAATATGTAAGCTAATAAAATATAGATCTTTATTTGGGGAGGAGGGAAGTTTCTTAATTTTTCAAGTCTTGACATCTTCAGTGTTTATTAATCATTGTCATTGTTGTTGTTGTTGTTGTTGTTATTATTATTATTATTAGAGGCCTGAAAATTCATGCACTGGATGGGAGGGGTCCCTCAACCCGGCCTGCCCCCTCTCACAGTCTGGGAGCCCTCAGGAATCAGGGGAAGGTGATGCCCCATCACACTTCTGCTGCTGCTACTGCCAGCAGTGCAAGCCTTGGCCGGCCCTGGTTACCTGAGCCTCAGGTGGCCCTGGGAAGATGGGCAGCCACCATCTGAGGCTTGTTTGTGCCTTGAGCCAGCCCTGGGTGGCTGAGGGGCCGAGGGGACTGGGGGATTTTGGAGGCAGGTGCCCCAGTGGAGCTGAGGGGACCGGGCACTGCAATCTTGTGGCTGTGGGAGCCACCATGTTTTGCGACAGTGTGAGGGTCAATTATCATATTCCCTCTTTATTAGATAAGATTATTATTATTTTTTTAAATATACTTTATTGATTTTTCACAGAGAGGAAGAGAGTGGGATAGAGAGTTAGAAACATCGATGAGAGAGAATCATCGATCAGTTGCCTCTTGCACACCCCCTACTGGGGATGTGCCCGCAACCAAGGTACATGCCCTTGACCGGAATCAAACCCAGGACCTTTCAGTCCGCAGGCCGACGCTCTATCCTCTGAGCCAAACCGGTCCTGGCAAGATTATTATTTTTAATATTTTTATTGATTTCAGAAAGGAAGGGAAAGGAAGAGAGAGATAGAAACATCATTGATTAGAGAAAATCATCAATTGGCTGCCTATTGGATCCCTATTGAGGATCAAGTCTGCAACCCTGACATGTGCCCTTGACTAGAATAGAACCCACAACCCTTCATTCTGCAGGTTGACATTCCATCCACTGAGCCAAACTGACTAGGGCTATTTTTTTAATTGGTTTTGAGAGAGAGCAGGAGAGGGAGAATGAAAGGGAGAGGGAGAGGGAGAGAGAGACATTGATAGGCTGCCTCCAGTATGGATCCCTTCAGTGCACAGAATAATGCCCAACCAACTGAGCCACTCTGGCCAGAACTGGTCATTGTTATTGTTAACTATAGGTGATAAATCTTTCATAGTTCCCCATCCCCCAAGGATATGGTCCAGGACCCTGTTGTCTGCCCTGAGGACTAGCTTCATCTTTGGCTCCCACTTCTTTTCACTGCAGCTGTACTGCATCCTTCAGGTCCTTGAAGATGCCATGTGCTGTCAACCTTCAAACACGCTTTTTCCTCGACTTGAAGCAGTCTTCTCATCCGGAAACACGGTTCTCCCCTTCCACCTCATTCTCTGGCTAATCAACTCACCTTTTTGGAGGTTAAACAGAAAACCACAGGACCCAAGTGGCATTACTTGTACTGAAAGCCTGTAATACCAAACCTAGATTTAATACCTGATTCTAACAGCAGTTTCATCCTCTCCCAGAGCATAATCTTAATCAGTCTGGATTTTCCTGACCAACACTAGTGAGGTAATCTGCCTTTTCCTAAGGGAAGGTGTCCTTGCCTAAAATAATCCATCCTTTGAATTTCTTAGTTCCCACCCTCATTTTTTAACTTCTTACTCTCTTTCTGCCTATAAACAAACAAACAAAAACAAAACAAAACAAAAAAAACCTCCCATTTTGTACAACATACACGGGAGAGCTCTTTTAGTTGTTAGGTGGGATGCTGCCGGATTCATGAATCACTTAATAAAGCCTATCAGATGTTCAAATTTACTTGGTTGAATTATGCTTTTTAACAAGGTTTTGGCTTAGAATCACTGTGTTTGTGCCTGTCTCCTTTCATCAGCACCATTCTCGTTCACGCTCATAGTACTTCTACTCTCCTAGTATTTAGTCATTCACTCATTCGTTTGACAAATACTTATTGAGTGCCAACTCCACTCTTGTAGGCTTGTCTACCACACTGTATTGCCACTGCCTGCTTCAATGCTTCCTGTACACGGGTATGCACCTGTGTGTATTACACTGTGTGTATGTCATAAAACTCACCCTTTTGAGTGTATAATTCAGTGTTTTTTAGTATATTCACAAGGTTTGGCAACCATCACTATTTTTTAATTTCAGAACCTTTTCGCTACTCTAAAAAGAAAACCACTAGCAGTCATTCTCCATTTTCCCCTTTCCCCAGACCCTGGCAACCATTAATCTTTCTATCTCAATGGATTTTTTAAAAAAATTTTTTAAGATTTAACTTGTGTAGCCAGCTGGGAACACTTTTTTTGCTTTTTAATATATTTTATTGATTTTTTTACAGAGAGGAAGAGAGAGGGATAGAGAGTTAGAAACATCGATGAGAGAGAGAATCATCGATCAGCTGCCTCTTGCACACCCAACACTGGGGATGTGCCCACAACCAAGGTACATGCCCTTGACCAGAATTGAACCCAGGACCTTTCAGTCTGCAGGCTGAACTGGTCCACTGAGCCAAACTGGTTTCAGCTCAATAGATTTTCTTATTCTGAGGTATAACCACCCTGAAATCTTACAATATAAGGTCTTTGTATTTCATACAATTTTAAGTCATACAATAACTGAAATCATACAATATGAGGTCTTTTTGTGATTGGCTTCTTTTACTTAGTAAAATGTTTTCAAGGTTCATCCATGTTGTAGCTTGGATCAGCATTTAAATTCTCTTTATGTCTTTTTTTTTTCTTTTTATAGTATCTATATCATTCTCTAGATTTACCAAATCTATTTATTCATCAGCTGATGATCATTTGGGTTAGTTTTCACTTTTTTTAGTTATTTTAAATAATGCTTCAATGAACACTCATGTACCAGTTTTTCTGTGGACATGTGTTTTCATTTCTTCTGGAATATACCTAGGAATGGTATTGCTGGGTCACATGATTACTTTATGTTTAATCTTTTTTGCTAAACAGCCAGACTGTTTTCCACAGCAGGCATACCATTTTGCATTCCAACAGCAATTCTGATTTCTGTTCATCTCACCAACACTTGTTATTGTTCTTTTAAAAAAAAATATATATATATATTATTGATTTTTTACAGAGAAGAAGGGGAGGGATAGAAAATTAGAAACATCAATGAGAGAGAAACATCCATCAGTTGCCTCTTGCACACTCCCTACTAGAGATGTGCCTGCAACCAAGGTACATGCCCTTGACCAGAATCAAACCTGGGACCCTTGAGCCCACAGGCCGACGCTCTATTCACTGAGCCAAACCGGTTAGGGTATGTTACTGTTCTCTTTTTTTTTCTTTATTTTGATTGTCTTCTTTGATGTAACCATCCTAGTGGGTGTGAAGAGGCTCTTCTGAAGCTCTATGAAAACAAGGACTCCTCCATCTGTCTGGATCACCACTGTATCCCAGAACTTAGTGCAGTGCCTAGCACTTATTACATATTCATATTTTGTTCAATACACTAAAAAGTGTTGAATGAATAGGTAAATCAGAAGCTAGCTAGATGGTTACAGTACCTGAGAGAGAGAGAGAGAGAGAGAGAGAGAGAGAGAGAAAGAGAAAGAGAGAGATGGATTTGTGAGAGAGACACATTGATTGGTTGCCTCCCACAAGCACCCCAAACGAGGCCAGGATTAAACCTGCAAACGAGGTAAGTGCCCTTGGCCCAGGATTAAACCTGCAAACGAGGTAAGTGCCCTTGGCCCAGAATTGAACCTGCAACCCTTATTGATTGTAGGAATGTCGGAAAAACAACATGTTTCAATACCCAATAAATTATCTTTAACTGTTTAAATAAGAAATTTGTGCACACCTAAGATCCTAATGGATGATTTAAAGAAAAACAAGGAAGCTTTTAACTACCCAATAGAGAGCTGTCAGGCGATCTGGTATTCTTTTTTCTGCGGAGTACTGAACCACCCCTTTTCTGTTACCATAATCTCTTCAGGGACTAAATTGGGTTAAATCTAAGCTTTTTCATTTTTCTTCAAATCACTCATTAGGATCTTAAGTATGTACAAATTTATCATTTAGGCACTTAAAGATAATTTCTTGGGTATTAGAACATTTTGTGTTTGTCTTTTTTTTTTTTTTTAACATTCATTTCTCCCACGAAACTCTGTTTTGTTTTTTAAATCCTCATCTGAGGATATGTTTTTTTTAAAAAAAATATATTTTATTGATTTTGTACAGAGAGGAAGGGAGAGAGATAGAGAGCTAGAAACATTGATGAGAGAGAGTCATTGATCAGCTGCCCCCCCGCACACCCCCTACTGGGGATATGCCCGCAACCAAGGTACATGCCCTTGACCGGAATCGAACCTGGGTCCCTTCAGTCCCCAAGCCGATGCTCTATCCATTGAGCCAAACCAGTCTCGGCTATGTTGTGTTTTTTTTTTGTGTGTGTTTTTTTTAAAATATATTTTATTGATTTTTGTACAGAGAGAAAGGGAGAGAGATAGAGAGTTAGAAACATCGATGAGAGAGAGTCATTGATCAGCTGCCTCTTGCACACCCCCTACTGGGGATATGCCCGCAACCAAGGTACATGCCCTTGACCGGAATCGAACCCGGGACCTCTCAGTCCCCAAGCCGACGCTCTATCCATTGAGCCAAACCGATCTCGGCATATGTTGTTGTTTTTTAATAGAGAGAGAGAGAGAGAGAGAGAGAGAGAGAGAGAGAGAGATTGGTTGTCTCTATTATGCATTCAGGCTGGGGATCAAAGAACCCAAAACCTGGGTATGTGCCTTGACTGAGAATCACACCTGAGACCCTTCAGTGCACTGATGATGCTCCAACCAACTGAGCAACACCAGGCAGGGCTCTCCTACAGCACAGCTGACCTCCTTCTGCAGGGCTTTTTGCTCACTCCCAAGCATTCCATGCTTGAAAAGAGTCTCCCTCTTGTTTCTTTTCAAACTGGTCACACCGGATAATTAATACCTATGACAGGCCAGTGTTCCTTTTCTGTTTGTTTGTTTTCTTTTAATATTTCTCTACACCCAATAAACATCCAAACCTGGAATTTGTAAAAGAGGTTATTTTAACCAAACTGATGACAATTACCAGGAAGCAAGATCTCCAATGCTTTGAAGTGAAAGTTTTTTTAAAAAAATATATTTTATTGATTTTTTACAGAGAGGAAGGGAGAGAGATAGAGAGCTAGAAACATGATAGAGAGCTAGAAACATCGACGAGAGAGAAACATCGACCAGCTGCCTCTTGCACACCCCCTACCGGGGATGCACCCGCAACCAAGGTACATGCCCTTGACCGGAATCGAACCTGGGACCTTTCAGTCCGCAAACCGATGCTCTTATCACTGAGCCAAACCGGTTTCGGCTGAAGTGAAAGTTTTGCAGTTCCTTTTACACATTTGGAATTAAGGGGGAAACATAAGGAAGATTACATGAAGGTGGGAGAAAGCAATATATAGGATAGTTAAGATTATATGGTCCCTTGAGGGTGGTTATACCTTCCTTCAAGGGGTCTAAAAAAGAGGCATTTCAAAGGCATGTTAACCTAGATGCGCAGAAACAATGGACAGGACTTGCTTAAGGGAAAGAAGTTCTCTACCTGGGATGTGCCTACTCATCATGACCTGTCCAGTTAGGAATTTATGGTCAGATCACCCTGTGAGGTGACTCTGGTTAGATAAATCACAGCATCCCTTTCCTGTCTCCTGGATTTGGAAGTCAATTAGACCAGGTGTTGCTAATTGAAAGCACTCAGTACTTGAAAAAATAGTGAGTGAGTGAATGAATGAATGAATGAGAAAATGTGACAGGGACACATTGCAACACGCAGACTTGGTCAACAATTACCTTGTGAACACCCATTGTGTCCCAGGCCCTGTGGTTGCGTGCCAAGATTAACAGGCACACAAAACAAGAGACTCCTTGGACTAGGGAGTTTCCAAAATCCCTAGTTCCAGCTGCCTTGTTCCGTTTCCATGTCTGTTATCTTTTCACCTTTCATCACACAATCCATGACTTTCAGGATCCCGTTTTAGCTAAGGCATCTCCTCGTTTGCTGAAGCCCCAAATAAGTTCTGATCTCCTGTCAGTCAGCAAAATACGGACAGTGCCCCAGTGCACCGTTTGTCTCCAAACAGCTACCCTCTTCCCCCCTCCCCCCCCCACAATCCCCCAACCCTCTTAACCCCCAAATGTTAAGCTTCCTGATCTCAGGGGTCTTTGGATGGGGCACCTTCTGAAAGAACGGACAGAGCTGTGTCCAGCAGAGGGTGCTGTGGGGGCAGAGCTGAGCCGGGAGGGGAGCTTGACCAGTGACCCTGAGCGCCAGGTAGGCGTCCTGAGTAATCGGGAGTCTTCCTCGTGCTCCCTCCCCCATCACCCCCCACCCCCGCCCCCCAGGGAACAGGGCCGCCCCTCCCCCACAGGTGGTCCCCTCCCTCCACTCCCCCCCGAATAATTAGCGGTTTTCGGGGACTTAGCGCTTTCTTAGAAAAAACGCCTCGCTCCCGTTTCCGACGCCCCGCCCCCCCCCAGGCCCCTCAGGCCCCAGGCCCACCCCCGAAGTTGGGTGGCCGAGCGGGGGCCTCCGGGGCTTCCGCGCCCGGCGCCGCAGGGGCCGCGAAGGGGTTAAGCCGGGGGGGGGGGGGGCGGGGGGAGGGACGGGGAGGGGGCGCGGGCCGCGCCTGCGCTCTGCCGCCCTCCATTGTCTCCACGGCGGTGAGGAGCGCCGGCGAGCGCAGCCCGGGACCCGGCGGCGGCGGCGGCGGCGAGGCGGGCGGCGCGGGCGGCGGCGGCGGCGGGGCCGGCAGCGGCTGGAGCGACGACAGCGCGACGCGACGCGCCCGACCCACCGGCCCCGGCTCCCCGAGCCCCGCTGGGCCGCCAGCGCCGCAGCCCGGCCCGAGGCCTGGGGGGGGGACGGCGGCGGCGCCCCGAAGCGGCGGCGGGGGACACGCAGCCGGCGCCCCCAGCCCGCCGTCCTCCGCTCCCTCCGGCCCCCGGCCGGCGGCCTCCTCCCCGCGGCTCCCGCGGCCGCGTTCGGGGCCCCGGGCGGCCTGTGGCGCGCCGAGCCCGCGCCGGGCTGCGCCTCCTTGGACCTTGAGGGGGAACATGCGCTGGGCTCGGATCGGCTTCAATTCTTAGTTTGGGATCCCCGCCCGCCTGCCTCTTCCGCCCCACGGGCTTTTTCTTTCTTTCTTTTTTTTTTTTTTTCCTCTTTCTTTTCTTTTTTCTTTTTATCCCCCCTCCCGATCTCCTTTTTTGACTTCCCTTCCCCTTTTATGCTCGCCCAGCCCTCTCCCCGCTGCTGAGGAGTGAGTGGGGGAGGGCCTCGGCCTCCAGGTTCCTCCCGCCCCATCGGGGGACCCCCCACCGCCCCCCCCAACCCCCCCGGCGAGCCATGGGGGGCAAGCAGAGCACGGCGGCCCGCTCCCGGGGGCCCTTCCCCGGGGTCTCCACCGACGACAGCGCCGTGCCGCCGCCGGGAGGGGCGCCCCACTTCGGGCACTACCGGGCGGGCGGCGGCGGCGGGGCCATGGGGCTGCGCAGCCGCTCCGTCAGCTCGGTGGCGGGCATGGGCATGGACCCCGGCACGGCCGGAGGGGTGCCCTTTGGCCTCTACACGCCCGCCTCCCGCGGCGGCACCGGCGGGGACTCGGAGCTCCGGGCGCCGGGCGGCGGCGGCGGCGGCAGCAGCGGCGGCGGCGGCGGCGGTGGCGGCGGCGGAGGGTCCGCGTCCGAATCCACCTATGCCCAGGGCAACGGTTACCAGGAGACCGGCGGCGGCGGCGGTCACCATAGAGACGGGATGCTGTACCTGGGCTCCCGAGCCTCGCTGGCGGATGCTCTACCTCTGCACATCGCACCCCGGTGGTTCAGCTCGCACAGCGGTGAGTCTGCGGGCGGCCGGGCGGCCGGGCGGGGCGGGTGGAGGGCCTCGGAGGGTGGGGGAGTGCCCAGAAGGGCGCCCCAAACCTTGGCGATGCGCGCGAACGTTTGGACGTTAAAGAGTGGTGCACGGCCAGAGTCTTGTCTGCCGGTCCCCTTGGTTTCCGAAGCCAAGGGACAGATTGGATGCGAAGCCTTTAATAGGAAAGGTTTTCTGCTGTGTAGCCGGGCATTTTTTATGTGGGACTCGAGGCGTTGACCCACTTGTGGATGGAGGGGCAGAGGGAAGGTTTGAAACCTGCCTCGTGAGATCCCCTCTTCATGGCATCCCCTCAGAGAAGAGGTCTGACCTGACTTAACAGCGAGAGCCAGCCCCGGTGCTTTCTTCCTGTCTGTCACTGCAGCATGGAGCCTGCCTCACCCTTTCTTACCAGACAGACAGATCCGATTTGACCAAGTGGTGGTGTCTCCCAGACAAAGAGTGTGAGAAGAGATAACACTGGAGCCAAGTGGTGGTGTGTGGATGAGGGCTCTCACGGTCTAGCTGGGAGAGAGGGATGTTGAATTTTGCCACCCTGCTGGAAGTGTGTTTGAATCGTTTAAAATGGAGCAGCTAGCAGGCTGTTGGCGGAGACACAGGTGTGGCCTGCTGAATGTGGGGAGCCTCCCTCCCAGGCTTGGCAGGACGAGGGCTCCGGTCCCTGTGCTGCATGCAGTAGGCTTGGCTCAGTGACTCTCCCATCCCTCCCCGTCGCCTTTCCTTCCCCTCCATGGTTAAGTGCCTGGTCTTGCAGATGGTCTGCATCTAATTGTAACAGAGAGGTGAGGTTTTTATTGCCAGGCTGTGGGTGCATGACAGGGGAAGATTCAGAGAATGTGGATGAATTCGCGATGTGAACTTCTGGCAACAGGCCAGCGAAAAGCTGGAGGAGGATTTCCCAGGCTGTTAGTTAGTAGCAGGAGCATCTGGAGGAAAACAGGTCTGTTTGCTAGGTTAGGCTTCTAGAAAACTAATCAAAAGAGGTGTGCGACCGCTATTTACTATTGGCCTTTATTTTTTGAAAGAGACTGGATTTCTTTCTTTTTTTCTATCTATATACTTTAATTTGTGAAATGATTTCATTTGATGGGGAGGAATAGTGACTGATTGATGACAGTAACACTTGAAAGCGGCTTTTGAATTGCGAGGATGGTATCTTATTACCTGAACAGGCTTCTCTGACTTGCATCAAATTCTGCCCTGAATGAGATGCCAGGCAAGACTGACTGCCTTTGGCACTATTAGACATTGGATCAGCTTTAAAAATTTTGAAATTAATAATCTGTCTTATAAAAACATGGTCCAGAAAGAGTCGTTTGTGTTTATGAGATGATGTGGTTAAGTTTTTTAAAGGACTGTCATTAGTATCTGATTTTAAATTGAAAAGCACTGTAAGAAGTTACCCACTCTAAAATCACAGAATTTTGTGTATTATAGAACAAATATAATCTTATAGAGGCTTGTCTGGGGAAGGAGTTCCCTGTTTCCTAAAATTTCTTGTATGTCTTTTTCTAGAAACCCCTTTTTCCTTATTCCACCACCAGGTTTCATGCTGGAGTTGTGAGCTTATAATTAGATTCCAAAATTTCAGGTTCTTCAGCTGTGAAATCTTAGTTTTCTTTTCATCTGATTGTGGTCAGGGTAGGAAGAGCCACTGAGCCATGGGAATTATTATCAAAACATGTGTTGGGGGCTGCTATTAACATTTTGGATAATAACTTTATTTATAGGACCATCCTGTCCTTTTGGAAGACATTGAGCATACCTGGCCCTGTGCCCTAATTGCCCTCAGAATTTCCAAATGATCTCCGTAGAGGCCTAGGGGGTGCCACCTGGATGGAGAACCACTGCTTTAAGTATGCTTTCTTTTATTCAAATAAAGTAATTAGTTTTTCCTGTGCAGTTTATCTGAGATGAACCTTTGTGTTCCATGCTTCCGCAGTGGTGATTCTCTCTCCCTTTTTGGAGCAGGCCCAGGATCTTCCTTCCAGGACATCCCACTTCCTCTTTGGTTCATTCAAAAGAGAAACTCATTTCTATTGAGGAGCCTTTGAGTAAGGTCCGAGCAGTTTTTGCTCTTGTGTCATAAAAGCACAAGGGTAAAGATTTTGGTGCACAGTTGACTCGAAGCCTGGAAGTTGATGCTCTTGCTTGTGTTTCGTTTTTTTAAATAGTTTATTGGTTAATTTTTAGAGAGAGAAACATCAAAGTTGACTGCCCGCTGCACACCCCCTACCAGGACTGAGCCTCATACCCTGGGCATATGCCCTGATTGGGAATCGAACCAGCAACTTTTTTGGTGCACCAAACGATGCCCATCCAACTGAGCCACACAGGCCATGGCGTCTTGCTTGTGTTTTCAGGGTGCTTTGGAACTCTTCTTGGGCACAGAATATAGATGCCAGTGAAGTAAGTGGTGGAGCTGGCATTGGAATGCAGGTTCTGCCAGAGTTAGACCTGGCTCTTAACCATTACACTCTACTGCCTCTCATCCGAAAGCATAATGAAGCTGACAGGGTCCTGGAAATTGCACTGGCCTGTGAGTGAGATGACTGTGCTCATTTCTTGATAGAGCTACTAATTAACTGTCTACTTGTGGCCTTGGGCACATGAGTCATTTAGCCTCAGAATCCCCATTTCTTCACCTGTAAGATGGGGGCACTGTCCTGTTACCTTGTTGGGTCTATGAGATAGTGTTTAGAAAAGCCAAATATGCCCTAACCGGTTTGGCTCAGTGAATAGAGTGGTGGCCTGTGGACTGAAGGGTCCCAGGTTCAATTCCGGTCAAGGGCATGTACCTTGGTTGCGGGCACATCCCCAGTGGGGAGTATGCAGGAGGCAGCTGATCGATGTTTCCAACTCTATCCCTCTCCCTTCCTCTCTGTAAAAAAAATAAATGAAATATATTTTAAAAAAGAAAAGCCAAATAGCATACAAAGAGAAAGTGGTGTTTTTTTAGGGGCACCTCTATAGTTCTTAGCCTTCTTTCATCTCAGAATTTGTTGGGTATTGAGATTTAGCCATGAGTGGACTGCTTTCCCCAAAATGCTCTCTCTACTGCAATCTGACCTGAATTGATGGATGGTTCATAATGAGTGCTATTGAGAAGAACTGCTTTATCGGATCAGAGTTAGAGTCCATTCCTTTCCACATTAAAATGTAGTTTTTGCTGTAAGGTGTTTAACTGTTAATAGTATCTCAGAATGTGGATTTCTAGATGTGGGGGAGAAACATAGGGGACCCACCATGTTGCCTGTTTCCTGGGCCTTTCTATAAAATGGCTGGTCATTGAGGCTTTCACTCCAACTTGTGAGTCACATATATGTATATACATGTACATTCAGAAAAATCTAAGCTATTCTCTATTGTCACCAAGCCATCAACTGGGACTCATAGAAGGTGACTTTTCATAAGTCTTTAATCATGCTAGCAGGATATCTCATTCTATTTTGCCACCACTCTAGGGTTCTCAAGTTACTTAGTTTTCTCCATTCTTAAATAATTAGGGAGAGTTGCCAACTCTATTGGAGTGGACCAGAAAGCCTTTCTGTGCCTCACCATAGGTGTGCTGGAGGTAATGGTCCTTCACATGGATTCTGGAGAAAGGAAAGCATTCTGTGGTCTCCAAAGAGCATGATGGGTCCCCTGCCCTGTAGAAGTTCTATTAAAAAAAAAAAAAAAAAATATATATATATATATATATATATATGTGTGTGTGTGTGTGTGTGTGTGTGTGTGTATACACACACATATATATTATTAATATCAGAGAGGGAGAGATAGAAACATCAATGATGAGAGAGAATCATTGATTGGCTGCCTACTGTACGCCCCCCCACTGGGGATCAAGCCCACAACCCGGCATGTGCCCTTGATCCGAATTGAACCTGGGACCCTTCAGTCCGCAGGCCAGTGCTCTATCCACTGAGCCAAACTAGGGGTGAAGTTCTATTTTTAAAGAAGACTTTTTCTTTCTTTTTTTAAATGAAGCCTTTTTTAAGCAGAGTTTTGAGTTCTCTATTAACCATAAGGGTTTCTTTTATTTTTTCTTTGACCTTTTCATTAAAAAAAAATTATTTTTAGAGAGAGGAAGGGAGACAAGAGAGAAAAGAGAGAAAGATAAATGTGAGAGAAACATCGATGGGCTGCCTCCACATGTGTTCAACTGAGCCACACTGGCCAGAGCAAAAGGGCTTATTTTTAAATTTTTTTATTTTTTTATGGAATTTAAGTTTATTGTTGTTAGTATATGTTTTTTTTTTATTAAGTTATTATCTGTGTACATATCTTACCATTGCCTCCCCCCCATACATGCCCTCCCTCCCCAGATTTTTGTGTCCATTGGTTTGTACTTATATGCATGCATACAAGTCCTTCGGTTGATCTAGGGCTTATTTTTTTATAAAATAAAACAAGTTTTCCCGAGGAGATTTTTTTAAAAAAATATATTTTATTGATTTTGTACAGATAGGAAGGGAGAGAGATAGATAGTTAGAAACATCGATGAGAGAGAGTCATCGATCAGCTGCCTCTTGCACACCCCCTACTGGGGATATGCCCGCAACCAAGGTACATGCCCTTGACCGGAATCGAACCCGGGACCCTTCAGTCCCCGAGCCGACGCTCTATCCATTGAGCCAAACCGGTTTCGGCAGATGATAATTTCTTGAAGGTCACAGTTAACTCTTACTCATTGGGGTTTGAAAGGTCTTGCAAAAAACAGATTTTTCACTCTTAAAATGTTTGCTTTATGGGATGTGTACATTTTGCTATTAAACAAAGACACACCCCAAATTTGTCATCACCAGGACTCTGAACCAGGCTACTTTTAACCAAAGAAATGCTACTCTAGTATCTTTTGGGGAAAGGAAAATGCTTTGTACTTTACTAGTGTGATATTCAACCCAAGGTATTGGGCATTAACATTTTGGAAAACCCAATTCTGAAACTAAACTTCCTTAGTGACAGTTTCAAAAACAAAACACACTTCATAGGGAAGTGGTGGTGACTTAAATAGGTCCTATTTTTATAAAGCCTTAAGTAGGGGTGTTTTAACGACAATGGGTTGCTGAATCTTGAAGTCAACTCAAAACCTAAATCCTAATCCCAGTTTTTAGAATGATAGATGAGTGTAAATTTCCATCTGTTTCTTTTCCAAGGTTTGTCATGGTCTAGTCTGAATCAAATGGTTCCTAGTGATTACTGTGGCTATATAGACTTGAATATGAGAAGGGACTTCATAGATCCAGCAGTTTTTTTTTTGTTTTTTTTTTTAAAAATATATTTTATTGATTTTGTACAGAGAGGAAGGGAGAGAGATAGAGAGTTAGAAACATCGATGAGAGAGAGTCATCGATCAGCTGCCTCCTGCACACCCTCCACTGGGGATGTGCCCACAACCAGAGTACGTGCCCTTGACCGGAATTGAACCTGGGAACCTTCAGTCCGCAGGCTCTATCCACTGAGCCAAACCGGTTTCGGCACACAGGTTTATTCTTGAATCCATTGTTTCAGTTCCTGATATTGATAAAGGGTGAGTTGTGGGTGTAAATGAATAACCTGAAGACCAACTCTAAAGTATGAAGCAAATAAAGAACCAAGTTTAATATTAAAGCAGCAACTGGGGAAGTTTCTAGACTGATGAGACTGTTTACCTCGAGATCTCCCCAGAGTTGTTAGATTTGAGAGTACCACTTTCCTCTCTTGGGATTAAAGAGGAAGGAGGAATTCACTGGATCCCTATAAAAACCAAGTTAGAGGAGAGATGGTAAGAATGTCTAATGCACTCTTAGGTTTATAATAAGGAGGCAGATACAAATGAGCTCTTTTATGTACATGGTTCAAAGGGTTTTCAAACTTGACTCTGCCCAGTATTGCCTAGGGGTCTTGTTAACAATGCTGATGGCTGGACCCCACTCCCAGAATTCAGTAGAGCTAAACGAGAGACCCAACAATCTGAATTTGCAAGTTATCCTGAATATGTAGGGCCATTTATAGCTGAGCCTCAACTTCACGATGGATATACAATTCAGAAAAAGAACTCTTAAATTTTTGGGTGGATCCATTAGCATTATTTTTATTTATTTATTTATTTATTTATTTATTTTACAAATGAATTAATTTTTTAATTTTTTTTTAAATTAAATTAAATCTTTATTGATCATATTATTACAAATGTTCCTCATCCTCCCCCCCCATTGCTCTCCTCCACCAGGTTCCCACCCCACCCTCTGCCCTTTCCCCATCCCCCATTGTCCTCATCCATAGGTGCACAGTTTATGTTCAGTCTCTTCCCACATCCCCCTCTCCCCTTTCCCCCGAGATTCATCAGTTCACTCCCCTTCCATACCTCTGATTCTATTATATTCACCAGTTAATATTGTTCATCAGATTTTTTTTTTAAATTCCCTTGGTTTTTAGATTCACTTGTTGATAGTTATGTATTTGTTGTTCATAATTTTTATCTTTATTTACTTTCTCTTCCGAAAGAACCCCCTTCAGCAATTTATATAATTCTGGTTTGGTGGTGATGAACTCCTTTAGCTTTTTTTTTTTTATTAGTGAAGCTCTTTATCTGGCCTTCGATTCTGAGTGATAGCTTTGCTGGGTAGATTATTTTTGGCTGTAGGTTCTTGCTATTCATCACCTTGAATATTTCTTGCCATTCCCGTCTGGCCTGCATGGTTTCTGTTGAGAAATCAGCTGACAATCGTATGGGTGCTCCTTTATAGGTAACTACCTGCTTTGCTCTTGCTGCTTTTAATATTCTCTCTTTGTCTTTTGCTCTTCAAATTTTAATTATGATGTGTCTTGGTGTGGTCTTCTTTGGATTCCTTTTTTTTTTTTTTTAATATATTTTATTGATTTTTCACAGAGAGGAAGAGAGAGGGATAGAGAGTTAGAAACATCGATGAGAGAGAATCATCGATCAGCTGCCTCTTGCACGCCCCCTACTGGGGATGTGCCTGCAACCAAGGTACATGCCCTTGACCGGAATCGAACTCGGGACCTTTCAGTCCCCAGGCTGATGCTCTATCCACTGAGCCAGACCGGTCCCGGCTGGATTCCTTTTGTTTGGAGTTCTGTGCGCTTCCTGGACTTGTAAGTCTAATTCCTTCACCAGGTGGGGGAAGTTTTCTGTCACTATTTCTTTCAGTATGTTTTCGACATCTTGCTCTCTCTCATCTTCTGGGACCCCCATAATTCTGATGTTGGTTCGCTTGAAGTTGTCCCAGAGGTTTCTTACATTATCTTCAACTTTCTGGATTCTCTTGCCTTCTTGCTTCTGCGGAGGAGTGTCTTCTGGCTCTTTATATTCCAAATCTTTGACTTGATTCTTGCGATCTTCCATTCTGTTTTTAGGACTCTGTATAATATTTTTTATTTCAGACAATGTATTCTTTATTTCTAGTTGATCCCTTTTCATATCCTCATAGGTCTCGTTTATTTTATCAGCCTTTTCTAGGAAATTCTTGAAAAACCTTATAAGCGTGGTTTTGAACTCTATATCCGGTCTCTTCTTTTCCTCCATTTCTTTTGTTTGTGCTCTATTTCCTTGTCTTGGCATTTTCACAGCTTCCCTGAGTTGGTAGGGTGGCTCTGTGTGCTAAGGTGTCCTATATGGTTCAGTGAGTCAGCCTCCCAGTTACCTGAGGTGGACAGTCTTGGTGTAGCCCTTTGTGGGCTGTGTGTGCAGTCTTGTTGTTAAGCCTTGCTTGTTGTTGGTATCACTGGGAAGCGTTGATCTCCCAGTTAATTGGCTATGAGGCTCACCATTAGCATTATTTTGAATATTACTAGACCAGACAGATCTTTTCTAAGCCGGATGCATACAAATCTTTTCATTTGCTCCCAGAGGGTAGATTCACCCAGAAAGAACATTGTTCATTATTTGATGGTTTTCTTTTACATGGAGCTAAGCAGTTTTCTTCTACCGATAGGCCTAAGCCAATCTGCGTTGGTCCTGAGAATTGAAGTTGATCCATACAGAAGTTAATTGTGGCAATGTCCCCTTTTCTTCTGTGCTTGTCTTCCCCCTGATTTTTCTTTCAAGGCACAGCTGCTGCCTTTAGCTGCATGTGCTACAGAGGAGCTTACTGAGTTATATATCCCTAGCCAGCTAGACAAGTCAAGATCTTAGGGTGAATCCAGACTTTTAAGTGGACAGAATACCTTTTCCTTTTCTCTTAACTGACCCAAAAGTGTGAGACGTGTGTGTGTGTGTGTGTGTGTGTGTGTGTGTAGATCTGTTGAGCTAATGAACATTTATTTATTCAACAAGCATTTATTGAGTGCCTCCAGTATTTAGGACCTGTGATAGGTGCTGGGAATATGTATTTATTAGAAGGATGATTAACATTATTTTGTTCTTTCTGTTAACGTAAGAACATCCAAACCTGTAGAGAATTTTTAGAAAATGTCTTTGATCCATACAGAAGACACACCTGGAAACAGGCTGAGATAAAGGCTTCCAAGAAATAATATTTAGCAGCTTCTATGCATTTGGAATTGAAGGCACTTTAAGGAAGATTACCTGTAAGTGGGAGAAAGCAAGGTGGGGATCAGATTACATGATAGTTTAAGATTCTCTGATCCCTGGAGGGTGGCTTTAGAAGCCAGGGTCTGAAGAGAGACATTTCAAAGGTATGTTAACCTAGATGCACAGGAACAATGGACTGGCCTTGCTTAACAAAGATAAGCCTTTTGCTAAAGAGGTTATACGCCTGGAGCCAGACTACTCATCCAGACCTGCCCAGTTAGGATCCTCCTGTGAGGTGACTTTCCCTAGAATCCCTATCAGGTCCACATTCCTAAGAATTTTTGCTTTCTCACTCTTTCTTAAAGAGTTGGAATATTGCAACTTGGGGAAGATTTTACCTTCTTTATCAGTGCCTTGGTTGAATAAACAAACAAATGTAGGGTTTTGTCCCTGAGGCTGTTACATGGATATTTTCTCTCTACTCCTCACTCACACTACTCATTCTTTCCTAAACCCTAGTTCTGAGCTGGGACAGGTGATCTTTTCTTTGTGGTTCCAGTCAAGTGTCTACTAAGAATTCCTCATATGTCCCAATACAGGTGGTCCTCTTATCTTAATGAGAAAATCAAAAGAAAAACTGTTTTTTTAACTCTTCATGTGTATCTTGGACTTCAGGATCTTTTTTTTTTTTATCCCTAGAGCCACTTTACTTTTTGATTATTCAACGCTGCTTTCTAAAAGCATGATCCACCACTTTTGTAATTTGTCTCTGTAAAATTTATCCCAAGTCACACACCCATAAGGAAACAGAAGGAACCGTTTCCCTTGATATAATCTAAGTGTACGTCTCTGAGCTCCACAACATTGCCATTTTCATGTCATTTTAAGTAATTTTTAAAGCCTTATTTATGATAGCCAACACTAATAAGTGAAATGTCATTTCTCCTGGAATAATAATTAAATATTTGTTATGGTTGAATAGTTAAAAACTAAAGAATGTAAAAGAATGGTCTATACTGAGGGACTTTTTGCAGACTTTGGGTATGGGTGATACTTTAATTTCTGAAGGATAATTTTTGGAGAAACCTCACCTTACATTTATGAATATGTAGTTATCTTGATCTTAAGGAATTAAACTTGTCATAACATGGCTCCAAGTTAAATAAGCTATGCCTCCCCTCTGTACTACATACAGTACAGTATCTTTTAATGTCAAAGTTGATTTGTTAGCAGGCGAGAGAAACTTAGATATGGAGTCACCCAGATGATTTGGGACGGATATAGGAGAATTCAAGACCCTAGATCCCAGCCACCTTGGTCATTTTGTTCATATTTCTCAGCTCTTTGCTTTTCCATCTCAAATCATATTCCCCGCCCCCCTCTTTTTTTTTTTCCCTTTGCCCTGCTGAGAAGATGATTTTCCGTAGGCAGAGCTGTTAAGATTCTTTCATCCTGAGGCCTGTTCAAGTACTCTGGGAACCCTAAGAAGATTTGAGCGAGTCTCACTGAACCAATGAAGTATATGGTCTACCATAACTACAAGTTAGCTTTCTGTAATATTGTTCTGTTCTACTTAGATCATTTATGCTTTTAATGCCCTCGAAGGTATTATAAATACCACCTAAGTTAGCTTTTCAAAGACACTTTTTCAAAAAATCCTCAGCCACGGACATGCTTAGAGAAGAGGAAAGGGGAGAGAGAAAGAGAGAAATATCTATTGGTTGCCTTCTGCATGAGCTTCAGTAGGGACTAGAACCTGCCTTCCAGGTATGTGCCCTGGCCGGGAATTGAACGTAATCTTTTGGTGCACAGGACAATGCTCAACCAACTGAGCCGCTCCAGCTAGACCAAAGAAACTTGTTTGTAACACTGCCCACTTTTTTTTTTTTTAATATATTTTATTGATTTTGTACATAGAGGAAGGGAGAGAGATAGTTAGAAACATCGATGAGAGAGAGTCATCAATCAGCTGCCTCTTACACACCCCCTACTGGGGATATGCCCGCAACCAAGGTACATGCCCTTGACCGGAATCGAACCTGGGACCCTTCAGTCCCCAAGCCGACACTATCCATTGAGCCAAACCGGTTTCGGCATAACACTGCCCACTCTTGCAATGAGCATCACCAAATACCCCTGTATACCGCATGTTGTTATATTTCTTCAGTCCCGGTCAGATATGGCTGAACCAGTCCGACCATTAGAGGAGTTAACCCTTGAGATCTATGGGAAGTCCTTAGACCTGTGCTGCGGGCTGGCTGCACCCTAGAGCCTTGCATCTTAATTTCGAACGAGCCCAGTCATGTTAGCTGTATTTAATTGATCCATTTCCTACCTCCGCTCTCAGCTCAGAGGCAAGTGCAACATAAAAGCATAGTGAATCTAAGTATCTCCAGTATTTTGAGGTAGAGGGATTTCCTTTGAAGCAGCAGGCCTTTAAGAAATAGTATTATGAGCTGTTCTGTGTTTGGTGTGGCTTTGGAAAACCTTTGGATTCTTCTACTGAAATTCTGTTTGGGGGGGGGGGAATCTTTTTAATGAAACAGTGTGAGTCACAAAGCAGGCACTCCTTCTCATAATAGCATTTCTCACCAGGGGAATTTTTGGTAGCTGTTGGGGGAGGGATTTGAGTGGGTTGATGGATGATAAATCCCTTGGTGGAACATAACCAGAGTTCTGCCATGATCAGAACTCTGGTGCTTTCCTTCTGACTGTGAGCCCTGAATTCAAAGCACAGGACAGCAGAATAGAATGGGGAGGCCTGTGCTCAGTCCATCGCCACCATAGCATGACCAATGAGACTGTGGAGTCTCAGCATTCCCACTCGGTTCATTAAAACACCGCTGTAGTATATAATCGGATCATGAGACTGAGGCCTTGGGTCAGAAGGCCTGAGGTCGTTTGCAGAAAAAGCATCGTGTTTCTGGGTTAAGGGATGGCTGTGGACCTAACGATGAGAATTTAAGAGTCATGAGTGTGAAATTTTTTCCACATTGTGAAATAGTGGTCTGGCTCTTGGTACTTTACAAGGAGAGGATTCATTCAAGGTCATCTGTGCTCTTAAGATTTTAGGTCCAGTAAACACTTAGAATGACACCCAAAGTGAACATCACTCTGTTTCTTTGTAGAATGGTGAAAAGGAAAGGCTAGAGATATTAAGAATTCAGAACAAGCCAGGAATGTGATATCAACAAACAAAATGCCTATTAGCCCAAACCTAATATTTTGATTGATGCCAGCTTCAGTGATTTACAATTCTTCCAAACTCATGTCTGAACCACGGTCTATGTAAGCTATCGACAGAGGAAAGTCTGAAAGATGATTACAACTGGGTTAAGATTTGCTTTTCTTCTGAAAGTCATAGCTGTCTCCATTCCGGGTTTTCCTGGCTTTGTTCCTTTCTTCAAAGCCTCTTACCAGTTCCGAGTCTCCGGAGTTCAATAAAAGGGAACAGGAAGTTGGTGTTTGATGCCTAAGAGCCAGCAATAACTAATGAGAGAAAAGGACATAAGCACAAAACTGGGAGGCGGGTTCTGGGCCTTGAGATAGGAGGTCTGTAGAGTTCTACTGAGAGCCTTCAAAGATGACTTTAACCAGCGCTTTGGAACAAGGAAAAAACAATTGGAACCTCCGTTCTGAGAGGATTAATTTTCTTAGGTTATAGTAGAGGCTCCACATTTTTAACAGGTAGTATAATTAATTACAAAAGTACCTTGCCTAAGGAGTTGAGACAGTTTACAGAAAAAGTGATGGTCACTTTTATAAGAAAGCAGGAACGCCTGCCGGGCCTTTCTTTTCCGAGAGGGGCCTCAGGGTACATCCCGTCATGGGATCCAGGCTGAGCCTGACCCTTCCTTTTCCTGTCCGTTCACTTGTACGAGCCGAACTCAAGCGTTTCATTGCTGTCGTGGCAAAACGGGAAAGTCACAGGGATTTGTGCTGTTTCAAATCTGACTTCATTTTTACATTTCAGGAGATCAAATAGTGCCCAAACTGAATAGAAGCTCTGGTCTCTTGGAATCTTTTATAAAAGTGAGCTATTTGAGGCATTCAAAAGAGAGAATGTACTTTACCTACCAGATTAATAAATAAGACATGACAGATGTAATTATATGTGCTCTTCCCAATTCCTGTTTTTTTCACCTCCCCTCCCCAAAGGTAACCACTGCCCAGACTTTTCTGTTTATCATCCTATATATGTTCACATTTTTACTGCATATTACTATCACAAACATTATTAATTTAATTTATATAAACTTTATGGTAATGTGTCTGTCCTTTCATATCCATGTGTAGGTTCCTCAAAAGGGATTTGAGATCTATAAATCCATTGTAGTACTTATTGTTCTGCCACATTAATTTTCACTGCTATACTCTATTATATGAATATACTACAAATATTACCTCTTATAGATAGATCCATTATCCTGTCAATGAATATTAAAGTTATTTTCAATTGCTTTGAGAATGTTTTTCTATTTCCTTATATACTTTAATGAGAATATTTCTAGGGTGCATCCTTAGTTAGGAAATAGAAATACATAGGGTATATATAGCTTCAACGTTTTAAATATATATATATATATATATATATATATATATATTTAAAAAATATATATATATTATTGATTTTTTTACAGAAAGGAAGGGAGAGGGATAGAGAGCTAGAAACATCGATGAGAGAGAAACATCGATCAGCTGCCTCCTGCACATCCCCCACTGGGCCTCCTGCACACTCCCCACTGGGGCTGTGCCCGCAACCAAGGCACATGCCCTTGACTGGAATTGAACCTGGGACCCCTGAGTCCGCAGGCCGACGCTCTATCCACTGGGCCAAACTGGTTAGGGCTTTTTTTTTTTTTTTAAACAAAGAGGAAGGGAGAGGGAGAGAGAGTTAGAAACATCGATGAGAGAGAAACATGGATCAGCTTCCTCTTGAACATCCCCTACTGGGGATGCACCCAAAACCAAGGTACATGCTCTTGACCAGAATCGAACCTGGGACCTTTCAGTCTGCAGGCTGATGCTCTATCCACTGAGCCAAACCGGTTTCGGCTATAGCTTCAACTCTTAATTAAATATTGCCCAGTAGATCTCCAATGTGTTGGTACCAATTTACACTCTCCAAGTAGCATATTTTCACTTGTTTCATGTCCTTGACAAAACTTGATATTGTCATAGTTTCATTTTTGTCAAGCTCTGGTGGGTGTGAAATGGTATATCAGTCCTAGCTGGCTTGACTCCAGTCAAGGGCATGTACATTGGTTGCAGGCACATCCCCAGTGGGGGGTGTGCAAGAGGCAGCTGGTTGATGTTTCTCTCTCATCGACGTTTCTAGCTCTCTATCTCTCTCCCTTCCTCTCTGTAAAAAAATCAATAAAAATATATTTTAAAAAATTTGCCTTTCATATTTAATTTCTTAATTCGTATGGAATTAAGTTATCAGGTAAGGATATATTTTTCTTTTCCATATGAATAACTGGCTCTCCCAGCAACAAATGAGGAATTGTAAGGTCTTTCTACTGATTTGCAAGCCATCTTTATCATATGTTAAGTTTCCTTCCAGGCATGGATTTGTTCCTGGGCTTTTTGTTCTGTCCCTTTGGTCAATTTGTCTATCCATGGGCTAATGCTTTCTTAAGTACTGTAGTTTTGTCTTGCCGGGTGGAAGGGCAAATCCTTTCATTTTGTTATTTATTCTTTTTCAAAGCTGTTATTGGAATGAAGCTTTCTAGGGAACAAATACAGAATCTGGATAGAATTAACAAAATGAAGTACAAACTGAGGGGAACTGCTCTGCTTACAGCTGGTATTCTTAATGACAGGACATCTGGCAAACTGACCCTAATGGGCAGTTTCAAAATTTCCCCCCATTATATTGCACAAACAATAACATTTCCCTATGTCTTTGTATTGCAAACAGTAGAATAAACAATTCTGTATGTTACAGACAACAACAATAAAAACAACAAAAACTTGGTTAGCTATTTTGGGCACATTTTGCTTCCTGTTAAATTTTAGAAACAGCTTTGTCAACTTCTTTGCAGAAAAACTCATTAGGATATTTTATTGGAATCACAATGAATTTATCAATTGCCAACTCTAAAATTGAGTCTACTCATGAACCTGATTTAAGTGGACTTACAGAGATAAAAGAACAGATTTTTAAAATGTTTTAAAAAAAAAACTTCCAAGTAATTTCAGATTCACAGAAAAGTTGTGAAATTTGTATGAATAAATTAAATATTTCATCTTTGTTATCCAGAATCTTTAAATATTATTAGAAAAACATATAGAGTTGCAAGTCCATTAAGTTCTTAACTCTGCAAAGCAGCTTAAGGTCTTAAGTAAGACTTGAAACTTCTAAAGTCTGAGAATCTACATTGACCTGCTCCTGGGAATGGGAAAACCACCTGGTCTTAACATTGACATGGTGGCTGAAGTAATTAGGCCTAATACTGAGGTGTGCTTTCATCAGCATTGTCCTGTATCCTTACGTGGACTTCAGTAGATCTAGTCGCAGCCCTAGCTCCCCAGGTTTGTGCTCTGATCCCTTCTGTGGAAAGAAGGGATTCTTGCCCTTCAGCTGAGGGTCTGTTGAAGAGTTCATGGCATGAGAACGGAGGCGTGGCTTGGCTGAGCCAGAGGTGCCTTCATGGGAGGGATGGCACCTCACTCTCACGAGAGGCAGTGTGGGGTTATGGTTAAGGTCGCAGGCTCAGAGCCAGACTATTCGATTTGAATCCCAGTGTTGCTGATGTTTAGTTTTGGAACCTTAGGCAAATGGCTTAATCTTGTGCCTTAATTTCTTTAGCTCTAAAGTGAGGATAATTATATATACCATATGGGATTACTGTAGGCATTAAATGACTTTATTGGCATATTCACATCACTCAAAACAGTGCCTCGCAGATAGTAAGTCATCAGTAAATGTAGCCCCTTTTTATTATTTAATGTCTTTGGAGAAAGCTTCATCATTTTTTTTTTATTTTTTTTTTTTAAGATCTTAAAACCCTTTTGTTAGATTTATCACTTGGTACCTTATATAGTTTTTTGTGTTTTTTTTTTTTTTTTTGGTTATTACTGTAAAGAGTAGCAATTATTGGAGTTTTCTTGAGCAGACTTGTTGAACTCTTACAGGTCTAATAGTTTTCATTTAATTTATCTACAGAGAAAATCCAAGAGAGTTATGTCTGCATATAATGGCTTTTCTTTCTTTCTTTTTTAATGTTTCCCTTCCTTCCTTCCTTCCTTCCTTCTTTCCTTCCTTCCTTTCTTTTAATGTTTCTCTTTCTTTTTAAAAAAAATATATTTTATTGATTTTTTACAGAGAGGAAGGGAGAGGGATAGAGAGCTAGAAACGTCGATGAGAGAGAAACATCGACCAGCTGCCTCTTGCATACTACCCACTGGATGTGCCCACAACCAATGTACATGCCCTTGACTGGAATAGAACCTGGGACCTTTCAGTCCGCAGACCGACGCTCTATCCACTGAGCCAAACCAGTTTTGGCATGTTTCTCTTTCTTATTTATGGATTGATGGTTACTTCCTTTAGTAAAAAATCTATTTGAGTCTATAATTCCCTCCTGTTAAAGGGAATGCTTCTTGCATTGGAAGTGTTGTGTGTATTTTGGTAGGTAATTTTTTATTCTCTTTTATTGTTTACTTGCTAAATTAAGTATCACAAATGGCTATTTTATCAAAATTGTCCCTTTCTACTTTCATTTGTTAATGAAGTGAGTTATACTAATAGACTTTGTATTGTTAAATTGTCCTTATATTGATGAAACAAACCTTGTTTGAATATATATTATGAGATTTCACTCATAACTTTATTTTCATGTTGACCTCCATTGTTATTATGATTAGAGGCCCCGTGCATGAAATTCATACACTCGGGGGGTGGGGGGTGCCTCAACCTAGGCTGTGCCCTCTTGTGTTGGAGTGCTGGTCAATTTGCATATTACCCTTTTATTAGATTGGACTAGAGGCCAAGTGCATGAAATTTATGCATAGGATGTGGGTCCCCTCAGCCTGTCCGCACTCTCTCCAATCCGGGATCCCCAGGATCAGGCCTAAACCAGCAGTTGGACATCCCCCTCACAACCCTGGACTGCTGGCACCTAATCGTTTACCTGCCTGCCTACCTTGTCACCCTTAACTACCCTCCCAACACTACCCCCCACTGGCCTGATTGCCCCTCACTGCCTCTGTGTGCTGGCCTAATTACCCCAAACTGCCCCCCCCACTGGCCTGGTCACCCCCAACTGCCCCCTCTCCCCTGCTGGCCTGGCCACCCCACACAGCCTGCTGTTGAGTCATTTGGTTGTCCCGCACTAACCCCCATGCTGGCCTGGTTGTTGGCAGCCATCTTGTGAGGGTGTGACTGTTAATTTGCATATCACCTCTTTATTTTAAAATTTTTACTTTATTTTGCCGAAACCGGTTTGGCTCAGTGGTAGAGCATCAGTCTGTGGACTGAAAGGTCCCAGGTTCGATTCCGGTCAAGGGCATGTACATTGGTTGTGGGCACATCCCCAGTAGGGGGTGTGCAAGAGGCAGCTGGTCGATGTCTCTCACTCATTGACGTTTCTAGCTCTCTATCTCTCTCCCTTCCTCTCTGTAAAAAATATCAATAAAAAATATTTTTTAAAATTTTTATTTTATTTTTACAGAGAGGAAGGGAGAGGGATAGTTAGAAACACCGATGAGAGAGTAACATCGATCAGCTGCCTCCTACACATCCCCTACTGGAGATGTGCCCACAACCAAGGTACATGCTCTTGACTGGAATCAAACCTGGTACCCTTCAGGCCGAGGGCGATGCTCTGTCCACTGAGCCAAACTGGTTAGGGCCACCTCTTTATTATATAAAAGGATTTTCAAAGTATCAGCTTTTGATTTGGTCAATTGCTTCCCCACCCTTGCTATTCCATTGCTCTCTATTTTATCTTTCCTTCTACTTTCCTTGAGCTTGCTTAGTATATCTCTGACTTCTTGAGATGTATCCTATGTTTGTGTGTTTTATTGATTTGAGAGAGAAACACCAATTTGTCCCACTTATTCATGTATTCATTGGCTGGTTTTTATATATGCTCTCACCTGGGGATTGAACCCACAACTTGGCATATCAGGAAAATGTTCCAACCAACTGAGCTACCTGGCCAGCACTGAGACTATCTTTTAATTGGCGAGTTTAATCGATTTTAAAATATGGTGGCTATAATTATATCTTAACATCTATAATAATAAAAGCATTACATGCTAATTAGACCAGATGTCTTTCCAGATGTCCTGGAAGACCTTCCAGACAAAGCTGGGCTGCGAGGGAAGCCCGAGGCCAGAGGGAAGCTGGTGCCGGCAGCCAGGAGAAGGAAGGCCTTCTCTTGCACGAATTTCGTGCATCAGGCCTCTAGACATATATTATATATTATATAATATGTTGTTTTGTGCTATTTTACCACTTGTTTTATTTGCATTTTTCACCTTTTTTGACTTGTATTAGATAGCTTGGGTTTTCTTTCAGTTCTTTTAGAGCCTACTCTTAAATTTTTGGCCCATATATTTGAATAAAATCTAAATTTAAGTCAGCTACCCTTCCCAAATAATATAAGAATTCACAGTTTGTCTTACTCATATTTGAGGTTCAGTATTATAATTCCACTTTGTTTTTATATCCTAGAATTAGTTATGTGTGTGTGTTGTTGTTGTTTTATTTGATACAGTCTGCTTGTTTGGATTTACCCACCTGCTTACTAAATCCTTTTCCTATTATTTCTTCTTTCATCATGTTTAATCCTTCTGAGTTAAATTTCTTTCTCCCAGAAGTAAGCCATTTTTTTAGTTAATTTTTTTACTTGTCTAAAAGTTTTTAAAAAGTTTCCATAACCATTGAATGATAACTTACTTGGATATAGAAATCTTGACTGGCAGGCATTTTCTCTCTCAGCAATTGGATGATGTTATTCTGCTCCATAGTCTTCTGCTTTCTAACTTTGCATTTTAGAAGTCTGCTTCTCAATTCTTAGAGTTAAGTGTTGTTGTTTTCTCTTAGCTGTGTTTTTATCTTCTCTTCATTCGTGTTGTGCAAATTTACTGTCATGTTCAGGGTTTGAATTACTTTTATTTAGCCTGCTTGCTGTTTGTCCTTGAGCCTGAGATTCCATGTCTTTCAAAGCATCTGAGAAATTCTCAACCACTCATCTCTTCAAATATTGCCTTTATTCTCTCCCATCTTTCCTTTTGGAAATCCTTGAAGTCATACCTTCTTATTCTATCCTCATGTTTCTTAAACTCTTTGATATTTTTCAGCTTTTTATCTCTGTAAGCTACATGTTGGATAATTTATCATCTCTATCTTTCAGTACACAAATTCTTCACCTGCTTTTTAACCATCCATTGAATTTTTAATTTCATTGAACTGCATTTTAAATTCCTTGGAATAATTTGGTGGTTGCTTACTTATTGCCTTCAATTGTGTAAAAACAAACAAAAATGAGTAAATCACCTTGTTTGCATGGCTCTGGTTTTCCTCTTTGGAAAAGTAAGTGGGGTTGGCTCGTTGCTTCTTTTTCCTCCTGTTCACAAATTCCATGAAGCTGTATCACTGGCATTATACTGTTAAGCAAACAAACAGGGAGGCAGGAAGCTCGAAGCCCATCATCATTTTGTTCTCTGCTCCCAGAGGAAGAGCAGCTCCTGAGTCATGTAGGTAAACCTTTCAGCACTGTACCTCTCGGGAGCTCACAGCTGTGGCAAGGATCTGTTTCTATGGCAACAGAAGGCTTAACGCTTCCTCTGATTCAGTATATGCAGAGGGAAGTTACCGGATAAAGTTTTATCAGGAGGCTGGATTTATTTTCTTGTAGACAGCACTGTCTAACAGTAGCCACTAGACACATGTGAATATTTAAATTACAATGAAAATTTAGTTAAGTCACACTAGCCACATTTCAAGTGCTTAATAGCCCGAAGTTGCTGGTGATTACTGTAATTGGACAGCTCACATACAGAACATTTCAGTCATTGCAGAAAGTTTTATTGAACAGCGCTGTTCTGAATTTTCCCACAGTAATCTTAACAGTACATAGAGAATTTATAAACATGTATTTCCATAAAATGGATGAAATGAACCTGCTGATAGCCAGAATCGGGAAGGCTCTCTTTAGAGTTACTGCCACTCTGCACCATCTGTAGGTAGGGGAAGCATTCAAAGAGGGGATTGCATTCTAAGAATGATTTATGGCCAAAACCGGTTCGGCTCAGTGGATAGAGCATTGGCCTGCGGACTAAGGGGTCCCGGGTTCGATTCTGGTCAAGGGCATATACATTGGTTGCGGGCACATCCCCGATAGGGGGTACGCAGGGGGTAGCTGGTCGATGTTTCTCTCTCATCGATGTTTCTAGCTTTCTATCTCTTTCCCTTCCTCTCTGTATTAAGTCAATAATAATAATAATAATAATAATAAAAATATATATATAAAGAATGATTTATGGAATGAAATGGTGAACACAAGCCTACTTGTATTACCTAGAATTTGATGCCATAGGAAGAGGGGAAGCCAGTTAAGTAGAAAGGTGAACAAACCTTCGACGTTGAATAAACTTTTGGGTACATGAAGAGAAATTACTGTATGGGTATATTTTTATACAGTTATGATTAAACTGAGAATAGAGAGGATTTGTTTGTGAGGTGACTGGAGAAAACCAGCCCAAGGTCTTATTACTTGAGATTTGACTCAGGCTGTAATGAAATCGTCTTTCACCACCCCCTTAAATTGCCATCTCATTCTTCTTTGAGTTGCTGTAGAACAGTTAAAAGACTTCAAGAAAAGTGATGCCTTCTTCCTCCCCCCCACAACATCCACACTCCCACACTTTCTTCAAGTATAGCAACATTTCACAGTGGCTGGACCCCAGATAGACCGAGAATAGGAACATTGTGGGTCACACCAGACAGGCAATGCAGAGAGGAAAGAACCACTGACCTTGACCTTATTCTTTGCCCATGGCGGACATTGCTAAAACACACTTCACTCTTTATGACGGAACTCTGGATAGATTCAGAATCTTTCTTAACACAGTGTCCTGGTGCCCACAGCCTAAACTAACTAGCTGGAGTTGGCACTGTTTACTTTGCTGTGGATTTAAGGCTTGAAGTTTGCTGCTTAGACAAAGGACATTGTTCTCGTTATTTGCAGAATACCCATTATGACCCAAATGTGTTTGAGAAAAAAATTTAAAAGCCTCTCTTGAATATTTATGGCCCAGTGTACAAAGTAGTTCCCTCAATAAAGGTTGTTCAATGGACATACACATGAAAAAGGTTGGTCATTTTTGGCATAAAGACAAAGGTCATTTGTATTGGAAAAGGGTTTTAACAGTTGATTTTGGTGATTTTTGTAGGGTTGGCAAAGTAGCTTGGAGTTGACTTTCTGGAAAAAATTAACCTGAAAGGAAAAGATGGCTTATAAAGTGATTGGGAGGGGTTTAGAAAGAAATCAGAGGCATCTGTAGAAAGAAGAAAAAGGAAGTTGTAAAAAAAGCCCTTCTACAGATGAAGGTATTGAAAGGATAACTAATAGGTGCTTTGCAGAAAGAGACCTTTGTGGTTTCTCTCAATCAGCTGGGTTTTGTTTTTTAAGCAAGTCTGGAAGTACAGTGCTTTCCCCCCACCTCGTCACAAAAATAATTAGACTAGCCCTAGCCAGTTTGGCTCAGTGGATAGAGCGTCGACCTGTGGACTGAAGGGTCCCAGGTTCGATTCTGATCAAGGGCATTTTTCTTAGTTGCGAGCACATCCCCAGTAGGATGGTGTGCAGGAAGCAGTTGATCCATGTTTCTCTCTCATGGGTGTTTCTAACTCTATCCCTTTCCTTTCCTCTCTGTAAAAAATAAAAAATATGTTTAAAAAATAATAATTAGGCTATTTATTATAAAGATTTCAAGCAGGCATGTAGAAAGCAAAAGTTCCCCATGATCCCTTTGGTGTATATTTCTTCAGACTTTTGCCCTTGTGGATTGATGGATATATCGGAATTAAATTATGTAATTAAATGATGGATATATTGGAAACTGTGGAAAACACATTATGCTTATATCATTTCACAACCTCTGGCTTTCTGTCATTCATGTGCACATGTGGATTTTATGTTACTTTGTTTTTTTGTCTCTGTTGTAATTTCCAGAAATCTGTTGTATCTGGAAGTGGTTCCTATACACAGCAAATCATCCCCCTCCCCTATATCCAGCCATTGTGCCAACTTAGGTAAAGAAGCCATCTATACTAATAAAAGGGTAATATGCTAATTAGACTGGGAGACCTTCAGGGAGACCTTCTGGACGTCCTGCCAGATAAAGCCATGGTGTCAGGGCTGAGACAGAGGCAGTTAGGGGTGATCAGGCCAGGAAGGGAGGAGAGTTGGGGGCGAGCAGGCCGGCAGTGGGGGGCAGTTGGGGGCAGCAGGAGGGGCAGTTGGGGGTAATCAAGCCAGCAGAGGGGTGGAAGTTGGGGGTGAGAAAGCCAACAGTGGGGGGAACAATTGGGGGCAAAAAGGCTGGCAGGCAGAGTGGTTAGGGGCGATCAGTCAGGCAGGTGATCTGTTAGGAACCAGCAGTTCGGGATTGCGAGAGGGATGCCCGCCCGACTGCTGGTTTACGCCTGATCCCACAGGACCTAAACCGGCAGTTGGACATCCTAGAGGGGTCCCAGATTGGAGAGGGTGCAGGCCGGGCTGAGGGACACCCCTCATCTGTGCACAGATTTTGTGCACCGGGCCACTAGTCATATAATAATAATAGGTGTTGTCTATGGAGTTTGCTTTTACTCGTTTACCTCTTTTGCCAGAGAGACCATTTGCTCAAAATGGTCTCTGTAGCCCTGGCCAAGCAGCTCAGTTGGTTAGAGCATCGTAGTCCAACATGCCCAGGTTGTGGGTTTGACCCCCAGCAGGGTGCATGCAGGAGTTGATCATTGCGTGCATGGACAAGTGAAACGACAAGCTGATGTTTCTCTCTTTCTCTCTCCCTCCTCTCGGTCTCTAAAATCAATAAATAATAACCTTTTTTTTTTTTTTTTTTTTTACTTCTCTATAAATTGTAAGAATAACACAGGGGAGGATCACAAAGTCCCCTCCTATAACTTTAGTGTATTCTCGTAGAGTAATTAAATGATGAACTAGAAAGGACCCAGAGCTCAACCCCAACTGCAGAGGACATTAGGTAAATAATTATACCAGGCAGTAGGATTTATAGGGGCCCTTGGTCTCTCCCTGCTTTCATTTCTGAAGCAATCCAAATGTTTAGGTAACCTGTTCAGAGTTCGCTGCTCCTTTCCTCCCCTCCCCCCTTTTGTTTTCTGATGGGATGATTGCTTCTGCCACAGCTAGACTTAGAGCCTAAGACATTTTTATCTTGGATCCACAATCTGAGACACTCTGAAAGAAAATACCAACGGAGGCCAGGGTGGAGACATTTCAAACCTCACCTGTGAGAAGCAGCTAGTCATGGTTCTGTACGTAGCCCCGGGCTTTTGCTTCCTCAGAGTGCTGGGAATCGAAACTCACAGGCAGTGTGCTGGTGGGGCTGCACCAATCCACTGGGACCTGGACACTTGTCTGAGATGATATCCCACAGGGGAGTCTCTCATGGACTCCGTTCGCACAGCCACATAGTCTGAGTAGCTGTCAGGCACCTGATAGGCAATGTTTGATTCTCCTCTCTCCTCCACTGAATTGTCCAGTAATAACCACCAATAACCAACCTCGTACCTGAAATGCAAAAGAAGTCTAGACTGTTCCTAAATGAACATGTGAAGTATTTATTCCTAAATAAGAAAAAGCATCCTCTCAAGATGTTTTTAAAGATGTTATTTTATGTAACTGTCTGAGGCCAACTGTGGGCAGGAAGTAAAGGTGCTGGCATGGAAGCTGGGAATAAGAGTTTAGGAAGAACTTGAACACATTACCCAATTGCAAGGTCAGTGTTAATAGAGTTCCTGTGAGCTCACATCCTTCTGGATGGCGAGTGTAATTTCTTCCTGCCCTCGGAAAGCGGAGAAACAGGAGCAGAGTGGCAAAAGTACTCGGAAAAATTTTTCTAATGACTTGAGCCTCTGCCAGGCTTAATACTCTGAATCTTTGAACTCTTCCCTAATGAGACTGTTGTTTTTATAAAAGTCTGGTTTTGTTGGTTATTACGTCTTTTAAAAATAAGAAACATGCACAATCTTAAAAACAGTAGTCTATAATAACGCTATTACTGATGGCAGACATTTATTTATTGCTTATTAAGTTCCAGGCACAGTTGTAAATGCTTCTCATATATTAACTCTTTTTTTCTTAAAAAAAAACCAAAAAAAAACACATAATTTATTTCAGAGAGTAAGGAAGAGGGAGAGAGAGATAGAAACATCCATGATGAGAGAGAATCATTGATTGGCCGCCTCCTGCACGCCTTTTACTGGGGATCGAGCCAGCAACCTGGGCATGTGCCCTTGACTGGAATCGAACCCAGGACCCTTCAGTCCACAGGCTGACACTCTATCCACTGAGCCAGACCAGCTAGGGCTATATTAAGATTTTGATTTTAACCTTATGAAGTGGTTACTGTATCATTCTCATTTTACAGATAGCAAACTGAGCTCCAGCACTTAGGGAATTTGACCAACATTCCAAAGCTAGAAAGTGGTGTGGCTCTAATAAATGGTATCTGTATTGCTTTTACATTTTAATCAGTTTGACTTTAAAAAATTAAATTTTGGGAATCCTTCAGCCCTATGTCCTTCCTACCAGTGACGAGTCTATTGCATTCTTTTTTTTTTCTTTTTTTAAAAATATATATATTTTATTGATTTTGTACAGAGAGGAAGGGGGAGAGAGAGAGAGTTAGAAACATCGATGAGAGAGAGTCATCGATCAGCTGCCTCTTGCACACCCCCCACTGGGGATATGCCCGCAACCAAGGTACATGCCCTTGACCGGAATTGAACCTGGGACCTTTCAGTCCCCAAGCCGATGCTCTATCCATTGAGCCAAACCGGTTTCGGCCTATTGCATTCTTTGTAGTTGTATAAGAATGGTGGTACAGCCCTGGCCGGTTTGGCTCAGTGGATAGAGTGTCGGCCTGCAGGCCGAAAGGGTCCCGGGTTCTATTCTGGTCAAGGGCACATGCCCAGGTTGCGGACTCCATCCCCCGTAGGGGGCGTGCTCGAGGCAGCTGATCAGTGATTCTCTCTCATCATTGATATTTCTATATCTCTTTCTCTCTCTCCCTTCCTCTCTGAAATCAATATAAATATGTTTTTAAAGATAAAAAGAATGGTGGTACAATAAAACACATTTTCTTACTATCTCAACCATAAAAGGTGCCATCTGTGACTGCATTTTTCTGCCCTTTATCATAATATCAATCCTCTGACAATTTTTTTGTTCCAACAGAACCTACAGTCCATTGATCCTATTTCCCTGTCTCCCACACCCTCATGCCCTTACTTTTCTCCTTAAATAACTTAAATTCCAAAGTCATTATAATCACTGCCTCATAATACCCTCTCATTCCTCCTCCCCTCTTTTGCTTTGTCACCCTTACTTAACTAAACCACAGCTATGGTTAAATCCAAGACTGCCTACTCTGCGAATGTACTCCTGGGCTGGAGGAAATGCATGTTCACTAGCCTCACTCTTAACTCATGATCACTAAACTCAAGCAGGCCTTAATGCTGCCTGGGAATCCTGCTGTATTTCCATAGGTCATTCCTTCTCTTATGCTCCTGGAGGACTCTTCTCAAAACTCCCTTCTCAGCCGCTGGTTGCTGACCTCACTCTTTGTTTTATTGATAATACAAGTTATTGGCCCTCACCACCATGTGTACCACCTACTTGCAACTCTCCTATTTTCCCCTTTCCTGTATCTAGTAGGTCTGAGTTGTTCATGCCTCTTGTGAGGGGGCAGGGCCTCCACCTGTCATAAAAAGTTGCTTGCAATTTCATTTGAATTTTAGGATCAGCTTATCTATGTCTGTGAACAGGACAGTTGGAATTTTGATAGGGATTGCTTTGGACCTCTAGATCCATTTAGGGCAGTGGTTCTCAACCTTTCTAATGCCGAGACCCTTTAATACAGTTCCTCATGTTGTGATCCCCAACCATAAAACTATTTTCGTTGCTACTTCATAACTGTAATTTTGCTACTGTTATGAATTGTAATGTAAACATCTGTGTTTTCTGATGGTCTTAGGCGACCCTGCTAATGGTTCTCAACCTGTGGGTCACTAGTGGTTGAGAACCACTCCTGGTTCATGATTCATGCATGGTTCATGGTTCATGGTTCGATGCTCAACCACGGAGCCACACTGGCTGGGCTATAGATACCCTCTTAATCATATATGAGTGAGTCTATGTGACCAGATTGTTGGCTTGATCCCTAATAAGGGGTGGTAGGAGGCAGCTGATCAATGTTTCTCTTGCTCTCCCTTCCTCTGTCTAAAAATCAATTTAAAAAATTAAAAAAAACATATTTACTTGTAATTACAGTATTTCATGCTTTTTAAAAATTTTTATTGTTGCATGTTTTAAAAATTCTTTTAAGTTAATTGTGGTAAAGTTCACATGACAAAGCTTACCATATTCACACTATTGTGTGATCAATCTTGGGAACTTTTTCATCTTGCAAAACTGAAACTCTGTACCATTAAATAACTTCCCATTTCTCCTTCCCCCAGCCTTTGGCTGCTACCATTCTGCTTTCTGTCTCTTATCAGTTTGACTACTCTTGCTCCCTACCTCATTAAAACATCTGGCATTTGTCTTTTTGTAACTGGCTTATTTCACTTCCTTAAGGTTTATCCATGCTGCAGCAAGTGCCTGAGTTTCTTTCATCTTTAAGGATGATTAATATTTGAACACACACACACACACACACACACACACAGTGGGTCCTCAGGTTACATCGGAGATCCATTCCTACGGTGCAAACCCACCTACATAAGCATCTACATCACTCACATGGAGCACATACACAGCAGTAATGAAGTAAACAATAAATAGAAATTTAAAAGAAAGATAACAATTTCTGACCTTTACTTATGATAAATAAATAATAAAAAACATAAAGCACATATATACATATGTCAAAATGACACCTTTTTAAAAAAAAATTATAACTAAATGGGAGATGGCGACATAACCATGGAACGAAATATGTGTAACCCGACTGCCTGTGTGTTGACGTACACTTGGGTTGCTTCCATCTTTTGGCTATTGCGAATAATGCTGTTGTGAACATGAGTATACAACTATCTCATCAAGACCTTGCCTTCAATTATTTTATATGTATACCTAGAAGTGGTATTGCTAGATTATATAGTGATTCTGCTTTTCATTTTTGAGGAACTGCCATACTGTTTTCCATAGTTGCTGTGCTAATACATTCCTACCAACAGTATATAAGGGTTCCCTTTCCTCTACATCCTTACTAGCATTTGTATCTCTTTTATTTTTTAAAATATATTTTATTGATATTTTACAGAGAGGAAGAGAGAGATAAAGAGCTAGATACGTCGATGAGAGAGAAACATCGACCAGCTGCCTCTTGCACACCCCCTACCAGGGATGTGCCCGCAACCAAGGTAGATGCCCTTGACCGGAATCGAACCCGGGACCTTTCAGTCCACAGGCCGACGCTCTATCCACTGAGCCAAACCGGTTTCGGCATCTCTTTTATTTTTTTAAATTGATTTTAGAGAGAGGAAGGGAGAGAAAGAGAGAGAAACATTGATGCGAGAGAATCATTGATCGGCTGCCTCACATACACTTCCTACTGGGGATCAAGCCAGCTACCTGGGCATGTGCCCTAACTGGAAATCAAGTACCAGTCTTTCAGTGCACAAGACAATGCCCAACGGAGCCACACTGGCGAGGGCTGTTACCTCTTGTCTTTTAGGTACTAGACATCCTCACAGGTGTGAGGTGCTATCCTTGTACTTTTTTTTTTCTTCTTGACATTTATTAAAGCAATTTATCCCCTGCCCCCCCTCCGATATATCTCCCTGGGCAAGGGAAACAAAAGAAAAAGTGAATAAATGGGACTACATCAGATTAACAACTTTTTGCACAGCAAAGGAAACCATCAACAAAATGAAAAGACAAACTATCGAATAGGAACATATTTACCAATGATACATCTGATAAGGGGCTACTATCCAAACTTTATTTAAAAATTTCAACGCAAAACAAACAAAAATACCAAACGATCCAATGGGCAAAGAACTTGAATAGACACTTCTCCAAAGAGGACATATTGATGGCCAATAGACACATGAAAAGATGTTCAATGTTACCAATCATCAGAGAAATGCAGGTTAAAACCACAATGAGAGGTCACCTCACCCCTGTGAGGAAGGCTATCCTCCAGAAATCCACAAATGGTCCTGGCTGGTGTGGGTCAGTTGTTTGGAGCATCATTCCATACTCCTAAAGGCTCCTAGTCAGTGCACATACCCAGGTTGTGGGTTTAATTCCTAACTGGGGCATCTGTTGGAGGCAACAGATAATCGATGTTTCTCTCTCACATCAATTTATTCTCTCTAAAATCAATTAAAAAATATCCTTGGGTGAGGATTAAAAAGAATAATAATGAATCCACAAATGATAAGTGTTGGCAAGGTTGTAAAGGAAAGAAAACCCTTTTGCACTGTTGGTGGGGATGCAGATTGGTGCAGCTACTGTGGAAAATAGTATGGTATTTCCTTTCTCCACAGCCTGGATGGACTTAAAAGAGTGTTATGTCAAGCGAAATAAGCTTTGAGGCCCCACCAGGCCTCTTCTTTGCCAGCAGAGAGGCCCCTTCTGCCATCTCTGTGTCTCCTGTCCTATGGGAGATGCTGTGCGACTCCCTTGTGTTCCTGTTGTGTTCTTCAAAGTTGGCCTTCTGGGTCTTATTATTCTTAGGTAAATATTCTCGACAATTAGATGAGAAAGATGCCTTAATCTCTCAGCTTTCAAGGAGCAAACTAAGTATCTAGTCAGCAAGATTGAAGACAGGAAATGTCAGCGGCGGGTCCCACCATCGCTGCAGACTGTCCCAGCATGGCGGCACTTCCCCCTTGAACTTCTTTAATGATTAATGGTGCTGAGCATATTTTCATGTGCTTGCTGCTATTTATATATCTCTTTTGGAGAAATGTCTATTCAAATTCTTCATCTCTTTTTTAATCCTCACTTGAGAATATGTTTATTGATTTGGGAAATATTTCTTTTCTATTTCCTGAAAGATATATAGTTCTTTTATTCTCTCTTCCCTCCCTTCCTCTGTCCCTCCCTCCCTCCCTTCTTCCCTCTCTCCTTCCCTCCCTTCCTCCCTTCTTCCCTCCCTCCCTTCTTCCCTTACTTCCTTCCTTCCCTCCTTTCCTATTGGTGGGGGAGAAACATAGATCCGTTGCCTCTGTCTGCACCCTGACCCACAACCTATGTGTGTCCCTTACTAGGAATTGAACCTACAACTTTCTGGTGTATGGGATGATGCTCAAACTAACTGAACCATCTGGTCAGACCTCCTTTGCCCATTTTTAAATTGGGTTATTTGTTGTTGAGTTGTAGAAGTTCTTTATATATCCTGGATATTAATCCCTTATATCAGAAAAATGATTTGTGCCCGGGCAGTGTGGCTCAGTGGTTGAGCATCATCCCAGTGAACACTTGAGGTCACTGGTTTGATTCCTGGTCAGGACGCATGCCCGGGTTGTAGGCTTGATCCCCAATAGGGGGCGTGCAGGAGGCAGTGGATGGTTGATGTTTCTCTCTCATCAATGTTTCTATTTCTCTATCTTTCCTTTCTCTCTCTAAAAATAAATAAAAACAGGTTTTTTTAAAAAGAAAAATGTTTTGCAAATATTTTCTCTCATTCCATAGGTTGCTTTTTCATCCTGTTGTGTTCTTTGATGCACAGAAACACTTTTTTAAAAAATATATATATTTTACTGATTTTTTACAGAGAGGAAGGGGGAGAGAGAGAGAGCTAGAAACGTCGATGAGAGAGAAACATCGACCAGCTGCCTCTTGCACACCCCCCACCAGGGATGTGCCCGCAACCAACGTACATGCCCCCGACCGGAATCGAACCCGGGACCTTTCAGTCCGCAGACCGACGCTCTACCTCTGAGCCAAACCAGTTTCAGCCAGAAACACCTTTTAATCTTGATGTGTTTCCGTATATCCGTTTTTACTTTTTTTGCCTATACTTTTGGTGTCATTATCTGTTGATCGTATTTCTTTAAGACTTCTTTTCCCCATAATTTGTTGCTAGTCTATGTAAATACAATTGATTTTTGTATATTGATCTCGTATCTTGTGACCTTCCTAAATTAACTTAACTGATTTTATTAGCTTTTGTGTTATTCATTGAACTCTCTACACATATAATCTCTATACACTACCTACAAATCAAGATAGCTTTATTTATTTTCAAATCTGAATTCCTTACTTCATTGCACTGGCTAAGATCTCCTCCAATACAACAGTTGAATAGAAGTAGCAAAATAGACATCCTTATTCCCAATCTTAGGGCGATAATTAAGTATATTATATAAGTATATAAATTATTTTATTTTATTTTATTTTTTTATTTTATTGATTTTGTACAGAGAAGAAGGGAGAGAGATAGCTAGAAACATCGATGAGAGAGAGTCATCGATCAGCTGCCTCTTGCACACCCCCTACTGGGGATATGCCGGCAGCCAAGGTACATGCCCTTGACCGGAATCGAACCCGGGACCCTTCAGTCCCCAAGCCGACGCTCTATCTATTGAGCCAAACTGGTCTCGGCTATAAGTATATAAATTAAGTATAATGCTAGCTGTAGGTTTTTATAAAGTTTCTTTCTATTTTTAGTTATCAATGGTTGTTGAATCAATGTTGTTGAGATAATCATAGGTGGTTTTGTTTTTTCATTAATTCTGTTAATGTGATGAGTTAAATTGATTTCAAAGAGTAAACCAGTTCAATTGGCCATGATGCAGTGTTCTTTTTATGTTATTTACTTCAATTTGTTAAAATTTTGTTAAGATTTTTGCTTTTATGTTTATGAGGAATATTTGTAATTTTCATGAAATATTTTTGTCTTATTTTGGTGGTAACAGTAATGTTGGCCTCCAACAATGATTTGGGAAATATTTCTTTTCTATTTCCTGAAAGATATATAGTTCTTTTATTCTCTCTTCCCTCCCTTCCTCTGTCCCTCCCTCCCTCCCTTCTTCCCTCTCTCCTTCCCTCCCTTCCTCCCTTCTTCCCTCCCTCCCTTCTTCCCTTACTTCCTTCCTTCCCTCCTTTCCTATAGAATTCACTATTAAAGCCTTCTGGGTCTGGAATTTTCTTTGGAAAAATTTAGCTAAAATTTTAATTTCTTTAACAGGTAAAGGGCTATTCAGGTTATTAATTATCAAATAAGTTGAGTAATTTACCTTTTTCATGTAATTTATCCATTTCATCTAAGTTGTTAAATATATCAGCAAAAAATTGTGATATTTCCTTATTATCCTTTTAATGGCTGTAAGAAGGTTTAGGGATGGCCCATTTTTCATTCGTGACATTTTCTTTTTTCTGTTTCATCTGGCTAGAAATTTATCAATTTTATTATTTCAGTGAACAGCTTTTGGTTGCATTGAATTAATCTATTATTTTTCTGACTTCTATTTTCTTGATTTCTGCTTTTTATTTCATCCTTTTCAGTTTAATTTGCTCATTTCTAGCTCCTAAATCATCAATGATTTTAGACCTTTTCATATATAAGCACTTAAAGCTATTCATTTTTTTTGTAAACACTGCTTTATTTATTTAGTTTTTTATATTCCATATATTTTGATGTATTGTGGTTTTATTTTTATTTATTTCAATATCTTTTCTAACTTTTGGTGATGGCTTACCCACCAACCCCCATACCATAATTCAGAAGTTATTAGATATGTCTTATTTAATTGTCTAATATTTGGAGATTCCCCAGATATCTTTTTGGCATTGATTTTTTAATTTAATTATGTGTGATCAGAATATATACTCTGTATGACTCAGATAGTCTTTAATTTTTAACTTTGTTTTGTGGCTCAGCATGTGTTCTAGTCTGGTTGATGTTCCATGTGCATTTGAAAAGAGTGTTGTTGTTTTTTTGCTGCTCTGGGGTGTATTTTCTACCAGTGTCAGGTCAGTTTGGTTTATTTCTTTAAGTCTTTTAAGACTACTCTACTGATTTTCTGTTTATACTTGTTTTATCTATCACAGAGGCAGTGCTAAAATCTTTAGCAATAATTATAGCAACTCCAATTTTCTTTTGATTAGTGTTTGCATGGTTATCTTTGTCCTTTTTTACTTTTAACCTGCGTCTTCCTATTAAAAGTGGGTTTGTTGGAGAAAGCATATAATTTTGTATGTCCTTTTAACTGGAATATTTGTATTTAATTTAAGTTAGTAATGTAATTGAGTTTAAGTTGACCATCTTGCTTATTTTTTTTCTGTCTATCTCTTTGTTCTTTGTCTCCCCGCCCCCCTTCTTTTTCTGATTTTATTTGGACTAAGAAAGATTTTTAAAAAATATATTTTATTGATTTTTTTTTTTTTACAGAGAGGAAGGGAGAGGGACAGAGTTAGAAACATCGATGAGAGAGAAACATCAATCAGCTGCCTCCTGCACACCTCCTACTGGGGATGTGCCCACCACCAAGGTACATGCCCTTGACTGGAATCGAACCTGGGACCCTTAGGTTGGCAGGCCAACACTCTGTCCACCGAGCCAAACCAATTAAGGCTAAGAAGATTTTTTTGTTATTTCATTTTACCTCCACTATGCGTTCATTAGCTTTTTACCTCTTTTGACTTATTTATTTTACTGGTTGCTCTAGGTTTTGCAATGTACATCTTTAACAGTGTACCTTCAGTTGGTATTATATCACTTCATGTAGGGGGTAAAAACCTTGCAACAGTATTCTTCCACTTATTTGCCTTTTGCTGCCCCAAGTTCAACCACTGTACCTGAGAGGATGATGAGTGCATAGGCTGAAAGTAACAGCATTCATTGTAAGATCTTGAGCAAATCATATGAAGTTGAGACCAGAAAAGCACATATAATCTCAGTTTTCTGGTTCTGTGGCTCAAGTGGCTAAAAGAGGGAGAGAAATGGCAGTATAACAGAACAGGTGAAGGTGAGCTATAATTAGTAGGAGGCTGCCATTATCAGTTTAATGCCAGTTAGACTAAAAGATTCAACTTACTACCTAATGTAAGAATCAAGAAGGATCACACTGGGAATTTTCGGTCTCCTAAACCCTAGCAGAACTAAAGTCCTGTGTCTGCCAGTGTCCTTTTGAATATGAAGGCAGTTTGCCTGGTTTGAACCAAAGTTTTCCTCTCTTTCAAGCAGCAGCCTGAAGGATGTGTAACTTCCTAATGCTCCAGTGTTCACTGGACAGTTCTCAGTTGTGAGTTGAGATTATTAAGACTTGAATAGCTGCTTTGGGTTTAGAGCTCACCGTGCAGTTTGCCTTTTAAGGATCCATCTCTCAACAAGCACGGCCTGTTCTTTGGCAGTGAAGTTACCTGCTGTTTCATCCAAAGACCTTTGGATAAACCTGTCCGGAAATATAGGAGCAACTTCATTTTCTTTCCCAGATGTTGAAATTTTAAACACTGCACAGGAGTGGTAATACCTGTATGGTACTTGGATGAGTAGGATTTGTCCAGTGTACCTGGATGATATGTTTAGTAGTATGTACACATACATATGTTTAATTCCCCTGAGAACTCTAAACTGAACCGTATGTATTTCATTTTCTTCATTGTGTTTGTCTAGAGTACATTCAAGGAAATCCAACACTATAGGTTTAGTTGCATTGAAGAGACAGGAAACATGAATTTGACGTTTATTTTAGTTTTTAAACATTTCTTTATTGATTTCAGAGAGGAAGAGAGAGAGATAGAAACATCAGTGATGAGAGAGATTCATTGATTGGCTGCCTCCTGCACGCCCCCTACTGGGGATTGAGCCCGCAACCCAGGCATGTGCCCTTGGCCAGAATCGAACCTGGGACCCTTCAGTCCACAGGCCGATGCTCTATCCACTGGGCCAAACTGGCTAGGGCACATTTGACGTTTATTGAATGCTTGTTCAGTGCCAGGCTTCCCATCAATTCAGATGGGAAATGACAGAGACAGAATTTCATTCTGCCGGATTCCAGCAGCGCCTTTTTGCAGGCTTTGTGATGGGTGGCATTTTAGATGTGATCAAATTTGGATCAAGTTTAAATTCTTGTTCCTATTATAAAATTGACAGGAGCTGCTGCTCTGTAGAGGGAAGAACAGAATGGATGATACTGTTGATTCCTACATCTTCAGAATATTTTGTTCCTCCTGTTTTAGCAAACTCTAAAGGATGGAACCACATAGATAGGATTGGTATGTATGATAGTTCTGTGCCTCATTTGGACTTTAGAAGGGACATAAGATATACATGTAACTTGCTTCTTTCATATAAAATTTGGAAAGCAAGAAAACCTTTGCCAAAAGATCTGGAAAAGTCTATAATAAGGAAGTGGATTGGGACTGGCTTGCAAGCACTTACTTTTTTCCCTCTGGTAACTAGATTTCAGGCTCCTCCTATCCTTGAAGTGTATAGACTGTGTACATACATACATGTTGACTACAATCTGCATGTCATTTGCCTAGAATAATTTTATAGCACTTTCACAGCCCCCAAAAGTTCCATTATGTCTGTTTGTAGTCCCACCCTCTGTCCTAGACAACCACTAATTTGCTGTCTCTAAAGTTGCTTCTTCTGGAAATTTCTTATAAATGAATACAGAATATGTAATCTTTTACATCTGGCTTTCTTCACCTGGTTCATCCATGTTGAGTTCGTAATTCCTTTTATTGCTAAATAGTATCTCATTGTATAAATTTACCATATTTTGTGTATCCATTGACCAGGTGATAGACATTTGGATTGTCTTTAGTTGAGACAATTATGAATGTTGTTGCTGTGAACATTCATTTACAAGTTTTGTGTGGACATATGTTTTCATGTGGTAGGTCCATGTTTAACCTTTTAAGAAATTGACAAGCCCTGGCTGGTGTGGCTCTGGGTTGGGTATCTTCTGATTCACCAAAGGGTTGCTGGCTCGAGATTAGGGCTCTTGCCAGGGATTTGAGCTCTGTTTGGGTGGGGGTTTGTGCAGGAGGCAGCTGACCAGTGTTCCATGCTCATATTTGATGTTTCTCCCTCTATAAAAATCAATTAAAAAACTGACAAGATATTTCCCAAATGGCTGTGCATTTCAGTAATGTTTAAGGGTTCCAATTTTGTCATCCTTGCAGCACCTACCTTTGTCAGTCTCATGAATTACAGCCATTCTAAGAAGTATGTAGTAGTATCTCCTTGTGATTTTTAATTTGCATTTCCCTAATGACTAATGATGGTTAGTCTCTTTTCATGTACTTACTATTATTAGCAATTCATATCTCATCTTTGGTGAAATGTCTATTCCAATCTTTGCCCTTTAAAAAAAATAAAAATATATATATTTTATTGATTTGCCACAGAGAAGAAGGGAGAGGGATAGAGAGCTAGAAACGTCGATGAGAGAGAAACATCGACCAGCTGACTCCTGCACACCCCCTACTGGGGATGTGCCCGCAACCAAGGTACATGCCCTTGACCTGGAACCCTTCAATCCGCAGACCAACGCTATATCCACTGAGCCAAACCGGTTTTGGCTGCCCTTTTTTTGTTTGTTTGTTTGTTTGTTTGTCTGCCATCTTATTGAGTTGTAAGAGTTCCTTATTTATTCTGGATGCAAGTGTTTTATCAGATACATGATTTGCAAATATCTTCTCCCAAATGTGTGGTTTTTCTTTTCATTTTCTTATATGGTATCTTTTGAAGAGCAAACATTTTAAATTTGATTAAATCCAATTTAAAATGTTTTTCTTTGATCATGCTTTTGGTGTACTATATTAAAAATTATATGCATATCCAAAGTCACAAAGATTTTCTACTTTTTTTATTTCTTTTTTTTGTGTTTATTTTTTTTCATTTTTTTCATTTAGAAGTTTTATGGTTTTAGCTCTTAACCATTTGTTCGCCTTAAGTGTCTATAGACGCAAGCTGCAGACCCTTTTAAATTAAATTAACATATGTTTCTGTTTCATTCTGAGTTAATTTTGGGGATGGTGTGAGGTAAGGGTCTAAGTTCCTTTTCTTTTTATGTTTTTACACACATACATTCAGTTGGCTTAGCTCCATTTGTTGAAGACTATCCTTTCCCACTGAATTCTCTTGGTAAAATCAATAAGCCATAAATGTAAAGGACTCTTTCTGGATTCACTTTAGTTCCATTGACTTATATGCATATCACTATCTTATAGCTTTACAGTAAGTTTAGAAATCTAGTAGTGTTGGTTCTTTTCCAAAGAAATATTTGGCTATACTAGGTCCTTTGTATTTTCCTCTAAATCTTAGGATTAGCTTGTTGATTTCTACAAAACTTGAAATCCTGATGTTTTTCACTCAAGAGTATGACTTCTCAGAGAGGAACTGAGCTGACTCACTGCTCTTTGAGAGGCTGTAATAAAGGGTTCCTGAGAGACACTTGGTTATTGGTATTTTCCAGGTTAGCCTTGTTCGTCTAATAGCTTAGCGAGAACACAGGCCAAGGCCAGCTCCAGAGCAGCAGAGGACTGTGGTGTCTCCCTTCACCCCGGTAGTTGGCGCACCATAAATTGTTAACAGGAAGGAGAGAACATATTCAGTAAAGAATGTGTTGAAGGTGATGCGTGTATCTTCTCTCTCTCTCTCATGTTGATTCTTCCTTCCTTGTTTTAAAACCACCTTCATCCCAGTGAGCTGAAGCAGCCTGGCCAAGTCTGGTTCCCTCATCACCGAGGCAGCTTCGTGTTTGATTGTTTTTATCAGATTTTTTCACCTGCTTTTGCCTAAGCCTGGAACACATTATCACTCAAACCAGACATGCTTTTATCTTTTCAGAAGCTTTCTAGAGGAAGCTGCGATGCTTGTCTCCCTCAGTTTTACTTAGAGGAACATTTTATCTCTTTCTTGCAAAGGTTGGCTGTTCATCTTTTCATGTTTTAAATGTTCATGTCTTTTGAACAGGCTTCCTTCCAAACTGTGTAGTTCTTATCTTCCTTCCACTTTATCAGGCCTTTTTGCGCTGAATTCACTTAAACCCAGCTAATATTTATTGAGTGTTTGTATGCAGGGTATCATTTTTAGGCGCTATTAGATACGCAGAAATGGATAAAATGTGGTTCTTGTCCTCATGAAGCTTACAGTCTAGTCAAAGAGACATGTAGTATAAGGACACAAACAGCTACAGAAAACAGCACCTAAGAGACTAGGAGGAACTAAGGTTGGATAGGGTACTGGTTTTCCAAGGAAACTGCCGTATATCAGGGCTACTTTTGCTTCAGATTTTAGAACCAGGATTCTGATTTTCAGAATTTAATCCTTGCAAATCTCTCTCAATGGTTTAGCTATCCTCCACCTTGCTGAGTAAAGGACAGTGAGAGTGCTTGACTTTTAAACCTCCTCTTCCTGTTGACACACTTTGCTGCCGCTGATTTCACAAGGCTGTAGGGTATATTTTTAATTAAGTTGTTTGACGGTAATCTGTTTTTCCTTTGGGAAATGAGGGGCTGTATATATAACAAATGAACCAGAGTGATGTACTTAAATGGAGTAACATAATATTTTAAGCACCTCATCTGTTACTTAATATGTTACTCCCCAAGGGGAGCTTGGTATGGTTCTGACACCCATGGGCTTCTTGAAAGTGGGATTCTTTCCTTCAACATTGTGTAATGCTTCCACCAGAAGAAGGAGGTGGCAGAGGACTGAACAGTGATTCTGTTAGCTGCCTTCCCTGTCCCTTCTATACTGTGGAACGCCATCTTTAGCAGAAATCTCCTGTAGTTGGATCAATGGGCGTTGCTTCTCTGGTGGCCTCCTAGATCCTGTTAAGGCTTAGGGATGTGTTCCTGTTCTTTGTTTTTCATCTAACCCACACTCATGCTAACCAGGTTCCCCATGCCAGTACCAGAATAACTCTGGCCAGGGCTCAAGAAAAACCTGGTAACTGACCTAAAATTAAATGCATGAACTCTGCCTGCCCTTTTTGCATTATGATTTATATATATATATATATATATATATATATATATAATACACACACACACACACACACGAGGCCTGATGCACGAAATTTGTCCAAGAGTAGGCCTTCCTCCCCCTGGCTGCCGGCGCCAGCTTTCCTCTGCACCCAGGACCCGGGCTTCCCTCGCAGCCCTGGCTTGGTCTGGAAGGATGTCAGGTCTAATTAGCATATTACATTTTATTATTATAGATATTTATTGATTTCTGGTTTGAGAGAGAGAGAAACATCAATGTTGAGAGAGAATCTCAGGCCCCACACGAGATCTAGCCTGCAACCTGGGAATGTGCCCTGACCAGGAATCCGAACCGTGGTTCATAGGTCGACACTCAACCACTGGAGCCATGCTGGCTGGGCCCATCATGGTTTTTTGTTTGGTATTATTGACTATTTCCCACCCCCCTCAGAAAAGAATGAAAAATAGAGGTTTGAGTTATTATCCTAGTACAGAGAGAGGATGGAAGAGTGGGGGAGATAACTGCTAGTAAGCATAGGGTGGATCTAAAATTGTGTTTTCTTTAACCCAGCAATAAAAATTTAATGACATTATCAATCACTGGCTCTGTCCATGCGATCCCTATTAGGATCTTAACTTGACTTTGAACTTGTACCGTATTGCATCTGGTACCTGTAAGCCCGCTTTGCTCTTTGACTCAGCTGAATAGTCTCTCAGGATCTCGCTGAGTGTTCCCAGGGGGAGAGTGTGATATATTTATCCCCGGCACCTTTCAGATTATAGGAGTTCACAAAAGCCATGAAAAAGGGACACTACCTAAAGCTGTTGGTTTTTGTTTTGTTTTCAAATACGCTTTTTATTGATGTTTTAGAGATAGAGGAAAGGAGAGATATAGAGATGGAAACATGGATGAAAAATAAGTGTCTTGGGGTTGTCAGAAAGTAGGGGGTTGGGGATCCGGGTGAAGGGATTGAGAAGTACAGTTTGGTAGATACAAAATAATCCTGGAGATAAGTACAGCATAGGAGAAATATAGTTAATCGTATTGTAATACTTATGTATGGTGCCAGTAGGGTACTGGAAATATCAGGGGGAACACTTGTAAAGTATGTGATTGTCTAACATGCTATATACCTGAAACTAATACAAAATAATATTGAATATAAAGTGTAATTGAAAACAAATTTTTTAAATAAGTATCTTGGAAATCGATTCACTTTGCTGGTTTTATGTTCCTGCTAGGGTGGTGATAGTGTGGGCATGAGCTGAAGGTCCCCTGAAAAAGCATGTGTGTACATACAGAAAAGAACAGTATTGTGGGACTTTGTAAAATATTCTGAACCCCTTAGAATTTGTTTGCATTTATCTATTCCTCAAAGCTTTTCATTTTTACAAAAAAAGTAAAGCATTTCAATTACACAGAACAGTAGAGAAAATAAAATGACAAACATCTGTGTGCCTATTAGCCAGATGAAATATTCATATATATATATATATATATATATATATATATATATATTTTATCACTTTTGTGGCTTTATCTGAGCTTGTATCACTTATATGAGTATTCAGGATTTTGTGTATATCATCATCATCATCATCATCATCATAAAAGGCTAATATGCAAATGGTCATTACACCCTCACACATAACTACTGATCAGCAAGAGGTGGGGCTTGAGGCTGTGTACCCCGCCCAGTGGGCTTGACAGGGGTGGGGCCAGCTAGGTCTGGGTCTTGCCCAATGGGGTGGGGCCATCCGCCTCTGGGTCTCCTGCAATTTTGAGGCATTGGAGTTTGCGGGATTTGACTCTGGATCCGTGGCATGCCCCAGACTCTGACAGGAAATTCATACATATTTTACTAATTTTCTTTCATCTCTAACACTTCTTTTTATTTTATTTTATATATTTTATTGATTTTTTACAGGAAGAGAGAGGGATAGTTAGAAACATCGATGATAGAGAATCATCGATCAGCTGCCTCTTGCACACCCTTCACTAGGGATGTGCCCGCAACCAAGGTACATGCCCCTGACCTGAATCGAACCTGGGACCCTTCAGTCCGCAGGCCGACGCTCTATCTACTGAGCCAAACTGGTTTCAGCTGATAATAGGCAGTTCTTGAATGAGAATGGACCACTTTCCAAGATTGACTCCCTGGTCCAAGGTTGAATCAATCAGAGAGAAACGTCGATCAGTTACCTACTGCTCACCCCCTACTGGGGATGTGCCCACAACCAAGGTACATGCCCTTGACTGAAATTGAACCTGGGACCCTTCAGTCCGCAGGCTGACGCTCTATCCATTGAGCCAAACCTGTTAGGGCTGCCACCATTCTTTTAATTAACAAAATTTCTGCCTAATCACCTTGGTCCTTTTTTGCTGGTTGCTGTGAGGAACCTTTTTTTGGCTTAGTTCTCCCTTCCACTCTTTGGGTATGCTTTATGGTTCTTTCCTAGATTTTTTGAGTTGGAAACGAATCATTTTTCATTATCTTACATGCATCTTTCATGATGTCATTCATATATGATTCACAAACAATTCACCTTTAAAGTGAAATATTTAAAGTGCACAATTCAGTGGGGTTTTTAAAATACTAGTATATTCAGAGTTGCACAACCATCATCGCTGTCAATTTTAGAACATTCTCTTTACCCTAAAAAGAAACTCCACGACTTCGAGACATCTCCCATTTCCCTCCAAGTCTCCCAGTGCTAGGCAGTCTACTCCTGCCTATATAAATTGTCTGTTCTAGTATATGCAGTTTAAATTCACCCTAGGTTCTGCTTTGCTGTATCCCACAAGCACTTTTTAATCATAGAGGAATTATTTTTTTTTATCCCCTTTTATAGTTTCTCCTAAAAATTACTTTGATATTAACATAAGACTTATATTAATTTAGTATTCAGGAGTCATGGCTATAGAATATATAATAAAAGTATTATTCTTAGATCTTTTGGTGCAGTTGGCAGTTACGTTTTCTTGATGATCCAATATGAATTCATAAGTGTTATCTGCTTTGTTTTAAGTGGTATGGCACCACGATCCCCTGAAATAAATGAGCTAACTCTTCATCAAATTATGTCCTAGGATTTTCTTATTGCTAAAACCTACTTATGTTGGAGCCATATTAAATCCTTAAGCGCTTCCAATTCTTTCTTTTTTAACCTGCACACTCATGACCATATTTAATTGTCTTGATACTCACATATGTTTTTATTTTTATTTATTTATTTATTTATTTTTAATATATTTTATTGATTCTGTACAGAGAGGAAGGGAGAGAGACAAAGAGCTAGAAACATCGATGAGAGAGAGTCATCGATCAGCTGCCTCCCGCACACCCCCCACCGGAGATATGCCCGCAACCAAGGTACATGCCCCCGACCGGAATCGAACCCGGGACCTTTGAGTCCCCAAGCCGACGCTCCATCCACTGAGCCAAACCAGTCTCGGCATCATTTTGTTTATTTATTTTTAAATATATTTTTATCGATTTTTTTACAGAGAGGAAGGGAGAGAGATAGAGAGCTAGAAACGTCGATGAGAGAGAAACATCGACCAGCTGCCTCTTGCACACTCCCCACTGGGGATGTGCATGCAACCAAGGTACATGCCCTTGACCGGAATCGAACCCGGGACCCTTCAGTCCTCAGAGCAACGCTCTACCACTGAGCCAAACCGGTTTCGGCCCACACATATGTTTTTATGTTTATAAATGTACAAGATGTCTTTTTCTTCAACTTGTTATTTTGAAAATTTTCAGTTCTACAGAATACTTGAAGGAATAGGATAATGAATACCAAGCGAAATAGAGTCATACTCATAGATAGAGAGCAGGCAGACAGAGAGAACTCATGGACATGAAAAACAGTGTGGTGATTTCAGGGGTGGATGTGATAGAGGGCATAGAGAGGATAAAAGGTAATGGGAAAAATAAAATTACATAAATAAAATGAAAAAAAAAGTAAGTTGTAGCAATAATGTCAACATTAAAAAATTTTAATAAAGTTTTTAAAAGCCTGGCTGGTGTGCCAGTGGTTGAATGTCAACTAGGAGGAGGTCACAGTTGGATTCCTAGTCAGGGCACATGCCTGGTTGAGGGCTCAATCTTCAGTAGAGGGTGTGCAGGAGGCAGCTTGATCGATGTTTCTCTCATTGATGTTTCCATCTCTATCCCTCTTCCTCTCTGAAATCAATAAAAATATATTTTAAAAATTTTAATTTAAAATTAAATAAAGTTTAATTAAAAAATAAAAACAATTTGCCAAAATTATTCCAAAGTAAGTTGTAGACATCATGACATTTACCAATTAATATCATTTACTATTATGTCCTTATTCAGATTTCCAGTTGTTCCAAAAATGTCCTTTATCTTGTTTATCTTTTCTCCCTCCTTCCCACCATCTCGCCCTTCCTCTCATATAGTACCTTACTCTTTGGAATTTTGAATCCCTGTATGTCTTTAATCTTTAAATATCCTTATTTTACAGGACTTGTTAAACTGTACTGATTTTGGATTCCTGCCTGCCTGTAGTGCATTGTTTTCCCAAGTTCTGTAATTTTTTTATTGCAAGCTCATTGCAAGCAGGGCACAGCAGGAGGTGTAGGTAGATTTCTGGCTACTGATCACAGGAGAAACTTTTCCTTTGTATGTAGCTCAGACACACTGACTCTTTCCCTACCCTTGCTTTCTTTCTTCTTCTTCTTCTTTTTTTCCTTTTTTTTTCTTCTTCCAGTTCTCAGTTTCTGGTACTTGGGGATTTCCAGTTTTTCTTTTGTTCTCCAATCATATCAGATATTTGTAAGCAGTAGGGTTTTCTGGTTTCTAGGCTATCATGTTACTGGAACTGGAAGTTCCCCTGATTTTCATTTTCAGAATTGAGACTTGGCACGTCAAATAATTTTTTAAGGCTTAGGTTTGGTCTTCTGTGTCAACAAGTGACTAAAGTTGATACCTTTCTCACAATTTCACAAGTCCTGGTATTTTAGCTTCCTGAATTATTAGTCATCATGATTACAAAAATCTTAAAAATTACTTTTTAAAAAAAATCGATTGACAATTGAGGAGATGGGGTGGTGGAAAGTAGTAGGGAGGATAGTGAAGTTGTTAAGTTATAGAAGGCACTAAGTTTCTTGTTTCTCTTAATCTTTCAGTATAAGGACATCAGTATATCAACATTGAAATGTGTCATAATGGTTTTCTTTTCAAGATGATCAAGCTGAAGCAAAGTTATTACAGTTTAAAAGCTGAAAAGAATCATGGTTCACCCCCCTGTTGAGCTTGTAGTTTGAAGGATTTATGCCTTTTTAAGAAATATATATTTTTATTGATTTGAGAGAGGAAAGGAGTTGGGAAGAGAGATAGAAACATCAATGATGAGAATCATTGACCATCTCACACCTGTCAGAATGGCTATCATCAACAAATCAACAAACGACAAGTGCAGTGGTGGTGGGAATGCAGACTGGTGCAGTCACTGTGGAGAACAGTAAGGAGTTTCCTCAAAAAACTGAAAATGGAACTCCCATTTGACCCAGTAATCCCATTTCTAGGAACATATCTTAAGAAACTAGAAACACCAATCAAAAAGGATATACGTACTCCTATGTTCATAGCAGCACAATTTACAATAGCTAAGATTTGGAAACAGCCTAAGTGCCTGGCAGCAGATGATTAGATCAGAAAACAAAGGTACATCTACACAATGGAATACTATGCTGCCATAAAAAAGAAGGAATTCCTCTATCTTTTGCAGCAACCTGGATGGAATTGGAGAACATTATGCTGAGTGAAATAAGCTAGTCAATGAAAGAAAAATGCCACATGATCTCACTCATTTATGGATAATAAAGAACATTATAAACTGATGGACATAAAGATAGATACAGAGGCAGTAAAGCATCAAACAGACTTGTCAAATTACAGCGGGAAGGTTAGGGAGAGGTGGGGGAGACAAGAGATCAACTGAAAGATGTGTGCATGCGTGTAAGCATAACCAATGGACGCAAAACTCGGGGGGTTATGGACATGTATGGGAGTGGGGGGGCAATGGTAAGATCTGTACACATATAATACCTTAATAAAAAAAATAAATTAAAAAAATCATTGATTGGTTGCCTCCTCCACGTCCCCTACTGGGGATTGAGCTCGCAACCTTGGCATGTGCCCTTGAGTAAAATCAAACCCAGGACCCTTCAGTCCTCAGGCTGACGCTCTATCCACTGAGCAAAACCAGCGAGGGCATGACTTTTTAACATTGTCTTTTTTTTAGGTAGGATCTCATTTTCAACAACCCAGATGGAAATAGCTGTGTCTAGAGCATGTTTACTCATGCCAATAATGGTTTGGGTGCCCTCAAAGCTGTGAGAACCCCATTTTGACAAACTCAGGCTTGGGTATGATGGGTGTGAAACACTCAGTTTTTAAAAAACTTACCTATAATTTTCAGTTTGCAAATTTGCAGCTGCCCCAATGTAGAAATCATTTTATTTTATTTCTCCTTTTGGCCCACTTGATCTACTCCCCCTTCTCACCTCCCCTCCCCCCCCCAATTACCTGTTTGGATAATTTCAATCCTAGTATTCCATGTAATGCCAAGATTGTTATTCCAAAGAAGGAAGGGATGATGTCTTTAGGCACACAAAGCTCAGAAACTATTAATGAACGTTTTTGGTACTTGATTGACTTTTTTAGTTTTGGGATTAGAAAATGAAGGTTTTTGTGTTTGGACTTTGGTTTTAACCTCTATAGTAAGCGGTTAGACTAGATTACTAGTTCTTAACTAGGGAAATGTTTTGCCACCATCTGAGGAACTTGTGTTTAATTTTTTACTTTGAAATAATTATAGATTCCAGAGAGTTATAAAAATAGGAGTGGTCTCACGTACCTTCACACAGTTCCCCCCAGTGGTACATACTACATAACGATGGCACAAGATTGAAACAGGGAAATTGAGATTGGTACCTTTGGTACGGTCTACAGGCTTTAGTCAGATTTTAACAATTTGACGTGCACCTATATGTGTGTGTAGTTTATGTCACATGTGTAGGCTGGAGTAGCCATCATTGCAATTAAGATGCAGTGCTCCATCACACAGAGATGCCTAGTGCTTCCCTTTATAGTCACACTTATCCCCCTGCCCACGGCAACCACTGATCTATTCTCTATCTCTATAATGTTGTTATTTTGTTAATGCTCTATAAATAGAATCATGTGACCTTCAGGATTGGCTTTTTCCACTTAGTATAATTCTCTTTATAAATTATGCATATCTATAGTTCATTCTCCCTCCCTCCCTCCCTCCCTCTCTCCCTCCCTCTTTTTCTCTCTCTCTCTCTCTCTCTCTCTTTTTTTTTTTTTTTTCTAATTCGTATTTCATGGTATGGACTAGTTTGTTTAACCCACTGGGAAGTTTTTAAAAAATACTTGTCTGTTGGGACCACTACTTTCACTACTACCCACCCCAAATACATCTTTTTTTTTTTTTTATACTGTCCTTGTTTTTATCATCATGTATATATTCTTCTGTCCACTCATCAATCTTATTTTTACGACTCATTTCAACGTAAATTGCAGACATCTGTGTTCTACCCTAAATGTACACACAATGCAGAGCACACATTTTAATTATATATATTCATTGACTTTTGACATGTGCATACACAAATGTAACTCACACCTCTATTAAGATAGAAAAATTAGCCATAGCCAGTTTGGCTCAGTGGATAGAGCGTCGGCCTGTGAACCAGAGTCCTGGGTTTGATTCTGGTCAAGGGCACGTACTTCAGTTGCAGGCTCCTCCCCAGCCTGGCCCTGGTCGGGTAGCATGCAGGAGGCAGCCAATCGATATATTTCTCTTACATTGATATTTCTCTCTGTCCCTCTCTCTTCCACTCTCTAAAAATCAATGGAAAAATATCCTCAGGTGAGGATTAAAAAAATAAATGAGAGAGAAAAATTGCATCACCCTACTAACCTAAATTGTCAGTCATTAGACTTAGACTGGGACCCAAGTACGAGTTGTTTGTAGAAGGTCCCTAATCTTTTTAAAATGTATTTCTTTAATTATAATTGGCAATGTTATATTAGTTTCAGATGTACAACATAGAGATTAGACATTTATATAACTCACAAAGTGATTATCCTGATAATTCTAGTACCCATCTGAAAGGTGCCTAATTTTGAGCAGGCTGATGTTGTAAAGGACCCTTGGCGACTCAAAAAGCCTCCTTCAGCTCAGCAGGCTTGTTGAAGGTGGGGCCATGCTTTCTGTCTCAGAGGTGTGAGTGACATCACGCTCCTGCAAAGCCATCCTCAAGCAGACAAGGTCTGCCAGAGACAGTAAGATTAAGAGTATTGTGCAGTGAACATCCATGTAACCACCACTTAGACTCTACAACCAACATTTCCCCATATTTGCTTTATCACAAACTGGTCATCTGTTTCAGCGATCACCAACCTTTCAGACTTCACAGACCATCAGTGGTCCGTGGACCACCTGTTGGTGACTGCTGACCAATGCAGTTCTCTCCATCAACCCATTTTAATGTTTAGATATATTTCTCGGAATGCAGTTTTTTTAAATTTGTTAAATGTATTGGGGTGACATTGGTCAAATGCAGTTTTAATCTCTGCTTGATCTCCTCTATGATTCTGCTCCAAACATATAGAATTAAAACGAAGCTGGTGACCCTGATGAAAATGAGGAGAATCTGAACCTGCAGATGTGAGAAACATTTTCGTTTTCTGCCATTGGGAATATGACACACGTATTCCCAAGGCTAGACATCCTTTAGCTTAGCTCCGTGAGGCACCTATACTGAAAGTGAGGGAGGAACCGCCTGAAGAAATGGACTTTTTCTTAAAGTCCTTCCCTAGGTAGGCTGACTGCCTTCCAGAAGCTCTACTTATAGACCCCAGAGGAAATCTAGGGGATTTTCTCTCCTCACCCTACCTTATAACATTAGTTCAGGTGGGTGGTTAGTATCTTAACATTAAACACCAATTCTCTAAATATACATATAAGATGGGAACAGAGGGTCAAAAAAGAATTAATACTCTCCAACTTGAAGACTCAAGCATGGCTGATTAAGGATCTAGAATCATTAAGGATCTAGAATCATTGCTTTTTACTTTAAGAAGTGATGTAATAATTTACATGTCAGTAATACAGTGCTTTGTGTTTCCTCGACCATCTAAGTTCTGGGATGGCATCACTGTTTCACCAGTGATTTCTCTCCTGATATTAATTCTACTGGGGGATTGGCCTTACCTATTCATGCGGAGCGTGAGACTGCTCTGTGGAGATGGTTTTCACTGATCCCATCAGTTGACCAATCTCAGCCTCTCCTTGTCTAATACCTGGCCTTTCATGCTGGTCCAGTCCAAACAAGAGGGTCTGACTCTCTTCCTGGTCTGTTTTCCTATGTAGCTCTCTTGTTTTTGAGCCGTAATTAAAGGAGCAGGGTGTCTGGATGAACCTGTTACTGCGATCTTATCAGCTTCCCAGGGTAAATGCAGAAAGACGCCTTTGTAACAGGCAGAGTGGGGAGTCCATGTTCATTTGTAGAACAGGGGGGCGGGGAGGGGGGGGCTCTCCCCCCAACAAGCAAAGCCAGGCACCTTCCCATGCTGCACTGATGTAGGAAGAGAAGTGAGAAGTGTGGGAACATCATTTGGACTTGCCCTCTTGCTTTCGTTTTAGTATTTTCTAAAGGAACTGTTTTAAATAAAGTGGCAGCACTAGTTAACTAGAATTAAGAACCACTCCTCCCTTCATGCACACTCCTCTTTTCCAGTTCTTTGTCTATGATAAAGAATTTCATCTTTTAAAAAAATATATATTTTTTTAATTGATTTCAGAGAAGAAGGGGCACGGGAAGGGGGGAGGAAGAGAGGAACGTTCGATAATGAGAGAGAATCATGATCTGGCTGCCTCCTGCATGCCCCACCCTGGGACGGAGCCCGCAACCTGGATGTGCTCTGATCGGAATTGAACCATAACCTCTGTAGTTGATGCTCAGCCACTGAGCCATGCCAGCTGGGCGAGTTTCACCTTTCTCTTACAGAGGCAGGCAGGCTGCTTTAAGGTCCTGGGTGTCTCTTATTGGCAAGAACTTGGTCCCCAGCACTTTCCATGCTACTGGACTAGGAACAGGACTCAGTGGGGTCTCCTTGGAAAGGCTCCAGGCTTGTTGATGAGCACCACTGGTCACCCTGGGAGAGATGTCTTTTCTCTGCCCACAAAGTCAGAGGCATTGTGGACACACCAGCTGCTGCCTGGAGGGAGAAAGGCATGGGAGTGCCACATTGATGACATCTTCCAGTGAGCTTGGAGACCAAGGACTTTGATTTTACAAAAGAAAAACAGCCTGAACGCATAATCTTGTGGGGATGATTGCTGCCTTTCCAAGTGAAATGAGCTTTTTCTGGGACAGTCTTGCCTCTAACTGGGCATATTCTTGGAGGACCAATAGAATCTTTCTTGCATTGCAAGCTTCAAAGAAAAAAAAAGTAATGTTTCTTCTCCAGTGTTGCCTCAGTGACATTTGCTAACTGGTGATCCAATGCCTTCCCTGAGCTGCTCAGAGTTTAGATCCATTCCTTTGCTGAGCTATCAGTTTATAATTTGTATGTAATTGGGACTCTTTGCTGTTGGAGAATATTCTGAAGACTGCAGTCATCTTAGCTGTTAATTGCTGGTGGTTATTTCTACAGCTCCCTTTCCCCTTATCAATATATATTGATATTATTATAGTTATATTATTATAAAGATCATTTGAAATATAAGGATCCACAAAGATGAGCTGGAATCTTCCTTTTCAGGGGTCAGGGCTTAAGGAAGCTGACTGTGAAAGGATCCATCTCCTTCCATAGATCCCAGTGGCTGTGTTCAGTTTCCATAAGGCAGCTTGGCCTATGGACCCTGCAAACTGGGTATTGGGTGGAGGATTCCGCCGTTGTTGTTTGTTCATTTTTATTGCTAATCCTCACCCGAGGATATTTTTCCCATTGACTTTTAGAGAGTGGAAGGGAGAGAGTGAGGGAGGAGGAGAGATTGGTCGTCTCCTGCATGCATCCCGATTGGGGCTGGGAATCAAATCTGCAAACCCACATATGCACCCCTGATGGAAGCAAACTGGCAACCTTGCGGGCTGGATTGCTGGTCGATGATTCTCTTTCATCACTCACACTCTCTGAAATCAATTATATATTTTAAACCGAATAAATCTAGCACTGGCACTCTTTAACAGAGATGGGAACGATATGCTTATACAAAACTGAAAAATACTGTCGTTCATAAGTAGTGTGTGGGAGAAAAAATTGTGTTGGAAAATAGCTCATGGAAGAGACTTCTCAAACCATTAGGTTCTACAGAACATCCACTGTGGAAATCCTCTTGAGAATCAACCAGAAAACTCAAAGAGCTCTCTGGCTTTGGCTGGTTTATTGTCAGAAAAATAAGGCAAACAGGACTGCAGTGCATGGGCATCCTTTATTTTTATGGTTCACCAAAGCGCGAGTGAGTCAGCGTCTCCTGGTTTATTGCTTTGAGATCAATTGATGTCCTTCCATTTGTCCAGAGGTAAAATTTCCCAGCAGGCACATCTGTGCTGCTTAGAATGGCGCTCTACCGTGTGTGTAAAGTGTTGAATCTTTGAAGGGCAAATGAGCATTTCCTCAGACGCCCTGGGACTAAGCTTTCTTGAGTGGTAAAGATGACATCAGTGAGACTACTGGCTTCTGTTAGTTTGTTTTTAAAAAATATTTTTATTGATTTAGGAAAGGAAGGGTCTCTGAGGGGGAGAGAGGTAAAAACATCCAAGGATGAGAGAGAATCAGTGATCGGCTACCTCCTGCACACACCGCACACTGGGGATCGAACCCCCAACCTGCCACAACCGCCAGGTTCATAGGTCGACACTCAGCCACTGAACCACGCCGCCTCGGCCCTGGCTTTTGTGTAAACTTCTGTTTTCTCAGGAAAACTTTACTCCCCCTGATGTGTTCTTTCAGCTCTTGCTTCTTCCTGTTCAGTTTCTTGGGTTGTTGGAATCCAAGTCGTAAGATTCGTGTGGTGATGACATTCCTCCTTAGAGAGTCATGCTGCTCTATTTTTCTTTCTGACTCGCTCACAATCTCTGGGGGTTTTCCTCATTCACAATCCGTTGCCTCCAAGGCTTCTTTGAAAATCTCTGCCCTGCCAGCCTCCTCCTCCAGCTCCCCGCTCCTTTGACTCCTGTGTAACTCAAATACTTGTTTTGTGCTTATTCATGCCAAGCAGATTTCTGATCTAAACAGGCTTTAGAGAGGTTATTTGAGTACAAATAGTGATGGCGACAGTTTTGTTTTCTTGTTTGCTCAGCAAGAATCACCAGGTTTGATCAAAACCTGGTGGGGGGGGGGGGAAGATTTAATTTGGGCCTGGATTGAGAAGGGCTTGAGGAAGACAAGCTCCTGCAAAGCCTGAGGCTCCAGAGCCTTCGCCTAGCCGGAGGATGGCCAGTTCCTCCTGCTTTTCCATGCACCTTTTCTCTGGGTTTCTCTCACGTTTGAACCTTCCAGTTCTTCCAAATCAGAGATCTTAGGATATGGATTGAAAACAACTTTATAGGAGAAAACGAAAACTTCATAAACAACCAAGGATTCATCCACCCTGGTCTCAGGATGGCCAGCAGCAGCTGCTTTGCAAGGAAGTGAGTGGGGTTGGTCTGTCTGCCTTGGTAGCTGCCATTTTAGCGTGAGCTCTGTGGAGGGAGTGGGGGCCCTCATTTCTCTCTTCACCCCTTTGTACTTGCAGAATCCGGAAGAGTAGATAGAGTTTGGGCTGGGTTATATGACCAGGCATCCTGGTTTGATTATTGGGTACAGTCAGGATATGACGATCCTCTCAATTGCAGAAAACTCGGAAGCCAAGGCTATGGGGCTGTTTCCTGGATTAGGGGTCCAACCTTGCCTGTGGCAGGAGTGGGGAAGTAAGTTCTGTCTACAACTTTGAGCACCAGGACCATGAGATCCACTCAATCTCCAAGGAGAGACTGAGTCTAGAAACCTGGATTTTAATCTTAGCTATGCCTTGATTTGGGGGAAGATTTCAAAGATGAAGTCTTTATTTCTCTATACTTTGAGGCTACTGAGGTTTCTTCACTGCACAAGGAGGAGACCAAGAAAATGAGGCAAGATATCTCAGATGGTAAGGCCCAGTGGTGACTTCCCTTCAAGGGACACGAGGAAGCCAGACTCTGCAGTGAAGCGCTGATGTTCTTGCTGGCAGGTTTGTGATGGCTTAGTCAGAAGTGACTGAGGAGAGAGGATATGAAAAGAATGAGACTTCTCCATTGATCCCTGTACTCCAATATAACTTCCACTCCACCAGGTTCCTTAGCAGAATTAATCATCTTGTCACCAGCGTGGTTTGAAGTGTCAATTTGAGGACTCAGCTTTGTAACAGCTTCTGACCTGGCTGAGGCCTTTCAATGAAAATTGGCCCAAGTGTAGTAATGCTGTGAGAGGCTTCTGTTCCCGAGAGCCTGACTGCCGAGACAGTGGAAAACGCTGGTTTATATTGTATTTCCCTCGTTAATCTGTGAAAGAAACGTAAAATTAGGTTACACTTTCACTTGACAATGTATCCGTATTCTCACTTTTAGGCTGCCCGTTAGGTTGCTCAGAAGGATCTAAGCAAATGGCTGTTCAGTGACTTCAAAAGAATCAAGCAGTTTAAAGAACTTGCTTTGACAGCTCTGTTATACCTCATTTATACTAACACGCTTAGAACCTTATTTGTGTAGGAGCGTCTCAGAAGAAGGTAATGCCTTGTCGCTGTCCCATTGGAAGCTCTAAGTATGGTCCTGGGAGCTTAGGGACGCGTCCCCCAGGTCTCCTCAGGAAATGCATTTTGTAGCCACGTGGGAAGCACTGAAGGCCTATTTGAAGACTCATCTGAAGCTGGAGAGTTTCTGTCCACAGAGGCTTACAGTCAATGCTTAGACCTTTTGCTAACATTGAGAGTTGCTGAAGTGAGATGAATTATTTATTAGAAAGAGTTGATTAGTCCTAACCGGTTTGGATCAGCGGATAAAACGTTGACCTGCAGTCTGAAGGGTCCCAGGTTCGATTCCTAGTAGGGGGCGTGCAGGAGGCAGCCGATCAATGATTCTCTCTCATCATTGATGTTTTTCTCTCTCCCTCTCCCTTCCTCTCTGAGATCAATAAAGAAATATATTGATTTAAAAAAAAAAGAAAAAGAACGGAAGAGTTGATTAAAAAGAGCTAAGTAAACAGGAGCGCCAATATGGAATGTCTTTACCTTTCCATAGCAGCTTTGGCCACAGGCAGCGGCATCCACTTTGCCATCTATGTTCCTGGCAGCACATGGTTAGCAGGGCTATCTAGGATTGGTCTCCTTTTGGTACTTGTGGCAAGGTGAAGTTTATTGCTGTTCTTCTCAATCTTTAGTATCTAGGTCTCTCTCTCCTTTGAGCCACTGTAGGTGATGGTGGCTACCTGCAGGGTTTGGTGATAGGACGCTACACAAGTGGTCCAAGGGGAGACATCAGAGGAGTAGTGGTCTTTGGAAGTTTATTTTTTTAATTTATTTTTAAAAAATATATTTTATTGATTTTGTACAGAGAGGAAGGGAGAGAGATAGTTAGAAACATCGATGAGAGAGAGTCATTGATCAGCTGCCTCTTGCACATCCCCTACTGGGGATATGCCCGCAACCAAGGTACATGCCCTTGACCGGAATCGAACCCGGGACCCTTCAGTCCCCAAGCCGACGCTCTATCCATTGAACCAAACCGGTTTCGGCTGTCTTTGGAAGTTTAGCAGTCAGTGTGAGGATAGCAAGTATCCCCTTGCCTTTTGTTTGTTTATTGATTGATTGATTTTAGAGAAAGAGAGAGAAACCATTGATTTGTTATTCTACTTATTTATGCATTCATTGGTTGATTCTTGTATGTGCCCTGACCGGGAATCGAACATGCAACTTTGGCATATCAGATGACACTGTAACCAACTAAACTATTTGGCCAGGGCCTATCCTTATCTTTTTAAATAGAGGCTTTTTTAAAAACAAAACAAAACACCACCACCAATCAGGGTATCAGTTCTGAAAATATTTTACAATATTTGCCATGTGTGAGTCTAGGGGGCCTCCCAATTCCTTTTGTTCACCGGGGAATAGTACTGCCTTTCTTTAGGGGTAGAGGAACCCATGGTCCTCCCTGAACTGGAGGGGACCCTCAGTAGGAGAAAAATACCACAGTGACCCCTAATTTTAAATCTGTAAGCCTTAGAATTTGTAGGAAATTTAGAGGCATAAGCCAGTTTCCTCACTTTACAGAGAAACATGAAGACTCAGAAATTCTTAAGATTTGTCGAGTCACACAAGTGGTTAGAAACAGATGCCTGATGAGAACGCATTTTTAGCTCCCTGCTTAGTACCTTCTCTTTTTTAAAAATATATTTTTATTGATTTCAGAGAGGAAGGGAGAGCGCACAAGAGATAGAAACATCCATGATGAGAGAGAATCATTGATCGATTGCCTTCTGCACACCCCACACTGACGATTGGGCCCGCAACCGGGTCATGTGCCCTTGACCAGAATTGAATTCAGGAACCTTCAGTCCCCAGGCCAGTGCTCTATCCCCTGAGCTAAACCGGGCCGGGCTGCGTAGTCTCTTTTCCACAGCCCTGCACCAGCAGCAGGCTGGGCACTTGGAACCAGATCATATGGAAGGAGTGCCTTCAGGGAGGTCTGAAGGACGTCCCAGCCTGGTGCAGGGTGGGTGTTCGCATTCCTAGAGTCCAGGACTAGATTCCAGCCTAGATTGGGATGGGCGTAGACAGTCAGGCTCCACCTGGTTTTACTTTTACCTTATCCCCCTTCATCGCTGACACACACACCCTCCACCCCCCAGCCTCCCGCTGGTTCGGCGTTTGCCTTGGACAGGCGTTCATATTATATTACGCAGCTTTGGAAAAAGAATAGATGGTAGCATTTCATTTGTATGTTCTAAATTTTAGCCCAAAGGTCTTGGTCTGCTCTTGAAAGTATTTGAATTGGTACACGAATGAAGGTGATGTGCTGGTGGTTGTGAGAGTGAACCAGGAAGTTTGTGAAGTCCCTGGGAGCTCTGAAGTCCTGCCGCTGGCCGGGAGGTGGATGCTTGTGAGCACGTTGTCATTGTCCCCTGTCACTCAGCTCGGCTGATTAAAGGAAGGACCTCTTCCCTCCAGGAACAAAGCAGGCACTGCTCTTGTCCTCTGGAATAAAGGAATAAAGGGAAAGGACAAGTGGCTTTCTTTTGAGTTTGCTGTGACCTCCCTGCATGTCTGCCTCACTCATTCCAGGTGGGACTCGAGAAGTGGTGAAGGTTGTCATCCAGCTTGTGATTTTTATTAAGATACGGCGTCCACCCCTGGCTGGTGGCTCAGTGGTTAGAGTGTCGGCCAAGCATCGACTTGGGTTTGATGCCCAGCAGGGCATGCAGGAGGCAGCCGATGGATTATTCTCTCCCTGCATTGATGTTTCTATCTCCCTCTCCCCGTCTCTTCCTCTCTGAAATCAATAAAAGTATGTTTATCAAAGAAAAAAAGAAGAGGAGGAACAGTCTTCTTTTATGCCTCCCTCCCTCCCCGTCCCTCTTCTCTGTCGGGTTCTTCATATTATCCTGAGGTCAGTCTGCCCCGGGCTGGGATCACGGCTCCAAGTCACTCATAACTGCGTGACCTTCACTTTCCTGAGCCTTGATTTCCTCATCCATAAAATAGAAATAACAACGGTGCCTAGCACAAGGTTGGAGGGATTAAGCAGTAACACAAACAAGGCACCCAGCACTCATGCCTGGCACATAGGAGTGACTCCGGAAATGGCGCTGCCCCGTCCTCGCCCACCGTCCTCCTGGGTGGGTGGGAAAGCTCCATGAGCAGCAGGCCCGGCGCTGCTGTGACCAGAGGATTGGGACTTCTCCCGGCTGCTCATGGCGATTCCTGCACTGCTTAGCACCCGTGTGTCTCGCACTGGTGAGTGCCAAAGAGGCTTTTGAGAAGGACTGAGTGCCCAGCCCTGCCCTTGTGTGTTGTGTGGCCTCCCTCGGAGGCACATGTGGGTTCAGACCTGCTCATGCAGAATGTAGTGTTTAGTTAAGTCAGAGTGATGGGGGTGCTCAGGGGGTGTTACTTTATCTCATGCGAGGCATAGGCCATGTCCCTGGGGCCCTTGCCCAGTATCTCTTGTGCCGTCAAATAAGGAAAAAGAGGATGTGCTTTCATGTAATAGAAGACTATATCAGTCGCATGGCTGGAAAAAATATCATCAGGTAAGGATTAACAACAAAAACATCTGCTACCTAAAGTTTCTTTGGTTGGTGATTGTAGTGTTGCACGTGCCAAATGCAGGCAGCCAGAGCTGAAAATGGAGAGGAGGGAAGCCAAATGGTCAGACAGCCTGGGAGCTCTGCACTGGGCTGCCGTTGTAGGGCTGGTTGTGTCAGGCAGCTGCCTTATGGGCTGGCCCTACAGCACTGCCATTGACCGCGAACGTGCCATGTTTTCCAGCCGGAGTCACTCATCTCTGGGTCCAGGCGGTCGGTTTTGCCTTCTTTGTAAATAGCAGTCCCAACCACTATGGTTTTTGTCCAGACCCAGGGATAATTGGGGTGGGGTTAGGAAGTACGAGAACTTAATAAAATTACCTCTTTTGCTTCTTGTAATTATGAAAGTAATTTGAGTTCATTATTTAAAAATACCAAGCAGCAGAGCCTCCCTGTCTGGGTAACGTGGTAGCCACTATGACACACGGTGCGTCTGGCACCTGATGGGCTTGTGTTCTAGATGTTCTACAACTTGCTTTTTGTTTAAAATGCAATTTGTGAACCAATTAGTTTATAAAGGTTTTCCCTTTTGATTTGGGCGTCCAGTAACTTATCATATGCATTACACAAGTGATTAGCCAGACCCCTGCTAGCCTTAAAAATAAGGGGGCAGTTTGAAAGTCTGAACAGGGAGCCACTTGTATCTTCTCCATCAGGTGACTATCCTTCAGGTGTTGTCTCTGTAGAAACTGAGCAGGAGCTTATGGACTTGGCCAAGCACCGAGGAAGGCGAGGTGGAGTGAGGTGCCAACCCAGAGGCAGGAAGGTCAGACAGCAGTCGAGGTTGGACTATGAGGCTCCAAACTCCCTTTCCTATTCAATTCCAGGAAAAGAGACAAGAGTTTAGAGAATCTTTCTTTGAAGAAACTGTACTACCCAGAAAAATACCTCTAGATATCATTTGGTCACAAATGAAAAAGCTCCATGGCACCTCTGTTACCAAAATTCCTAGAAAAATATTAGCTAATCAGTTCAGTAGTGTATTGAGAACATATACATCATAAACAAGTCCCATTTTCCCTAAATATGTGAGGATGGTTCAACATTAGCAAGCCTATCCTATGAATAGACCTAAAGAGGCTAAACATGATCTCATTTGATACAGAAAAAGAATTTGATAAGTTTAGTACCATTTTATGTTTTAAATTCTCAGTAACATAATAATAAAAGGAACTTTTTTTAATTTGACAAGTTAAATAACAAAAATCTGTAGCAACCAAAGAAACTTTAGGTAGCAGATGTTTTTGTTGTTAATCCTTACCTGATGATATTTTTTCCATTGATTTTTAGAGAGAGTGGAAGGAAGGTAGGGTGGAGGGGGGATGAGGGGGAGGGAGAGGAGGGAGAGAAATGCATCGATTGGTTGCCTCCCACATATCTGTGCCCAGATATGTGCCCTTGACTGGGAGTCGAACCTGCAACCCTTTGGTGCAAGGTTGATGCTCTAACCACCGAGACACCAGCCAGGGCTAAGTAGTAAAGGTTTTGGTCACAAGGTTAAGGAAAGAAAAATAAATTAATGTAAGAACTGTAAGGGAAGAGATAATACTTTTTTATTTTCACATGATGTAATCAGATATAAAATGAATCTATTAAATCAAATTGTATTTCCCTATGCCAGCAATAATCAACTAGAAATATAAGAATAGCAGAAAAACCATCAAGTTTCTGGTATTTAACTGAAACAAGAATGTGTAAAACCTCTATGGGAAATCCAAATAAATGGAAAAGCAGTCTGTATTCTTGCATGAGATGTTGTAATATTATAAAGATGCTACTCTTTCTCACATCGATTTATAAAATCAGTGCTATTCCAGTGACGGGAGTAAAAAGTTACCTCAAAACTTAATAACTTAAAAAAAGCAATAATTATTTTCTCACACAATTTTTTTCTGAGCCAGTAATTTAGGAGCAGCTTCCCGGGGCATTTTTGGCCTTTTGTGCTCTAATGAGACTTCAGTGGGCTGCGGAAGGGACCATCTCAAAGGCCTTTCACTTGCACGCCCAGTGCCCGGTCTGGGAGGACTCCAGCAGTTGGAGTCTGGGATAGCACTCTACTTATGTGCAAGCTTTTGCATGGTCTCTTCAGTATGGTGCCTTGAGGGTAGTAGCAGGACTTCCTATATCTTGGCCCAGGGCTCCCGTGGCCCTTGTCTCAAGAGAGAACCAGGTAGAAGGCTAGATGGCATTTTTTGACCCAGATTTGGTAGTTACCCATTTTTACGAACTCTGCACATTATCAGTTGAGGCAGGTGTGAAGGTCATTCTAGGTAGAAGAAGGAAAGGGAACACAGACCCCCATCTCTTCATAAAGGAATGTTAGTATCACAGTATAAAAGGAGCATGTGAGCCCTGGCCCATGTTTCTCAGTGGTTAGAGCATTGGCGCCAAGCACCGAGGGTTGAGGGTACAGTATTGGGTTGCAGGTTCAATGCCCTGCCGTGTTTAGGGTGAGTGTGGAAGGCAACCAATCTCTCCCTCTCCCTCTCCCTCTCCCTCTCCCTCTCCCTCTCCCTCTCCCTCTCCCTCTCCCTCTCCCTCTCCCTCTCCCTCTCCCTCTCCCTCTCCCTCTCCCTCTCCCTCTCCCTCTCCCTCTCCCTCTCCCTCTCCCTCTCCCTCTCCCTCTCCCTCTCCCTCCCCCTCTCCCTCCCCCTCCCCCTCCCCCTTCCCCTCCCCCTCTCCCTCTTTCCCTCCGGCCCCTCCCCCCCTCCCCCTCTCCCTCTCTCCTTCCTACCATCCCTTCCATTCTCTAAAAATCAATGGGGAAAAATATCCTTGGGTGAGAATTAACAACAACAACAAAAAAGGAGTGTGTGGGATGAGACATATATTGGTGCAGCTATCTTTGGAAAATGCAGTCTGCCACAAATGCAATCCCATTCAGAATTCTAATTGGATTTTTAAAACCAGAACTCTCATTCTTAAATGCATTTGAAGTAACAAAGTCAATATTTAGAGAGAAAATTAGATGTGTCCTCAGGAACAGTCTAGTATGGGAGTTGCAAGCACACACAAAGGAAATATTATGCAAGACGGACTGCAATACCTTTCATTAACTGTAGAAGCAAAACACAGCGGGGAGCCATTGGTTCCTCCCCTGCTGTCGCATTCTGGGGGAACTGCTGCCTCCCTTCCCCAGCCTTAACCCAGTTCCCTCCTCTCAGACCTTAGAATGATTCTAATTTGAAGGATAATTGGCCTCAGACCAAAAACATGTATTTTTAGATGGCTTTATTGAACTAAGATCTAGTCAAGGCTCATATATTACATTTGATTGGTGTGTTTCTTTCATTTCTCTTGATCTGTGTGTGTGTGTGTGTGTGTGTGTGTGTATGCATGGGACATGATTTCTTGTAAAGACCAGGACCAATTGACTTATAGAATGTCCCTCATTCTGGATTCGTCTGATTGTTTCCTCGTGGTGCCATTTAACCTGTTTGTCTATACTCTCCCTTGTATTTCTACAGAAACTGAAAGCTAGGACTAAAAGCTTGATTAGTTTCAGTTGAAACATTTTTGGCCAGAATACAGGTGCTGTTGCTACTTCGTATTATGTCATGTAAGGAGACATGTAATTGATGTCAAGGTTTTTCCACGTCAGTTCTGTTAAGTTTCATTATTCGGTTAAGATGGTGACTGCCAGATTTGTCCCTTATAAAAGCACACTGACTCCTTTGGGAGTCAGCAAGTCACTTACAGGGTGATTCATTGGTGACTTGACAAATATTCAGTTCTCCAAAAACCAAATGCTGGTAACGCTCTTATGATAAAACCTAACGGTTTTAATATCCAGTGATGATTCTTGCCCAAATCAATTATTTCTTTAGTGGCTCGCTTCAAAACTGTTAATGTGTATAGTTACAGGGTGCTGTCCTACATGTTAATAGGCCTATTACATGGCATCTCCTTTCTTAAGTCTGGAACAGTCTGAATTCCAAACTTCTCTGGCCCCAAGGTTTACAGATAAGGGGTTATAAGCAAGTAGGAAAAAATGCCGAATATCTTTGTGTCACAGGAGCAGGAAGGGACTTTTTAAAGCACAAATAAAGCAGAAACACAGGTGGTATTTAAAGCCTCGAGGCTCAGAAGGGAGAGGATGTAGAAAGAGAATAGTAGAGAGTCAGGTCTGAGCCTTAAGGTACTGACTACTGTTTGAGTGGCTGAGAAGAAGAGTAGGAAACAGGAAAGGAAACTGAGGAGCCATCGTGGCATAAAAGGAAGACTAGGATATGGTGGAATGCCAAGTGAGGAAAGTAAGTCAAAGAGGAGGAAGAAGGACCTGATCCAGGCTCCTGTGAGAGGTCAGCTGGGTGAGGACCAAAAGTTGACTATTCAGGTTAGCATCAGGGGGACCAGTGATGGCGTTGTTGGGCAGTTTTGACGGAATGGTGAAGGCTAACGTCTGACTGAATGGGTTTAGGCTGAAAGGGAAAAGAGGCATTAGCGAGCACAGACAACGTTTTGAGGCATTTTCATGCAAACCGATGCAAAGAAACGAGGATGCACATCTAGTGCATTTAAATGGTTGCATTTGGAGGGAAGGTCTGCAGGGAGGAGACTGGAATGACCCCGGGGATGAAAGGAGCACACAAAAGAAAGTGAGAGTAGATCAGCCCTTGCAATCAGAGGGTCAAAACAAAGGGTGGTGTAAGAGCAGCCGATATCTCTTTCTTGTTGCATTGAAGCCACCAGTTGGCCAGCCCCACCCACAGACTTGAGGGTAGAATAAAGCCATTTGTAGGTCTCAAATGCAAGATCTTAAAAAAAAACCCCAAAAAACAAAAAAAAACTTTTTCCCAAAAAGATGCTGGGGGGAATAAATCAAGGAAGAGGACAAACTGGAGTCCAGGAAAGGGTAGATCTAGCAAGGGAGGTATCTGTATACTTCATATGACTTCTACTTTTCCCTTGCACCCTTTTATTCATTTATTTATTTTAAAGTGGAGTGATCTTTTAAATTTTTATTTCAGAGAGGAAGGGAGAGAGGGAGAGGGATAAAAACATCAATGATGAGAATCATTGATCGGTTGCCTCTTGCACGCCCCCTACTGGGGATTGAGCCTGCAACTTTGGCATGTGCCCGGAATCGAACCCTTACCTCCTGGTTCATGGGTCGATGCTCAACCACTCAACCACACCGGCCGGACTCCTGGAATCTTTCTATAGTAGTAGTTGTTATAAAGTATCTGTGTCTTAACTAAACAGTCTTACTTTGTGAAACTAGGGATGAAATCTGACTATGCCCAAGTGCTGCCAAGATGTATTATAGCTTCTAATACTAAAAACATGGACACAACTTAAATGTGTATCTGTAGGACATTAGCTAAATAAATTCTATTTCCATATGTACGATACTACATAGGTGTTTCTCTTTTTTAAAATATATTTTTATTGATTTCAGAGAGTAAGGGAGAGGGAGAAATAGATAGAAGAAACATCAGTGATGAGAGAGAATCTTTGATCGGCTGCCTCCTGCGCACCCACTGCTGGGGATTGAGCCCACAGCCCAGGCCTGTGCCCTTGACTGGAATTGAACCTGGGATCCTTCAATCCACAGGCTCCTTGCACAAGCTCCAGAAGGAGCCAGGGCCTCACTCAGGGCAGCCCATCTGGGGTGCTCCTTCTCCAGCAGTCACTCCAAACTAATCATTGGGGCTTTAACGTTAGCTTTTTGGCCTGATAAATGTTGGCGTTTGGCTTTAACAGGCAAAACCAATCAACTAGACAATCCATGAAAAAGGAACAGTGGGCATGGATTAGAACCCAACGGGACCTCCTGAGAAAGGGGTTTGTCACATGAGTGCAGCTGCTCTGCACACAGACTGAGACCCCTTCGCCCCACCTTGCCCGGTACTGGCACCTTCTTTCCACCACTGCTGGGCAGTGCATACTGCTTGGGGGGTTATCCCAGTCACTTCAGCACATTACAAAACGTCCCCCGATTCTAACTGCCGTCTTCCTGCGGCTCAAGGCTCTCAAAGTGCGCTGCATTCTGGAGGAACCCTGGCACTTGGCTCTAAATGCCGAGGCCTTTCTTTACGTGACACTCCCCTCAGCCGGTGCAGAAGAGAATTTATTTATTTTTTTTACTATACCTTCTGGACTAAAATATTCCTTTTTATATATCTACACTATTTTGATTTTTTTTTTCCATTTAAAAATACATTTTCTTTCCACAAAATAATGTAATATCCTTGATCTCTTTTAAGAAAAGCTAAAGGCTCTAGCCAATGTGGCTCAGTAGGTAGAGTGTCGGCCCTCAGACTGACAGGTCTGGGGTTTGATTCCCGTCAACGGCATGCCCTCCGTTGCAAACTGGTCGGTGCGTGTGCAGGAGGTAACCAATCAATGTGTCTCTCTCACCTCGCTGTTTCTCTCTCCCTTGTCTCTCCCCCTCTCTTCCACTCTTTAAAAATCAATGGAAAGCCGAGACTGGTTTGGCTCAATGGAGAGAGCGTCGGCTTGGGGACTCAAGGGTCCCGGGTTCGATTCCGGTCAAGGGCATGTACCTTGGTTGCGGGCATATCCCCAGTAGCGGGTGTGCAAGAGGCAGCTGATCGATGACTCTCTCTCATCGATGTTTCTAACTATCTATCTCTCTCCCTTCCTCTCTGTACAAAATCAATAAAATATATTTAAAAAAATAAAAATAAAAAAATAAAAATCAATGGAAAAATATCAGTGGGTGAGGATTAACAAAAATAAAAAAGTAAAAATTGTTTCTAGCTTAATTCACATCTCCAATGCAGATCTTCCTCCTGAGCCTCAGCTCCTTATACCACATACCCGAGATATCTCCACCTGCCTGTCTCTCAGATTTCTCACACTTGATAATAGAACCATTATCTTTATCCCTGCTCCCTTTCTGTAACCTGTCAGGGTTGCCAACGGAGGTACACACGAGGCCGAAAATGGTAAAGAATTATAAATTTACTAGAGGCCCAGTGCACAGATTCATGCACTGATGGGATCCCATGGCGGCATATGCAGGGATTGGGCCCAAACCAGCAGTCCAGTGCCACCTGTGGCTCCTGCCTGCTGCTCCTGCTCATCCTGCCCTGCTGCACCTGCTGCTGGCTCACACCCAGTCAGTCCCCATTGCTCCTGCTGCCACCCTGAGCGCTGCCAGCCCTGCTCTGGCGCCCATAGGTCAGCTGACCGGCATTCCCGCTATGGGAGCACACTGACCACCAGGGGGCAGCATCTTTGTATCAGTGCACATCATAGCAACCAGTCTTTAGTCCTTCAGTAGCTTAGGCTTTTACCTGTATAGATTTGGTCATCTGGAAAACCAGATATGGATTCCATTCCCAGCATGGGGCATGCAGGAGGCAGCAGATCAGTGATTCTCTGTCATCATTGATGTTTCTATCTCTGTCTCCTCCCTTCCTCTCTGAAATCAATAAAAATATATTAAAAATATAAAGTAGGAGCTCTCTTTTAAAATAATAAAGGACTCTATGTGGGGTTTTTTCTGAGTGGAGAATTCTCCGGGTGGGTCCGGATCTCTCTGGGTGGGTCCGGAAAGTCTGGAGGGGAAGGATAATGAGTGCTCCAGGTGTGTCTGAGGGTCTTAGCTGGCCAGGGCTACCTCTTAAAAAAAAACAAACAAAAAAAAAACTTATTTATTGATTTTAATGAAGTGAGATAGATTTGTTTTTTCCACTTATTTATGCATTCATTGGTTGCTGCTTATATGTGCTCTGACTGGAGATTGAACCCACAACCTTGGTGTGTTGGGACAACATTCTAACCAACTAAGCTATCTGGCCAGGGCCTTACTTATCTCTTTAGCTATTCTCCTTCTTTTTTTTTCTTTCTTTCTTTCTTTCTTTCTTTCTTTTTTTCTTTCTTTTTTTTTTTTTTGCCATTCTGTCAACATTTAAAAGAAACACACGAAACTTCTGCTCGGCCGGCGTGGCTCAGTGATTGAATGTGGACCTATGAATCAGGAGGTCATGGTTCAATTCCTGGTCAGGGCATATGCCCAGGTTGTAGGCTCGATCCCCAGTAAGGGGGCATGCAGAAGACAGCCCATCCGTGATCTGTCTCATTATTGATGCTTCTCACTGTCCCTCTTCCATCCTCTGATATATATATATATATATATGTATTTTAAAGAAGGAAACTTCTTTTTATTGTAGTTAATGTACATACAGAAAAGAAGCTTTTATTACATCATAAATGTACATCTTAATGATTTTTCACAAACTGAACGCTGATCAACATCCTAGGAGTCACCGCCCTCCCACTCATGGCCCTTTCCAGCCACTGCCCCTCTCGCAGGCAACAGTTGTCCTGGCTTGTAACATCATAGCTTGTCTTATTTTTGTACTTTAGGTAGGCAGAATCACACAGTACATATATACTCCTATGTTTGCTTTCTTTGCTCAGCAGTATGTTCGTGAGAGATATCCATATTGTAAGGTATAGTTTATAGACTTTCCCTTTTTTAAAAATATATTTTATTGATTTTTTTTTTTTACAGAGAGGAAGGAAGAGGGATAGAGAGCTAGAAACATCGACCAGCTGCCTGTTGCACAACCCCCACCGGGGATGTGCCCGCAACCAATGTACATGCCCTTGACCAGAATCAAACCTGGGATCTTTCAGTCACCAGGCCGACGCTCTTATCTACTGAGCCAAACCAGTTTCGGCTATAGACCGTCCCTTTCATTTTGCTCTAATAGTTTTCCAATATGTGAAAATATCTTTTAGGTATTTATTCGATCTTGTATTAGGGCTGTGGAACAATACACCCCAAATGTAAGAGGCATACAGCAGTGATTTATCATCTGTGGGCTGGATATTTGCCTAGGGACAAGCTGGAGCAGCTCATCTCTGCTTCACGGTATTTGGGACCTCAGCTGGAAGCTGAAAGGCTGGCACTGTGTCTTTTGATGGCCTTTCGCTCCCATGTGTGGCTCCCGGCCAAGACCTCGTCCGTGGCTGTCAGCCAGCACGGTGACGCGTGCGGCTGCTCCATGTGACCCAGGGGCTTCCTCATAGCGCGGTGGCCGGGTTCCCGGGGCGAGATCCTGAGAGAGAGCGAGGCAGCAGCTGGGTCTTTTCACAGGATGCTGGGCTCCATTGGTCAGAGCAGTCACAAGACCACCCAGGTTCAAGGAGAAGGAAAACAGACTCCAGTACTTGGAGAGCCACAAGGTTCTAGAAAGCCCTATGGGACGCACTAGTCCTAAGGCCATTTTTGGAAAATGCCTTCTGCTGTACCATTCAGTCGGTGGTAGATGTTTCCCTCTCTGATACAGCCACAGTGATACTCTTAGTTTTTTGTTTTTGTTTTTTTTAGTTTTTTTTTTTAACAAGTAGTGTTTTTAAATATATTTTATTGATTTTGTTCAGAGAGGAAGGGAGAGAGATAGAGAGTTAGAAACATCGATGAGAGAGAGTCATTGATCAGCTGCCTCTTGCACATCCCCTACTGGGGATATGCCCGCAACCAAGGTACATGCCCTTGACCAGAATCGAACCCGGGACTTTTCAGTCCCCAAGCCGATGCTCTATCCATTGAGCCAAACCAGTTTTGGCACTCTTAGTTCTTTAAAAGAACAATTTCTCTTCACTCCAGAGCCCTTGCACAAACGGTCCCCTCTGCCTAGAGCCCTCTCTCCCCTTCTGCTCCTCCACCCTAGCGGCTTATGCTTATCCTTTTGTCTCAGCGTAGTCCTCCCTTCTTATAGGAAGCCTATCCTGACATCACCGCCGCCTCAGCCCTGGCCCCACATCTCAGTGATGACTCCTCTCCCAGTTTGCTTTGGCACCTTGTTCTGTCCCTATCATAATAGGGCTTATGAGGTAGTGCTGTGCCTGCCTGCTTGTGGGTATCCCCCGTCAGAGCTTAAGCTCCATGAAAGAGCTCTTTCTGCCTTGTATGCTGAGCAGTGCCTGGCACTTAGTAACCCTCAGTCAAATGGGAAAAATGGTTCAGCCTTCAGTGTCCACCCCCTGGAGACAGTGACATGCACAGAATGGAGCATCAACACAGTTTAATGCATAGGATTAGCAGTGTTGTAGGACACACATGTGTATACACACACACACACACACAGGCAAGCACCAAGAATTAGAGTAGGGGACAAATTGTAGGTTTAGACTGTCCTGTCAAGCCCCCTCCTTTTGCAGGTAGGAAGTGAAAGTGGAGCTGTGACATGAGTCACCCAGCTGGAGGCGGTGCCTCCAGGCCTGCAGAGAGAGGGTGTTCCAGTGGCTGAGAGCCCCTTCAGCTCTGAGTTGCAGTGACTGTGTTGGTGATGATGCCCAAATACCACCTCTCATCATACCCTTCCCATATGTCAACAAGAAGGCATCCTCTTTGAGTCCCCGGTCCTCTCCCTTCCAGGTCCTGGACCACTTGTTAACCAGTTATAGCTGGTGGGGTGAAAGAAGGCATTTAAAAAACCTGGGCCAGGCTTCTTTCCATAAGCATTGAACATATGCTTTGCTTTTATTAAAAGTAAACTTATGCCCTCGCCGGTGAACTCGGTGGTTAGTGTTCAATCCCTGGCCCAGGAGTGTGTGGGAAGCAAATGATTCATGTGTCTGTCTGTCTATCTGTCTCTCTCTCTCTCTCTCTCTCTGTCTCTCTTTTTTTCCTTCTACCCCTCCCTGCCTGCCTCTCTCCCTCATTCCTTTACTCCCTCTCTTCCTCTCCCTCCCTTCCTCTCTCTCTCTAAAAATCAGTGAAAAAATATCCTTTGGTGAGGATTAAATAAATACGCACCCCTATGTTCATAGCAGCACAATCTACAATAGCCAGAATTTGGAAACAGCCTAGGTGCCCATCAGCAGATGATTGGATCCAAAAACTATGGTACATCTACACAATGGAATACTATGCTGCCATAAAAAAGAAGGAATTCTTATCTTTTGCAGCAACCTGGATGGAATTAGAGAACATCATGCTGAGTGAAATAAGCCAATCAATGAAAGAGAAACACCACATGACCTCACTCATTTGTAGATAATAAAGATCATTATAAACTGATAATCCAAAAGATAGATATAGAGACAGTAAAGCAACAAGCAGATTGTCAAATTTCAGCAGGGAAGGAAGGATGATCTGGGGGAGATAATAGATCAACTGAAGGACTTGTATACATGCATATAAGTACATCCAATGGGCATAAAACTCTGGGGAGGGAGGGGATGTGTAGGAGGGAGGGAGGGGGGCAAAAAAAAAATCATTAAAATATGTAAAAATAAATAAATTAATTAATTAAAAAAAAGTAAACTTAAAATTTTTTAAATCATTTTTTAAAATTGATTTGAGAAAGAGAGAAAAGGGGAGGGAGGAAGAGAGACACACATACATTAATTTTTCTACTTTATGCATTTATTGGCTGATTCTTGTCTGTGCTCTGACTGGGGATTGAACCTGTAACCTTGGAGTATCAAGACAACACTCTAACCAGCTGAGCTCCGGTGTAGAGGTTTGAATTACTACTGTTCCTCAGATTGTGGCATATTATCATTGGTCTGGGCAAGGCAGTTTTAGTTTTCTTCGTTTGTACATTGATTTAAAAAAAAAAAATTTTTTTTTAAAGAGGAAGGGCGAGAGAACCATCAATGATGAGAGAGGATAATTGATTGGCTGCCTCCTGCATACCCCCTACTGGGAACAGAACCCGAAACCCAGGCATGTGCCCTGACCAGGAATCAAACCGTGATCTGGTTCATAGGGTGACGCTCAACCACCGAACCACACTGGTCAGGCTGTACGTTATTTGTATCATTCTCTTTCATTCCTATTTTCCATAGCCAACCTCTAGAATATGCTTGATGTGTTTTAGTTTTCTTTGTTTGCACATTGATTTTGTACATTTCTTTTTTTTTTTTTTTTTTTTTTTTTTATAAAATATATATTTTATTGATTTTGTACAGAGAGGAAAGGAGAGATAGAGTTAGAAACATCGATGAGAGAGAGTCATCGATCAGCTGCCTCTTGCACACCCCCTACTGGGGATATGCCCGCAACCAAGGTATATGCCCTTGACCGGAATCGAACCCGGGACCTTTCAGTCCCCAAGCCGACGCTCTATCCTTTGAGCCAAACCGGTTTCGGCTGATTTTGTACATTTCTTAATTGGTGTGTTGTGAATTGTTGCCTGTGTGGATTTGTGGACTTTTTATTATTGTTTTGGGATTTGGACGTTAGTTAATCATATGCATATGTTTTTCACTGAAGTAAATGGATTGATGCCACAAACCCATTTGTTTATTTTTTTTAACTCGGCACTGTGTCTAGCTCTGTCCTGTGTGTACATTTCGTTTATTGCCGCTGCCTACTTCATCCTGCCTCACAGTATACACGCACTACGCGGTCTGTACCCATTCCCCACGCATCATCTGGGCTGCCCGCAGCTCGCTGTTTGCCTACTCGGTCCTGTGCTGCCTTCTGAGTGACCTGTGAGAGTTTCTCCGGGAAACATAGCCAGGAGTGGACTTGCTGGATCCTAGACCAGTGAACTGTCATCATTGTTGAAGCTGGATGATGAATAATTAGGGGCTCATTAAATTCTTTTTTGCTTGAAAATTTCCATAATAAAAGGATGGTGGGGTTTTTTGTTGTTGTTTTTAAAGGAAATACATCCATCAGACTGCTGAAGCACCCAGACGTCCCTATTGTCCAGGAAATAGGTATTCCCTGTCACCCAGGACTGCTCTCCCACCACCTCTGGCCACTCCATTGGAGCAGGTTGTTGAGGGGTCGCTAGTGAGGCTCTGCCTGATCTTGTTAGCATGGGGGCAGGGCTGACCCAGGTGTTAACTGAAGCAGGTTCCTTTATATCTGCTGCACACATTGCTGGTGGCAGGGGGGCCTGCGGTCTGTGCACATGCACGGGCACATGTGATTGTTATCTGTGCCCCGAATCAGAACCACGGGTGGGCAGGAAGCAGCATGACCACGGTGGGTTTTTAACCGACAGTCTCTCTCACACACACTGTACCATCCTGCTGAACCCTCACTGTGGTATGGCAGTTGCTTGGAGCCTTGAGTGGTAGAAGGCAGCCTCTGCTGGGAGTGGACTCAAACAACAGTCCAGTCTAACCGTCTTAATTTGTTACATTCTCAGTTGTACAGCTGGGCCTTTCCATACAATTGCACAAAGTGTGATGTTTATTTACGCAACAGATATTTACAAGAGCCTATTATATGCCATGCTCTGGGGACACAGCAGTAAAAGAAAGAAAAAAAAAAAACTGCCTTCAGTGAGCTTACAGCATAATGGGGTGACAGACAGCAGGTGCAGTGGTGGTGCGTGCTAAGGAGAAACTAAATTGGGTTGTGGTGGGGATGGGCTGAGAGTAGTGGCTGTTTCAGATGGGCTGTTTAGGAAGTGAGAGAGGGGGGCATTGTGGGAACCAAAAAGCAAGAGCAGTAATGGGGGCGGGAAGGGCGGGCGGAGGAGGAGGGTCACCTTTCTCAATGCTGCTGATGGTTGGAGAATTGACTTTGGGATACCACAGTGTGGAGCGTTGGAGTAGTTCAAGAGGGAACGGGAGAAGAGGAAGTGAAGGAGGCCATTGCAGACAGCCCTCTGCAGGGTGCTTTTTGTTGTAAATGGAGCAGTTGCTGAGGGTGTGAGTGGGATTGAGAGTGTTGTATAAGGTGGGACACATATGCTGACTCATTAGAGGAGGAGAATGTGTTTAACAGATTTTGTTGTGCATGACTCTCTGGGTGCTTTAGCAGATGTTAAATGACCCTGATCATGAAGGCCTAGTTTTTCCCTTGGAGTTCCCTCTTCCCTATGCTAAAAGTTAAGTCTAAAACATTTGGAGCATGCTCAAAATGGGAGCTTAAACAGTAGAAATTTGTTTTCTTACGATTCTAAAGGCCAGAAATGAAAAACAGACAAAACAACAACAACAAAACAATATTCTATGTGTTGATCAGGGTCATTCACTCTTCCAGGGAGCTTAGAATTATTGACTTTCTTTGCTCATGCTTTGTGTCTAGAGGGTCTATGGGAAATCCTTTTGAACTCATTAGTCAGTACCTATTAGCTCTCTGGGGTCTTTCCGGCTCTTTCTGTGTGGTACTCAGCTGTGAGTGACAGGAAAGCACGCGGACCTTCTCACACCTTGGCAGTTCCCTTTGATAGAACTGATCATTCCACTGCCGTTGCACTCTCAACAACCCCATTCTATTCTTTTGACTTCTTCCTCTTTAGATGCCATTTCAAAGAACAGTTGTGGTCTACAGGACCATGTCCTCTGAGTCCCACCTCTATATACTTCCGTGTTGGAGGTACACCTGAGCAGAACATGTCCTGCTGAGGAGGGGCCAGGACTAGGCACAGGCAAGAAGCCAGCCTACATTCATTCTGCCAAATAGCCCAGTCCAGCCTGCAGTGTTGCTGCATGCCAGGGCCCAAGCTAGAGCTGGTACTGTTTATGACGTGAACACAGCAGTGCGTGTCCTGCATCCTGAGCTTCTATCGGGCGGCTTCCAGCAGACCTGAAGGCCAGGGCTGTCAGCATCAATAGATGCAAGTTCCACAGTGCCAGGCAAATGGTGTTTTTCAGTATGAGCGGTCACTTAGATTTGAGTGTCATGTGCCTTTGCCTGGCAAGTCAGATACTGGCTGAACATGAACTGGCTGTGTATTCAAGCATTTTCCTTCTTGTCAATGAAAAATCCCTATCTATATGGACACTGGGACAATGCCTTCAGGAATTCCGAAATAAACTATTATATGGATACTATGTGAAACTTTCCTTCTTTGTCCTTTTCCCTTCCCTAACTCTCTCTTTTTCCTCCAACCCCAACCTCCAACCACTCACTATGTGCATGCACACACAAGATGAAAAAAGTCAGTTAAAGGTTAGATTTTAAAAACAAACAAACTGGTTTTAGAGAGGAGGGAAGGGGGGAGAAAGAGAAAAAGAAACATTGAAGTGAGAGAGAGGCATCGCTCGGTTACCTCCTGCACGTTTTCCAACTAGGGCTTGAACCCAAAACTTAGGCATATGCCCTGATTGGGAATCTAACTCATGACCTTCTGGTGTACTGGACAACATTCCAACCAATTGAGCCATACCTGCCAAGTATATTTATATTTATACTTAAATATAAGTATACTTTATATTTAAAGTATATAAATAAAGATCCACGACTTGGAAAAGATTATGTATCCAGGAGAGAAAGAGGCCATTAAAGGTGGTTCCAAGCAGTCCTGTTTTTCTAGGAAAGTCTGCTGTGGGCACCTGCAGAGACTAGACCCGCATGGCTGGTGCCGTGCTCAGATAGCATCCCCCTCGGGAGCTGGGAGAAGTGAGGCTTCCTCCTGTTGCTAGTGTGGAGGAAGTCCACAATCCTCACGGGGGGCGGAGGGAGGGTATTGGTGAGAACTTCCTTTTTGCCTAAGAACCAGATTTTATTGTCCTTTTGACTTTTTTGAGGGGAGGTGGACCTTGGGCCCACTCCTTGCTGTTGAGTTTGTGAGGAAAAAGTTAGGGAGTCCTGCCTTCTCCCAAGAGTGTTCTCGGGCGTTGTTCAAACATCGGAAAGCCCACTCCACAAGCTGCTGTGAGTGCTGGTCCCGTGGGCGTGGGTGTGTGCCATATTGGGAGGTGGGACAGCCATGGGGAGGAAAGCATGGTATTCAGCTAAACAGCTAGGCATTTCCTGGCCAGACCTATTGTCTAGCTTGTGGGTCATCGGTAAAGAGCTTAAGGAAATTCTGGCTTGACCCTTCGGACACTAGGCAATCTTTCGAACAGATGGTCCATCCTTTAAGTAAGACATCTCTAGAGTAAAAGCCAAATGTTCCCCTGGAGACTAAATCCACGTTTTTTGAGTCATAATTGGGTGGCCCTAACCTTGCCCAAACATGGTAGCTAGGTAATAAAGGGTTATAATCCGACACTCATCTTTCCTGGCCAGTGGTTTGGGACTTGATCACATGCTGAGGCTTTGATCTTTTTCCATACTTGTACCTGCTCAGACTCTGTCATCTGACTGTGATGTCCTTACACCCCCTCCCCCCTCCCGCCCAAAATCATCGACTTCCCTCACGGTCCTTCCAGGTCCTCTCTCTGGAAGAAATGGGTTAGAAGGTCAAAGGAAAGAGGACCAATTAGTAGCTGTAGTTTCTGTTCCTGGCAAATGCTTTCCCCATTCTTCTCTTGGCTGGACTGCTGCTGTTGGGCTCCACCTGCCAGCATTGCAGGCTGGACCTGCTGTAGCAGCAGGATGGGGTGGATGTCAGCAGGCACACATCCATGTGCACACGCTGCACTTCTTCCCTTTGTTCCCCCTGGAGATATCTTCATGGAGCCTGTTCTTGTTTGTAGTAAGTAAACAGGGATAAATGTATAGGGATTCAGTCTCTATATTTTAGTATCTACAGATGTGCTTTTTATATACTCATTGATTCTAAGGCCACATACATTTCATAATTGAACAACTCTAAAATCAGGATGTGCCTTGCCATCACATCTTAAAATTACAAGCGGCAGCTTTTTATTCTCTTGGAGGTTCATAATGGTGACTTTTATTAAGTACATTTTATTGATTTTGTACAGAGAGAAAGGGAGAGAGGTAGAGAGTTAGAAACACCGATGAGAGAGAATCATCAATCAGCTGCCTCTTGCACACCCCCTACTGGGGATGTGCCCACAACCAAGGTACATGCCCTTGACCGGAATCGAACCCGGGACCCTTCAGTCCCCAAGCCGACGCTCTATCCATTGAGCCAAACCGGTTTCGGCCATAATGGTGACTTTTAAAACTGATGATCTTGTAGAGTCCGCAAAATACATATGTAGGGTCAACTCCTTTTTTAGTTATTTATATTTGACTGAAGAATTTGTGTATTTCCTCAAATAGGCAATTTTACCAACAAGTCTCAGTATATTGGAGTTCTACTGGATGCAGATAAATTTGCTTTTACCCTGGTAAAATGGCCACCCCCCATTGCACATGCTTTGCTGTACACAGTTACTGGTACTCCTGCATCATCTTTCGTTGGGCTTTAGAACAATGCTGACATTAGAGAGTAAGCAGAGACTATGCATATATTCCTAAGTAGCTTGTACAAGGCCACCTGACTCGTGAGACCCTGTTTCTTCTGACACCTCTATGATTTTCTTTCTTCCAAACCAGTCAGTCTAGAATCCAGAAACAGCAAAAATAAATTTGGGATGGAATAGACCATGCTGCGTAGAGAATGTAGATCACTACTGATAGAATCTTTATAGTAGGTAAAAACGGAATCTAAGCGTCGACAGAACAGAATAGCTAAGCACAGTGTATCACTATTAAATGCATAGACACTGCAAGTGATAAGTATGTAGATTGTGTCTAATACAGATAAGTAAGTATATTTAAAGAGCGGAATATTACTATCTAGGCAGAGAGGACTCTGGGAAGGTAGTAACTGGTATACATGTCTTAGCTCTTTGATCTCTTCCAGTGCCAAGTAGGGGGACAGGCAGGCAGGGCTCAGAATCAGAAAGGCTGAGCTCCTGAGAAAATGGGAAGGTAGAAGTTATGGAGGAGAAGATACGAGACCTGGAAGATGGACATTTGACATATAAGTAGCAAGGGTACTACAAGGAGAAAAAGGCAGAGGAAGGATGTATCAACCAGGACAGGCTAGTACAGGGGTCGGCAAACTGCGGCTCGAGAGCCCCGGTTTGCCGCTCTGTTGACTAATGAGTTTGCTGACCTCTATTACCCTTACCCAGAAGTTTTGACTTCAGGTTAAAGACATTAGTACACTATTAAAGTGTTTTTTTCCTAAGGCAGTGGTCGGCAAACTCATTAGTCAACAGAACCGCAGTTTGCCGACCACTGGGCTAGTAGAACTAGGTTATAATATAATAACAAAACGATACTATAAGCTCAGTAGTTTAACTCAACAACTTTATTTTCCCCCCATGCTACAGTATCCAGTGTAGGTCAGGAGTGGGAGCTGAGGGGTGGGGGGGAGATAGGGGAGGAGCTCTGTTCATTGTTGTTACTTGGGAACTAAGGTGATAGAGGCTTCATTTCACTGCAGCAATGCAGGTAATGTGGGGAATCATGAATTAGTGCTTAATGTTCAACTTGGAAGAACATGCATTACTTCTGCTCTCACTTCACTGTCCAAAGCAAGTTAGAAATTAACCTTTAACTTCAAAGAGAGCAGACAAATGCAGTCGTACTGTATAGATTAAAGGAGGAAAGCTGGAGAAATTTGGTGAATGGCACTCATGGCTTACAACTAGAGGAAATACTAAGACACATCTAAGCATATTCTGGTAAAATTACTGAATTCTAAGGGTGAAGAGGAAAATGTTTCAGACCAAAGGAACATATTTATGAAGGAAAATAATCGCACTGGTATCAGTTGTACCAAGATGCTAGAATATGATATAATTTAATCTACAGACCACTAAAGGGAAAAAGGAAAGCAACACAGAATCTGATGCGCAAGCAAACTTTTATTCCACATAGTACTGGAAGTCCTAGCCAGAGAAATTATCCAGGAAAAGAAATAAAACACATTCAAGTCACAAAGGATAAAGTAAAATATCAAATGGTGTGATATTATTATATAGAAAACCCTAACGATTCCTCCAAAAAACTGTTAGAACTAATAACCAAATTCATTAAAGTAAATGAAGTGTTCAAAAAGAAGTTAAGAAAACAATTCCAACTTCTAGCCAGGCTCACCAAGAAGCAAAGAGAGAGGACCCAAATAAACAAAATCAGAAATAAAAGAGGTGAAATAACAACAGATGCCACAGAAATACAAAAGATTGTTAAAAAATATTATGAACAACTCTTGTTTCAACAAACTAGGCAAACTGGAAGAAATGGACATGCTCCTCCAGAAAAATACAACCTTCCAAAACTCAATCAGGAAGAATCTAAAAATCTCAATAGGCCAGTAACTATGTAAGAAATTGAAGCAGTCATCAAAAAGCTTCCTGCAAACAAAAGCCAGATGACTTCACAGGGGAGTTTTACCAAACATTCAAGGGAGAACTAAAACCTATCCTCCTCAGAATATTCAAAAAAATTTAAGAGCTCATTCTATGAAGCCAGTAATAGCCCAATACCAAAACCAGATAAAGACAACACAATGAAAGAGAATTACAGGCCAATATCCCTCACAAACATAGATCCAAAATGCTCAACAAAATTCTAGCAAATCAGGTCCAGCAGTACATCAGAAAGATCATACACCATGACCATCTAGGATTTATCCCAGGAATGCAAAGATGGTACAATATCCGCAAATCAATAAATGTGATACATCACATAAACAAATTGAGAGATAAAAATCACATATCAATTGATGCAAAAAAAGCATTTGACAAAATCCAGCACCCTTTCTTGATGGAAAAAAACTCTCAACAAGGTGGGAATAGAAGGATCACACCTCAACATAATAAAAGCCATATATGACAAACCCACAACCAACATCATACTCAATGGACAAAAACTAAAACCATTTCCCTAAGAATAGGAACAAGAGAGGGATGCCCACGCTCACCACTCCTGTTTGACATAGTACTGGAAGTACTAGCCATTGCGATCAAACAAGAAGAAAAAATGAAAGGCATCCAAATTGGAAAAGAAGAAGTAAAACTGTTCTTATTTGCAGATGGCATGATACTGTACATAGAAAACCCTAAAGAATCAATAAAAAATTATTAGACTTAATAAATGAATTCAGCAATGTATCAGGATACAAAGTTAATGCCAAGAAATCAATGGCATTTCTATACACCAATAGTGAATTTACAGAAAAAGAGATTAAAAAAGCAATCCTATTTACCATCACACCAAAAAAATTAAGATACCTAGCAGTAAATTTAAGGAGGTAAAAGACCTGTCCGCGGAAAACTACAGGACATTAAAAAAAGATATAAAAGATAAAATAAACAGATGGAAGAACGTACCGTGTTCATGGAATGGTAGGATCAAATTCATTAAAATGTCCATATTACCCAAAGCAATCTATATATTCAGTGCAGTCACCATTAAAATACCAATGGCATATTTCATAGACTCTCCCAAAATTCATCTGGAATAAAAAAATTTTAAATAAAAATAAAAAAAGACCCCGAATAGCCATAGCAATCCTGAAAAAGAACAAAGTAGGTGGGATCTCAATACCAGATATCAAGCTGTATTACAAAGCGACTCTTCTCAGAACAGCCTGGTACTGGCACAAGAACAGACAGATAGACCAATGGAATAGAATAGAGAATTCAGCCGAAACCGGTTTGGCTCAATGGATAAAGCTTGCGGACTGAGCGGTCCCGGACTGAGGGGTCCCAGGTTTGATTCCGGTCAGGGGCATGTACCTTGGTTGCGGGCACATCTCCAGTGGGGCGTGTGCAGGAGGCAGCTGGTCGATGATTCTCTCTCATCAATGTTTCTAGCTCTCTATCCCTCTCTCTTCCTCTCTGTAAAAAAATCAATAAAATATATTTTAAAAAGAAAAGAAAAAAGAATAGAGAACCCAGAAACAAGCCCAAACCACTATGCTCAACTAACATTTTACAAAGGAGGCAAGAACATAAAATGGAGTCAAGACAGTCTCTTCAATAAATGGTGTTGGGAAAATTGGGCAGATACAGCAAAAAAAAAATGAAACTAGACCACCAACTTATACCATACACAAAAATAAACTCAAAATGGATAAAGGACTTAAACATAAGACAGGAAACCATAAAAATACTATAGGAATCCACAGGCAGCAAAATCTCAGACATATGCAGAAGCAATTGCTTCACCGATACCACTCCTAGGGCAATGGAAACTTAAAAGAGAAAATTAAAAAACGGAAATACATCAAAATAAAAATCTTTTGCACAGCAAAAGAAACCAACAACTAAACAACAAAGCCCACGGCATGGGAGAACATATCCGCCAATGTTATTACCGATGAGGGTTTAATCTCCCAACATTTACAGGGAACTCATACAATTTAACAGAAGAAAGACAACTTAACAACCCAATCAAGAAATGGACAATGGACCTAAATAGATACTTTGGGAAAGAAGACATAAGGAAGATCAAGAGACATATGAAAAATGCTCAAAGTCACTACTCATCCAAGAGATGCAAATCAAAATGGCAATGCAGTACCATCTCACACCTGTCAGAATGGTTATCATCAACAAATGACAAGTGCTGACAAGGATAAGGAGAAAAAGGAACCCTTGTGAACACTGTTGGTGGGAATGCAGACTGGTGCAGCCACTGTGGAGAACAGTATGGAGTTAACTCAAAAAAACTAAAAGTGGAATTCCCATTTGATCCAGTGAACCCACTTCTAGGAATATATCACAAGAAACTAGAAACACCATTCAGAAAGGATATATGCACCTGTATATTCATAGCGGCACAATTCACATAGCTAAGATTTGGAAACAGCCTAAGTGCCCATCAGCAGATGAGTGGATTAAAAAACTGTGGTGGGCCGAAACCGGTTTGGCTCAGTGGTAGAGCGTCGGTCTGCGGACTGAAAGGTCCCAGGTTCGATTCCGGTCAAGGGCATGTACATTGGTTGTGGGCACATCCCCAGTAGGGGGTGTGCAAGAGGCACTTGGTCGATGTTTCTCTCTCATCGACGTTTCTAACTTTCTTTCCATCTCCCTTCCTTTCTGTAAAAAAATCAATAAAATATATTTTTAAAAAAATAAAAATAAAAAACTGTGGTGGCCGAAACTGGTTTGGCTCAGTGGATAGAGTCAGCCTGTGGACTGAAGGGTCCCAGGTTTGATTCCAGTCAAGGGCATGTACCTTGGTTGTGGGCACATTCCCAGTAGGGGGTGTGTAGGAGGCAGCTGGTTGATGTTTCTATTTTACTTCCTTCCTCTCTGTAAAAAAAATCATTAAAATATATTTAAAAGTAAATAAATAAAACTGTGCTGCATCTACACAATGGAATTGTACGCTGCAGTAAAAAAATAAATAAATAAATAAAAGGAATTCTTACCATTTGCAACAGCATGGATGGAACTGGAGAGCATTATGCTAAGTGAAATAAGCCAGTCAGACAAAGATAAATATCACATGATCTCACTCATTTATGGAATATAATGAACAACATAAACTGATGAACAAAAACAGATCCAGAGACAAAGAAGCATCAATCAGACCATTAAACCTCAGAGGGAAGGCAGGGGAGGGGAGGGGTAGGGGGGAGAGATCAACTGAAGGACTTGTATGCACGCATATAAGCCTAACCAATGGACACAGACAATAGGGGGGTGAGGGCATGAGTGGGGGGCTGGAGGGGAATGGGGAGATAAGGACACATATGTAATACCTTAATTGATAAATCCTCTTTGTGATGTAGAATATTTTCATCACCCCAGAAAGTTCTCTCATCCCCTTTTCACTCTGTCTTTGCCCCAGTTCCTACCTCATAGAGACAGCCATTGTTCTGATTTTTTTCCACCATAGATTAGTTCCCTATTCTAAAACTTCATATAATTGGAATCATAATATATGCTCTTTTATGTCCTTCATTAGCATGTCCTTTAAAAAAAAAGTTTTAATTTATTTCAATGACAGGGAAGGAGAGGGAAAGATTGACACATTAATGATGAGAGAGAATCATTAATTGGCTGCCTCTTGCATGCCCTCGACTGGGGATCTAGCCCGTAACTTAGGGCATGTACCCTGACCAGGAATTGAACCGTGACCTCCTGCTTCATGGGTTGATGCTCAATCTCTGAGCTGTGCCGGCTGGGCAGCATGTTCCTAATAGTCATGGCTGTTGTTACATGTATCAGTGCTTTGTTGCTTTTTATTGCTAAGTAGTGTTCTGTTGCATTCCATGGTTATACCACAGTTTGTTTATCCATTCTGTTGACGGACAGTTGGGTGGTTCCAATTTTTGCCTGTTATGAATAAAGCTGTGTTGGACATTCTTATACACATCTATTTGTAGACATATGTTTTCATTTCTTTGGGGTAAATATTTAGATGAGGAATTGCTGGGGTTGGGTTAGGTGTATATTTTTATTAGGAATTACTAGATCTTTTCCCAAAGTGCCTGTGTCATTTTGTACTTTGTCCAGCAAAGTAAAAGTTCCAGTTTCTCCACATTCTCACCAACATTTGATGTTGTAAGTCTTTTACATTTTTATTATTTGGCATTTTTAATAAACAGATGTATTAGGGCTCTCCAGAGTAACAGAATCATGGTGTGTGGGTGGAGAGAGAGAGAGAGATTATTTATTATAAGGAAATGGCTCATATAATCAAGGAAGCTGAGAAGTCTCATAATCTGCCAGAAATCCCAAGAGAACCCATTGCCTTTAGTTCCAGTTCCAGACTGAAGGCTTGAGAACCAGGAGAACTGATGGAAACACGTGAGCCTCAAACCCCAGAACAGAAAGAAGTCTGGAGGCTGAGTCCAGGAAAGCAGTGTTGAAAGAGACAGAAGCCAGAACTCCTGGGCCTTTCCCTAGTCCAGAATGTTCTCCAGGAGAGACCAGCCCATAGCTCAGCAAATCATAGTGGTAATTTCCAGAGGGGTAGGAGAGGGGAATGGATACCTCTGCTCTTGGGGACACATCTCCGCAGTAAAAGAAAGTCATCCGGTGTTACTTCTTGCTCTGAAATTTGCAATAAGTCCCACTGGATTGAATTCATTTAGTCATGTCTCATTTTACCGACGTGAAGCACCACCAGGATGTGAGAAGGACAGATCCAAGCTGGAAACCAGGAACTGGACAGTAGGGTTGCATTGTTGAGGGTTAGGGCTCTCAGAGCACCTAGGTGAGAGGAGTCCCCATTCGCTCGTGCACACACACACACACACACACACACACACACACACACCCCCTTGGACAAGAGGTCCTGCCTGGATGTCATGGCTCCATATTCCCTGGTTGCTTTTGATTCCTCTCTGTTTAGGTGATCCCAGAGACACGCAGAACTGGGGCAGCGTTAAAATAGCGCATCAGCATAGAGGGAGGGTCAGGGAGGGAACTGGGGCAACGTGCAGAGCACAGGTCCCAAGAAATCAGGTCTTAAAGGAAAAGGTTGCAGATTTGCAGAATGAGAAGTAAATGGTCCCCCGAGCACAAGAACTTTAATTTTTATTGCAAGATAAATGCTCGAGAAGATTGGGAGAGCTATAACTTGAGCCAGTTGCTGCTCTCCTGGCAGTAAAAAGGGGCCAAGACCCCGCACTGGGTGGCAAGTACAGGTTTGTCACCTCTGTTCCCTGGTCTCTGGTCCCACTGAGGAGTCCCCTCTTAGGCAGGACACGGTTGAATGACAGGAAGCAGCTGGGTTCTTCTGGCTGATCAAACTGTCCTCTGCTCTTCTGACTGGATAACCTTGAGCTTGTCTCTTGGTTCACTCCTGTCACTTTGTCGGTGTCAAATTGTAGACACAACATGTGCAGGGCACTGCCTCTGAGAGTCAGTCAGATGGAAGAGAGGAAGGCAGCGGATGCACTTACTGTCTGGCTTCCGGGGCAATGGGTAAGGTCTGGTCTCAGATGCAGTTTCGGGGTCTCCTGGGGACTCCACTTGTTGCTTTCTCTTTCTCGTGAAGGAAAATCAGGCATCTCCTATCTGCTGCTTGAGTGCCGATGAAGGTCTCAAGAAATTTAACAAAATCGTGTCAGTTGGACAACTTTGCAGGACTGATTTTAATTTGATTTGGACTGTTTTCCAAAATGGTATCAACATTTCTTAGACATCTTAACCTTTAAATAGCTCTTGGAGATCACAGAATTTATCATTCCATAGGGCTGTTGGTGTTGAATCGTTCCGGGGTAATTATGAGAAAAGATTGGGGCAGCAGAAGGGTAGAATCCATCTTGATCACCAATGTCCTTTTCAGGAAAGAAGGAGAGAAAGACATTAGTTTTTCCCTTAGCTCTTCAAAGTTTTCTATTTTTCTTACCTGTTGCCTTTTAATTTCCATTTAAAAGGTAATTTGCAAACTCAGCATCTCGCAGCCAGTGCTGTAGGCTCGGGGCCAAGGGAAAGCAAAATTCAGTCGTTCCATATTAACACAATTCCCGGGCGGGGTGGGGTTGGGGTTGGGGTGGGGTGGGGGTGAGGTGGGGAGGGTATTGTTTTAGTTTATGGAATTATCCAGGACTGTGGGGACTTCAGGAGAAATTGGGACTACATGGGAGATTTGAAATTCGTATTTAGTAATAGTGGTGCCTGTGGCATTTTGGTTGTTTCTGCTGTGTAACTCCTGCTAGTCACACGGCTTGGCGAGGTGCACGCTGGCTGTCAGACTTCCTGGGTGTTGTGTGCCAGCTCTGGTTGTCTTGGGCAAGTGACTTTCCTTGATGTCCTCTTCTGCAAAATAGAGTTAATGTTGGTACCCACCTCATACTATGCCAACGGGAAGACATGTAAAGCCCAGTGGTTGCCCATAGTAATGGCTCAATAAACATGACCTGTTATTATCGTGTGCAAGAGTGGGTTCTGTAGAGGTTAACAGGGACCGTGGTCCACATTGGCTGTAGGAAAGTGCCATACGAGGTGCTCTGGAAGTTCAAAGGCATTCGATAGAATTCACAAGCAAACTGACCACCGTCTCGCACACTGCATGGTCTCGGCCTGTGCACCCTATGCTCCATCACCCTATCTCTCAGCCCCCAGATCCTCCCCCGTCTTCCTGTTTCTTCCTGCTAGTCAAGGGCTGCCTGCGTGATGATGAGGCTACCACATCCATGCTTTTTAGCATGCTTTTGGGTTTTTTATTTCACTGTCTTCTAGCAAGAGTAAGGTAAATGACTGTTTTTAGGAAACCGAGGTCAAAGGAGGATAGATTATTGCCAAGGTTTTCAGGCCAGAAAACTCAGGGTATCTTGGCATTTCCCGTGACGTAATAGAGTTCGAGTTATGTCTTGAGCCTTACCCCCCCCCCATAGTGATCTAAGTGACCCTAACTGTGCTTTTGCTGGAATGTAGGTCTCTTCCTACTATAGTGGCATGTCCTCCCAATCCAACTGTTTCTTAAAACCCTGTTCTGAGGTATGTCTTCCCAGCACCACCTAGTAATTAACTCCATTCTGAAACTACCTACCTGGAGATGGCACCAGATGCCTCAGGTGAAGGGCTCAGTCCCATAAGACTGCCTCGCCCCCTCCCCCCAACTCCTATCAAACACCAATTGCAAGTCCAGGTTGTCATCTGTGCTTCCAACCAACTGGCTATTAATCAATCAGAGGTTCCCACAACCCCCTCCTCACTTTCATGCCGTTTGTTAGAGCAGCTTACAGAACTCAGAGAAACATCTCATTGCTAGACTAACAGTTTGTTATAAAAGGGTATAACTCAGGAACAGCAGGAGAAGAGATGTACAGGACATGGTATGGGGAGAGGGCTCGGAGCTTTCATGCCTTCTTCAGGGGCACCCCTCTCCCTGAATCTCACTGGGCTCATCAGCCTGAAAAGCTCTTTGATCTCTGTCCTTTTGGGACATAAAAATGATCAGTAACGACCCCTTGTAGACCTTCTTGTTGGGTGGCTGCTTCCCAGCCCTTTAGCTGTAACTCCTTTCCTGCACTCGATAAATCACATCGGGATCCAGAGATTGGCTAATGCTGTTATTGTGATAACCATGAATCTGTTCTAAGTTACCAGGAAAGTGAAGAATGCCTGAGGTGTAAGGTTTTTTATTAGTAACAAATCACTTTAACACCTAGCAGTGTCTGTGTCAGGACCCGGTCCAGAGCTCGTTGCAGCCGCCCTAGCCTGCCCGCAGCCCTGGGCCTGCAGACAAAGTGCTGACTTAGCAAGTTTAAAGTAGACACATCCTACAGCCACTTAAATTGTTGCAAAATTGGTATTTTGAGTCAGAAAAGAAGGTGAGCCAGCCTCTGAAGAAAATGAGGCAATCTTCTGATGGCTGGTCATTCTGTGGGATGCTATTTGATATAAATATAGGTTTATGTGCAGAGAGCAGGTCCAAGGTTGCCTGAGTAAGGCCGCATGGAGAGGAAAGACGTTGGTGAAGGTGTGGAATTCTCCTGTCCTGGAGCACCTATCAGTTCACACGAACTCCCAGCCTTTTATCTGTTTCATAAGAAATGTCCCTGATAGATATTACCAGCATCTAATAAAATTGTGCATGGAACATTCTGATTGAAAATTAACAGAAGACCCAAATCTTCACAACAATAGCTTCTTAATAGTATTGAATCTTTTGGTAGAATGGGAAAAAAATCCATTGAAAATAGTTTCAATAAAAATAAGATGACGCCGGGACCGGTTTGGCTCAATGGATAGAGCGTCGGCTTGGGGACTGAAAGGTCCCGGGTTCGATTCCGGTCAAGGGCATGTACCTTGGTTGCGGGCACATCCCCAGTAGGGGGTGTGCAAGAGGCAGCTGATCGATGACTCTCTCTCATCGATGTTTCTAACTCTCTATCTCTCTCCCTTCCTCTCTGTATAAAATCAATAAAATATTAAAAAAAAAAATAAGATGGGGGAATTTGGAAGAAGTTTATTGGTGTTTATAAAAATAGCTCTGGCAATGCTCAGTGGTTAGAGTGTTGGCCCAAGGACTGAAGTGTCTCGGGTTTGATTCCCAGGCGAGCACATCCTTGGGTTGCAGGTTTGATTCCCAGACCTGGTTGGATGCATGTGGGAGGCAACCAATCTCTATGTCTCTCACATTGATGTTTCTCTCCTTCTCCCTCTCTCTCTCTTCCTCTCCCTCTCTCTTTTCCTCTCCCTCCCTCCTTCCTCCCCTCTTGCCCCCACCTCTCCCTTCTATTCTCCTTGGGTGAGGATTAACAATAAAAATAATTATTAAAAAAATAAATCAAGGGACATGTTTGCTTCATGGAGTTCAGCTCAGAAGATTCTCCAATACCGATAGAATTCTGATGAAACCCCTTGGTTGTATAGACAGTCCACACTGGTGAATAGAACCCTGTGCTTGCCTGGTGTTGTGAAACAGCTGTTAACTCTCAGTGGCATATGGCCAAGGCACGCAAGGCATTTGGGAGCACACACTTAGGTTCGAGGGCTGTGAAGTGGAAGAGTGTTCAAGGCTTTGTTGTTCAAAGACAGATTTTTTAGTTGCTCTGATTTGATGCCTGCCTATTCCTGTTGCCCCTTAGGCAGGGGTCTAAAAGAAAATAAAACTCAAATTAGCTGCTGGTGACTTCTGATAAATTCCAATGACGAGCATATGACCAGGAGAGCATGGGTGAATAAATGGTAATCAGGGGCTGTGATAAAATAACAAAATTTTGGGTGATTTAATGAAGGAGAAATCAAGTCTAAAATGTATCACATGGCCATAGTCACTTAGGAGTATCTACATTTATCACGAATACACTTAGTTTAGAGAAAACATTTCATCCTGTTTTCCTCTTTTTCAGGTTTCAAGTGCCCCATTTGCTCCAAGTCTGTGGCTTCCGATGAGATGGAAATGCACTTTATAATGTGTCTGAGCAAACCTCGCCTCTCCTACAATGGTAAGCGCTTGGCTGGGAGCTTCTGAGTGAGGTCTTCCCAACCTCACGTGCCTCTGGGCAGCATTTCCACCGCCTTCCGGCAGGAATAGCCAGGGGACACCTGACCGTTAGGAAGTCTTGCTGCGCCGATCAGAGATGAAGAGCAGTGGGACAAGGAAGGAAGGCCCAGGGGTCAGGTCCATGGTGCCAGGAGGTCCCTTGGGGGTCTCAGTCTCTCTGCTCTTTTTCTGACCCCTTGGTTCCTTGGACCTCAGGTTGGGTGATAGAGCTCTGCCCATTCTCACACCTGACAGAGGGTGTGACCTCTCCTTGGGGGACGAGGAGTTTGTGCCAGTGGTTCGCACGGAGTGCTTACGCCCTGGCTCTGCATAGCAGAACGGGTGCAAGCTGTGGACACCCTTAGGGAATTAAAACATTGAGCTGCCACATGGTCACTCCTGCCATGGAACCTGCCTCAGAGCTGAGCAGTGAATACACAGGTAGGAAACTGGGCCAGGGATTCCATGAAACCCTAAGTGGCACCTCTGTGGACGAAATGAGTGTCAGCATCTGCCCGGTATGCCGTGGAATAGGATTTGGAGCCTGACTGATCTGAGTTCAAAGCCCGCTGCAACCACTTACTATTATCCTAGACAAGCTGCTCAGTTTAGCAGAGCCTACGTTTTCTGGTCCATAAAATGGGGACATCAATACCTAGTTCTTAGTATTTTTGTCAGGATAAAGTAAGATATCCTCCTATATAATAAAAGGCTAAAATGCAAATTGACCCCTCAACTGGGAGTTCAACCAGGATTTTGACCAGGGTGTGGGGCCAGCTAGCCAACAACCTGAGGCCCTCCTCCTTCCTCTCCACTCCCAATAGGCCGGATTGGGGGCAGGCCAGACCCCACCCATGAATTTGTGTACTGTGCCTCTAGTTACATATAAAACCCTTCAGCACAGAGCTGGCACATGTCAGTGCTCAGGAAGTTACAGCAGCCCCGAAAGAGGTGAGACCATCTTGGGTTTCTTTTTGTCATTTTGTGGAGTGGACTGACTTCTCTTTAGTGCTGCTCATGGCTCTTTGGTTTTCCATCTTTTATTTTATTTATTTATTTATTTATTATTGATTTTAGAGAGAGAGATAGAAACATCAATGATGTGAGAGAATCATTGATTGACTGTCTTCTGCACGACCCCACTGGGGATCGTCGAGTCACAACCCGGGCATGTGCCCAGACCAGGAATAAAACAATGATCTCCTGGTTCATGGGTCTACACTCAACCCCTGAGCCACGCCAGCTGGGCAGTGGTTTTCCATTCTTATGTGCTCAGTTCGGGCTTCCAGCCACGTTCATTAGAGAATGTGTCCTCCACCAGAACAGGCACTGGATCTGAGTGGGACGCACCCCGACCCTGGCACTGGGCCCGCCTCCTAGGATTAGAGCCACAGCAGTGCTAGGGAGAGAGCCCTGTGACCTGGGCAGGAGGTGAGCCTGGATTGCTTGGCCCTGTCCTCATGGCGAAAGTTTCCTGGGTAGACTCTTTACAGACCTGTCCTTGGGCTCCTGCCTCCCCATGCCCTCCTTCCTCCACCCAGCATTAGCCCAGGGAGGCTTGGGGATTCCGGGTTTTTCCTATGAAGTGAACCTGGCAAAGCGAACCCACTCACTTCTCCTGAAAACACATCCTCATGTTCTCCTCTCTTGTTTACTGGCTCAGCCAAAGGCTCTGGGTGCACGTGTGCAGGATGGTTCCTTGCTGTCTCAGCTATATGCAGTCTGGTAGGAGGCCCAGCCGCGGGGAGGTTCTGGCCCTATCTCTATCCCCAGAGTGTCTCTCCCCTTCACAATTCTCCTGGCGTCCAGGAGCCCCTTCGTCTCCCCAGCAGACAGCCTCTCCCTGTCCCTGCAGTGTCTGAATCAGTTGTCACGCACACTCTGGGCTTCGCGGTGGACTTGTCAGTGTGCGTCCCTTGGAGGCTGCTCTGGCTCCTCTTTGTCCTGTTCCTCGTCGCTGCCTGGGACCACGGCGGAGAGTCTTCAGTCAGCTGCCTCCTGCATGCCCCCTACTGGGGATCGAGCCAACAACCCGGGCATGTGCCCTGATCCAGAATCAAATGGCAACCGGTGCATGGAACATGGAGTCTTCTCACGGCCTCAAACTGCTCGCTTATTTCCCACACTGCACAGAGCCGCATGAAGACCGCTTTTTGTCCCGTGGGTTGCTGGGAAGAGTTGCTGTAGACACTGCCTGTGTCATAAGGACACAAAGCCGCCTCAGAGTGGGCTCACCCGAGAGGGCTGGGCTCCTGGTGTCATCAGGGACGACCTCACAAAGGCAGTTGTGGAGGGCAGAGTGCTCTTGGGGCCACCTGAGAACGGGGTACCGCTGGTCCCATATGGAGGATGGGCAAGAGGGGCTCTGTCCTGGAGAACTGCCAGGCTGCCCATTGGTCTCCTCCCTGCGCAGCCGTGGGGAAGGGTCTCCTCTCCTTCACCTTCACCTCCATAGGAGAGGGGCTTTGGCAGCCCCTGGGGTCTGAGCACAGGTCCCCCGCAGAAGCCACACTCAGTCAGAGTCCCCTTAGAGGACAGGAGGTTGGCTGGCCAGCCTGAGGCATCACTGTGGCTGTTGCCATTTTTTTCTCTCCTCCTCAGTGTGTGTGTGGTATGTGTGTGTGGGTGTGTGTGTGGGTGTGTGTATGTGTACATGCACATGCACACATATGCAAGCTAGAGGCTTTAAGCTCAAGAATCTCCTTTGCAAAAGCCAGTGCTCTTCCACGAGAGAGCGTGTTGCATGGGTCCTATCAGTGGAATTGGCCATAAGGTGCTGAGGTGCTTCAGAAACAGTGGTCTGGGCCCTCTGTGTGCACTGTCAGTGTGAAAGGAGGCTCGGCTTGGACTCCTCGTATTGTCTTTCCTTTCTGAAGACACCTAGACTTCCAGGTGAGAAGGCGTTGGCCCCCTGGGGTTGGTGCCTGCAGTGGGAGTCTCCAGGGCTGGCATGCGTCCTGTACTCGTTCAGATAAAGCGTGGGTCTTTCAGGGTCCACAGGCCAAAGCCCCAGGCAGGGCCTCTAGATATTTATTTTGGTTTTGCCAGTAACATATCTAACCCAGGATTTCTTACCATACCGACCTCCCAACTTCACTTTATCTTTTCTGATTAAAAGAAGTGAGGAGGCTTTAAAAAAGTCTGTGAAGTATAGAACTCGCAGAATCTTTCTGGAAAGGGGGCAGGGGGAGACTTACCCAGGTAGAGAGAGAAATGCTATTTTCTCACCAAGATTCACTAGCACTCCTGCTCGCTGCCCTGGAGGTCTCCCCTCTACGCACACACGTACACTTTCTGTAATTGCTGGCACCAGTTGGGGATTTTCGAAGAAAATTTGCAGTGGTTATAGAAGATGAAATTTAGTTAACCACCAAAGGGAAAAAAAGTAGAAACCTCCCAAATGAGGCGGACAGAAAGTAGTATTTTTCTTATTATGAGGGTTGGCCTGAGTCGCTGGTTGGAAGGCCTCCAGTAGCCGCCTGCCAGATTAAAACACACACCAAACACTTCAGCAAAGACAAGACTAGTTCAACTGGTTTGCCCGGTGCTCAGGAGAAATGCAAAGTCCTGTAACCTGTGCTGGGGCAGGTGCTAACCCTGCTGGAGGGGCAGGGAGGGCGCCAGTCCCCAGAACACTGCACCTTCCATCGCTCCTGCTCCTCTCCCAGGGCAGCTCGGAGCCCAGGACTCCTAGGAGATGAGGAAGGAGTTGGAGAGACCCATTTTTGTGGGTAAATGTGGTCAGCTTGAATGGGACTTTTCACTTCTCTCCCTTTCCAACATCTGTTTGTGGTTCTGAGACTGGGGGAATTTGCCCTCAAGAATATGTACTCAAGATTTTACTAACAAATTGCTCAGCTCGCAGAGTGAGCCTCGAGGTGGGGAACCTGATTTTGCTATGAACACATGAGAGTCAGATCCTGAAAGCATAGGAGGCCCTGGTTCCAGGACCAGCCAGGGGCTCTTGGCCCTGGGAAAGTCTGGTGTGTGGCAGGTCCCATCGCCATTGGTATTAGGAGAGCTTGGTGGTGCTCAGAGCAGCTTCAGAAGTTTCTCCTTGGCTTTAAAAAATTTTTAAATATGTTTTTATTGATTTTTTTTTAGAGAGAGAGAAGGAGAGGAAGAGAGAGAGAGAGAGAGAGAGAGAGAGAAACATCAGTCAGCTGCCTCCTGCATGCCCCCTACTGGGGATCGAGCCAACAACCCGGGCATGTGCCCTGATCCAGAATCAAATGGCAACCGGTGCATGGAACAGCATTCAACCAACCGAGCCACACTGGCTAGGGTTTCCCTCAGCTTCCTTTTGGGAGTGCGGACCCCATGCCCTGCTCCTTCAAGATTCTGACTACCCTTCCTCTTATCTGCCAAAGGTCATTGTCCCCTACTTCAGGCCTCTTGAAATACTGAATGTCACACAAGGTTTAAAGGAGGGGGAATTGGGTTCTTCTCAAAGCAGGAATACCTGCTGCTAGTTTACCCCTAGCTGAGCCAGCAAGCCTGCGCAAGTGGTGCTTTTTTGGCCCGTGTATCCGCCGAGGCCCTGTATTTGGAATGGTAATGCCCTTTCTTGGGTCTGGGGAAGCCAAGTCCTGGCCGAAGGTTTGCCTAGCCTAGGAGGGCGCTGCCAGGAGCGGTTGTTAGATGCTACAGCAGCTGCTGAGTCCGGCAGCAGAGGTGTCTGGCCTGGTGTTCCTCCTGCAGAGGGAAAGGAGGAAGGTGCTCCCAGCAGCTGCTGATTGGCAGGCCGGGCTGCTGGGGGAGTGAGGAGTGGGGTGGTTGGGAAGGAGGCCAAAGGAGGGGGCTGAGTGGGTGGTTGTCGGAGCTTTTATAAATCGAAACCCTCTGGCCTGAGATTTAGTGGTTCATCCCTCTGGGGTGTTGCCATTGCAGCCCACCTCGCCAACACAACTGGATCACACCTCACAGTCCTGGGGTCCTGGGCTGAGGATGATGGTGGGGGAACTCATTCTGCTAAAAGTCTCCCCTTTGCCCAGAGACACCGCAGGAATGGAGCTGGCAAGTTTTTGGTTTTGGTTTTGGTTTGTTTTTCAGAGAGAGGGAAAGAAAAAAACATCAATGATGAGAGAGAATCATTGATTGGCTCCTCTTGCATGTCCCCTACTAAGGATCAAACCCAAAACCCAGGCATGTGCCCTTGACTGGAATCGAACCTGAGACCCTTCTCTCCAATGCTCTATCCACTGAGCCAAACCAGCCAGGGTGAGCTGGCAAGTCTTGGCGTTGGTGGCACTGCCCCTTCCTGTCTCTCAGGAGAGGAGGCCAGCAGCATGGTGCATGCTGAGAAGCTGCAAGACCAGGTTTTCTGCACCTAGGCTAGAAATGAGGCCAGGGGGTGGAGCCTGTTCTGTCATTTGCTGGGGTTTTCCCTCTGGCTCCCACCTCACTTCCTACCAAGGCCTTGCCTGGCATCGGGTACAAGGGGAAACATACTGAACATTCCCACACCCGGCTGCTGGCTGTGCCCTGCACATCAGCCTTCCCTCCTGGCTGCTGGCAGGGATGTATCTGTAGCTGTTTGGGCTTCCTCACCCCCTCCTTGTCACCAGGAGTTCTGGGGTCCCATTTTGGCTCTAGAGAACTTTGCCTACCACTCTGGTTTGGTTGGAGGGGTAGGCATTGGAACCATTTTGTACCACCCCCAGTCAGGCCAAACACTTCCAGAGCAGTGATGTTGGCCTTGCCCAGGATATCAAGATGCTTGGGAGGGGCTTGGGAGGCAGTGAGAGAAAGGCAGAAAGCACAGCGTTGTTCCTGTGTACTCATCAGCCGGCATTGGGAGGCCCCTCCTCGGGGCCCGGGGATGCCAAGGGGCATTTGAGTTCATCTGCAGAGCAGCCTCAGCTTGTGCCAGGCCCGGTGTCCTTGCTTTGTGCTCTGAGGTCCTCCCACAGTGGGCAGCGGGCTCCCATCGGAGAGAAATCAGCTGATAGCCAAGCTTCCGCTTCCGTCATTTCCCCTTTCCTGCTCGGCTCCCAGAGACATCTGGGGGCTGGTGATTTCCAGGGCCCCAGGGATTGGAACAGGAAGTTTTACTCAGCCCACTCAGGCGCGTTCCTGCCTTTCACCGTGAGAAGAGGGCTGCCTCCCTGGGCTCTGTGCTGGGTGTGAGCACCGCTGGCTTCCCCGCGCAGTCAGGTCCCAAGCCCCATCCCAGGCAGCCTTTGGGTTTACAGACAGAGAAAAATGACCACAGACTCTCCAGGGGCCAAGCAGCTGAGAGGGGAGGATGCTGTGCACGGGAACTGATGTGTGGGATTGGCTTTATCTTGGGCTTTTCCCTCAGGCTTCCTGGTGAGGGGCTTTGAGTCACCATAGCCTTCTAGCCCCTGAGGGATCCTCATTTCAGAGGCCCCAGACACTGCCCTTTACAACCAAGTAATGAGAGGGCAGTGGAGAAGGGTGCCAGCTAGAGGGTCCCCCCTCTGCACGACCTTTCGTGAGCCCTGTGACTTAGGCAGGATGCCTGACTCCTGGCTCCAGTATCTTCATAAAGTGAGAACACGTGTGCCCTGCCTGGCTCCTAAGATAGTGAGGCTGAAGTGAACACACACAGGAAACCTCCGTATGTCTCATGGACAGCGTCCACGAACAGTTAAAAGCTTAGTAGTGGAGAACTGGTCCTGTTTTAAGCTCTTCTTTCTTCACATCCATAAGCCCGCTCCCTCGGTTTTTCTCCCGTGGCTTTGAGAACTTCTGGGTAACCTGTGCTTACGTCCCCTCTTTTCACCGGCCTTTCCGATATTAAGGTTGACCTAGGTTTGTATTCGGCTTTCATTGGGTTTCATTCGAAACTTTCTTCCCAGTTGACCTCTGTGCCTCATCTATAGCCTGTCACCCACATCTCTCTTCTAAATCCCAGATGATCAACCCATACACCAAGGGGTGGCAGGTTCAATTCCTGGCCATCCCATGGCCCAGGCGTCTGCACCTGCCCAAGCAAATCTCCTGCCGGTCCCAGGAGGTTTGCTAAGGCAGGCGCAGATATTGTTCCCTTTGCCTGGAATATCCTTTTCTGAATAGTTCCCACCCCAGTTAGACATTTTTCATACCTCTCATACCTGGGCCTATATGCATCATAAGACTTCCTAGAAATTGCCGTGCTATTCATTTCCGTGTTCTTGTTTAGACTCTGAGCTTCTCGCATCCTGAGGTCGTGGCTTCTTCACTGAGTCACTGGTGCCCAGAATGTCTTAGACATCTAGCAGAGGACTGACGCGCTGCGGTGCTCTTCCTGTCTTGCTCGGCTTTCGCTGGGGCCCATGGCGTGCAGCGGCTTCCTTCCATTCACTCTTTTTTGTGGGGGCGAGGGGACGGGGGAGGGGGACATGGGAATCTTTTTTTTTTTCTTTCTTTCTTTCTCTTTTAAAAAATTGAATTTTTACAATTTAGTTGCATGTAGAACATTCACAGCATTGGACAACCCTATGTCTATCTAGTTACAAACATTTCCATCACCCCAAAAGGAACCCTCCCGCATGATTCTACTCATATGTAACTAGAGCCCCAGTGCAGGAATTCGTGCACGGAAGGGGTCCTTCTGGGTGGCCTGCAGGGATTGAGCTGAAACCCGCAGTCCAGTCCATTGCCATTCCTGCTCATCCTGGCCCCATGTGCCTGCAGCAGGCTGGCATCCAATCCATCCTGCTTTCTGACATCCCCCAAGGGGTCTCGGATTGAGGGAGGGCCGGGGAGGGACTGCAGAAGGGCCCCATGGCGTGTCCGGCCCATCTGGCTCAGTCCCAGATCAGCCAGCAGTAAGCTAACCTATCAGTTGGAGCATTTGCCCCCTGGTGGTCAGTGCACATCATAAGAAGCAGTTGAACCACCCTTCCAGCCTGATCACCCCTAATTCCACTCTCCCCCCGCCGGCCTGCTTACCCCCAACTGCCCCCTCCCCCCCCGTCCTGCTCACCCCCGACTGCCCTCCCCTGCCAGCCTGGTCTCCCCTAACCGCCTCTGCCTGAGCCCCACCACCATGGCTTTGTCCAGAAGGACGTTCAGAAGTCTCCTGATCTACTTAGCATAATACTCTTTTATTAGTATAGATATTTAAGATAATCCACCTCATAGAACCAGGGCATGAATGGAATGATGCTTGCCAGGGGCTGAGGGGAGGGGAATGGGAGTTGCTACTGAATGGGTACAAAGTTTCAGTTATACAAGATGAGTAAGTTGTAGAGATATATAACACTGTATCTGTAGGTAAGAATGTACTGTATACTTAAAAATATGTTAAGAAGGCAGATCTCACGTTAAGTGTTTTTAACACAAAAAAGAAAAACCCTTAGCATTAAACAGTCACTCCCCATTCCCTCCTGCTCTTGACCCCCGATCTACTTTTTGGTGCTATGAATTTGCCTATGCTGGGCATTTCATGTAATGAATTATATAATAGTCTTTTGTATCTGGCTTCAAAAACATCAGGTTCATCCACACTCTAGCATGCTTCGGTTCTTTGTTCTTTTTCATGACTGAGCAATATTCCATTGCATGGACACATCACATGTTGTTTATTCTTTAGCTGGGGGACATTTGTTTCCACTATTTGGCTCTAGTGAATAGTGCTGCTGTGGACGTGTATATACAAGTATTTGTGAGATTACCTGCTTCCTCCATTCATTTTTGCCTTGTATTACTACACCACACCAGTCATCACCGTATTTTTTCAAACCAGAAATCTTGCACTTGGTCTGTGTGTACATTTAGGGGGAAAGTGTATTCAGGGAAATCCTTTGTCTAATGCTGCCTCTGCTACACACCTATCCCTCTCCAAGCCCCCCTAACTCTCTAGCCCCAGGCCACTTATTTGGTAAGTAATCCCCTTTTGCCTTCATGTAATTAGTGTGTGGTATGCATGTCCTATCTCTGCAGTGAGGGCCTTCAGGTCCGGGTCCACTTGGGCTTCTGTGTCCCCCACCGTGCCCTGCATATGCTGGGTGACCCAAGCACTTCCAACCAGTTCTAGACCCGTGCCTGCCCTGTGCCACCTGTCTGCTGGTGACTGACCCTCCCCCACTCTCCCGTTTCCCTCTGCAGACGATGTGCTGACTAAAGACGCAGGCGAGTGTGTGATCTGCCTGGAGGAGCTGCTTCAGGGAGACACGATAGCCAGGCTGCCCTGCCTGTGCATTTACCACAAAAGGTACGAGCGGGGGCAGGGCCAGCTCAGCCACATCCCAGATCCCACAGCGGAGAGAGAAGGCCATTCTGTTTTCTTTGGTTCAGGGGTTCTTCCCCCTCCCCACACCCCACTCCCGGGATGTGAGTGGGGTTGAGACAGAGGCTGGCAGATGCGCTGAGTATAGGGCTGAGGGGAATAGCCAGAGATTTAGCTCTGGGCTGACGGCCTGGCCGGCTGCAGGGTGATGGGGAGACCTGTGGATCTCCACAGGCTGGAGGTGCTTAGGATCCCACAGAGCCAACGGCATCTTTCTTTGGAAGTTTGATTCTTCATCCGTCTGCTCAGGCTTTTCTTCCTCTGTGGGGGACGGACGGGTGGAGGGGTGTGCTTGCTGCCCCTGCACCCGCCCCTGCTTCCCGGGCCAGGAGGCAGGAATAGCCATGCGCTGGGGGCCAGGCGCCGGAGCTGCTATAATTAGCGGGGCCGAGACTTGTCCTCAGGCCCCAGCAGGAGCCTCATTCTTATTTCCAGCTGGAAAGAAGACACCTCCCTCCCCAAGACGGAGGACGCTCTGTGCTGCCTGTGGCTGCCACCTGCTCTTGGCTCCTTGAGCCTCAGAGCTTCTTCCTGACACACGGGCTTTTCCAAAGCCTGACTCACGGGGCCACTGGCCACAGGGCAGGGGTGGTGCCGGCGCGCAGATGTGGCCAACGCAGGGGAGCCTGAGGTTGGCCTGGAGGAGGGGGGGTCTTGGTCCAGGGCCAGCTTCCTGGCCGGGCCCCAGCCAGAACCAGAGAAGGAAATCTTTGGCTCTGGGGGAAAATATGCAAATTACCTGTCTGGATCCTGTCTTCAAAAATACCCAGATGTTGGTTTACAAATCAGAAGGCTGTCTTGGGGCAATCTCTGTTCCCTCTTTGATTCAGGCAGTTCTTTCTGTAAACACTGGAGACCAGGGTTTCACTGTCAGGCTCCTGCCCGGCTCTCCTTAGCAGTGTCACTGAGCCAGAGGGCCATCCTTCTCTGGGATGTTGGCTGCTGACCATAGCCAACTGAAGCAGGCAGCTGGGGGTCTCCTAAGAAGCCACCCCTTAGGGAGCCTTAAAGCTACTCCTATGACTCGGGAGAGGGCTCCCTCCGGCCCCCAGAGCTCAGAGTAATGGCCAGCCTTCGAGCCTTAGGGATAGCTGGCTCGCTGCCCTGCACTCCGCCCCTACTCACTAGTAGCTGTTGCCACCACCTGGGTCCATGCAGGTAAGGCCTTGACCCTTCTCAAGGCCACAGCCCGCCCTTCTAGCATCCAGGCGTACCCCGTCCTGTGCCCACCATACCAGCTTGGCTGCCCGGGCTGAGCCAAGGTCAGTCTTGGTGTTCTGCCTTCTTCCTGCTTCAGAAAGTGGGTATCTGGGGACACGCTTGTTTTCTCCTGGGGTCCTCGCAGGCAAGATTTAGGAAACCCCTACTCAGAAACCTGACCCTGGGAGCGAGCCCCCTAAGGCGCAGCCTGGTCAGCGGTAACGTGTCTCCCCTTGCCGCTCCCTGCCTCAGCTGCATAGACTCATGGTTTGAAGTGAACAGATCTTGTCCAGAACACCCTGCGGACTGACCCTGCTGGGCTCGCTTGCTGACTCCTCTCAAAGGTAAGCCCGTGGTTGGGGTGCTCTGGGCCCAGGGATTGGGATCTGGCCACTCTGGGGCCTAGGGGTGGGGACTGAGTTGCCCTTACACAGACCTCCAGGAAGGGAGCATCTTATCAGTTAGTAGTTCTATGTTGCGTTGGAGGGTCGGGGAGGGGGATTCTGGGAAGGCTAAGAGAAACACACACACACACACACACACACACACACACACACACACACCTGCTCAGTGCAGTTGATTCCTTGAGGAAAGACCAGTCTATTCCAGATGTCTAGGGCGACTCTCCCTGAAGAAGGTCCAGGAAGAGCCCCTTGGAATGTGCCAGGTGGGAGAAGCCGCATGAGCTCGGGCCCCTGGGCTTGCACCTGCCTGTGCTTGCTGAGCGGCTAGGGCAAGTCCTCACTCCTCGTCCCCCTGTGGACAGTTGTGGGACGGTGCGTTGTCCCCTGTGGTACTCAGCAGCGATCGTTCCACGGCTGGTGCTTCCCGCCTCAGGCCACCTCCCTCACACACACTGCCAGGCGGGTCTGAGACCTCCAGGCCAGACTCAACCCAGCCTCCCAGCCCACACACAGCACACGCCCTGGTTCCACAGCAGCCCCGCCAGCTACCTTCCCACAGTGTGCACACAGACCCTGTAGAACCTTCTGGTCTGCCCTCCCCCGTTCTCCCCCAGGCACCCTGTCACTGCTGACCACCCTCTCCTGTCCCCTCCACATTCTGGGCTGGTACTTTATTTTACCTGGGAAACGGACAAAACCCCCAGAAAACCAAAACCCTGACTCCGCCTCCTCTCACATACAAAAGTTTTGGGGCCTCTCTCTCTCTCGTTTTTTTTTTTTGTTTGTTTGTTTTCTTTTGTGTTAGGTTTGTTTTATTTATTCCAAGTAAACTTCCAGAACAGCTGATGATGGCAGACAAATCAGGGACATTTGCTCTTTTTACCTTCACCTGAGAAACTGAGGACATGGGGAGAAGAAACAGTGAGGGTGAGAGTGAGGCAGAGGGCCTGGAGCCTGGCGCTGGAGTGCCGAGTCCAAATTCCCGGCATGATATTTGCCTTCTCGAGCCCGCGGACTGGAACCACAGGCGCCCAGCCGGTCCTCAGCCGGACACACAGGCTGGCTTCAGCCCGGCGGGAGCACAACTCACGTATTGTGGTCCCCACAGGGACAGCCAGCCCCGCTCCCGCGAGGAGGCTTCGGACACTGGGGCAGAGCTGAGCTGGGGACACCCGTGGGAACAGGGCGCCCCTGCGCACTGACTTCAGAGAATGGTTCTGCCTTTCTCCCCGAGGACACCAAATTCGATGAGTCATGAGTTTGAGAGAAGAAAGAATCGACCGCCCTCCTTCCCCTCACCCCTCATCCTAGGAGGGAAAGGGCATTTTCTTTCTCACCTTTGAAAGGCATTGTGGGTCTGTCTCTATAACGTGTTTACAAAAAAAAAAAAATCATAAAAAAAAAAAAAAAAAGTCTATAGTGTCGACTGGTGTTTTCGCCCGTGATGTTTACAGATTGCTGTCTGCTGCCCGGCTAGAACCCACCCAATGGCAAAGGGACAGAGCCAGGCTCAGTGCTGATGGTGCGAGAGACGCTCGCTCGCTCGCTCGGTCCTCCTGGCCCAGCGCCCCACCCGTTTGGCCCTCGCCGTCAACAACCGCTCGGCCTTGGTTTTCTTTGCCCGTTTTCCTGGCTTGGTTTTTGCACTTTTCTCCCCTCGGGACCCTGAGACCTTGACTTCATTGCCAAAAAAACAACCCACGGAAGACACCCCCCCCCCCCTTCATCCCTGACTCTCCTCCCTCTTCCCTCCCAGTTCTGATCAGTTCAGAGGACTTCACAATCACAAGTGTCCTGCAAAAATGCCTGAACATTTTTCCTTAGGCCCTTGTGGATTTTTCCCCCCCCTGAAAACTTAAACCAACAGAAGACTTATTAAAGGGACATGTACAGCCACCCGTTTTCAGGCACTCCGTTTGAGAACATTTTCGCCATCGATGTTCACACGTGGCATCAGCTCACGCAAGATAGGTTTCTGTATTTATATATTCAAATACAAAGAAAACACCACCCTTATAACATGTTTTAAAAAAAAAAAAAGAAAATGTTCGAAGTTGGGGGCAAAGCTTTCTTCATTAGTCAAGATGTTTTGATATATGGTATTAAAATCATGTCTAATAAAAGATGCATTGTGTGACTTTATTTTAATGGTGCTGCTGTTACACAATCCGGAAATGGGCGTTGTGCACCTGTCTCCCACTTCCTCCCCCCTCACCTCATTCGCCTTCCTTCAGGGTAATACGTGGTACCGTACGTGTGATGGGGTTTTCAGAGCCCTCGTGCCTGGGTAGAGGGAACGTGGCATTCAGGCCCCAGTCCCGGAGGTTCACCAGCCCTTCAGGCATCATGGAGTCAACCCGCCGTCACCTGTGGAACCGTTGTGACAAAACACTTCCACAAGATCTGCAGGGGCGATGATCTCGCAGCCACAGGAGGCTGCAAGGATGTGCGTCCTTCCAGCGCCCGGCCCCCTGCCCCCCTTCTTCCTCTGTTCCCCACCACACGTGCTGCCCGCCTGTTGCCCAGTCCATGCTCGGTGCTGACCCGTGGGTATGCTTCATTGAGGCCCAGAGACACTCGGGGGCCCACAAGAGTTGGCACAACTTGGGCTGGGCAGAACGCTCCGGGCAGTGGATAGCACTGCACATCTGGCCCCTCTGCCTGTGCCCGACAGGCTGCCGGAGCAGCATCCCAGAGCCCCCTGCGGAGCCTACGAAGGACCGCTCCGGAGGAGTCCGCTCCAGCCTCTGCCCCTCTCCGTGCTCTGTTGCCTCTAACCCCACCAGGCCCTGGCTCTGCAGCCGTCTTCCATCAGACACTTCCTGCAGCACCTGCTCTGCGAGGGCACTGCAGGCCCGAGAGCTAAGGGACAGGCACGCTCAGCGTGTTCAGAAAAATACGAAAGAAGAGTATGTGTCTGGCCTTGGAGCCAGACCCCCCCCTGAAGCGGAGACCCCCTGGACCAGTGATCACCATGGTGGCCAGGACGTGGGCTCAGAACTGTCTGCATGTGCCTCCTCTACTTGGCAAAAACGATTTTGGGAAAATGACTTTGCTCACCTAAACTTCAGATTCCTCGCATGTGAAAGGACAAGGTCATGCAACTCAAAGGTCAGAGAGTCTGCCCAGAAGCCCCTGGCACGTGCATCGCAGGCTCTCTCTCAGCTACGTCACCACAGAGCATTGTTCTATTCACAGCACCGCCTGCTTCTGCCTGGCAACTGTGTCTCCCTGTTCTATATTTAATTCCTCCAGCAAAGCTCGCCCTGAAGGAGATCTCCTTGCCTGACCCCAGGGCTGCAGGCAGAGGGCTGTGTGCCCACCTCCATGGCGTAGGCCTGGCGGCTTTGGCAACTTCCTGTGAGCCAGGTGGGGCAGGGCCAGAGCCCACACCAGGTGCTATTCCAGGCTCCTGGGGCTGATGCTAATTCCCCTCTTCACCCCCAACGACTTGCCCCCCCCCCCCCCCACCTGACACACTGCAGCCCTCTGCTAACTACTGGGTCCTCCGAATCCAGACCTAGTTCCTGGGTGCCAGCTCCTGGGTGGGGGTGGGCCAGGGTGTGTGGGCTTCCCAGGTGGAACTAATGTCTGTCATTGTCCCTCCCGACAGCTCTCAGAGGGGAGAGGAGGGCAGGAGCTGGGGGGGGGGGTTCTACCCACCGTCTTTGGGGCCTTCCTGGTCAGGAGCACCTCATCTAGTAGCATTTAATGTTGAGGTTTATAGGAGAATGTCCTTATTCTTTACGAGACAGATGGTGAATTATGTAGGCAAATGATGTCAAGAAATATGTAAATTTCAAACGGGTTTCTCCAAAATACACCCAACAAATGAGACAAAAATACCCCTTGTTGAATCTTCAGTGGCTGGTATGTCAGTGAACAGTGTACTTGTTCTTTCAACTCTTCTGTATGTTTGGAATTTTTCCTAATAAAAAAAAAACTATGGGGAAATAGCCATTTGTTGAGCATCTACTAGTTGCCAGGCAGCGGGAGGCTTATCAGAGAAGAGCCCTGACCTGAAGGAGGGAAATCTGGGAGGTGGGGTCTAGGAGCTGTGTCTCCGTGGAGTATAGGAGGCCAACCTGTATGGGTGGTTTGGGAGGGACTAACGAGACCTGCCCCACACCTCCCCTTGGCACAGCTACTGCTCCCATCTAGGGCAGCGGGTGGGGGTTGGGTGGGGGTGGTGGGGGAGAGAACAAGTCACAGGGGAGCAAACTCCAGGATCAGCCCAGTGTTAGTTACCACAGAGGAAGGGTTCCGGGAACAAGTAGACTAACATGTCACAGCGGGCTGCCTCTGCCCAGGGCCTGAATATCGGAAGGCAAGAGGTGAGGGGGTGGAGGGTGGAGGCAGGGAAGGAACTCAGAGGGCTTGGAGGTGGGGGTGGGGAGTGCCCTGCCTGGCTGGCAAGCCTCTTTCCTTAGGCGCCAGGGGATGAGGGAGATGGGCCCACAGCTATATGCTCCTGGGGGCCCCCCCGCACCGGGTTGAGTTTAGAGATTGGCTTCCAGGACTGTGTCCTGCCCCCTCCCTGAGGGCTGAGAGCTGTAAGCCCTGACGGGTAAGCTGGGCCCCAGCAGTGGCTGGGGTGTCGGAAGTTTATGGTGGCAGGCGCCCTCAAGTGGGCTTACGGGGAACAACGGTCAGGTACCCCAGACAGAAGCTCTGGCCGGGGATCCCCGGGCACGGCACACCTGGTCAACAGATTCTGACTTGGAGGGCAAAAGAGCTGGGAGTTTTAATAAGTCACACGCTGGAGAGGTGTGGTACAAGGAGAGTCACCTCACTTCCATTCCCAGTGATTCGTAGCAGCTGCTCAAAGGACACGCACAGAATGTTCTAAGGCCCAGTTGGCACTGGGGAGCGGAGTCTGTCGGAAGTGATGTTGACCATGGGCAAGTCCTCAGGTTCTGGGGTTTCTGAAGGTGACCTCCCCCTGTCGCCTGAGCACTATCCCCTCCCCAGGCTGCAGTAAGCCAGAGAGAGGATAGGTCTGGAACGACCTGTGTGAGTGGGAGTGTCGCTGTCTCAATGACCTGGGGGGGGGAGGGGCTGCCCAGGAGGTCATCACAGGTTCTGCCTGCTCACCTCCAGGCAGCCACAAATGGGGTTCAGGTTTATTAGAGCTAAGGGTGCTGAGTTCCTCAGACTTTGTCCCCGGATCCCAGCAAAGGGGAGGCCTCGGGGAGAAAGGGGGGTGCAGTCAGCTCAGCCTTTGGGACAGGACTGACTGTGTAAGAGAGAGAAGCAGCAGCTCCACTGGCTTACAGTTACTGAACCAAAGGCTCCTGGGACAGCAAGCTGGCCAGGGAGGGGCCGGGCCTTCAGGCTTCTCTCCCCTCTTCTGGCCTTGAGTTCCAGGTAAGAGGCAAAGGCAGAGCTGTTCTGTGGCTTGAAGAAGCCAGACAGGAAGTTCCGCTGTCTGCTGGGGTTTGTGTGCCAAGCGCTCGGAGCCCCTCACAGCACCTTGCCCGGGTTCATGAGGCCTCGGGGATCCAGCGTGGTCTTGAGCTGCCGCATGGTCTCTATGCCCACGGCCCCCACCTCCTCCTGCAGCAGCTGCCGTTTGCCCAGCCCAATGCCGTGTTCCCCTGTGCATGTGCCGTGGAGTGCCAGCGCCCGCCTGCGAAGCGGCGAAGAGACCATCAGCGGGCCACCCCCCCCCTCCCCCCCCCACTCCCCGCGGCCTCCCCCTCCTCCCGGGCCCGGGCTTTGCTCTTACCTTCCCAGCTGGTGTGCAAAGGCCTCAAGCCTGCCGAGCTCCTCGGTGTCCTCCGGGTCTACCAGCAGGATGCAGTGGAAGTTGCCGTCGCCCACGTGTCCAACAATGGTTCCTGGGGGGGCCAGAGGACCGAGCTGCTGCTCCCAGCCCAGCCGCCCGCCCCCCCCCCCCCACCCCAGCAGCGGGCAGGCAGCACCTGTGAGCCCCGAGGCCTTCAGGTCCTCCTTGGTCTGCACCAGGATCTCCGGCAGCCGGGAGATGGGCACACAGACGTCAGTGGCGTAGCCCTGGGGCAGGGGCAGGCCTGTGAGATTCTCCCCTCACCCCCGTCACTCTGACGGAATGCCAGAGTACCCCCGGGGCTGCGCGTGGGACCGGGGTGTGGAGGACGGAATGCCAGAGTACCCCCAAGACAAATGCGCGGGGAAGAAGCCAGCCCAGCACCCTCGCTCTCCACCCACCGGGGGCTCTGGCGGGGGCGGGGACCCCCACACCTGTGCATCGTCAGCAGCCCCTCCCCCCCAGGTCACTGGGACAGCAACACCCCCATCCCTCCCTCAGTCACAGTAGTCAAGGTCTAGGGGGCTCTCGAGGACTCCATTTCCCCTGTACAAGGTGATGGCTGGGACATGTCCTCCAGACACTGCCAGCCAAGGCTTCCACAGCGCTCTCCTTGCTCCCCACCCTTGCTGTGTCCCTCCCCACCCCTCTTCCCTGTGCCCACGGCCTGGCTCCATGCAGAGGCCCCTCCTGAGGCTTGGGCAGGCGACTCTGCTTTCCCTCTAACGGCTGAGTGGGGGCAGTCCTGCCTGCTGTGGGGCTTAGCCTGCTGCTCCGGACACCAGGGCAGTGGGCTGGGGAAAGGGTCCGTGGGTCCCACTCCCCCTCGGCCCGGCTCACCTTGCAGCCCGGCCGCAGGGCCAGGGTGGCGTACCAGGCATTGTGCCGGGCGGCCCAGAGCTGGCTGCGCTGCTCCGCCTCCTTGGTCCAGGAGAAGTGGAAGGCGCCGTTGGCCTGAGCGATCTCCTCTGCAGGGGACGGGGGGATTGGCTCCAGGCCCTACGCCCGCCCGGCAGCCCGTGCCCCTGCCCGTGCCCCCGCCCCCCAGCACCCCGGCGCACCTGTCCGCTGCACCTGCTCCACCACGGCCTGCTCGGAGCCGTGGAACTCGAGGAACAGCGTGGGTGCCACGGAGCAGTCCAGTTTGCTGTACCTGATGCAGGCGTCCATCATGACCTCATCCAGGAACTCTGGGACCGAGGAGAGGGCAGGTGACGCGAGGGCCGGTCCTCAAAGGGGGCCTCTAACGGGGAGCCCGCCCGCCCGCCCGGCCGGACCGCCCCGTTCCCGGCTCACCGATGCGGGCCACGGGCACCGCGGCCTGGAGGATGTGCACGGTGCTGTCCACGGCCGCCTGGACGCTGGGGAACGCGCAGGTGGCGGCCACCGTGGCCTCGGGGGCAGGGTGCAGGCGCAGGGTGGCGGCCGTGATGAGGCCCAGGGTTCCCTCCGAGCCCACAAAGAGCCCGGTGAGGTTGTAGCCCGCTGCGCTCTTCCTGGACCCCCGGGGACACGCAGGTAGGTGAGCGCCCAGGCCAGAAGTGGGGGCACCGTCCTCGGGCCCCTGTCAGGGGTGGTCCTGAGCCCAAGCTTGGGGTTGCCCTCTCGGCTCAGACTGCCATCAAAAGCCTACGTTTCCCTGGCCCAGGCTCAGCTGGGCCTTAAGAACAAGCCCCGGTGCCACCCGCTTTGTCCCAGTGGCAGTTCCAGAAGCCGGGCGCCGCCTAGGGGCGAGGTGCGGTCTCCGTGGGAGGAGGATGCTCACCGGTAATGCCGGCCCCGGCCCGCGGTGTGCAGCAGCTGCCCGCCAGGCAGCACCACCTCCAGGTTCAGCACGTTGTCCCGGATGGTGCCGTAGCGCACGGTGTTGGTGCCCGAGGCCCCTGTGGCCGCCATGCCACAGAGGGAGGCGTCTGCACCCGGGTCTGGAGAGGGCAGACAGGAGGCAGCCTGGGGCAGACGCCCAGGGGCTGGGGGGTGGGAGGGGGAGACCCTGCAAGCCTTCCTCCCACCCCACCCCCAAAGAGCCCTGCCTCCGGGGAGCCCTCAGGGCCGCAGCCTACCTACAGGAAACCAGAGGCCAGTGCCCCGCAGGTGGGTGTTGAGCGCTTTGCGGGTGACGCCGGGCTCCACCACCACAGAGAAGTCCTCTGGGTTCAGCGCCAGGATGCGGTCCATGTGGGTCAGGTTGAAGCAGACGCCCCCCTGGCAGAAGGGGTGTCAGGGGTTGGTTGACCTAGTTTTTCTGCCAGGCCCTCCCAGCCTGAAGCTGACCGACCCTCCCAGCAGCCAGGCCAGGCCCTCAGATGGCAAGTAAGGAGGAGGATTGGACCTCAGCCACCAAGCTGAGTGTGTGTATGTGTGTGTGTGTGAGGCACGAAAGTAACCAGTGCGATGGGACCAGGGCGCGGCCACCCTACCTGCACGGCACAGACTCCGCCCTCCAGCCCCGTGCCCGTGCCGAAGGGGATGATGGGCACGCCGTGGCCGTAGCACAGGGCTGCCAGCCGGCTGACTTGCTCCACGTTCTGGGGCCACACCACGGCGTCCGGAGGTTGGCACCTAGAACCAGACCCTCGGCGGTTTAAGGGGGGGCATGAGACTCCCTGGTCCCGCTCAGGATCCCCAAGGTAGTATAAGACCTGGGGCTGCGCGTGGGACCGGGGTGTGGAGGACGGAATGCCAGAGTACCCCCAAGACAAATGCGCGGGGAAGAAGCCAGCCCAGCACCCTCGCTCTCCACCGGGGGCTCTGGCGGGGTCGGGGACCCCCACACCTGTGCATCGACTCATCGTGCCCGTGTTGTTGTAGGACCGCAGCGGCCGTAGACACGTGGGGGCTCCCCACCACTGCCCTCAGGGCCTCCACAAAGTCCTCGCCGAGTTTGCCCTGCGGGGAAGAAACGCTTGGGGCCACGGGCCTGCCGCTGTGGGAGGTGCGGGCGGGGGGGGGGGGGGCTGGAGCGGGAGCGGGGCTGCCTGGCCCCCTGACAGACACTGCCTCCGGGGCCCATCAGAAGCAGATCCGCTCTGCAGGCACGCCCCTTTCCAAACAGAACCCGGGGGCCAGTGTTTCACTTCAGAAAAACTGCCACTGGCCGAGAAGAACGGGATTCACCCTACAAAGCGGGTCATCAGCAGGGTTCCATAACGTAGCCAGTCCTGCCTCAGGGCCTGGGAAAGGTTACTCTCTCCCTTCTCTAAGGCCAGCCGGGTGCTGCTCTACACCAGGGACAGGAGAAGGAAAAAGCCCCATTGCCCACCAGCTACAGTGCCCCGGCCCCATTTGGCTCTGCCTCGGGACTTGTAGGGCTCTTAGGGCCTTTCTTCCCATTTCACAGATGGACAATCAAGGCCAGCGAGTCAAAGACAGAGCCTAGCCCTAGAACCCAAGTCCTTGCCTCCCAGACACTCTTTCAAAAGGTGTGTATAGCCGAAACCGGTTTGGCTCAGAGTGGATAGAGCGTCGGTCTGCGGACTGAAGGGTCCCAGGTTCGATTCCGGTCAGGGGCATGTGGGGGCACATCCCAGCGAGGGGTGTGCAAAGAGGCAGCTGATCGATGTTTCTCTCTCATCGGTGTTTCTAGCTCTCTATCCCTCTCTCTTCTCTGTGAAAAATCAATTAAAAAAAAAAAAAAGGTGTGTATATATCTGGATGCCCCAATGGGACACCCTGCAGCCCACAAGCCTTTCATTTGGCATTCTCTCCCCTAGACAGCGTGGGAGCCTTAGCCAACTCACTCAGCACCCATGCTTGACACCGGGTGAGCCCAACGATCCTCCGTTCAAGGTCACGTGGTGCTGGGGCAGCACCGAGCCTGGTGGGACGTGGCATATTGGGGGAGCCCACCCTCCAGGGAGCCTTCCCTGCCTACCTGCTTTATCCTGGAGCAGTAGCCCCTCCAGGGGAAGTGCCCCCAGGTGGCTGTGGCCCGCAGCAGACTGGCCATAGCTGGGCAGTGGCGAAAGGGGTGTGGACACTTAAGCTGGGAGCTGCACCAGCCCATTGGCTGTGCTCGGGGTGGAGCCTGCTTAAGGTGGCACTCCTTAAGGTGGCGCTGGCAGATGTGTCGCTGAGTCAGGTGTGTCTGCCAGGATCTGCACTTGTAAAGGAGAGGCTCGCCTTAACACAAAGGGAAACAGAAGAGCAGGGCTTCCCGTGGTTCTTCAAACAAAGCCAGGCTCCTTGCCACGGTCTTCAAGGTCCTGCCAGTTCTCACTCACCTCTCCATCGACCCCACTTCCTTCCAGTCTCCTCTTTGGCCTCTGAGCTCCAGCTTCATGTTCCCTTCCTGCATACTCCCAGCTCCAGCCAGGCTCAGGGCCTTGACCACAGCCTTATCTTTCTGATGCAAGGCTCCGCACCGTTGTCATAGAGTAGGTGAAATGAGGGATATGAGGAGGAAAAGTGCAAGGGATGACATGGAGTATAGTGATGAGGCAATCCAGGAAGCCTTCCTGGAAGAGGGGAGCTAAGGATAAACAGCAGTTCACCGGGTAAGTGAAGACTGTTGAATCCCTTTCATCTCCTCCCTCCCACCAGGCAGGTCCCAGGATCCTCCTGGCGAGTGATGTGGCTTCTGATTTTGAAAGTATTTCAAGCTCAGTTTTCCTCCCACAGCAAATTTGATGGAGCATGTAGCTAACATTATGGTGATACATCTATTCCTTGTGTTTTCCTTCCAATCGAATCAGGAATTCAAACATCTACTTCGGTCCTTCTCCCCAACCACCCTTGAATAAATTCACATCTCCACTCTCGATGTGTGGCTTGTCTCAAAAAACTCCTCCTTCATAGTTGGCTAGTTCAAATCACGATTCAGTGGAAGTCCACTAACTGTATTTGGTTAATGTGTCTCATAAATCTCTTACAATCAGCAGCGGTTTCCCTCTCCCCGCCTTTTTCCATGCCATTTATTTGTTAAGGAAACTGGATCCCCTGTTCTGTAGAATTTTCCACATTCTGTTTTTAGATGGTCGCATCTTTGTGGCATTGATTCATGTATTTCTCTAATCTTATAAACTGTTAGATCTAGATGTGGTGCTGCCCAATACAATTTTCTGTGCTGATGGGAATCTACATCTGTGCTTCCCAGTATGATAGCTATTAGCCATATGTAGCTAATGGTATTAGTGCTGTCTATGGTTGGGGAAGAGAGGCCAGTTAGAGAGTGTGGCAAACCCTAAAAGAACCACCATGTGGATCCCTAAGGTCTGGAGCAGAGCCATGACATCTGCAACAAAGAGCCCTGGCCTACTACTCTGTCCTCCGTCCTGGGTAAGATGGTGATTGGGACCCCAAGACATCGGGTGATCATGCAGGTCCAAAACAACCCATTATAGAGGCAACAGAAACAAACAAAATGGGACACAGGCAGTGCCCAAGGGCAATGTAAGCTGCTTAAGTAGGTGGCCCAGTCCCCCAAGTCACCCATCATTGCCTGGCCAACTCTTCTTCCTCGGCTCATACCTATGGCCACATGGGGGAACTTTCATGACCAGCTGATAGAGGAGGGGAAATTTCACTCTTGATTCATGAGTGGGTTGGCTCAATATGAGGATTTAAGCTGAAAATGGACTGATGCTGCTGTACAGCCCCGCTTAGGGGTAACCATGAAACCCTCCCGATTGGCAGAGCTCCAGGTCCTGTATCTGGTCATCCTCTTTTGTAGAAAGAAAACTGGCTCACCAGAAGAATGTATACGGCCCCATGGGCACCGGTGAATGGCTTGGCTGGTCGGCCAGAGCCTATGAGGGGAAAGATTAGAAAATTTGGGTCAAGGAGGTTGGGGAAGAGGCGTGTAGTTGGAGCAGTAGGTGTAGGTACAAAGTGAGATCTTTATAGCTCATGTATCACATGCCAGTGCCCAGCAGAGAACATCTACCATGCAGGAGACTAAATGAAGTGGAAAGCAGGATTCAGCCAGTTGTCATCGGCCAAGCTCTCTCAATAACCACCCCAGTGCTGGCATAATGGTGGTAGGGATACGGGCTAATAATGGGCCCACCCACATGGGCACCCACTCACTAAGACTGCTCTAGCTACTGCTATGCTGTGGGTCTCCCCTCCTGCCACACCGAATCCCCCACGTGGTGCCATTCCTCAGGGAGACCGGCCAGTCAGGGCCTCTGGCAACAAGGTGCTTACATTCCCCTCGGGAAGGGGAACGGCTTCTCTTGGCTGAAATCCACACAACACACACGGGCAAGCTCTGCCTCTCCCGCCTACGGGGCCTCAGCTCGCCCCTCTGTCTGAAGGTTCACTGTGTTTGATTCATCACTTTTTAACAAAGGAGGTGTAGTAGTGGGATTTACCAATCCTAAAGTCTCCCTCACCATTCAGAGCCACTCGCCTCTCAGAGCAATAGAAGGAATGACCTTTGCAAGGTGCAGCAAAGGCACCAGCTTAGAGATGCATCCAGTCAACCACAGAACCAGAAGAGGACAACTTTTTTTTATATGGGTAACAGATAAAGGGTGAGTATCCATATTATTTGTACGTTTCTATTTCGAAATGATTTTACACTTACAGAAAAATTGCAAAAATAGTGGAGAGGAGTTCTATATACTCTTCACTTAGTTTCCACACTAATGTTGATGTCGTAGATAACCATAACGTAAATATCAAAACTAAGGACTGGGAAGGCCCTGGCCACTGGGTAGCTTAGTTGTTTGGAACATTGTCTCAATACACCAAGGTTGTGGGTTCAATCCCTGGTCAGGGCACATACAAGAGTCAACCGATGAAGCAATAAAGTAGAACAACAAATGTCTCTCTTTCAAAATCAATAATATTTTTTTAAAAAGAGTTTTAAGCCGAAACTGCTTTGGCTCAGTGGATAGAGCATCAGCCTGTGGACTGAGGGGTCCCAGGTTCGATTCCGGTCACGAGCACACCTTGGTTGCGGGCACATCCCCATTCGGGGGGAGGGTGTATTGATGTCTCTCTTTCATCGATGTTTCTGACTCTCTGTCCCTCTCCTTTCCTCTCTGTAAAAAATCAATAATATAGCCGAGACCGGTTTGGCTCAATGGATAGAGCGTCGGCTTGGGGACTGAAGGGACCCGGGTTCGATTCCAGTCAAGGGCATGTACCTTGGTTGTGGGCATATTCCCAGTGGGGGGTGTGCAAGAGGCAGCTGATTGATGACTCTCTCTCATCGATGTTTCTGGCTTTCTATCTCTCTCCCTTCCTCTCTGTACAAAAATCAATAAAATATATTTTTAAAAAATCAATAATATATATATATATATATATATATATATATATATATAAAGTTTTAAAAAAAGAACTGGTAAAAAAAATAATTGGTACAATACTAAACTACAAATTGTATTTCACCTATTTTTCCATTGACACCCTCCTTTTGGGGGGTATTTGCTTTGTCCAGGAGCTAGTCCAACACCTCACACTGCGTTTAGTTGTCTCTCCAGCAGTTTGCAGCCGTTCCTCGGGCTTTCCTTTGTCTCTCTGACCTTGACATTTTCTTTTTTGTTGATCTCCACTTGAGAATATTTTTTCCCATTGATTTTTAGAGAGAGTAGAAGCAAAGGGGCGGATATACACACACACACACAGAGAAATACTGATGTGAGAGAGTCACACTGATTGGTTACCTCCTGCACATGCCCCGAGCAGGCCCAGGTATGGAGACTACAACCGAAGAACGTGCTCTTGACCAGAATTGAATCTGTGACCCTTCCGTCCACAGGCCGATGCTCTAACCACTGAGAAAATGAGCGAGGGCCTCACCTTGACATCTTCAGTACGAACGGTTCCTTTATAGAATGTTCCTCAGTTTGGGTTGTCCCATGTTTTCCTCAAGAGATTGGGGTCTTTGGTAAGAATACCAAAGAACTGACGTGTCCTCAGCGCATCATATCTGTAGGATAAGAGTTGATGTGTCTTTAACCTTGACCACTTAGTTTAAGTGATATTTGTGGGGATTCTGCACTGTCCAGTTACTGTTTTCCTCTTTGGATTTAATACATTTATTGGGGGAGATTCTTTAAGATTGTGTCCAAAGCCAGTCACCAGGCCAGCCTCAACTGAAGAGATGGGGAAAGAGATGGCACCTTCTGTTAAGAAAACCTGCAAAGTCACGTGGCAGAGGGCGTGGAGGCAGGTGGGCTTTTCCGTGGGGCCACTTCTTTTTCGTAATCAACTCCAAATCCCACTGATACCAAGTACTTCTGATACAGGAATAAGTTCCCTTCGTGCTCTTTGGCAAAGGCGACCCAACAGTTGTACACAAAGAAATGATTGTGTGTAAGGGAGGGGAAGATCATTATTTCCTCCATGTTCTTCATCAGCATGACTTTTCTAGAAAAACAAAACACAAAACCAGTTTCTCATGGCAAAAAAACCCCAAACAAACAAAAAAAAACCCACCGTAGCTCATTATGTAGTAAAAGGGTCGACTAAGCAAGCCTGGACTATCTAAACCCTGTACCTTATGAAGAAAGGGTCAGCTGTTGCCAAGCTCTTGGGAGGTATCTCTAAGCTCTTGCGGTATCCTGCCTGATAAGTGTGTCTTTCTTTACCCGGAGGCTTTGGGCCAGCCAGATAGTCTGTGCTAACAGTGTGATTTATCCTGGGCGCCTTGGGCCACATGGTATATCAGCTCGACCTCTGCTGGGTCTGGAAACTAAGATCCGCTGTAGAGGCAGCCAGACACACTGGTGTGACCAAACCCTAATAAGACCCCTGGACACCAAGGCTCCGGTGAGCATCTGGTTAGCAACACTTCCTATGTGTTGTCACACGTAATCGAAGGGAGAGCTAAGTGCAGCCTGCATGACCCCACTGAGAGAGGACAACTGGAATCTTGTTCTGGTGCCTCCGGGACCCTGACTTTTGTGCCTTTTTCCTCTGTGATTTTAGTCCGTATCGTTTCACTGCAGGCAACTGTAACCAGGAGCATTAACTGCTTGCTGAACTCTCCCGAGTCCTTCTAGACCTGCAGGGGTAAGTAACGTCTCACGAGCTTGCGACATCATTTGGTCTGGCCCTGCCAAGGCATGAGGGATGAGTTAATTAAATGTGTGATCAAACATAGCGGGCTAATTTTTAACCTGATAATTTTGTATGGCCCGTGAATAAAGTTATAAATATCCAAATGGCCCTAGGCAGACAAAAAGGTTCCCAGAGGGACACCTGGACACAGTCTCATTATCATTTTGAAACCATAAATAGATTATCTTTGTCTAAAACTTGTTTTTATTTTATTTCATGTTTTTATTGATCTTTAGAGAGAAAGAGGAAATGAGAAGGATAGAGAGATAGAAACATCCATGAGAAACATCCATCAGCTGCTTCCTGCATGGCCCCTACTGGCGATCAAGCCCATTACCCAGGCATGTGTCCTGATTGGCAACCAAACTAGTGACCTCTTGGTTCAGGGGTTGAGGCTGAACCACTGAGCCACACTGGCTGGGCAGAATTAAAACTTGTTGACTTCTCCAGGTTTTAGTTTTTCCATTTGTAAACAGGTATTTGGACTAACAGATCCCTGATTCTTTTTATCTCTGGGTCTGCACATAAAATGTGGGAAGCTATGGTACAACTGCTTCATTTTCTAATAGTACTTCGCCTGATAATAGTTATGTCTGTCCTGACCTACAAGAAGCTACCTATAAATCCTCTATAAAAACAATACTTACAATACTAGAACTTATTCAGAATGGCGACGCCTCTTTTCCTTCTCAGTGTGAATAAATAGGATAATCTTTAGGTGTTTCTCCACAAGGAGGGGATAGGGCAAGGAACTAGCTGGAGTTCTTTGCATCCCTAAGACCTGGCCAGCAGGAGAGAGGAACTGAAGGGGCAGCTACCTACTCTGGCACTCTGCAGGGGCACACCTGTTTCACTCACCTGGGCAGCACTGAAGAATAGGGTGATGCTGGTACTGCCCTTTCCAGCAGGATGCAGGATGCATGGGCAGCACTTGTTATCCTCAGGTGGACGGGACCACAGGATTAGGTGATACTGGTAGTAGCTAGATTTCAAGCATCATCAGGTCATTCATCCATTTATCTATGCCAAGCACGGTGCTGGGAAGGCAGAGATAAATGAGGACGACAGTCCTCGTATGCCCAGAGGCTCCTTTCTAAGTCATTGGCCGTGTAAGAATCCTTCATTCATCAAGAATAAAGATGGACTTGTCAAATGCTCAGTAAAATAACTGGATTTTGCAAGTTTAGGCTGCTTCATCCCAAGTTAACTTATGTTAAAAATAAAGGAAAGAGCCGAGACTGGTTTGGCTCAATGGATAGAGCGTCGGCTTGGGGACTGAAGGGTCCCGGGTTCGATTCCAGTTAAGGGCCTGTACCTTGGTTGCGGGCACATCCCCAGTAGGGGGTGTGCAAGAGGCAGTTGATCGATGACTCTCATCGATGTTTCTAACTATCTCTCTCCCTTCCTCCGTGTACAAAATCAATAAAATATATTAAATAAATAAATAAAGGAAAGAGCATGCAATATTCACTTTGCTCCATATCAGGATAATTGTTGCAGGCTTCCTGCTTTGTAATTTTGCCATGAGAACAATAGACTGAAGGCCACTTGTGAGAGCCCAAGTGAGGAGGGGAAAGCTGATTATGTATCATTCCTTCCCATTATCTCAGGTATAAAAGGAGGAGGCAGGCCCACTTGCTGTGAGGAATTGGTGCTTCGATGGAGTGATGTTCTCAGACATTGGAAATAACCCAAGGAAAGGAACATCTGCCAATAGGGATCTGATTATCGATCCTAATACCAGATGATTGGGTCTTGGTTCAACCTTATCTGTTCAGTAAAGACTTCTCTGTTCACTCTGTTAAAAAATGCACCACCGCCGAAACCGGTTTGGCTCAGTGGTAGAGCGTAGGTCTGCAGACTGAAAGGTCCCAGGTTCAATTCCGGTCAAGGGCATGTACATTGGTTGTGGGCACGTCCCCGGTAGGGGGTGTGCAAGAGGCAGCTGGTTTCTCTCTCATCGACATTTCTAGCTCTCTATCCCTCTCTCCTCCTCTCTGTAAAAAATCAATAAAATATAGTTTTTTAAAAATGCACCACCACGACTGGCTGCCAGCACTCCTGATATAAACTTTTTAGCCGTGAATGCCACCTGACATGCTGTGTTTCACTTAGTGCTTACTGCCTGTCCTCCCAACTGGAATGTAAGCTCACAAGGCGCTCCCAGCTTTGCTCTAGCCCAGTGTCTGCTATTCAGAGGATGCTTGGCATTACAAATGATGAATAAAAGAGTAGGAACTAAAAACACTGGGGGAGCCTTAGGCAGTTTTGCTCAGTGGATAGAGCATCGGCCTGTGGACTGAAGGGTCCCAGGTCAATTCTGGTCAAGGGCACATGCCAGGGATGTGGGCTCAATCCCCAGTGTGGGGTGTGCAGGAGGAATCTGATCAATGATCCACATCATTGATGTTTCTATCTCTCTCTCTCTCTTTCTGAAATCAATAAAAATATATTTTTAAAAACAACAAACATACACCTGGAGGAAAAACCTGAACCCATCACTCAATAACTTAAAAAAAAGAATCATTATAAGACCTGGCAAGGAGTGAGGAATCCTTGCTAAAATTTGGCCAAAATTTCTTAAACATTGACCTTCTCAAGTTCAGAGTCCAGATGAAAGAACAGAAATTGATCATTAAAATTTAAGGTCATCAGGAAAATCCAGATTGCTTGGAAATACTTCAGAATAAATAACCCAGTGTTTTCAGCATGTAAGTGGCAAAGGAAAAAAAAATGGAAGGTTGATTCTATGTATTAAAAAACATCGATCACAGGATATGGACTCATTTGGATCTTGAGTTTTAAAAATTTGAAGATCTCGCCAAAACCGGTTTGGCTCAATGGATAGAGCGTCGGCTTGGGGACTGAAAGGTCCTGGGTTCAATTCCGGTCAAGGGCATGTACCTTGGTTGTGGGCATATCCCCAGTAGGGGGTGTGCAAGAGGCAGCTGATCAATGACTCTCATTGATGTTTCTAACTCTCTATCTCTCTCCCTTCCTCTCTGTACAGAATCAATAAAATATATTTTAAAAATAAAATAAAATAAAATAAAAATTTGAAGATCTCAGCTGGCGTGGTTCAGTGGTGGAAATCAACATATAAACCAGGAGGTCACGGTTCCATTCGCTGTCAGGGCACATGCCCAGGTTGTGGGCTCAAGCCCCAGTGTGGGGCATGCAGGAGGCAGCTGATCGCTGATTGTCTCTCATCATTGATGTTTCTATCCCTCTTCCTTCTCTGAAATCAATAATATATATATATATATATATATATATTTCTTTTTTAACTTTAAAAATTTGAAGAAATGTATAATGACTTTGAAAAGAATTTGGAATTACGAACACCAAATAACTATTTGAATACTATTAAGTACACATTGTTAATTTCTTAGGTGTGATAATGGCGTAGAGTGATTGTGCTTTAAGTGTGATCTGAAGACCCCTGGGTTTTTTCAAGACACTTGCAGGGGATCCAGGAGGTCAATATTATTTAATAATCATAACAATACCTACACATTATTTCCCAATTTCATTGACTCAGCATTTGCACTAATGGTGCAAGAGCAGTTGGTGGAGGACCCCCGCTGTTCCCACAGCAGGATTCCCGATAGTGGCAGCAAAGGGACCTAGCAGTCATGGCACTCTGCACTCTCACGCAATTGCAGAAAGAAATGTTTCACTTCACTAACTTAATGAAACAGTAAGAATTGCTAATTGTATTACTAAGTCTCAACCTTTGAGTGCATGTAATTTAATGTTTTAATATTTTTACTGATTTTAGAGAGGAAGGGAGGAGACATAGAAACATCAATGATGAGAGAAAATTATTGATCAGCTGAAAATTATTGCACGTAATACACTGTAGATCAAGCTTGCAACCCAGGCATGTGCCCTGATCTGGAATTGGAAGGATGAATGGATAAATTATAGCATATCTAGACAATGGGATATTGTTCAGTGCTAAGAAGAAATGAGCTGTCAAGCCTTAAATACATATACTAAGTAAAGAAGTCAATCTGAAAAGACTACATACTGTATGATTCCAACTATTTAACATTCTGGAAAAGGCAGAAACTGTGAGGAAAATAGATTAGCCAAGGGCTCAGGGAGAAAGGGAGAAATGAACAGATGGAGCACAGGGGATTTTTAGGGCAGTGAAACTATTCTGATACTGTAGTGGTGGATACATGTCATTTCATATGTATCAAAACCCATAGAATATATAACTCCAAGAGTAGACCCTAATGTAGACTATTGACTTTGGGTGAAGTATCAGTATACATTGGATTGTAACAAATGTTCCACTCTAGTAGGGGATGTTAATAGTGGAGGTGGCTATAGATGTGTGGAGAAAGGTGGTATCTGGGAACTTTTTGTACCTTTTCCCCCCTCAATTTTACTGTGAACCTAAAACTACTCTAAACAAAGTAAAAAAGCTAATTGCAGCACACAATAGCTTTATGGCCGATGCTATTTTATTTTATTTATTTAAAAAATATATTTTATTGATTTTATACAGAGAGGAAGGGAGGGAGGTAGAGAGTTAGAAACATCGATGAGAGAGGGTCATCGATCAGCTGCCTCTTGCACACCCCCTACTGGGGATATGCTCACAACCAAGGTACATGCCCTTGACCGGAATCGAACCCGGACCCTTCAGTCCCCAAGCCGACGCTCTATCCATTGAGCCAAACCGGTCCCGGCCGATGCTATTTTAAAGGTGTGAATTTAACACAGTTATCTTTGAAAAGTGAGATTATGGGTATTTGCTTCCCCCCCTCCCCCCTTTATTTTATACATAGAGTCTATTTCATTCACAGATATAGATTACCTGTGTAACCTTTAAAAGGCAGGTATTTGTATTGGGGGGCGGGGGGGAGGGGAGAGGTAGTGATTGTAACTCACAACCTGACCTGGAGGAAATGAACACTCCACGCCAAGGGATTCAGCAGCTCATTCCAACGGGCTAACCGGGGCGAAGACTTTCCCCTCTAGCGAGTCCCTCGCTAGAGCATGGCCCCGCGGGCTTATGGGAAATGTAGTCCCGACGATCGCTGGACCGGTCCTCGGAGGACCCTGGGATGGCTAGCAGCCCCGGCCTCTGCGCACGCGCGAGGCTGGGAGCGCCCCGGCGGCCGCCCTTCCCCCACCCCCAGCCGCGCGTGGGTGACAGGGCCCTGGGTCTCCCCGCGTCTTCGCCGCCCCGCGCTGTGACCGGGCCTGTCACGGAGCCACGAGTGCACACCGGCCCCTCTAGGTATGAGGGAGTCTGGCCGGCAGCTCCGTGGGGTCGTGGGGACCGAGAGGACGGAGATGAGGTGTGGGCTCGTGCCCCCGCGGGCGGGCTGGGAGCTCAAACTTCGGCAACGCGCTGCAGGCGGTGACCCCTGGGGCGGCGTCCGGGAGGCCGCCCGGCGCGCGCTCCTCGGCGCGGGGTGGGCAGGGCTCGCCGCCGCCGCCGCCGGGCCGGACGTGTGGGGGCAGGGACGGTGGAGGGGGAGGGTGGCCGCGAGGCTGGCCTTCCTTCCTCCCCTTTGTCCGGAGAGGCGCCTCGGGCCGCGGCGAGGGTCCGGCGGGCGGGCGGGCGGGCGGGCGGGAGTCCGGAAGTCCGGCGGGACGCGCGTGGCCAGGCCGGCGGGTGCGCGCGAGGCTGGGGGCGGGGCCGGACACACCTGGCGGCGCTCACGTGCCACGTGCCTCGCGGGCGGTGGGAGAATTGAAAGCGCCTGCGAGGTGCCCGGTGGGTGCACTGGGCGAGCCGCCGGGGGAGAGCTCGGCCGCTTTGCAGGAGCCTCTCCAGCTAGGAGTTCACCCCGCCCTCGCCCCTGCCCCGGGGCTTCACTGGCATCCCCGGGCTCCCCCGCAGGAGTGTCCGCTCAGAGGGGGACGTGGTTTGCGCAGCTCCCACGGCCAGCGGGTGCTGATGTGGGTGGCACATCCCTTCCTTTGCCTCTGGACACTGCTCGCTGGTAGGTTTTTGCCATGCAGGCGTTCTCAGTGTCTCTCCAGTTGAATTTGCTGCTCTTGCCTTTTATATGGCACCCAAAGTCTTCACTACTTTTGGGGTTATACAAGTTTTCTGATGACTCCCAGTAGTCCTTTAGAACACTGTGGATTGTTGTGTTGTTGTTGTTGTTTAATATATTTTATTGATTTGTACAGAGAGGAAGGGAGATAGAGAGTTAGAAACATCAATGAGAGTCATCGATCAGATGCCTCTTGCATACCCCCTACTGGGGATATGCCCGCAACCAAGGTACATGCCCTTGACCGGAATCGAACCCCGGGGCCCTTCAGTCCCCAAGCCGACACTCTATCCATTGAGCCAAACCGGTCTCGGCTGTTGTTTTTTTAATTGGTGGTATACTTATTGTGATCCCGGTAATGGTTACATTAAATTAGGGGAATGTACACCTTTATGATGTTGGGTCTTACTGTTGACCTTCCAAATTTGTTCAAGTCCTCTTTTATTTTTACCCCACCCGCTTGAAGTATTTTAAATTTTTTATAAATAATTGCGTTTTTCTTATTACGTAGTTATTTCAACGCTATTGCAGATGGAATTTTTCGATTATTTTATCTTCTTCTCTTGTATTTGCTATTTCCCATTTTTTAAAGTTTGTGCATTTGAGATTTGTCCCTTTTTGTCCTCCATTAGCGGAGCCCTATTTCCCTGTTTTTCTGTTTTATCCACGTAAGAAACATTCAAACCTGTAGATAATTTTTGTGAGTTTATTTAAGCCAAACTGTCAATAATTGCCAGGAAGCAAAAATCTCTACAGATTGAGAAAATGCTCCAGAGAATGGCAGGTTTGCCTCTTATTTTATACTGGGTTTGGATAAAAAGTAAAATGATGAACATCTTTTAAATAGGGTACAGGATAGTTAACAGTCAACAATGAACAGAATAACAATAACAGTGAGAGGATTCTTCGTCTCAGCCTTGGTGCCTTGGTTGTGCCCTGACAGGTCTGGGTAAAGGGAGGTATAAAAAGAAAAAAAGCCCTAGCTGGTTTGGCTCAGAGGATAGAGCATCAGCCTGTGGCCTGAGGGGTTCCCAGGTTCGATTCAGGTCAAGGGCACATGCCCAGGTTGCGGGCTGGATCCCCAGTAGGGGGCGTGCAGGAGGCAGCCAATCAATGATTCTCTCTCATCATTGATATTTCTGTCTCTCCCCTCTCCCTTCCTCTCTGAAATCAATAAAAATATATTAAAAGAAAAAGGGAGGTTACCTTAACATTCCAAAGGTATGTTATGGTAGATGCTAAAAGACAATAGACAGGTTTAATTAAGGTAAAGATTGACTTTTGTCAAGGAAGATTCTAGAGAACATGACTACCATTTATTTATTTATGAAAAATATTTTATTGGTTTTCCACAGAGAGGAAGGAAGAGGAATAGAGAGCAAGAAATGTCGATGAGAGAGAAACGTCACAGCTGCCTTCCTACCGGGGATGTGCCCGCAACCAACGTACATGCCCTTGGCTGGAATCGAACCCTGGACCTCTCGGTCCACAGACCGACGCTCTACTGAGCCAAACTGGTTTCAGCATGACTACCTTTTAGAAACTCCTTTTAGTTAAAAATATATATATATATTTAAAATATATTTTTATTGATTTCAGAGAGGAAGGGAGAGGGAGAGAGAGTTAGAAACATCGCTGAGAGAGAAACATCCATCAGTTGCATCCTGCATACCTCCTACTGGAGATGTGCCTGCAACCAAACTACATGCCCTTGACCATAATTGAACCTGGGACCTTTCAGTCTGCAGGCCAACGCTCTATCCACTGAGCCAAACCAGTTAGGGCATAGGTTTATGATTTTTGTGCAGTCTCTTCCCACAACCCCCACACCCTTTTTCCCTAACCCCCAGGATTGTCAGTCCACTCCCTTTTTATGCTCCTGATTATTCACCAGATTATTCTGTTCATCAGATTTTTTATTCACTTGATTTTTAGATTCACTTGTTGATAGATATGTATTTATTGTTCATAATTTTTATCTTTACCTTTTTCTTCTTTTTCCTCTTCTTAAAGAATACCTTTTAGCATTTCATATAATACTGGTTTGGTGTTGTTGAAAACTCCTTTGGCTTTTTCTTATCTATGAAGCTCTTTATCTGACCTTCAATTCTGAATGATAACTTTGTTGCATAGAGTAATCTCAGTTGTAGGTTCTTGCTATTCATCACTTTGAATATTTCTTGCCATTCCCGTCTGGCCTGTATAGTTTCTGTTGAGAAATCAGCTGACATTCATATGGATACTCCCTTGTAGGTAACTTTCTCTTACTGCTTTTAATATTCTCTCTTTGTCTTTTGCTCTTGGCATTTTAATTATGAGTGTCTTGGTGTGGTCCTCTTTGGATTCCTTTTGTTTGGAGTTCTGTGCACTTCCTGGACTTCTAAGTCTATTTATTTCACCAGGTGGGGGAAGTTTTCAGTCATTATTTCTTCAAATAGGTTTTCAGTATCTTGCTCTCTCTCTTCTTCTGACACCCCCATAAATTCTGATGTTGGTTCGCTTGAAGTTGTCCCAAAGGCTCCTTACACTATCTTCATATTTTTGGATTCTATTTCTTTTTGCTTTTTAGGTTGGGTTTTTTTTGCTTCTTTGTATTTCAAATCTTTGACTTGATTCTTGTGATCCTCTAGTCTGCTGTTGGATCTTTGTATATTATTCTTTATTTCAGTCAGTGTATGCTTAATTTCTAGTTGGTCCTTTTTCATATCCTTGAGAGTCTCACTAAATTTATTGGTCTTTTCTAGAAAATTCTTGAAAAACCTTATAACTGTGGTTTTAAACTCTATGTCTAGTCATTTGCTTTCCTCCATTTCTGTCATTTGTGACCTTTTTCTTTGTCTCTGCATTTTAGCTGCTTCCTTGAGGTGATAGAGCGGCTTTGTGTGCTAGATGTCCTATAGGGCCCAGTGGCTCAGCCTCCCCAATTACATGAGGTAGACATTCTTGGTGCACCCCTTTGTGGACTGTGTGCACAGTCTTGTTGTAGTTAAGCCTTGATTGTTGTTGGTATCACTGGGAGGAATTGACCTCCAGGCCAATTGGCTGTGAGGATCAGCTGTGTCTATGATGGGAGAACTGTGCTGGAGACACCCTTATGAGGCAAGACTTGCTTCAGTGGGGCTTTGGTGCTCACTGAGTCTACGTCCTGAGACTGTCCCTTATGATCTGAGAAGTTGTAATCTAGATGATCCTACTCTGACCCCTGGGTACACTGGCTCTCAGATCTACAATGAGGTGCTAATTTAGCCTCTGCCTGAGGGCATGCAACAGGAGCTATGGAGAGATCTGCAGATTCTTCTTCTTTGTTTGGGTTTTAGAGATGCCCAGATGAGGCCCAGTTGTGAAGCAATGCAAGCTGCTGTGGGGCCTTGGACCTTCTTTTGGATGTTCTGGGTCTCTCTGACTCAGCTGCAGTTTGTTAGGTTATTTTAGATTTCAAGGGATCAGGCCAGAAGTTGGCAAACTCATTAGTCAATAGATCCAAATATCAACAATATAATTGAAATTTGAGAGCCATATTTTTGAAACTTAAACTATATTGGTTGGTACATTGTTATTAACTTAATTAGGGTACTCCTAAACTGGCCTTTGCTAAAAACTCAAAGGGCCAAAGAGCTGCATGTAGCTTGCGAGCTGCAGTTTGCTGACCACTGGATTAAGCCATCCATATGCAAAAGCCTCTGTGCACAGCTGGGATGGGTCAGAGTCTCAGGGTGGAGCAAACAGCAGTGGCTTCCCGTCAGCCTTGCTCTAAGAGGCCCCCGGGTCTCAGTGTCCCTTGGTAATCACTGCAAGCACCTCTGAGAGAAAGCTGCCCTCGTGCTCCGGCCAGATGCCCGACAGTCCAGTTTCTCCCCATATGAGTCTGGGTCCTCAAAGTCTCTCCCAGAACTGGAGTTCAGAGAGTCAGGAGCTTGTGTCTCCCTCCCGATTGAAAAAGCCAGCCGCGTACTCAGACGGTAGCCTGCTCTGCCCACGCGCCTCTGTACCTCTGCACTTTGCTTCCACACCTTCTCTGAGTTTCCGTGAGCTTTTCTCTTCCCTTCTAGTTGTAGAATTTCCACTCAGCCAGCCTTCCTGTGGTTCTGGATGATGTCCGTTTTGTCTTTCAGTTGTAGTTTTGAAGTGGTTGTGCAAGGCAGCAAATTCAGGTGTTTACCTCTGCCGCCATCTTGGTTTCTCCTGGCATTGTTTTTTTATTGATAACCTTTGTCATTTAATTGGTGTATTTATACCAGTTTAATCCAGTTGTTGCTGGATTAAAATCAGCCATCTTGCTAGTTTTTTTCTACTTGTCCCATCTGATCTTTGTTCTTTTCCTCTTTTTCTGACTGCTTTTGGATTTTGTGACTACTTTTTATGATTTCACTTTTTTCTCGCCATCTGCTTATCATTTATACTGCTTTAAAATTTTGTTTCTGTTGTTATCACAGTGGACCTTAAATAATATTATGCTGTGTAATATAAGATCCTTAAAATAGTACACTCCCAATTTCATTACTTCACTCTTTGTGCTATTACTTATCTTTATTTTTAACCATTGATGAGATCTTTATTTCCTTGTGTAGATCCAGGTTTTTGTCTGGTATCATATTCCTTCTATCTGAAGAACTTATTTAAATAAAATATATCTTATAGTACAGATCTATTGTAATGAATTCTGTTTTTGCTTATTTAAAAAGGATTTTATATCTTTTTTATTTTGAAAGGTATATTTGCTAGGTATAGAATTCTGTTTGATAGATTTTTTAAAAAGCACATTAAAGATGTCAGTGCATTGTCTTCTGACTTGTATATTTTCTGATTAAAAAGGCTGTGATTATTTCTTTCTCTGTATATAGTATGCTTATTTTTCCTCTGGCTGCTTTCATGACTTCCTCTTTGATTTTGGTTTTTAGTGGTCTAACTATGATGTATCTTTGTGTGTTTTTGCTTTTTTGTGTGTGTTTCTTTTATTTTTTTATCTTTTTTTTATTTTATTTTTTTTTTTACAGAGAGGAAGGGAGAGGAATAGAGAGTTAGAAACATTGATGAGAGAGAAACAGCCATCACCTGCCTCCTGTACACCCCTTACTGGGAATGTGCCCGCAACCAAGGTACATGCCCTTGACCAGAATCAAACCTGGGACCCTTCAGTCTGCAGGCCGATGCTCTATCAACTGAGCCAAACCGGTTTTGGCACCCATTAAAGCCTTTAATATATGAGCTATATTTGTTTTAAATTCCGTCTATATTTATCAGTTGAGGTTTCTGTTGATTACTTTTTTCTTGATAGTGAATGTTTTTACTCATGCCTTTACAGGTGTGTCATAATGTGTGATTGAAGGTGGATGCTGCCAGTACTATCCTTTCTGCCCCCTTTTGGTTTTTATATATATTTGTATTGATTTCAGAGAGGAAGGGTGGAGGGAGGAGAGAGAGAGACAGACAGACAGACAGACAGACACAGACATCAATGATGAGAATCATTAATTGGCTGCCTCTAGGTCTCTAACATAGATTTCCTGGTTCATAAGTAGACATTCAACCACTGAGCCACACCAGTCAGGCCTTTCTTCCCCCTTTTGAAGAGGCAAAGTGACTATCCCAGGAGGTGGTGTTTTCCCAGGTGATGTGCAGGGATTTCTTGGAGTTCTGAAGCAGGTCGTAGCTTTAATAACAGTACCTTCCTTTTTGCTTTATTCCAGGTCTGCCTTATATCTGTGCCTTTACCTAAAAGCTACCGAAAATGAACAAATGCCAGGTGAGTTGTTTATTCCCAATTTTGTTTTTTTAGTAAATTTGAGGAAGTTTATTAGGATTCAGAATATGAAACAGAGAAGTATAGATAAGTGAAATGCAAGGAAAGCAGAGTAAATATAATACCAGCAGCTGAAAAGCAAACCAAGTTTATTAAATGCCTTACATTGGTTATGAATACCATTTTCTTGGTTGTTTAGCATTAGGTCTAAAGAAATTTTATAGACCTTCCTTAGATGGTGTTTTAGACAGCATCTGTAGAAACAACCCAAATTAAAAGGGTTATTAATTTGTCTACAGTTGTTTTATATACCATTCTTCAGTACAAATGTAGAATTTTATTATGTGTATTTTATTCTTCTAATCAAATTAGCATGATGCAGAAAACTCAGTAAATATTTGGTATGAGTATTTGGTATGAGTATTTAAATTCTCATCTAACCTCCACAAGTTTCATTGTTATTATTTTCTTGAATAGCTTTCCAGAGTTTATTTGTACATATGTACTAGGTACAAAAATAGGTTATTATAAGGTAGGTTATTAATCATACTGTTCTATTTATATGTTTTGTTTTTAATTAATAGACTTCATTTTTTAGAGCAGTTTTGGGTTTACAGAAAATTTGAGTAGAAAAGTAGAGAGCCGGCACCGGTTTGGCTCAGTGGATAGAGCGTCGGTCTGCGGACTGAAAGGTCCCAGGTTCGATTCCGGTCAAGGGCATGTACCTTGGTTGCGGGCACATCCCCAGGTGGGGGTGTGCAGGAGGCAGCTGGTTGATGATTCTCTCTCATCGACGTTTCTAACTCTCTATCCCTATCTCTTCCTCTCTGTGAAAAATCAATAAAATATTTAAAAAAAAAAAAAAAAAAAAAAAAAAAAAGTACAGAGAGTTCCCTTATATTCCTTCTACACACAGTTTCTCCTATTATCTACATTAATGTGGGATACCTGTTACAACTGATGAGTCAATATTGACACTTCAACTAATGTACATAGATTACATTGAGATTCACTCTTGGTATTGTATATTCTGTGGGTTTCGACTAACATATAATGACGTGTATCTACCATTTTAATATAGAGAATAGTTTCACAGCCCTAAAAATCCCATGTGCTCTATTTATTTATCCTCACTCCTCTCTGAGCCCCTGGCCGACACTGCTCTTTTTTTTGGACAGCAGTTATTCTCTTTTACAGATGGAAACTGAGGCAGAGAGTGGGTAAATGCTTATCCAAGATTGCAAAGAAGTAGGAAGTGTGGAATCTTAACACTTTGCAGTTACAGGGGCCTTTTTCAAACCCAGTTTCTCTTTTGATTCCTTCCAACATCCTTGTGGGAGAAGAATTACCTTGTAAGGCTGAGGAAACCAGGTTCTGAGATAAGCTACTTGCCCAGGCCTACAGCATGTGGGTGGGTAGTCCTGGGCCTTCCCATGGCAAGGCTTACCCGTCCCCCCGTATCTTGTAGCTGACTTCTTATTCTGCTCCTTGGCGATGGAGTCCTTGAGCTTCCTCTCAAATTGCCAGGGGAGAATCCACACACCATTCACCATCTCCACCAAGACAAATATCCAGCCCACGCTGGGGGTTTGCACATCTACACGCAGCTGGCATTGCATGACTTTCCCACTGCTCTTTTTACTGTCTTTGTTGTTGAGCTTTTCCAGTATGTCATATAGTTGGAATCATACAGAATGTAGTCTTTTCAGATTGGTTTCTTATGCTTAGAAATAGGCATTTACGATTCCCCTGTGTCTTTTCATGGCTTGATAGATCATTTCTTTTTAGCACTGTATAATACTTTGTTTTATGACTGTACCACCATTTATTTATCCATTCACCTATTGAAGGGGCATCTTGGTTACTTCCAAGTTTTGGTAATTGTGAATAGTTTCATATAAGCATAATGTGCAAGGTTTTGCATAGACATAAAATACTAAGCATAATTTCTAGATTGTATGTCGAGTATGTTTTGTTTTGTAAGAAATAGCTAACCTGTCTTCCAAAGTGGCCGTATCATTTTGTATTCCCATCATCGGTGAGTGAGAATTCCTATTGATCTACATCCTTGTCAGCATTTGGTGTTGTCAGTGTTGTAGATTTTGGTCACTGTGTAGCAGTGTCTTGTTATAATTTGCAAGTCCCTGATGACATGATATGGAGCATATTTTCATGTACTTATTTTCCATCTATATATCTTTTTGAGTGAGGTGTCTGTTATGACTTTGGCCCCCCTCTTTTTAAAGATATGCCTGTTTTTTGTTTTGTTTGTGTGTGTGTGTGAGTGTGTGTGTGTGTGGTTTGTTTTAATCCTCACCCGAGGATATTTTCCATTGATTTTTTTTTTTTTTTTTTTTTTTAGAGAGTGGAAGAGAGAGGGAAAGACAGAACTATCCATGTAAGAGAAACACATGGATTGGTTGCCTCCTGCACAAGTCCCATCCCGGGCCCTGGCCAGCGAGGAGCCTGCAACTAAGATATGTGCCCTTCACCAGAATCAAACCCAGGACCTTTTGGTCCCCAGGTTCACACTCTATCCACTGAGCCAAACTGGCTAGGGCAGTGGTTAGCAAACCCATTAGTCAACAGAGCCAAATATCAACAGTACACTGATTGAAATTTTTTTTCTTTTTTCTTTTTTTTAAAAATATATTTTATTGATTTTTTTACAGAGAGGGAGAGAGAGTGATAGAGAGCTAGAAACATCGATGAGAGAGAAACATTGACCAGCTGCCTCCTGCACAACCCCCACCGGGGATGTGCCCACAACCAATGTACATGCCCTTGACCGGTATCAAACCTGGGACCTTTCAGTCCGCAGACTGACGCTGTATCCATTGAGCCACACCGGTTTCGGCTGAAATTTTTTTTGAGAGCCAAAATTTTTAAACTTCTTCTAACGCCACTTCTTCAAAATAGACTCGCCCATGCCATGGTATTTTTGTGGCAGAGGCTACAGTGCGAACTGAGGCTAGCACCATAATGTGAGATGAGGCCAGATGCTGGACTTGTGGTGACTTAATGGAAGTATATTCCAGACCAAGTCTGGCTGCCACTATGCCAGGCTTGGGCCACTGGGGGGAGTTACAATGCAAGTTGAGACGGTCACCATTTGTGCTGGACTTGGAGGCATTTATCAAGAGCTATAAGGGATACCAAGGCTGCCTGCTAATCATTTGGTTTTGTGAACTTTTGAGAGATTTGGGGAAAATTCACAGCATGAACCAAGGCAAGCCACTTACGGAGATGAACCACTGGAAGAGGCTTGGGCCCAGGGCTGGGCTCTTGGTGAATCCCGGGAGCAGGGTGAGCAGTGTGACCAGGCTAGTGGAAGCACAGGTTTGATGTCTGCCTGCATCTGGCCACTGGGTGGGAGGAGAATTCCACAAAGGAACAAGGGCTGGGGCCTGCCAGCACTTTCAGCCCCAAAAGACTTGCCTTGACCCCTATCCCTGGCCCTACCCCTCAGCCTTTCCTGAAGGCAGTCAGTATAGTTCCTTCCCTCACCTCCCTGGCTCTTGCGTGCTGCTGCCCCTGCCCTGAAACTTGTAGTGAGCTGGTGCGCAAGCGAGTCTTTGTATGGGCCCTTTAACACGTTAAGCACCATGTCAGTCACCGGCAACTGACACTACACTTTCCGTCCAGACCCGTCAGTCAGTGGTGTCACCAGCTTACCGTTGAAATGGGATACCGCGGGCTAAACGGAAAGGAAGACAAAACAGGCTTGGCGCTTAACTTATTAAAACCTGCAACGCCTCAGTCTCTAGCAGCCCTTTATCTTTCTGGGATACAGTCCCCACTGGTTTTCACAACCAGATGTTATGGTCACTCTCCTTTCCAGCACTGATGTTCTAGGGCAGTGATCAGCAAACTCATTAGACAACAGAGCCAAATATCGACAGTACAGCCATTTAAATTTCTGTGGAGAGCCGAAAACCGGCTTCTGCGCATGGGCCACGAAGTTTCAGTTGTACCTGCGCGCCCGCACGTGGTATTTTGTGGAAGAGCCACTCAAGGGGCAAAGAGCCGCATGTTGCTCGCAAGCCGCAGTTTGCTGACCACTGTTCTAGGGGGAATCTCAGCAGCCTAAATTCCACAGGGGAATCGTGGGTGTGGGGCCTGTTTCAGGTCTCTGCCCCTTTTACCAGTCTCCACATTGCTGTTTCTGTATGTCCTTAGTTACAGGAATTCTGTTCGATGAGTGTTCAGGTGGTTCTCAATGATGGTTATGTAATGTAGTTGTAATATATGTATGTGTATGTGTATGTGTATATGTATATGTATACATATATATGTATATTTATTAAGGTATTATATGTGCACATATCTTACCATTGCCCCCCCCCCTACTCCCATACATGCCCTCCTTCCCCAGAGTTTTTTGTCCATTGGTTTTGCTTATATGCATGCACACAAGTCCTTCGGTTGATCTCTTATCTCTCCCAGATCTCCCTATCCTCCCCGCTGTAATTTGACAGTCTGTTTATTGCTTTACTGTCTCTGTATCTATCTTTTTGTTCATCAGTTTATAATGTTCCTTATTATCCATAAATGAGTGAGATCATGTGGCATTTTTCTTTCATTGACTGGCTTATTTCACTCAGCATGATGTTCTCCAATTCCATCCAGGTTGCTGCAAATGACAAGAATTTCTTTTTTATGGCAGCATAGTATTCTTTTGTGTAGATGTGCCATAGTTTTTTGATCTAATCATCTGCTGATGGGCACCTAGGCTGTTTCTGTAGTTGTAATTTTGATGTGTTTGGAGGAGAAGGTGATCACAGGGTGTATCTACACTGCCATTATGACAGGATGTCCCATTTTCCAATATCTATTTTTATGATATTTTCTCTGATTGAATCCTCACACTAGGTAGCTATCTTTTTTTTTTTTTTTTGTAAATATGTTTTTATCGATTTCAGAGAGAGGAAGGGAGAGAAAGAGATAGAAATATCAATGATGAGAGAGAATCATCTATCAGCTGCCTCCTGCATGCCCCAACTGGCGATTGAGCCCACAACCCGGGCATGTGCCCTGACCAGAAATTGAACCAGGACCTCCTGGTTGGTAGAATATCTTCACCCTGGCTTCCCTTCAAAACTGAGTTTTTGCCAATTAACTGCCTCTAGACGGGTGGTAGCTATTATTCTTATATTTTTGATAATCATTCCCTTAAAGATTTTACCATTTGTATGTGCATCTCTAACCAATATAAACCCTAATATATCAGTTTGTTTTTTCTATCCTTACCTGAGAATATGTTTTTTATTTTAATTTTTAGTTAATCATCACTTAATATTTTTTCCATTGATTTTAATTTTAATATTTTTTATTAATCCTCATTCTAGGATATATTTTTCTATTGATTTTTTTTTTTTTTAGGGAGCGTGACAGGAAATTTTTTTTTAATGTATCTTTATTGATTTCAGAGAGGAAGGGAGAAGAGAGAGAGAGAAATATCAATGATGAGAGAATCATTGATTGGCTGCCTCCTGCATGTCCCCTACTGGGGTTCAAGTCTGCAACCCGGACATGTACCCTTGACTAGAATCAAACCGGGACCCTTTGTTCTGCAGGCCAACACTCTATCCACTGAGCCAAACCGGCTAGAGCTCCATTAATTAGAGGGAGTAAGAGGGAGGAAGGGAGGCCAGGGTGAAGAAATGTTTTTTTTTATTTTTACAGAGAAAGATGTCAATTTGAGAAATAAACATCGATAGTTTGCCTCCCATAAACTCCCCATATGGGATTGAAACCATAACCTAGGTATGTGCCCTGACCAGGAATTGAACCCACAATTTTTTGGTATACAGGATGATGCTCCAATCAACTGGATTGGCAAAAACTCAGTTTTGGAAAACTATAGCTGGAATTTATATTGCCATGTTTTACCTAATTTTCTGTCTGATTGGTGGAGGTTTTTGTTGTTGTTTTTTCAAGTTACTTTAGCAAATGTCAGCTAAAGAGCACTCATGCATTTCTGATGGTAGTATAAAATGATGGTCTTACTGGGGAGCAAGCAGTGTAGCAAAACTTATCAAGCAAGCACAAATCTAGTTGTGTCTAGAAATTTTGCTGGTATTGGATAAAAGCTTCTAGGAGAAGATGAGCTGAATAGTCTTTGGATTTAGAAAAATTTCTATTGGAGAAGTCATTGTCATTGGCAAGGTTGTGAGAAACAGGAAAACATAAGATTGAGCCATCTGGCAAGGTCATAGTGTGGATCAGGTCTGGCAGGATTATAATTAGAGTGAGTGGATGCTCTTTATTCTCTGACTAGAGACCCCATGCATGAATTCATTCAGTCTGGTCCCTTAACCTGGCCTGCGGAATTGGGCCGAAACCGGTTTTCTGACATCCCCCTGAGGGGTCCCCGATTGTGAGAGGGCACAGGCCAGGCCAAGAGACCCCATCAGTGCACAATTTGGGCCAGAGAGGGGCCTCGGGAGGGCTCCAGGGTATGTCCGGCCCATCTCACTCAGTTCCAATTGGCTGGACCCCAGCAGCAAGCTAATCGATAAAAGCATCTGCCACCTGGTGGTCATTGCACGTCATCGCGAGCAGTTGAGCGGTCTTAGCATATCATTAGCATTTGATTGGTTGAATGAATGACTAGATACTTAGCATATTAGGCTTTTATTATATAGGACTAGAGGCCCAATGCATGAAATTTGTGCAGGACTAGGTCTTCCTTCCCCTGGCTGCCGGCACCAGCTTCCCTCTGGTACCCATGACCTGGGCTTCCCTCTGGCTGCTGGCAGGCACCCGGAACCCGGGCTTCTCTCACAGCCCCAGCTTCATCTGGAAAGTCATCCGGAAGGACGTCTGGTCTAATTAGCATATTATGCTTTTATAATTATAGATTCTTAGCTCACTAGTTAACTGCCAACTCTCAGGAGTAGATCAGAGTGGAACACTTCTGTGAGATGAAATGAATGTCCTCATTTGATCCAAAGCAGCCTGGTGTGAAGGGGAGAGATAAATGCCATCACCACATGCTCAAGATAAGCCAAGCCATGTACAGATAAGAATTTGGAGTAAGAATCTTGTGTATCAATTCAGACATATGAGGATATCTATATATATAAAACAATAATATGCAAATAGACCAAATGTTTGAACCGATTAATATGACGTGTGCTGACCACCAGGGGAGGGGGTGCATGTGGAACATGGTGGGTGTCGGCCGCAGCAAGATGGTGGAGCAGGTGAGTGGGAGCACGCCAGACAAAATTGGGGTGCCATTCACTGTCATCCAGGTGAGCCTCTGGCAATTACTGAAAAATATGTGCTCCTGTGTGCTGCTATCCCACCTGGTGCTCAGACCCCACTGCCAGCACTTGGCACCATCAGTTTCTCCATTTCCCCCTGCTCCTGAGGGGCAATCGGGGCAGCAGCTGATGGCAATGGCCCTGCTCACACCCACTGCTGGTACCAGCCCCAATCGCTCTGCACCATCTGTGGGTAGGAGCTGTGGTGGCGGGAGTGGAGCTGCAGTGGGAGGGGCCGGGCGGGAGCACGGAAGATGGACAGACACTTGCCCCTGTGCCCACCACAGCCTCATGGCCCACAGTTCCTTTCAAATTGCATGAATTCGTGCACTGGGCCCCTAGTGTGTTTATAAAGCTTGAATCTTACAAAAAAAAAAAAGAACTTGGGCCTTAGCTGATTTGGCTCAGTGGGTAGAGCGTCGGCTGCGGACTGAAGGGTCCTGGGTTTGATTCCAATCAGGGGCACATGCCCAAGTTGCAGGCTCAATCCCTCAGTGGAGGGCGTGCCGTAGGCTTCCAATCAGTGATTCTCATCATTGATGTTTCTCTCTCCCTCCCTTCCTCTCTAAAATCAATAAAAATATGTTATAAAAAAAAAGAATTTGGGCCAGGTTCACTCAGGCATTCTGCCTCAGGTTGAAAAGGTTTATCAGTGGTTGTAGGCATCATTTTGATGACAATCTTCAAAATTTCTTCTTTTGAATCACACTATTCCAGTTTGAATAAGCAGTTTGGTATCAGTAGAGAATCACCACCATCCTGCAATCTCTTTCAAACCCCTCTTAGGAATTTCCTTGAGCTCCTTCCCATGTCATTGGATTACTATTGTTTTAGTTTTGGATTGCTATTGTTTTATTGGAGTCCACTGTTAATTAGCTTCTTGAGAAAGGATACGTGAGAAATACATTTTGATACTTTGTATTTCTGAAAATGTCTTTGTTCAGTTCTGATACTTGATTGCTAGATAATAAGGGGATTTGTCCATTCCTTGCTTTAGTTTAGCTTAGTTCTGTCAGTTTTAGCTTATGTAATTTGAGCTATGTTATTGAGTACATACACATTTATTATGTGCACATTTATGCATGTTCTATCGTCCTGATGATTTATCCTTCTATCATTTTGGAATGTCATTATTTCTGGTTATAATCCTTGTTTGATACAAATATAGCCTACCTACTCTTTTTGGTGTCTTTATGGTTTATGTTTTTCGTTTTCCAGTCTTGTTTAAATCTATGTGTGTTATTATGCATTTCCTCTAAGCATATAGTTGAATCCTTTTATTTAAATCAAACTTGACAATTTTATTATTTCCTTTATAATTAAATTATAGGCACTGTTGGATTTGTGTCATTTTGCTATTTGTTTTTTTTATACATTTTGTTTGCACAGTTTTAATTTTAATATATTTTTATTGATTTCAGAGAGGAGGGGAGAGAGAGAGAAACATCAATGAGAGAGAATCATTGGTCGGCTGTCTCCCACAAGCTCCACTGGGGATCAAGCCCGCATTCCGGGCATGCGCCCTGACCAGAAATTGAATTGTGACCTCCTGGTTCATAGGTCGACACTCAACCACTGAGCTACACCAGCTGTAGTGTACGTGCATTTTTAGTATATGTGCTGCCAAAGCAAGCACATGTACATGCATTTTTTTAAAAAAATGTTTTTATGGGTTTTAGAGAGGGGAAGGGAGAGGGAGAGAGTAACATGATTAGCTGCCTTCTGCACGTCCCCTATTGGGGATCAAGCCTGCAACCCCTGGCATATGCCCTCACTGGGAATCGAACCAATGACCTCTTGGTGCATAGGATGATGCTCAATCCTGAGCTACACTGGCCAAATTTATTGGGGTGACATTGGTACACAAAACTAAAGTTCACAATTCTTGTCTTTTGTTATGTTCAGTTTGCTATTCAGTCTACACAACTTATTTCAGTTACTGTATTTTCCAGTTTTAGAATATCTATCTGGTCATTTGCCTTTTAATTTTGTTGGTTTTCTTTGCTGTTCAAAAGCTTTTTTATTTAATGTAGTCACACTTTATTTTGCTTTTCAGCCATTTTTATGGCTTCGTTATGGTGGGGAGATCTTTATGCCTGATGTTATGTCTTATAACGAAGTTAATCTTTTGCCTTTAAATATTCCAACGTGTGTGTGTGTGTAGGTTTTGCCACATCAACAAGCAATTCTCAGACACCAATATGAGAATTCAGCTCATTTCTGACACTGTCTACTTGGAATCAGATTCCACAGGTTAAGGTGTTCAGTCCTACCCAACTTCAGTTGCCAATTGAAAGCTTCTATTATCTTTGCTTCTAACCAACTGGCTACAGTTTGGAGGCTCCATCAGTCACCCTCCCCCCCAACTCAGGATGCTAACTGCAAGTCTGATATGTTAGCTGTGCTTCTGACTGGCTGTGCGTCAGAGTGCCCAGACCTCCTGCTTGGGTTCAGTTACTCTTCTTGATTAGCTCACAGAACTCAGAGAAACATTTTACTTAGAACACAGGTTTATTGTAAAGGACAGAACTCAGGAACAGCCAGGTGGCAGGGGTGTATAGGGCAGGGTTTGGGGACAGGGCACAGAGCTTTGATGCCCTCTCTCCAGGGGTGCCACTCTCCCAGCTCCTCTAAGTGTTCACCAGCCCAGCTCTTTGGATCTGTCTGCTTGGGTACTTTCTCCTCCAGTACATCGTCGTAATTGATTACATCATTGCTGACCATCCATCTCTTCTCCGCAGAGGTCCTGGGACTGAACTTTCCAACCCTCTAATCCAAGATTGGGTCTCCTGGTCACCAGCCCCCACATCTTTGGGTGTTTTCCAAAGGTCACCTCCTGAACAGAACAGAAATATTAGTCACTCTCCACTCTTAGGAAATTCGAGAAGGTTTGAGGAGCTGTGAACAAAAATCATATATATGAGAAATATAATTTTTCAACTGAATAACCGAGTATACATTTCTTATAAATCATAAGACAGTCTGCCCCTGATCTTCAAACACATCCTGGTATAGTAAAACAGTTTATAGAGGTCAAAAGCACATTGTTTAAATCCCATTCAGTTAGTAATAATTGTCCGGTCCACCCTCATATTGTAAGAGGAGTCTCCCAGGCTTGTAGGCTTCTGTTCCAGCTTGTCAGGTTCCAAAAGCTGTATTGGGCTTCACCCCTTCAGGTGCTGGGAGTGAGTTTTTGTCTCGCCCTGGCCAGTGTCCTAAGTGGTTAGAATTGGCCCTCACACCAAAGGCTCATGGGCTTGCTCCCTTCCCTGGGTCGGGCACGTGCAGAGGCAACCAGTTTATGTGTCTTTCTCCACATTGATGTTTCTCTCTGTCCCTCCCGCCCTATTACTTTCTCTGAAAAGCAATGGGAAAATCCTCTGGTAAGGATTAACAACAACAAAAATCTTTTTTTTTTTTTTTATCTTCTCTTCTAGGTTCTTGTGGTTGGTCTAGGGAGGTACTAAGAATACAGCAAGGGTGGAGAGGGGTTTGAGAGAGTTTATAGAAGAGCAGTAGAGTGAGTCCAGAGCGGGAGTAAGAATGTGACATGCGCCTGAGGGAGTTTAGAGAGACTGGAGAGGAAGTTAGAATGGAGATGGAGTGGAGAGGGGGATGAGAGAGTTAGAGAGGAACAGTACAGCCAGTCTAGAGAGGGATTAAAGAATAGATACAGCACAAGAACGTATAGAAAAGAGCAGCAGAGAGACACTGGAGAAGGAAAGTCTAGAAAAGTCATTGAGAGCAGCGGTCGCCAACCTGTTGGACCTCACAGACCACCGGTTGTGAACTGCTGGTTCAGAGAGCCTGGGGAGGGAGTCAGAGTATGGAGAGAGGAGAGAGAGGGAGAGAGGAGAGAGAATAGAGAATGTGTGATACAGAGACCATAAGGGAGTGAGAGTGACGTGGATTGAGAGTCTAGAGAAGAGCAGAAGAGAGTGTAGAGGAGGATAAGAGTATAGAGAGGATCTGCCTAGAGACTGGATTGGGAATTAGTGGGGAGAGTATAGAGAAGAGCGCGGAGAGTACAGAGGGGGATGAGAGTGTATAGAGAGGAGCAGCAAAGAACGGCCGGAGCGGGAGTTAGAGAGTGGTCTTGGGATTGAGAGAGGAGCAGTAGAAGGAGTGTAAAGAGGATGTTAGGAAGTGGAGAATGGATGAACGTGTTCAGACGGATCTGCAGATGGAGACGGGAGGGGGTAAGAGAGAATTGCGACAGATTGGAGAGGAGTATGAGAGGGTGGAGAAAGGGTAGAGGGGGATTCGGCATTTAGAAAGGAGCTGGAGAGAGCCTCCTTCCAGAGTGAGAGCTGGTGGGGAGGGTGATGAGAGGGTGTAGAGGGGAACAGCAGGGAGCAGCCAGAGAAAGCAAGATAGTAGAGAAGTGGGAGAGAGACTGAGCGCCAGGGAGTGGGAAGGAGGGAGGGGTTTTAGAGGAATGAGAGGAACGAGAGAGACTAGAGTGGAAGTGTGAGATAGCAGGAAAGGGTAGAAGGATAGAGAGTGGCTTTGAGAGAGAGAAGATGGGTAGAGTGGGACATGAAAGAGAAGGAGTGAGATAAGGAAGAGGGAGTAGAGTCGGTGAGGTGTGCCAGCCAGTAGAGAAAGGAGACAACGTAGAGAGGGAGTGGAAGTAAGGGGATGAAGAGAGAAGAGAGGGACAGAGGCCTGAAAGAGGGGGGGGGGGGTGTGAACCTGGAGAGAAGGGGGAGAGGGTGTAGAAGCCGGAGGAGAGAAGGGAGACGAGCAAGAGGGCTTGAGAGAATAGAGAGGTCAGGGAAAAGAGAGAAAGAGGGAGAAAGATAGCTGGAACTAGAGAGTGAGGTGAGGCTATAAGAAGGGGTGGAAAGAATGGAGGGGAAACACAGAGAGTAGAGGGAAAGTGGTTAGAAAAGAGGGACACAGGAGTAAGATCAGAGAGCAATGAGAGAATTAGAGAAGTCACGGAGAGTGCATGGAAAGAGTAAGAGTGGTAGAGAGCGAGGGAGGGGAGATTGAAAAAAGGGTGAGGTGAGGGTAGGAGAGATATTAGAAGTTAGGAAGAGGGAAGGGAGATTATAGGGACAGAAAGAAGACTTAAATACAGAGTCTAATTAGTGAGAGAGCAGAAAGAGAAGGCAGAGGGAAGGGAAAGGGGAGGGAGAGAGGATTGAGCAGTGAGAGGAGGAGACAGTAGTGGCAGTAAAGAGTTTTGAGAGAGAGGGATGGTGAGAGAGAAAGGAGCAGGGATCCAGAAAAGGAGATATGTGACCCAGGACTAGAGAGGATTGATAGAGGAGTAGAGAGAGGAATGATAAAGACAGAATATAGGGAGATTGAATGTGAAAGGGAACAGTTAGAAGCATAGGGATATATGAAAGATGAGATGAAAGAGACTGAGTAAAAAGACTAGAGACAGGAACTAAGGAGGAAGGAAGGACTACAGAGAGGTCAGAGACAAGAAAGAGCAGTAGGAGAGTCTAGAGCGAGAGAGCGGAAGGAGAGTCCTGAGCGAGAGAGCGGAAGGAGAGTCTAGAGCGAGAGAGCAGAAGAGATTGTAGAGCGAGTGAGCGGAAGGAGAGTCTAGAGTGAGAGACCAGAAGGAGATTCTAGAAGAGAGCGGAATGAGAGTCTAGAGCGAGAGAGAGGAAGGAGAGTCTATAGCGAGAGAGCAGGAGGAGAGTCTAGAGCCAGAGAGCGGATGGAGAGACTACAGCGAGAGAGCAGAAGGAGAGTCCTAAGCGAGAGAGCGGGATGAGAGTCTAGAGTGAGAGAGCAGAAGGAGAGACTAGAGCAACAGAGCGGTAGAAGAGACTAGAGCGACAGAGCTGTAGGAGAGACTGGAGTGAGAGAGCGGAAAGAGTCTAGAGAGCAGGAGAGACTAGAGTGGTGAGCAGAAGGAGAGTCCTGAGCAAGAGAGCGGAAGGAGAGTCCTGAGGGAGAGAACAGAAGGAGAGTCTAGAGCGAGAGAGCAGGAGGAGAGTCTAGAGCGAGAGAGCAGGAGGAGAGTCTAGAGCGAGAGAGCGAAAGGAGAGTCTACAGCGAGAGAGGGGAAGAGATTCTAGAGCGAGTGAGCGGAAGGAGAGTCTAGAGCAAGAGACTGGAAGGAGATTCTAGAAGAGAGTGGAAGGAGAGACTATAGCAAGAGATCGGAAGGAGAGTGTATAGCGAGAGAGCAGGAGGAGAGTCTAGAGCGAGAAAGCTGGATGAGAGTCTAGAGCGAGAGAGCAGAATGAGATTCTAGAGCGAGAGAGCGGAAGGAGTGTAGACAGCGAGAACGGAAGGAGAGTCTAGAGCGAGAGAGCGGAAGGAGCGTCTAGAGCGAGAGAGCGGGAGGAGAGTGCTGAGCGAGAGAGCGGAAGGAGATTCTAGAGTGAGAGAGCGGAAGGAGAGTCTAGAGCGAGAGAGCAGGAGGAGAGTCTAGAGCGAGAGACTGGAAGGAGATTCTAGAAGAGAGTGGAAGGAGAGACTATAGCAAGAGATCGGAAGGAGAGTGTATAGCGAGAGAGCGGAAGGAGAGTCCTGAGCGAGAGAGCGGAAGGAGAGTCCTGAGCGAGAGAGCGGAAGGAGAGTCCTGAGCGAGAGAGCGGAAGGTGAGTCTAGAGAAGAGAGCGGAAGGAGAGACCTGACCGAGAGAGCGGAAGGAGAGACCTGACCGAGAGAGAGGAAGGAGAGTCTTGAGCGAGAGAGCGGAAGGAGAGACTAGACCGAGAGAGCGGAAGGAGAGTCTAGAGCGAGAGAGCGGAAGGAGAGTCTAGAGCGAGAGAGCGGGAGGAGAGTCTAGAGCGAGAGAGCGGAAGGAGAGACTAGAGCGAGAGAGCGGGAGGAGAGTCTAGAGCGAGAGAGCGGAATGAGATTCTAGAGCGAGAGAGCGGAAGAAGTGTAGACAGCGAGAGCGGAAGGAGAGTCTAGAGCGAGAGAGCAGGAGGAGAGTCTAGAGCGAGAGAGCGGAAGGAGAGTCTAGAGCGAGAGATCGGAAGGAGTGTAGACAGTGAGAGAGCGGAAGGAGTGTAGACAGCGAGAGCGGAAGGAGAGTCTAGAGCGAGAGAGCAGAAGGAGAATCTAGAGCTAGAGAGCGGGAGGAGAGTCTAGAGCGAGAGATCGGAAGGAGAGACTAGACCGGGAGAGCGGAAGGAGAGTCTTGAGCGAGAGAGCGGGAGGAGAGTCTTGAGCGAGAGAGCGGGAGGAGAGTCTAGAGGGAGAGAGCGGGAGGAGAGTCTAGAGGGAGAGAGCGGGAGGAGAGTCCTGAGCGAGAGAGCGGAAGGAGATTCTAGAGCGAGAGAGCGGAAGGAGAGTCTTGACCGAGAGAGCGGAAGGAGTGTCTTGAGCGAGAGAGCGGGAGGAGAGTCTAGAGCGAGAGAGCGGGAGGAGAGTCTAGAGCGAGAGAGCGGAAGGAGAGTCTAGAGCGAGAGAGCGGAAGGAGAGACTAGACCGGGAGAGCGGAAGGAGAGTCTTGAGCGAGAGAGCTGGAGGAGAGTCTTGTGCTGAGAGAGCGGGAGGAGAGTCCTGAGCGAGAGAGCGGGAGGAGAGTCTAGAGCGAGAGAGCGGGAGGAGAGTCCTGAGCGAGAGAGCGGGAGGAGAGTCCTGAGTGAGAGAGCGTAAGGAGAGACTAAACCGAGAGAGCGGAAGGAGAGACTAGACCGAGAGAGCGGAAGGAGAGACTAGACCGAGAGAGCGGAAGGAGAGTCTTGTGCGAGAGAGCGGGAGGAGAGTCTAGAGCGAGAGAGCGGAAGGAGAATCTAGAGAAGAGATCGGAAGGAGAGACTAGAGCGAGAGAGCGGAAGGAGAGTCTTGAGCAAGAGAGCGGGAGGAGAGTCTTGAGCGAGAGAGCGGGAGGAGAGTCTAGAGCGAGAGAGCGGGAGGAGAGTCTAGAGCGAGAGAGCGGGAGGAGAGTGTTGAGCGAGAGAGTGGAAGGAGAGTCTAGAGCGAGAGAGCGGGAGGAGAGTCTAGAGCGAGAGAGCAGGAGGAGAGTCTAGAGCGAGAGAGCGGAAGGAGTGTAGACAGTGAGAGAGCGGAAGGAGTGTAGACAGCGAGAGCGGGAGGAGAGTCTAGAGCGAGAGAGCGGAAGGAGAGACTAGACCGGGAGAGCGGAAGGAGAGTCTTGAGCGAGAGAGCGGGAGGAGAGTCTAGAGCGAGAGAGCGGGAGGAGAGTCCTGAGCGAGAGAGTGGGAGGAGAGTCTAGAGCGAGAGATCGGAAGGAGAGTCTAGAGCGAGCGAGCAGAAGGAGAGTCTAGAGCGAGAGAGCGGAAGGAGAGTCTAGAGCGAGAGAGCGGAAGGAGTGTAGACAGCGAGAACGGAAGGAGAGTCTAGAGCGAGAGAGCGGGAGGAGAGTCCTGAGGGAGAGAACAGAAGGAGAGTCCTGAGCGAGAGAGCGGAAGGAGATTCTAGAGTGAGAGAGCGGAAGGAGAGTCTAGAGCGAGAGAGCAGGAGGAGAGTCTAGAGCGAGAGAGCGGAATGAGAGTCTAGAGCGAGAGAGCAGGAGGAGAGTCTAGAGCGAGAGACTGGAAGGAGATTCTAGAAGAGAGTGGAAGGAGAGACTATAGCAAGAGATCGGAAGGAGAGTGTATAGCGAGAGAGCAGGAGGAGAGTCTAGAGCGAGAGAGCGGAATGAGAGTCTAGAGCGAGAGAGCGGAAGGAGTGTAGACAGCGAGAACGGAAGGAGAGTCTAGAGCGAGAGAGCGGAAGGAGCGTCTAGAGCGAGAGAGCGGGTGGAGAGTGCTGAGCGAGAGAGCGGAAGGAGATTCTAGAGTGAGAGAGCAGAAGGAGAGTCTAGAGCGAGAGAGCAGGAGGAGAGTCTAGAGCGAGAGAGCGGAAGGAGTGTAGACAGCGAGAACGGAAGGAGAGTCTAGAGCGAGAGAGCGGGAGGAGAGTCCTGAGCTAGAGAACAGAAGGAGAGTCCTGAGGGAGAGAACAGAAGGAGAGTCCTGAGCGAGAGAGCGGAAGGAGATTCTAGAGCGAGAGAGCGGAAGGAGAGTCTAGAGCGAGAGAGCGGAAGGAGAGTCTAGAGCGAGAGAGCGGAAGGAGTGTAGACAGTGAGAGAGCGGAAGGAGTGTAGACAGCGAGAGCGGAAGGAGAGTCTAGAGCGAGAGAGCAGAAGGAGAATCTAGAGCTAGAGAGCGGGAGGAGAGTCTAGAGCGAGAGAGCGGAAGGAGAGACTAGACCGGGAGAGCGGAAGGAGAGTCTTGAGCGAGAGAGCGGGAGGAGAGTCTAGAGCGAGAGAGCGGGAGGAGAGTCCTGAGCGAGAGAACGGAAGGAGAGTCCTGAGCGAGAGAGTGGGAGGAGAGTCCAGAGCGAGAGATCGGAAGGAGAGTCTAGAGCGAGCGAGCAGGAGGAGAGTCTAGAGCGAGAGAGCGGAAGGAGAGTCTAGAGCGAGAGAGCGGAAGGAGTGTAGACAGTGAGAGCGGAAGGAGAGTCTAGAGCGAGAGAGCAGAAGGAGAGTCTAGAGCGAGAGAGCGGGAGGAGAGTCCTGAGCGAGAGAGCGGAAGGAGAGACTAGACCGGGAGAGCGGAAGGAGAGTCTAGAGCGAGAGAGCGGGAGGAGAGTCCTGAGCGAGAGAACGGAAGGAGAGTCCTGAGCGAGAGAGCGGGAGGAGAGTCTAGAGCGAGAGAGCGGGAGGAGAGTCCTGAACGAGAGAGCGGGAGGAGAGTCCTGAGTGAGAGAGCGTAAGGAGAGACTAGACCGAGAGAGCGGAAGGAGAGACTAGACCGAGAGAGCGGGAGGAGAGTCTAGAGCGAGAGAGCGGAAGGAGAATCTAGAGAAGAGATCGGAAGGAGAGACTAGAGCGAGAGAGCGGAAGGAGAGTCTTGAGCGAGAGAGCGGGAGGAGAGTCTTGAGCGAGAGAGCGGGAGGAGAGTCTAGAGCGAGAGAGCGGGAGGAGAGTGTTGAGCGAGAGAGCGGAAGGAGAGTCTAGAGCGAGAGAGCGGGAGGAGAGTCTAGAGCGAGAGAGCAGGAGGAGAGTCTAGAGCGAGAGAGCGGAAGGAGTGTAGACAGTGAGAGAGCGGAAGGAGTGTAGACAGCGAGAGCGGAAGGAGAGTCTAGAGCGAAGAGCGGGAGGAGAGTCTAGAGCGAGAGAGCGGAAGGAGAGACTAGACCGGGAGAGCGGAAGGAGAGTCTTGAGCGAGAGAGCGGGAGGAGAGTCTAGAGCGAGAGAGCGGGAGGAGAGTCCTGAGCGAGAGAACGGAAGGAGAGTCCTGAGCGAGAGAGTGGGAGGAGAGTCTAGAGCGAGCGAGCAGGAGGAGAGTCTAGAGCGAGCGAGCAGGAGGAGAGTCTAGAGCGAGAGAGCGGAAGGAGAGTCTAGAGCGAGAGAGCGGAAGGAGTGTAGACAGCGAGAACGGAAGGAGAGTCTAGAGCGAGAGAGCGGGAGGAGAGTCCTGAGGGAGAGAACAGAAGGAGAGTCCTGAGCGAGAGAGCGGAAGGAGATTCTAGAGTGAGAGAGCGGAAGGAGAGTCTAGAGCGAGAGAGCAGGAGGAGAGTCTAGAGCGAGAGAGCAGGAGGAGAGTCTAGAGCGAGAGAGGGGAAGAGATTCTAGAGCGAGTGAGCGGAAGGAGAGTCTAGAGCGAGAGACTGGAAGGAGATTCTAGAAGAGAGTGGAAGGAGAGACTATAGCAAGAGATCGGAAGGAGAGTGTATAGCGAGAGAGCAGGAGGAGAGTCTAGAGCGAGAGAGCTGGATGAGAGTCTAGAGCGAGAGAGCGGAATGAGATTCTAGAGCGAGAGAGCGGAAGGAGTGTAGACAGCGAGAACGGAAGGAGAGTCTAGAGCGAGAGAGCGGGTGGAGAGTGCTGAGCGAGAGAGCGGAAGGAGATTCTAGAGTGAGAGAGCAGAAGGAGAGTCTAGAGCGAGAGAGCAGGAGGAGAGTCTAGAGCGAGAGAGCGGAAGGAGTGTAGACAGCGAGAACGGAAGGAGAGTCTAGAGCGAGAGAGCGGGAGGAGAGTCCTGAGCGAGAGAACAGAAGGAGAGTCCTGAGGGAGAGAACAGAAGGAGAGTCCTGAGTGAGAGAGCGGAAGGAGAGTCTAGAGCGAGAGAGCGGAAGGAGAGTCTAGAGCGAGAGAGCGGAAGGAGAGTCTAGAGCGAGAGAGCGGAAGGAGTGTAGACAGTGAGAGAGCGGAAGGAGTGTAGACAGCGAGAGCGGAAGGAGAGTCTAGAGCGAGAGAGCAGAAGGAGAATCTAGAGCTAGAGAGCGGGAGGAGAGACTAGACCGGGAGAGCGGAAGGAGAGTCTTGAGCGAGAGAGCGGGAGGAGAGTCTAGAGCGAGAGAGCTGGAGGAGAGTCCTGATCGAGAGAACGGAAGGAGAGTCCTGAGCGAGAGAGCGGGAGGAGAGTCTAGAGCGAGAGAGCGGGAGGAGAGTCCTGAACGAGAGAGCGGGAGGAGAGTCCTGAGTGAGAGAGCGTAAGGAGAGACTAGACCGAGAGAGCGGAAGGAGAGACTAGACCGAGAGAGCGGGAGGAGAGTCTAGAGCGAGAGAGCGGAAGGAGAATCTAGAGAAGAGATCGGAAGGAGAGACTAGAGCGAGAGAGCGGGAGGAGAGTCTTGAGCGAGAGAGCGGGAGGAGAGTCTTGAGCGAGAGAGCGGGAGGAGAGTGTTGAGCGAGAGAGCGGAAGGAGAGTCTAGAGCGAGAGAGCGGGAGGAGAGTGTTGAGCGAGAGAGCGGAAGGAGAGTCTAGAGCGAGAGAGCGGGAGGAGAGTCTAGAGCGAGAGAGCAGGAGGAGAGTCTAGAGCGAGAGAGCGGAAGGAGTGTAGACAGTGAGAGAGCGGAAGGAGTGTAGACAGCGAGAGCGGAAGGAGAGTCTAGAGCGAAGAGCGGGAGGAGAGTCTAGAGCGAGAGAGCGGAAGGAGAGACTAGACCGGGAGAGCGGAAGGAGAGTCTTGAGCGAGAGAGCGGGAGGAGAGTCTAGAGCGAGAGAGCGGGAGGAGAGTCCTGAGCGAGAGAGTGGGAGGAGAGTCTAGAGCGAGCGAGCGGGAGGAGAGTCTAGAGCGAGCGAGCGGGAGGAGAGTCTAGAGCGAGAGAGCGGAAGGAGAGTCTAGAGCGAGAGAGCGGAAGGAGTGTAGACAGCGAGAACGGAAGGAGAGTCTAGAGCGAGAGAGCGGGAGGAGAGTCCTGAGGGAGAGAACAGAAGGAGAGTCCTGAGCGAGAGAGCGGAAGGAGATTCTAGAGTGAGAGAGCGGAAGGAGAGTCTAGAGCGAGAGAGCAGGAGGAGAGTCTAGAGCGAGAGAGCAGGAGGAGAGTCTAGAGCGAGAGAGGGGAAGAGATTCTAGAGCGAGTGAGCGGAAGGAGAGTCTAGAGCGAGAGAGTGGAAGAGATTCTAGAAGAGAGTGGAAGGAGAGACTATAGCAAGAGAGCGGAAGGAGAGTGTATAGCGAGAGAGCGGAAGGAGAGTCTAGAGCGAGCGAGCGAGCAGGAGAGTCTAGAGCGAGAGAGCGGAAGGAGATTCTAGAGCGAGAGAGCGGAAGGAGTGTAGACAGCGAGAACGGAAGGAGAGTCTAGAGCGAGAGAGCGGAAGGAGCGTCTAGAGCGAGAGAGCGGGTGGAGAGTGCTGAGCGAGAGAGCGGAAGGAGATTCTAGAGTGAGAGAGCAGAAGGAGAGTCTAGAGCGAGAGAGCAGGAGGAGAGTCTAGAGCGAGAGAGCGGAAGGAATGTAGACAGCGAGAACGGAAGGAGAGTCTAGAGCGAGAGAGCGGGAGGAGAGTCCTAGAGAACAGAAGGAGAGTCCTGAGGGAGAGAACAGAAGGAGAGTCCTGAGCGAGAGAGCGGAAGGAGATTCTAGAGCGAGAGAGCGGAAGGAGAGTCTAGAGTGAGAGAGCGGAAGGAGAGTCTAGAGCGAGAGAGCGGAAGGAGTGTAGACAGTGAGAGAGCGGAAGGAGTGTAGACAGCGAGAGCGGAAGGAGAGTCTAGAGCGAGAGAGCGGAAGGAGCGTCTAGAGCGAGAGAGCGGGTGGAGAGTGCTGAGCGAGAGAGCGGAAGGAGATTCTAGAGTGAGAGAGCGGAAGGAGATTCTAGAGTGAGAGAGCAGAAGGAGAGTCTAGAGCGAGAGAGCAGGAGGAGAGTCTAGAGCGAGAGAGCGGAAGGAATGTAGACAGCGAGAACGGAAGGAGAGTCTAGAGCGAGAGAGCGGGAGGAGAGTCCTGAGCTAGAGAACAGAAGGAGAGTCCTGAGGGAGAGAACAGAAGGAGAGTCCTGAGCGAGAGAGCGGAAGGAGATTCTAGAGTGAGAGAGCGGAAGGAGAGTCTAGAGCGAGAGAGCGGAAGGAGTGTAGACAGTGAGAGAGCGGAAGGAGTGTAGACAGCGAGAGCGGAAGGAGAGTCTAGAGCGAGAGAGCAGAAGGAGAATCTAGAGCTAGAGAGCGGGAGGAGAGTCTAGAGCGAGAGAGCGGAAGGAGAGACTAGACCGGGAGAGCGGAAGGAGAGTCTTGAGCGAGAGAGCGGGAGGAGAGTCTAGAGCGAGAGAGCGGGAGGAGAGTCCTGAGCGAGAGAGTGGGAGGAGAGTCCAGAGCGAGAGATCGGAAGGAGAGTCTAGAGCGAACGAGCAGGAGGAGAGTGTAGAGCGAGAGAGCGGAAGGAGAGTCTAGAGCGAGAGAGCGGAAGGAGTGTAGACAGTGAGAGCGGAAGGAGAGTCTAGAGCGAGAGAGCAGAAGGAGAGTCTAGAGCGAGAGAGCGGGAGGAGAGTCTAGAGCGAGAGAGCAGAAGGAGAGACTAGACCGGGAGAGCGGAAGGAGAGTCTTGAGCGAGAGAGCGGGAGGAGAGTCTAGAGCGAGAGAGCTGGAGGAGAGTCCTGAGCGAGAGAACGGAAGGAGAGTCCTGAGCGAGAGATTGGGAGGAGAGTCTAGAGCGAGCGAGCAGGAGGAGAGTCTAGAGCGAGCGAGCAGGAGGAGAGTCTAGAGCGAGAGAGTGGAAGGAGAGTCTAGAGCGAGAGAGCGGGAGGAGAGTCCTGAGCTAGAGAATAGAAATAGAGTCATGAGGGAGAGAACAGAAGGAGAGTCCTGAGCGAGAGAGCGGAAGGAGATTCTAGAGTGAGAGAGCGGAAGGAGAGTCTAGAGCGAGAGAGCAGGAGGAGAGTCTAGAGCGAGAGAGCAGGAGGAGAGTCTAGAGCGAGAGAGGGGAAGAGATTCTAGAGCGAGTGAGCGGAAGGAGAGTCTAGAGCGAGAGACTGGAAGGAGATTCTAGAAGAGAGTGGAAGGAGAGACTATAGCAAGAGATCGGAAGGAGAGTGTATAGAGAGAGAGCTGGAGGAGAGTCTAGAGCGAGAGAGCTGGATGAGAGTCTAGAGGGAGAGAGCGGAATGAGATTCTAGAGCGAGAGAGCGGAAGGAGCGTCTAGAGCGAGAGAGCGGGAGGAGAGTGCTGAGCGAGAGAGCGGAAGGAGAGTCTAGAGCGAGAGAGCGGGAGGAGAGTCTAGAGCGAGAGAGCAGGAGGAGAGTCTAGAGCGAGAGAGCGGAATGAGATTCTAGAGGGAGAGAGCGGAAGGAGTGTAGACAGCGAGAACGGAAGGAGAGTCTAGAGCGAGAGAGCGGGAGGAGAGTCCTGAGCGAGAGAACAGAAGGAGAGTCCTGAGGGAGAGAACAGAAGGAGAGTCCTGAGCGAGAGAGCGGAAGGAGATTCTAGAGTGAGAGAGCGGAAGGAGATTCTAGAGTGAGAGAGGGGAAGGAGCGTCTAGAGCGAGAGAGCAGGAGGAGAGTCTAGAGCGAGAGACTGGAAGGAGATTCTAGAAGAGAGTGGAAGGAGAGACTATAGCAAGAGATTGGAAGGAGAGTGTATAGCGAGAGAGCAGGAGGAGAGTCTAGAGCGAGAGAGTGGAAGGAGTGTCTAGAGGGAGCGAGCAGGAGGAAAGTCTAGAGCGAGAGAGCGGAAGGAGAGTCTAGAGCGAGAGAGCGGTAGGAGAGTCCTGAGCGAGAGCGCGGGAGGAGAGTCTAGAGCGAGAGAGCGGAAGGAGAGTCCTGAGCGAGAGAGCGGAAGGAGAGTCCTGAGCGAGAGAGCGGAAGGAGAGTCCTGAGCGAGAGAGCGGAAGGAGAGTCCTGAGCGAGAGAGCGGAAGGATAGTCCTGAGCGAGAGAGCGGAAAGAGAGACTAAACCGAGAGAGCGGAAGTAGAGTCTAGAGCGAGAGAGCAGGAGGAGAGTCTAGAGCGAGAGAGCGGAATGAGATTCTGGAGGGAGAGAGCGGAAGGAGAGTCTAGAGCGAGAGAGCAGAAGGAGAGTCTAGAGCGAGAGAGTGGGAGGAGAGTCTATAGCGAGAGAGCGGAAGGAGAGACTAGACCGAGAGAGCGGAAGGAGAGTTTTGACCGAGAGAGCGGAAGGAGAGACTAGACGGAGAGAGCGGAAGTAGAGTCTAGAGCGAGAGAGCGGGAGGAGAGTCTAGAGAAGAGAGCGGAAGGAGAGACTAGAGCAAGAGAGCGGAAGGAGAGTTTTGACCGAGAGAGCGGAAGGAGAGACTAGACCGAGAGAGCGGAAGGAGAGTCTTGTGCGAGAGAGCGGGATGAGAGTCTAGAGCGAGAGAGCGGAATGAGATTCTAGAGCGAGAGAGCGGAAGGAGTGTAGACAGCGAGAACGGAAGGAGAGTCTAGAGCGAGGGAACGGAAGGAGAGTCTAGAGCGAGAGAGCAGGAGGAGAGTCTAGAGTGAGAGACTGGAAGGAGATTCTAGAAGAGAGTGGAAGGAGAGACTATAGCAAGAGATTGGAAGGAGAGTGTATAGCGAGAGAGCAGGAGGAGAGTCTAGAGCGAGAGAGTGGAAGGAGTGTCTAGAGCGAGAGAGCGGTAGGAGAGTCCTGAGCGAGAGCGCGGGAGGAGAGTCTAGAGCGAGAGAGCGGAAGGAGAGTCCTGAGCGAGAGAGCGGAAGGAGAGTCTAGAGCGAGAGAGCGGGAGGAGAGTCCTGAGCGAGAGAGCGGAAGGAGAGTCCTGAGCGAGAGAGCGGGAGGAGAGTCCTGAGCGAGAGAGCGGGAGGAGAGTCTAGAGCGAGAGAGAGGAAGGTGAATTTAGTGGGAGATGAAGGACAGGGTACAGCGAGTGTGGGCGGAGAGACTAGTTGAGAATCGTTGGCGAGTGTAGAGTGAGAGCGAAGGGAGAGTCCAGAGGGAGAGGTCAGAGAGACCAGGGTGAGAGCTGAAGTCGTTGTACTTAGTAGAGCAAAGAGTGAAGAGCGAGAGTGAGGAGAGCCCAGAGAGAGGATAGAGTGGAGGGAGAGGTGTTTGTTGAGACTAGAGCGAGGGGTGCGTCAGAGAAACGTGTGAGAGACTAGAGAGAGCAGAGGATGGACTGGGAGAGGAGGGAGAGACCGGAGAGCGTGAGGTAGGTGACGCGAGTCACAGTAAGGGGTCATTAAATAGAGAAAGGAGGAGTGGGACAAGTAGGGACGAGAGACCAGAGAGGCAGAGAGAGCGGAGAGAGAGACAGACTGCAGATAGAGTGAAGAAGGCGATCTGAGTGGTGGTCAGGGAGGCTTGAGAAAAGTTGGAGCAGAGAGGCAGTGTGAGAAAAGCAGTGGAGCGGAGAAAGAGGGGCGTGGGGGAGGTGTGAAATCTCTGGTGGTGGCAGAGGGAAGTACAGGACACAGCGGAGACTGGACAGAGGGATCGAGGAGAGACTGTGCCTACAGGTGGAGAGGAGAGAGGGCGGAGGGCAGGGGCATAAAGGAGGGAGGGAAGAGTGAGTGGCCAGGAGGCTAGAGGAGGAGGTACTTGCCGGACTCCGGGGTCTCCCCGGCTGCCCCTCCTGGCTTTTCCTGTGCTGTGGCCCCGATGGTGGTGGGAACCCCGCCCTCCGGATTTCTGTGCCACTGCTGTTACATAATGGGATGGGTAACCTCATTTCCCGTGCGTTTGGCCCCTCCAACCCCTCCCTCCCCTCTGGTCTGATGGTGACCTGCCCCCATCCTAATGTCCAGAAGTCTCCTCGTTAGTGTAACGAACCTTATCCGTCTCAATTCGTAGGTTAACCTAGGGGTTTGGGGAGATGTGGACAAACACCAGATGTATTTCCTATAGATCACAGTATCACAGAAAGTCTCGTGTTCTCTACTACTGTCTAGTTTGATACAAGAACAGTGCCTGTGTGAGCATCACCCCCACACTGGTGCCGTTCTCGGCTGCGTATTGCCGTTTAGAGGCCTGGGGTTCCATTCATCCGCGATGCCTGTGCCTGTGCCAGTGCCAGAGGCAGCGCGGAGCGATTAGAGAGAGGAAGGCAAGGACGAATACACACTCAAACCACTGCAAACACAGTTCTGACAGACGTAGTGAAGGGGCACGGTTGGTGTGTGTGAGTTTCCCTGGGAATGACTCCTACAGTGCGTGGTGGGAATAACTGCCTGTGTCCTCCTGCATCACCGAGAGCTCGTCATGGCAGAGCGAACAGCCCCGTGCCGTTTCAGGGGTCAGTGTCATTCACGGACGTGACCGTGGACTTCACCCAGGAGGAGTGGGAGCAGCTGGACCCGGCGCAGAGGATCCTGTACATGGACGTGATGCTGGAGAACTACAGCAATCTGCTGTCCGTGGGTAAGGACAGCTCCGGCGTCCGCGTTTACCCAGGGCGGTTACGCGCTTCCTCAGGTACCGAGGAACGAGCTGCTCAGTTACTGAGTGGTTTGGCCCCGGGCTTCACACGTCACAGCTGAGCGTGAAGACCGAGTTCTAAAACCCACGCAGTTAGGAGCTGCGACCAAACCAGATGTGGTTTTTGAGGTGGAGCAGCTGGAGCTGTGCTGGCAAAGTTAGAACTGCAGTTGAGAACTCTCCAGGGAAGCTGTGGAGGGAGAATCAGAAGCCACCAGAAGTAACGTCCCAAGGATTATGAGTTGGTACTTTCAAATATTAAGACTTTTTCCCAAAAAAATCCCTAAACCTTTAGAGACGGCTGCCAACAGATGAGTACTGTGCCCCAGCTGTGTGAGTACTGTGCCCCAGCTGTGTGAGTACTGTGCCCCAGCTGTCTGAGTACCGTGTATTTAGCTCAGGCCATTGGCACGGTGGCCTCAGGGAAACAGATTTCAGTCCAGGAGGGACGTCCCTGTCTGCACACAGGAGGCGGCAGCATCACATGACCAGCGATGCCCAGAGGCAGGTGAAGGTTACGTAAGACCGAGGTGGAGCCGGGGTGGTCTGGTCCTTAATATCCCTTCAAATAAAAGCAGGGACAAGACTGGTTTGGGGAAGAATTAAGCGTATTAGAAGGAGAGAGAAAGATATGATAAAATAATGAAAATACATTCCGTCTCCCAACAGCTGCAATAGAAAAAAAACAATGAGCCCTGGCCAGATTGGCTCAGGGGATAGAGCGTCAACCTGCGGACTGAAGGGTCCCAGGTTCGATTCTGGTCAAGGGCACGTACCTCAGTCGCAAGCTCCTGGCCCTGTTGGGGGTATGCGGGACGCAACCAATCAATACGTCTCTCTCATGTCTGTATTCCCTCTGTCTCTCCCTCTTCTTTCCACTCTCCCTAAAAACCAATGGAAAACATCCTCGGGTGAAGATTAAATTAAATTGAATTAAGAAAAACACAATGAAAGCAGCAGTAGAATTGAATCTGTTAAAGGGATCTTGGGTCCTTGCATCAATTTTCTATTTCCTACAGAAAATGAGTTTCTGGGCCTTTTCATTCACTTGCAAAGTCTTCCTTTAAAGCAGCTATTTTCAACCTTTTCATCTCATGGCACACATCAGTTAATTTAGAAAATTCTGCGGCACACCAAAAAAACAGTTTTTGCCAAACTGACAAGAAAAGGGAGGTGTCCCTTTGATTCATTCACTCCAGACAGCGATTGTGTTGGCTGCTGTCATTTTTAAATTTGACAGTCTGAGGGAAAAGTGGTCAGTGCCCCGACTAGTCAGGTTTGCATGTTTTAACTTCCTGTGGCACAGCAGTGTGCTGCGGCACAGCGCGGGACTCGCTGCTCTTCAATACGATTGTTTCTGCCAAACAGAAGCACTGCCGGTGGGAAGGGAGGAGGCGGGGAGAGCCTGGGCGCATATAGACGAGGTGCTGGCCCAGCCACAGGGGTGCAGAGGCAGAGACTCGGTCTGCCTGTGTCCTCTCCTTTACCATCTCCCCCGACCTGCGTGCCTGCCTCTGTGCTAACGGTGCCGCGTCCCCGAGGACAGTCCTTCGCCCCCGCATCACCAGCCTCCCCACACGGCGTTTCCTGTTGCTGCCCAGGGTTTTATTTCACGTTACCCCTCCGTAGGTCACTGAGCGATCTGGCGATGCTGCTTGTATTCACTGTCAGTTTCTACTTCCTTTATTGCCGCCACAGGCTTCCCCCCCCCCCTTTTTCTTTCAAAGTTTAAGAGCGAGGACACACTTGCACTGGGGGACGCAATTCTGGAAGGCTGGGTCCCAGACTGAAAGGCGGCCGTGGGAGGGACCTTGTGGGACGTTCTGTGACGCAGGCGGAGGCCTGACGGCGTGTCCTCCTGTGCTCTCTCCTAGAGGTGTGGAAGGCCGACGACCAGGCGCAGAGGGCGCTCGGTGACGCCGAGGAGCAGGCGAGGCCGTTCACAGTCTGCCAGAACCAACCTCCCACCGAGGAAAGAAGCGATCTCTTTGAACAACCACTCAGTCTGAGCGCAGACTTTGTTTCTCTAAGACAGGTGCCCTATAAATACGACTTATATGAAAAAACTCTGAAATACAGTTCAGACTTACTGAACGGTAACAGCTGTATAAGGAAGCAGGCTGATGAGTATAACGAGTTTGGAAAAGCCCTTCTCTATCTGAAGCAAGAGAAAACCCATCCTGAAATGGAATATGCAGAATATAACAAAATCGAGAAAGCTTTCAGCCATAAAGAAGCCATTTTTAAACATCAGAAAATTAGGAATTTGGTACAACCCTTCCTCTGTAATTACTGCGACAAGGCTTTCTCCTTTAAGTCCCTCCTCATCAGTCATAAGAGAATACATACGGGAGAAAAACCGTATGAGTGCAATGTCTGTAAGAAAACCTTCTCCCATAAGGCAAACCTCATCAAGCATCAGAGAATCCATACCGGGGAGAAACCCTTCGAATGTCTCGAATGTGGAAAAGCCTTCACCCACCAGTCCAACCTCATTGTGCACCAGCGGGCACACATGGAGAAGAAGCCCTATGAGTGCAGCGAGTGTGGCAAGACCTTCGCCCAGAAGTTCGAACTCACGACACACCAGAGAATTCACACGGGGGAGCGACCCTACGAGTGTAATGAATGTGCAAAAACCTTTTTCAAGAAATCAAACCTCATCATCCATCAGAAAATCCACACGGGGGAGAAGCGCTACGAGTGCAGCGAATGTGGGAAATCCTTTATCCAGAACTCGCAGCTCATCATACACATGAGAACGCACACGGGGGAGAAGCCCTACGAGTGTACGGAATGCGGCAAAACCTTCAGCCAGCGGTCCACTCTCAGGCTACACCTGCGGATCCACACGGGGGAGAAGCCCTACGAGTGTTCTCAGTGCGGGAAGGCCTTCAGCAGGAAGTCCCGGCTCAGCATCCACCTCCGAGTCCACATAGATGACAAGCCCTGACCGGCAGCAGGTCGGACCGTGCAGAACCTCCCCCTCCGTGCCCCCCCCCCCCCCAAGCCCTTTGGTGGGCTAGAAACCTCCTGCGGTCCCCAGGGAGCATGGGAACTCACACCGAGAGACCATCCATCCGCTCAAAAACGCCAAATTAGGGTCCCCTGCAGACAGCGGTACTGAAGGTTAGCTATGAGGCCCAACTGAAGAACACAGACCAAGGATAGCCCACTGTAAATAGACATGCTTAACTGTGTCACAGTGAGATTTTTAGAACCTTTAATGGATGATTTAAACCTTGAATGAATTTAAGGATGAAATTGTCTGAGAAACAGCAGACAGGATATACAGACAGTACCTAGGGATAGAGTGGTTGTGTGTGATTATGCCACAAAACCACAAAAATATATTTTAGATCTGCCCATATGAATTTTAACAGTCACTGGGAGTTTGAAATTTCTCTAATAATTAGGACATATCAAACAAGATTTTCCATACTAAATATCATGTGTGTTTTTGTTTGTTTGTTTGTTTACAACTCAGTATGCATTCCAGATGAAATAGGGAACAGATTTTAAGAGGCATGTAACACATGTTCTGCTTGCTGGCAAATGGAAGTTGGTATGGCCATTGTTAATGAGCTGCCTCTTTTTTTTTTTTTTTTTTAAATATATATTTTATTGATTTTTTTACAGAGAGGAGGAGAGAGGGATAGAGAGCTAGAAACATCGATGAGAAAGAAACATCAACCAGCTGCCTCTTGCACATCCCCTACCGGGGATGTGCCCGCAACCAATGTACATGCCCTTGACCGGAATCGAACCTGGGACCTTTCAGTCCACAGACTGACGCTCTATCCACTGAGCCAAACCGGTTTCGGCTGAGCTGCCTCTTAATAAACAGAAGACACTGGTGAAGTTTTAACCTGCTTCTGGGCTCGCTGAAGCATTTCTACCAGCATCACTTACATGATTATGCAAACGTAAGATAATTAAGAAGAGGCTAAGAGTGAGGAGGCAGCTGTGGGCTGTTCCTCAGGCTGCACCGCAGGTAGAAATGGGCCACAGAGAAGATCCATACCCATCATGCTGGGGTTTTCTCTCCTGGCTGTTTACACACAAATGCATGTCAGTTACCAAATGTTGTGTAACCCAGAAACCATTTGTCTTTTTGTGTTTCCCTGTTCCTCTTAACATTTTATGAATTGTCTTGTGAAAAATGGTAGGATGTGAATGCAGTACACAGATGTTAGTTACCTTTCAGAGTCTTTAAAGGGAGTATTACTTTAAGAAAACTGTCACATGCCTCGCTGCTTTTTAAATTTTCTGTGTGCACAGTCCATTTCAGAGACACTTTGGCTGCTCTGTTCAGGGGATGCACTTTTACTTCCTTGAGTTTCACGATCATGGCTCAGTGTAAGTTACGTCTTTCTGCGAAAGGTTCACAAACAGCTTTGTAAGTTATACTGTTCGGTAATCTTTCCATCTACTGTGTAACTCAGAGATATGTCACCTAAGGCTTGATTTCAGATTCATACATTCCTCCTTTTCCCCCATCGCAAATCATGCATTAGAATCGTAAATGACAACTGAAACTGGCTTAAAATATTTTTTGAAGACCATTGATTTGCTATGACTCTGAATGTGAGCGACTCTGAACAAATTTACTGAAACAGCCATAGTCCAATAAGTCTTTTAAGTTGTCAGCTGATCTGCTGGCAGCCAGGAAGCAGAGGAGGGTAATTTCGTGAGAGTAAACTGTGAGGGCCTCCTTGGGAATCATTGTGGCTCTGTCCTTCAACTTTAAGAATATCCATTCTCCTCCACCCAGCACTCATGTTTGGGAACCTATCCCTGAGAAAAAACTAAAGTGCCAGGACTTGAGATGATGTTTGTCAATACATAGTGTGTGTTTCGGTAAGGAAAAAGGAAACCATGTAAATGACCCCCAGAGGGAATGATTGAGTAAATTGTGGCGAGAACGGATCATGGTTGATGGCATTCTACAGGAAACGTGTCGGAGCAGCTCCTCCCGGTTACACGAGGGCAGCCGGAGGGGAGAGTATCCATCAAATTTTCTAAAATAAACATCTAAGAACCTTACATGTGTGTGTTTGTATATGACTTGATGGCCTCGGAGAACAAGGTTCTCCTAAGTCGGAAATAGAATTGGAAAATTGGTCATGCATTCCTTAGTCCCTAAATTCACACTCATACTAAAGCCACACATAACCCATTAAAATGGACATGTCACTAACATGAGTTAACCAGCATCACATAAGGCAAGCTCTAGCTGTGTGGCTGTGTTGTACACTTGAGCTCTTAACAAAAGCATGTATCTGACCTTACAAGCTCTCTGTGTGAGTTACGAAGTCCAAACGCTCTGCGAACACACACCCACCCTACAGCAGCCACGGCGATCACAGGTGTGACTGACTCCTCTCGGAGCTCTGAGCTCCCGGGCCTGGACATTCAGATCGGAACCTCTAACTGTTTAAGTGTGTTGTCATCATAATCCAAAGTGGTTTTAGATGAAAGGTCTTCTAAAGACAGAGCCTGTATCCGACCCTACGGCTGTGTTTCTTTTATCCCCTCAGTAAGCCCGGGGGCCAGAGGCCAGGAGGCAGTGCCCTTTGCACAAGAAGACCCAGCTCACAGGTGTTTCCAGACTCAGGCCTGGACCTGTCTGACCCCAAAGCCACACCCACTGCGCCGACTCCGGGGCCTGTGCTTATCCCACTGATACTTTCCTTTGGGGACTTTCTATTTCCATAGGTATCTCATAACCGAAGTGCTGAAATACTTGCTTTTTCACGTTAGGCTTTTTAAATCTAAAGTTGGGGGTTGTCTACTTGATATAATCCTCATGTGAATAAATCTTGGTGATTCTGAGGACTAGTCAGTCATAAGGGGAATAAGGTGATGAATGACATTCGAGGCAAGAGGCACAAAGTTTCCAAGGACGAGAAAATGTGAGACGCTGGGCCCTCAGTGTGGGGGGCTCAGGGGGATGCCGCTGACGGTTCAGCCCAGCCGCCCATGCTGGCGCCTGTCCCATTGGCTCCACCGGCTGAGTGGCCAGCCAAGCCCTGGCCTCCCCTCCTGCGCTCAGGAGCCTGTCCACCCCCTGGCCTGCTTGGTCACCTGACTCCTGTCAAGTCCTGCAGCCAAAGTACAATGCACTCTGGTCTCTTAAGTCTTCCGACTCCCCCTGCTTTACGCTCTGCTGCTGTTGGGAAGGAAAGGCCATCGCTCATCCTGCTGTGGCTGGATGTGGAACACGGCCGGGACCCTCTCCCCCATTTTCGAGCTCTTAGCTAACATTGGTGACCTTATCCCACAAGCACAGCACTGACAGAGCTAGGTGAAAATGCAACACAGATAGAACACGTGAACAGCACAGCTAGCCACCTCCATCCAACTGGTGGCCAGCAGCCCGGGACACGTTCCTTCCCAGCGCACGGCACACTCACTAGGACAGACGTGCGGGCCACACAAGCCTTAAAGGGAGTAAGGATTGGAATCATACCGCATGTTCTCTGACCACAACAGGTTTCCATTGGAAACCAGTAACACGATAGCTGCAGTCGAGACACCGGACAGGTGGGGATTTTGTTGTAAAACAGGTGACTGACACGTTTTGAGACATCCACTTCCAACGCTATTTGGAATAAACACATAGCCAGCCATTCGACTCAGTCAAGAGCCAGGCTCCTGTGCTCCCACCCTCCACAGCTTCCCTTGGTTTTCGAGATCTCTGGAAGGCCACGTGACTATTTTCCCCTCAATGCACTATAATTCCTGCTTTTAAAAAAGTTCTTATTGCTTTTTACACAGAGGGAGAGAGGGCGAGAGAAACATCCATTGGCCGCCTCCTCCACGCCCCCTACTGGAGACTGAAGCCTGGGTATGCGCCCTGCGCAGGAATTGAACCGGCCACCCCCTGGTGCATGGGACGATGCCAAACCAACTGAGCCACACCGGCCAGGGCTATTCCTGCTCATATTAAAATTCACCAATAAAGACTGAGCTCTCAAAACCTTAGGCTACTACCCTGACGGCAGCAGAATCCCCGGGCCACAATCTCCCTCCCCACAAACTCACCTTGTGGCTGCAGACCTGCCGCTTACCCACCAGAACCTTTGAGTGATAAACCTTGAGGGTGTGTTTTTCTTCAGTTTCCCGGTGTTATTGCTGAGGGCACCTTGCAATAATATGAACCACAAGGGCCAGCCCAGCCCCAACGCTGGTTCTGAAGTATCGGATGGCGGGGATGGAGGGGGTGGGCTGAGTGTCTCCAAGCGTTTCTGGCCAATGGCCTCACTGTGGGCTGGGAGGAGCCATTGGTGCAGCTGCAACTGGCTTCCTGCCGGCCAGCCCTGTGGGGGAGCCCTGGGGAGGGGGCACTGCTGCCCTGGGGCCGTGTGCTGTCACAGCGCCTCTGTCCTGTGCTGCCTGCTGTCTGTCCCCACATGTCACTGCCACCAAGAGCAGTGAGACCAGGCCACGTGGTCTCACGCGATGATTAGACCACTGATTGGAAATGCCTTAACTGATAGGTACCTGCGGGTCCTCCGTCTCCGTGCTCAAAGCCAAGGAGTGCTGAGGAGGGCAGGCTGGATGCCAGGCTGTTGCCACCACCATCCCCACCCCCTCACCCCCACCCCCCGCCCGCCCGCTGAGGCTCTGGAAAGGCCGGAGGAAAGGACCCCCACAGGTGAGGAGAATCAGAGACCTCCACCTGCAACCAGTCCGGGGGTGAGAGTCGGGGAGGATGGGCGGGAGTCATGCCTGGACTACATGTGCCAACCCAGAGGAATAGCCTTTGGCACCAGGAAAAGGAAACGCAGAGGAGGCCTGTGGTCTATGTCGCCGCTTCCCTCGCTGGTGTGGCTCTTCCTTCCCTGGTAGGATTATCGTGGGCCCGATCCCTGGTGCGATGCTGCTAAGCATTAATGGACACCTCAGCCGGCGTGGCTCAGTGGTTGAGCGTTGACCCATGAACCAGGAGGTCACAGTTTGATTCCCGGTCAGGGCACATGCCTGGGTTGCAGGCTCGATCCCCAGTAGGGGGCGTGCAGGAGGCAACTGTTGGATGATTCTCTCGTTGATGTTTCTATCTCTCCCTTTTCCCCTCTCTGAAATCAATAAAAACATTATAGATATATATATATATATATTTTAAATTAATGAACAAATATCAATGCCCTGAACATCTGGGGCCCGAGGATGTGCACCAGCTCTGTCACACGCAGCACTTGCCAGAAGCCTCCGGCGCTGCTCAGGCTGCACTCCGGCACGTCCAGGCTCCGAGTGTGAGGACTGCACAGGGGGAGGCGGGACCCCATCAGAGAGTTCAGGTGGTGCCTAGAGAGGGCACCGCGATGCCACCCACAATTTCCCATAACACACAAGGTTAAAGGGACCAGGGAGAAAATCACAAGGTGGACACTGAGATCAGAAACTACCTCAGCTGAAATCCAAACCTTCTTAAAGATTTTGTGCAGCAACAAAGGAGTTTGTTTTAAAAAACAAACTCTTATTAGGGCTGCCAGGATGCATCGATATTATCTTAAAATCTAAAACCCATCACCACCTTGCCCCACCTGGTTTGGCTCAGGGGATAGAGTGTCAGCCTGCGGACTGAAAGGTCCCAGGTTCGATTCCAGTCAAGGGCACATGCCGGGTTGTGGGCTCAATCCCCAGAAGGGGCGGGGAGGGGGGGGCGTGCAGGAGGCAACCAATCAATGATTCTCTCCCATCACTGATGTTTCTATCTCTATACCTTCCTCTCTGAAATTAATAAAAATATATTTAAAAAATAATAATAACAAACAAAACCCATCACTTCCTTAAAGATCCATCCAGGCTACCTCCTCTTTCCTCTGAGATTCTGTGGATCTGGGCCTCCCCTGAACGGCCAGAATCGAGAAACATGCCTCATGAGGAGTCCCTGCCACCAGCGGTCACTGAGGCCTCTAATGACCAGGGAGAGGGAGGATGGCGCTCCTAGAGCCATCGGTGTTCACACCTGCCACCATTCTGCCCCCCGCCGCCGCCGCCACTCCCCTCCCCCCTGGGTATTTGCTGCCAGGTGCCTGTCCATCCTTCCCTCACGGTGACCTCAGCCAAGACTCACAGTGAATGGAAAACACCAACAAGGCCCAGCCGCTGTGCACAATCCGCATGGTCCCACAGTATTCACCCAATTCCACCACGTGTGTGTGTGTGTGTGTGTGTGTGTGTGTGTGTGTGCAGGCAATTCTGGGACACGGGCTGGGTGTCCAAAAACCACTCCGTTCTGACCCTGGAGACACAGGCGTCACAGCTGAAGGCTCAGTCCTCCAAGGGCAGTTGTAGGCCCCGTTGCTACCTGAGCTTCCGATGGGCTGTAAGTCAGAAGTTCTAGGACCCCTCCTTGGGTCCACAGAAGGTGCTACAGCAGCTCAGAACTCAGGAAACCATTTACGTACTAGACTGCTAGTTTGTTACAAAGTGATGTATATACCCCGCGAAGAGCCGCCGAAGAGCCGGGGGGAGAGAAGGAAGGGCCCGGGCTTCCATGCCCTCCTCAGGGGCACCCCGGACTCTCCGAGCCTCCCTGTGCTCACCATCCTGGGAGCTCGGAAGCCTGCCCCTTCGGCTTTTGGGGAGGTTTTGTGACGTGAGCACAGCTGATTATTAAATCATCAGCCATTGGAGCCGGCCGCCCCCTCCCTGGAGGAGGCCAGCAATTAGGATTGAAAGTCCCTACTCTATATTTTATTGAGGGAGAGGAAAGGGGAGGGATAGAGTTAGAAACAACGATGAGAGAGAAACATCCATCAGCTGTCTCCTGCACACCTCCCACTGGGGATGTGCCGGCAACTAAGGTACATGCCCTTGGCCAGAATCGAACCCGGGACCTTTCAGTCCGCAGGCCATCACTCTATCCACTGAGCCAAACCGGTTAGGGCAAAATTCCCCAACTCTAAGGGACCCCACGAAGCTTGCAACCAGGGCAGCGATGGGCAGCAGCAGCTCATCCCGGACAAACCCCTGGAACCAATCCCCAAGGCCCCCTTTTCTCTGAGTCTTAGCCAAGCAGACCAGCCTCGGCTCACTTCCCTTCTTATTTCACTGTCTCAGCTTTAATAAGCTTCCTCTAACGTACACAGGGACTCAGTACACTGTGAAATTTTTCCTGCACAAGGGAAAGAACCACACACTATTGGCTGCCCCTAGGCAGACCCGCTCAGGGCCAGTCCCCTTTCCGGTAACATCATATACCAAGCCGGCCACCTCCCCATGGGGCAAAGCCCACCGCACACTTTGGAAGCTGCCCCACAGGCCATCTAGCAAGCCTCACCTTTGTCACCCCTGGCCTCACGTTCCACGCTGAGTCCTCGGCCACATCCGACTACACTTTCCGGAGTCTCTGGACCAAACATGAGTCTCCCTGGCGTTCCCTGTGGTTTTAGACTAGGCACCTGCCCCTTGAGAACCAGCTCTCTACTGGGCTTGCCAATGCCCGCAAATGCCCGCAAATGGCATCCTGCTTACTTTGAAGTTATTTGAGACTTGAAACAATAAATTACATAGAAGAAAACATGGGTACTAAACTTACAGACCTTGGTCTTAGAGAGGATTTTATGAATTTGACTTGAATGGCAAGATAATTAAAAGCAAAAAGGAATGCACAGGACTAATCAAATTAAAAGCGTCTGCAAAGCTGAAGAAACCCTCAACAAAACAAAAACCCAAACCAACCAGATGGCAGAAGCTATTTGCCAACAATTGCTTTGACGAGGGGTTAACATCCAAAATATACCAAGAACTCACGCAACTCAACAACAACAAAAACAATTTAAAAATGGTCCAGGCAGCGTGGCTCAGTGGTTGAACAGGAGGTCATTGTTCGATTCCCGGTCAGAACACATGCCTAGGTCGTGGGATCAATACCTAGTACAAGAGGCAGCCAATCAATAATTCTCTCTCATCATTGATGTTTCTATCTCTCTCTCCTTCTCTCTTCCTCTCTGAAATCAATAAAAATATTAAAAATATAAAATTCTCACTCATTTAAAAAGAAAAAAATGAGCAGAGAACCTGAACAGACACTTCTCTAAAAAAGACATACAGCCCCGGCCAGTGTGGCTCAGTGGTTGAGCAATGACTCATTGAACCAAGAGATCAAGGTTCAATCCGGCCTGGGTTGCGGGCTCGACCTTCAATGGGGTGTGTGAAAGTGTGTGAAAGAAATAGCCAATCAATGATCCTCATCATTGATGTGTCTATCCCTTTCTCTCCCATCCTCTCTGAAATAAAAATAAATAAATAAAAAGACATACAAATGGCCAACACATAAATGAAAAGATGCTCGCCTTCACTAGGTAATAGGGAAATGCAAATCAAAACTATACCCTCGCCCTGGCCAGTGTGGCTTAGCCGTGCACTGCCAGAGGTGTTTTCCGTCATGAATAGGCAGCTGGCAGGAGGAGGGAGGCAGAGGTAGACCTTGGGGCGCCTTCGGCCTTTTGCTGACCTGTTCTTGGGCTGGGTGCTGGTGGAAGCCAGCCTTGGCATCAGCTTGGTCCCTCCCACGCACACTCAGGCTCAGCAGAGGCAGCCACAAACTCTGGGTCGCTTTGTAGCTCCAAACTGGTTGCCCGGGGCCAGTCACAGGCAGCGTCTAACACTGACCTGCACTGGAGTCCCTCCCAGAAGGCCCCGGGATTATACGCCAGTGGGGGGCTTCAGGCAACATCAGAGCAGGACCCAATTAGCTCCACAGCAAGCATATCCAAAGGTATATCTCCACAGGCACCAGACCCTGCTGAGGCAAATTCCTCTTCCCGTGGTCAGGCCTGCACAGCAGCTGGTGGACTGAGGTCAGGTGGATCTTCATAGTCAGCCTGAGGATTCACTCCATGCACAGATGAGTCAACAGCAACCAAGACTCAACTACTCACGTAACTCACACATTCCTTAAGCACCTAGCGCAGATAGTCAGGGTCCCTCGGGACACCTACTACGTAAGTCCACCATAACCGATCTACCTAATATACAGACACAAACACAGAGAGGCAGCCAAAATGGGGAGACAAAGAAACATGTCCCAAATGAAAAAACAGGTTTAAAATAATTCCAGAAAAAGAACTCCAGAAGTGGAGGTAAGCAATCAACCAGATATACAGTTCAAAACAAATGTTATAAGGATGCTCAAGGAATTTAGTGAGAACTCTAATAGCATCAAAAAGGACACAAACCAGGGGTATGGGCTGGATGGAAGGGGAAAAAGAGGAGGAAGTGTAGTACTGACAACAATTAAAAAATATTTCTTAAAAGGACACAAATCATAAAAAAGAATCAGTCTGAAATGAAGAATACACTAGAAGGAATCAACAGTGGGTTAGATGAAGCAGAAGATTGAATCAGTGATTTGGAAGACAAAGTAGCAAGAAATACCCAATCAGAACAGCAAGAACAAAAAAGAATTTTTAAAAAATGAGGTTACGTCGAAACCGGTTTGGCTCAATGGATAGAGCGTTGGCCTGCGGACTGAAAGGTCCTGGGTTCGATTCCGGTCAAGGGCATGTACCTTGGTTGCAGGCACATACCCGGTGGGGCGGGTATAGGAGGCAGCTGATCAATGTTTCTCTCATAGATGTTTCTGGCTCTCTATCCCTCTCCCTTTCTCTCTGTAAAAAAATCAATAACATATATTTTTTAAAAATAAAAATAAAAATGAGGCTAGATTACGGAACTCTTGGGACAACATGAAGTGTAACATCTGCCTCATAAAGGTACCAGAAGGCAAAGAGAGCAAGGAATTGAGAACCTAGTTGAAGAAAAAATGGCTGAAAACTTCCCTAAACAGGTGAAGGAAAGACACACAAGTCTAGGAAGCACAGAGTCCCAAACAAGAAAACCCAAAAATACATCATAATTAAAATGGTAAAGGTTTCCCTGGCCAGTTTAGTTCAGTGGTTAAAGTATCAGCCCACAGACCAAAGGGTCTCAGGTCTGATTCCTGGCCAAGAGCATGTACCTCAGTTGCAGGTTCGACCTCAGCCCCTGTTGGGGCATGTGCAGGAGACAACCAATCAATATATATCTCTCTCTCCCCCTCCCTTCTTTCCTCCCTCCTTCCCTCTCTTCTTCCCTCCCTCCCTTCCCCTCAATGAAAAAAATATATATATCGTTGGATGAGGAATTTTTTAAAAATGATAAAGGTTGAAGACAAAAGAAATCTTTTTTGTTGTTGTTAATCCTCACCTGAGAATACTTTTTCCCATTGATTTTTAGACAGAGTGGAGGGAAAGGAGGGAGAGGGTGAGGGAGAGAGAGAAACAATGTGAGAGAGAGAGAGAGACACACACATCTTTTGGTTGCCTCCTGTAAGCACCCCAACTGGGACCAGGAATGGAACCCACAATCCAGGTATGTGCCCTTGACTAGGAATTGAACATGCGACCCTTCAGGGTGTGTGCTGGTGCTCTATCCACTCTCCTAGGCAGAGCCAAAGAGAGAATCTTTAAAGCAGCAAGAGAAATGCAGTTACCAAAAATAGAGCTCCCATAAGCCTGTCAGATGATTTCTCAACAAAGAATTGATATGAAATATTCAAAATGATGAAATGCAATAAAATACAATCAAGATTACTCTATTGAGTAAGGCTATCATTTAAAATTGAAGGAGACTCCTGACCCATTTTGCTCAGTGGTTAGAGCATCAGCCTACAGACTGAAGGGTCCCAGGTTCGATACCAGTTAAGGGCATGCACCTTGGTCACAGGTACATCCCCGGTAGGAGGTGTTCAGGAGGCAGCTAATGGATGTTTCTCTCTCATTGATATTTCTAACTCTCTATCCCTCTCCCTTCCTCTCTGTTAAATAAACAAACAAACAAATAAATAAAAAATATATATTTTTAAAATAAAAATGGCCCTAACCGATTTGGCTCAGTGGATAGAGCATCGGCCTACAGACTCAAGGGTCCCAGGTTCGATTCTGGTCAAGGGCATGTACCTTGGTTGCGTGTACATCCCCAGTAGCGGGTGTGCAGGAGGCAACTGATCCATGTTTCTCTCTCATCGATGTTTCTAACTCTCTATCCCTCTCCCTTCCCCTCTGTAAAAATAAATAAATAATAATAATAATAATAATAATAATAAAATATATATTTTTAAAAAGAATAAAATGTAATAAATATGTACCTATCAATAATTAAGAATACTTATTTATTTTTTAGAGAGAGGAAGAGGCAGATCGAGAGAGCGAGAGAGCGAGAGAGCGAGAGAGCGAGAGAGCGAGAGAGCGAGAGAGCGAGAGAGCGAGAGAGCGAGAGAGCGAGAGAGCGAGAGAGCGAGAGAGCGAGAGAGCAACATTGATAAGAGAAACATTGACTAGCTTCCTCCTGCATGCCTCTCCCTGGAGATCAAGCCCAAAACCTGGGCATGTGCTCTTCCCAGGAACCAAACCAGCAACCTCTGGGTACATGGGATGACACTCATCCAATGGAGCCACACCGGCCAGGGCCAATAATTACCTAAAATGTAAATGGCTTAAATGCTCCAATCAAAAGACATAGGGTAGCCCTGGTGAGATGGCTCCGTCAGTTGGAACATTATCCCATAAATCTAAAGGTTACGGGTGTGATTTTCAGTCAAGGCACATGCCTAGGTTGTGGGTTAGATCGCCGGTGGGGTGAGTGCAGGAGGCAACCAATGGATGTTTCTCTATCACATCAATGTCTCTGTGTGTGTGTGTGTGTGTGTGTGTGTGTGTGTCTTTCTCAAATAAAAACAAACATGTCATCAGGTGAGGATTAAAAAGAAAGACATAGATAATGGATAAGAAAATAAGACTCACATATATGCCGTCTACAAGAGATGCACCTCAGAACAAAAGAAACACACAGAGTGAAAGTAAAGTGATAGAAAAAGATGCAAATGAAAATGGAAACATAGCCCTACCCAGTTTGGCTTGGTGGACAGAGTGTCAGCCTACAGATTAAAGGGTCCCAGGTTTGATTCCGGTCAAGGGCATGTACCTTGGTTGTGGCACATCCCCAGTAGGGAGTGTGCAGGAGGCAGCTGATTGATGTTTCTCTCTCATAGATGTTTCTAACTCTCTATCCCTCTCCCTTCCTCTCTGTAAAAAAAAAAAAAAGGAAACATAAAAGCTGGGGTAGTAATACTTGTATCAGACATAATAGACTTTCAAAGGCAGTAAAAGAGACAAAGGATACTACTTAATGATAAAGAGAGAAATCCAACTAGATGGTATTAATCCTTGTAAACATTTAAGCAACTAACCTAGGAGTACCTATGTATATAAAGCAAATCTTGATGTACATAAAGGAAGAGAATGACGGTAACACAATCATAGTAGGGGATTTTAACACCTCATTGACATCAATATCTTCCAGACAAGGAAATAGTAGTCTTAAATGACACACCAGCAAGATAAATTTAATTTATATTTTCAGAGCATTTCATTCCAAAGCAGCAGAATATACATTATTTTCAAGTGCACATGGAACATTTTCTAGGATAGACCACATGTTAGGACACAAAACAAGTTTGTTTGTTTTTGTTTCTTTAAAATATATTTTATTGATTTTTTTTTTTTTACAGAGAGGAAGGGAGAAAGATAGTTAGAAACATCAATGAGAAAGAATCATCAATCACCTGCCTCCTGCACACCCCCTACTGGGAATGTGCCCGCAACCAAGGTACATGCCCTTGACTAGAATCGAACCTGGGACCTTTCAGTCCGCAGACCAATGCTCTATCCACTGAGCTAAACCAGTCTCGGCAAAACAAGTTTTAATAAATTTAAGAAGATTGAAATCATATCTAGCACCTTCTCCAACCACCATGGTATAAAGCACGAAGTCAATTACAAGAAAAAAAAAACTGAAAATACACAAACACGTGGAGACTAAATAACATGGTTCTAAACAATGAATGGGTTAACAATGAGATTAAGGAGGAAACTGAAAGATAATTTGAGACAAATAAAACTGGGAATACAACAACACAAATCTATGGGACACAATGAAAGCAGTCCTAGAGGGAAATCCATTACATTACAGGCCTACTTTAAGAAACAAGAAAAATCTCAAATAAACCATTTAATCCTACACCTAAAGGAACTAGAAAAACAAACAAACCCAAAGTGAGCAGAAGAAAGGAAACAATAAAGATCGGAGCAGAAGAAAACAGACTAAAAAAACAAACAACAAAAGGTAAAAGCGAAAGCTGGCGCTCTGTGAAGATAAACAAGGCCCACTCAGTGGCTCAGCGGTTGAGCATTGACCTATGAACCAGGAAGTCATGGTCTGATTCCTCAGTCCTCAGCGGGAGCAAGCAGGAGGCACCGATAAATGATTCTTGCTCACTGATGTTTCTATCACTTTCTCCCTCTCCCTTTCTTTCTGAAATCAATAAAAATATATTTTTAAAGAAAATATAAACAGCCCTAACCAGTTTGGCTCAGTGGATAGAGCATCAGCCTCCAGACTCAAGGGTCCCAGGTTCGATTCCGGTCAAGGGCATATAATTTGGTTTCGGGCACATTCCCAGTAGGAGGTGTACAGGAGGCAGGTGATTGATGTGTCTCTATCAACGTTTCTAACTCTCTATCCCTCTCCCTTCCTCTCTGTTAAAAAAAAAAAAAAGCCAAAACCGGTTTGGCTCAATGGATAGAGCGTCGGCCTGCAGACTGAAAGGTCCCGGGTTCGATTCCGGTCAGGGGCATGTACCTTGGTTGCGGGCACATCCCCAGTAGGGGGTGTGCAGGAGGCAGCTGATCGATGATTCTCTCTCGATGTTTCTAACTCTCTACCCTTCTCTCTTCCTCTCTCTGAAAAATCAATAAAATATATATATTTTTTAAAGTCAATAAAGGAGATCCAAGATTGCTGCGCCCAGGTAAACACCTAGCCGCAGCCGCACACAACAATTTCAATAAAATACAACTAAAATATAAAATGGACACTACCCAGAACTACAGGAAAGTCGACTGACTGGAAATTCTACAACAAGAAGCAAGGAGAAAACCAGAAGGAAGCGCGGAGGAGCTGGAAAAGCCTAAGGTACCGAGACACGCGGCGCGCGCGGAGAGGACGGAGCCGGAGAGGAGGGAGGCTGAGCGCCTGGCTGGGTTCCCTAGCGGGAAGGAGATAAACGCTCCGACTGTGTTGGGCCCCAGTTCTGACTGCTCTGAACCCCAGTTCTAGCCCAGACCCCGGGGATCCAGGCTCACACAGAGGGAGCTGGGCTGCAAGGCGGAACCTCGGGGGAGCAGTGAAAGGAGGTCCTGGCAGCGCGCACAGTGCGTGCAGAGAAGGGACGGGCGGCTGTGCCGCGGGATTGCACTGGCGGGAAGGAGACAGTGGCTCCAGACTGCCCTGAACGCCACCTCCAACTCCACTTCCAACTGAACTGAACCCCAATACCCGGCTCATTGGGGGAGAGCATAGACTGTTTGGCAGCAGGCGAAAATCGAGGGCACCTTTCTCTCAGAGGTGCTGGCAGCGAGTACTGAAGGATCCACATAGGGCGGGGCTGACGGAAGCCAAGGCTGTAGGCTCCACCCTGAAACCCCGCCCCATCTGTAGCTGCAAAATGCGACAACAAAATAGATCACAAATGAAAGAAATGGAGGACAAAAAGCGGCTGGATATAGAGTTCAAATCTACGCTTATAAGGTTTTTTAAGAATTTTCTAGAAAAGATGGATAAGTCCTATGAGGATATGAAAAGAAATCATCTAGAATTAATAAGGAATCAACAAGAAATGATAAGGAATCAACAAGAAATAAAGAATACATTGTCTGAAATAATAAATATTATACAGAGTCCTAAAAACAGAAAAGAAGATCGCAAGAATCAAGTCAAAGATTTGGAACATAAAGAGCCAGAAGACACTCCTCCGCAAAAGCTAGAAGGCAAAAGAATCCAGAAAATTGAAGATAATGTAAAAAACCTCTGGGACAACTTCAAGCGAACCAACATCAGAATTATGGGGGTCTTAGAAGATGAGAGAGAGCAAGATATCGAAAACATACTGAAAGAAATAGTGACAGAAAACTTCCCCCACCTGGTGAAAGAATTAGACTTACAAGTCCAGGAAGTGCGCAGAACTCCAAACAAAAGGAATCCAAAGAGGACCACACCAAGACACATCATAATAAAAATTCCAAGAGCAAAAGACAAAGAGAGAATATTAAAAGCAGCAAGAGCAAAGAAGGTAGTTACCTATAAAGGAGCACCTATAAGATTGTCAGCTGACTTCTCAACAGAAACCATGCAGGCCAGATGGGAATGGCAAGAAATATTCAAGGTGATGAATAGTAAGAACCTACAGCCAAAGATAATCTATCCAGCAAAGCTATCACTCAGAATCGAAGGTCAGACAAAGAGCTTCACTAATAAAAACAAGCTAAAGGAGTTCATCAGCACCAAACCAGAGTTATATGAATTGCTGAAGGGGGTTCTTTCAGAAGAGAAAGTAAATAAAGATGGAAATTATGAACAACAAATATGTAACTATCAACAAGTGAATCTAAAAACCAAGGGAATTGAAAAGAATCTGATGAACAATAGTAACTGTTGAATATAATAGAATCAGAGGTATGGAAGGGGAGTGAACTGACTATTCTCGGGGAGAAGGGGAGAGGGGAATATGGGAAGAGACTGAACATAAACTGTGCACCTATGGATGAGGACAATGGGGAGTGGGGAAAGGGCAGAGGGTGGGTTGGGAACCTGGTGGAGGAGAGCAATGGTGAGGGTGGGGGGAAGGAACATTTGTAATAATATGAACAATAAAAACTTATTAAATAACAAACAAACAAACAAAAAAAGAAAAACAAAATGATGACAACAATCACAGAGCACTGTGATAAAAATAAATAAATAAATAAATAATCCCCCCCCCAAAAATAAATAAAAAGTCAATAAAAAATATATTTTTAAAAAATAAAGATAAACAGATGGATAAACCTTTACCCAGAGTCACCAAGTGGGGAGGGGGGGAAGATGATCCAAATAAAATCAGAAATGAGAGAAAAGCAAAACTAACACCAAAGAAATACAAAGAATTAAGAAAATATTACAAAGAACTATATACCAACAAATTGGACAATTTGGAATAAATGGATACATTCCAAGAAAGATGCAATCTTCAAAACTGAATCAAGAAGAAACAAATCAGAAAAGACCTATTACAACTAATGAAATCAAAGCAGTAATCAAAAAATTTTCAACAAATAAAAAGTCCTGGACCAGATGGCTTCACAGGTGAGTTTTATCAAACATCGAAAGAAGAACTAACACTTCTCAAACTGTTCCACAAAATTCAAGAGGAGGGAAAACTTCTAAGTTCATTTTATGAGGCCAGTATTATCCTAATTCCAAAACCACATAAAGACACTACAAAGAAAGAAAATGATAAGCCAATATCCCTGAGTAACTTCAATGCAAAAATCCTTAACAAAATATTGGCAAACCAAATCAACAATACATTAAGATGGTCATACACTATCAAGTGGGATTTATTCCTGGGATGCAAGTTTGGTACAATAGCTGCAAATCAATTACTGTGATACACCACAAAGAGAAGGGTAAAAATTATATTGTCATATTAATAGATGCAGAAAAAAAATTTGACCCTATCCAGCACCCATTTATGATAAAGACTCTCAGCAAAGTGGGAACTGAGGGGACATATCTCAACATAATAAAAGCCACATGACAAACCCACTACTAAAACCAGACTCAATAAAGGAAAAGGAAACGAAAAGCATTTCCCTTTAAGTGAGGAACAGGACAGGATATCCACTCCCACCACTCTTATTCAACATAGTGCTGGAATTAAGACAAGAGGAAATAAAAGGCATCCAAATTGGAAAGGAAGAATAAATTCTCGTTGTTTGCAGATGACATGATACTGTATATGGAAAACCCTAAAGATGCCTCCAAAAAAACTGACTAGAACTAGAGGAGAATGATCCCCACTGGAACCTTTCTGGGTCCCTCACTGACAGTGTTGGAATCTGTGGCTGGGTGGTCATCCCTGAGGAATACAAGAGCAACCAGCTCAGATGCAGAGACCACGCCATCTTGAAGGGGAAAGTAGATCTTATCGGAAGATTGAAAAGCTACAACTGAGGCAACCACTGAACATCTGCGAGCCCCAAAACACCAGTCCCCTCTTAGTGCAAACACACGGATTAAGAGGAGCTCTACACTCCACCATGGAAAGGTCAGATTTCACCTGGGATAAGGAGAGAGAGAGAGAGAGAGAGAGAGAGAGAGAGAGAGAGAGAGAGAGAGAGAACGAGAACACAAACACACACTACATAACCAGACATCCCGAGATGAGAAGAGAGACCATGGGGAGACAAAGAAACAGTCCAAATATGAAAGAAAAGCAGGCATCACCAGAAAAGGAAGTAAATGAAATAGAGGCAAGTAACCATGTAAGAGAAAGAATTCAGATAAATGGTCATAAGGTGGCTAAACAGAATGGGAGACAAATTCAACAATATGAGTAAGAACCAAAAGAAAATAAAGAACAACCAAGAAGAAATGAAAAATGACATCGCTGCTGTAAAGAGCTCAATAGAAAGCTTCAAGAGTAGACTAGAAGAAGCAGAGGACCACATCAGTGAGCTAGAAGACAAAATGGGGAAAAATACCCAATTAGAGCAGCTTGTAGAAAAAAAGATTTAAAAGCAGGAGGAGAACCTAAGGGAACTTTGGGACAACATGAAACAAAACAACATCCACGTAATAGAGATACAGAAGGAGAGGAAACTGAGCAAGGAATAAAAAACCTGTTTGAAGAAATGACAGAAAACTTCCCTGATATAGGGAAGAAAAAACCCCACACAAATCCAAGAAGCTCACAGAGTCCCGAGCAAAATGAGCCCCAAAAGACCAACGCCAAGGCACATTACAATTAAATTGGCAAACATCAACAACAAAGTAAGAATCTTAAAAGCAGACAGTGAGAGACAGAAAGTTACATGCAAAGGAACCCCCATCAGACTAGCAACTGATTTCTCAACAGAAACTCATCAGGCCAGAAGGGAATGGAATGAAATATACAAAGTCGTGCAAAGGAAGGGTCTGAATCCAAGAATACTGTACCCAGCAAGGCTATTGAATCAAAATTGAAGGTGAAATCAGGAGCTTCACAGACAAAAAAGAACTAAGGGAATTTATCACCACCAAACCAGCAATGCATGAAATGCTAAAGGGCTGAAACCGGTTTGGCTCAGTGGATAGAGTGTCAGCCTGAAGACTCAAGGTCCCAGGTTTGATTCTGGTCAGGGGCATGTTGCCTTGGTTGCAGGCACATCCCCAGTAGGGGGTGTGCAGGAGGCAACTGATCAGTGTTTCTCTCTCATGGATGTTTCTAACTCTCTATCCTTCTCCCTTCCTCTCTGTAAAAAAAATCAATAAAATAAAATAGTTAATGCACCCCATCCTCATTTTAAAAAAATGCTAAAGGTCTGCTATAAAAAAATATAGGAAGCAAAGAAGGAACACAGGGGTAAAGAATAAAAATGCTAACAAATAAGTACCTATCAATAATAACTTTATTTTTTTAAATGTATTTTATTGAGTTTTTACAGAGAGGAAGAAAGAGGGATAGAGAGATAGAAACATCGATGAGAGAGAAACATTGATCAGCTGCCTCCTGAACACCCCTCACTGGGGATGTGCCCGCAACCAAGGCACTTGACCCCAACCAGAATCAAACCTGGGACCCTTGAGTCCGCAGGCTGACACTATCTAGTGTGCCAAACCGGTTTTGGCTTAATAAATTTAAATGTAAATGGATTAAATGCCCCAATCAAAAGACACAGGGTAACAGATTAGACAAGAAAACAATACCCATATATCTTCTGTCTACAAGAAACCTACCTCGGAAAAAAAGCAACACAGAGACTGAGGGTGAAGGGATGGAAAAAGGTTTTCCAGGTGAATGTAAATGAAAAAAAAAAAAAAGCTGGGGTAGCAATACTTATATCTGAAAAATTAGATCTCAAATGACATTAACAAGAGATAAGGAAGGCCACTTCATAATACTAAAGGGAGCAATCCAACAAGAAGAAATAACTCTGGTAAACACATATGCATCCAATACAGGAGCACCCAAATGCATACAAAAACTCCTGGAGGATATCAAAGGAGAGAATAACAGCAATACATTCATAGTAGGAGACTTTAATACCCCACTATCACCATTGACAAATGCTCTAAACAAAAAAATCAGCAAAAAATATCAATCCTAAATGACTTATTAGACCAGATGGAACTGACATCTTCAGAATATTTCACCCCAAAGCCATAGAATATACATTCTTCTCAAGTGCACATGTGTCATTTTCAAAGATAGACCATATGCTGGGACATGGGCAAAGTCTCTTCAAATTCAAGAAGATAGAAATCATACCAAGCATCACAGTGGCATAAAACTAGAAATCAACTACAATAAAAATAATTCAAAAAATCAAACACATGGGGACTAAACAGCATGCTATTAAACAATGACTGGGTTACCAGAGAGGTCAAGGAAGAAATAAAAAAACATCATGGCAACAAATGACAATGAAAACACAACAATCCAAAATCTGTGGGACATAGTGAAAGCAGTCTTGAGAGAGAAGTTCATAGCTCTACAAACCTACTGCAAAACAAAACAAAAACAAAACACGAACAATAAACAATGGTAATAAACTACCTAACTCTACAACTCAAAGAGTGAGAAAGAGAGCAACAAGAAAAGCCCAGTGTAAGCAGAAGGAAGGAAATAATAAAGATCAGAGTGGAGATAAATGACATAGAGATCAAAAAAAAATACAAAAGATTAACAAAACCAAGAGCTGGTTCTTTGAAGGATAAACAAGATTGATGCACTTCTAGCCAGGCTCACCAAGAAGCAAAGAGAGAGGACCCAAATAAACATAATCAGAAATGAAAGAGGTGAAATAACTACAGACCCCACAGAAATAGAAAGAATTGTTAAAAAATACTATGAACAACTTTATTCCAACAAACTGGACAACCTGGAGGAAATGGGCATATTCCAAGAAAAATACAGCCTTCCAAAACTCAATCAGGAAGAATCTAAACAGCTCAATAGACCAATAACTATGGAAGAAATTGAAACAGTCATCAAAAAATTTCCAGCAGCCAAAACTGGTTTGGCTCAGTGGATAGAGCGTTCGTTTGCAGACTGAAAGGTTCCAGGTTCAATTCTGGTCAAGGGTATGTACCTTGGTTGAGGGCATATACCCAGTGGGAGGTGTGCAGGAAGCAGCTGATTGATGTTTCTAACTCTCCATTTTTCTCTCTCTTCTCTGTAAAAAGAAAAAGGGGAAAAAAATATACGTATATGTATATGTATATGTATATGTATATGTATATGTATATATATATGTATTTTTTTTAAAGCTTCCAGAAAACAAAAGCTTGGGGCCAGATGGCTTCACAGGGGCATTTCATCAAACATTCAAGGAAGAACTAAAACCTATCCTCCTCAGATTATTCCAAAAAATTCAAGAGGAAGGAATACTTCCACACTCCTTCTCTGAAACCAGTATCACCCTAATACCAAAACCAGATTAAGACAATACAACGAAAGAGAATTACAGGCCAATATCCCTCATGAACATAGATGCCAAAATCCTCAACAAAATTCTAGCAAATCAGCTCCAGCAGTACATCAGAAAGATCATACACCATGACCAAGCAGGATTTATCCCGGGAATGGAAGGATGGTACAATATCCACAAATCAATAAGCGTGATACATCACATAAATAAAATGAGAGATAAAAATCACAGTTATATCAATTGTAAAATTCCACATGACTTCACTCATTTATGGATAATAAAGAACATTATAAACTGATGAGCAAAAAGATAGATACAGAGGCATTAAAGCATCAAATAGACTGTCAAATTACAGCGGGAAGGTTAGGAAGAGGTGGGGGAGATAAGAGATCAACTGAAGGACTTGTATGCATGCATATAAGCATAACCAATGGACGCAAAACTCTGGGGGGTGGGGGCATGTATGGGAGTGGGGGGGGGCAATGGTAAGATATGTACACATGTAATACCTTAATAAAAAATGAAGAAAAAAAAAACCTACTAGAACTAAATAAGTTCCATAAATAGCAGGAAACAAAATAGCTATTCAGGAATCAATTGCATTTTTACACACCAACAATGAACTATCAGAAATGGAAACTAAGGGGGAAAAAATCCAACTTATAATTGCATAAAAAAATACCTAGGAGTAAATGTAACCAAGCAGGTAAAAGACCTAGACTCAGAAAATTATAAGACACTGAAGAAAGTGAAGCTACAACTAAATGGAAGCACATAACATGCTCATGGGTAAAAACATATAGCATTGTTAAAATGTCCATACTACTCAATGCAATCTACAGATTTATCACGTTTCTTATCAAAATACAAATGCTGTATTTCACAGAACTAGAACAAATAATCAAAAAATTTCTATGGAACCACAAAAATACCCTGATAGCAATCTTGAGAAAGGAGAATGAAGTTGAAAGTATCACACCACCTGATATCAAACTCTACTTCAAGGCTCTCGTAATCAACACATCATGATATTAGCATAAAAGCAGACATAGAGCAATGAAACAGAACAGCTAGCCCAGAAATAAATCCATGCCTATATAGTCAATTAATATTTGATAAAGCAAGAAAATACAATGAAGCAAAGACAATCTACTCCATAAATGGTGCTGGAAAAATTGGACAGATACATGCCAAATAAAATCAAACTAGACCACCTTCCTACACCATATCCTATATAATAAAAGGCCAATATGCAAATCAACCAAATGGCAGAATGACTAGTCGCTATGACACACACTGACCAGCAGCGGGCAGATGCTCAATGCAGGAGCTGCTCCCTGTGGTCAGTGGGTTCCCACAGGATTGCCGCTCAGCCAGAAGCTGGGCTCACTGCTGCTGAGTGCAGCAGCAATGGCGCGAACCTCTCCCGCCTCCGCTGCAGGTAAGGCTGGAGGGGTCCCAGACTGAGAGGGCACAGGCCGGGCTGAAGGACACCCCCTCTCCCCTCCTCCAGTGCATGAATGTACAAGAATAAACTTTAGGAGAGATCCAAGATGGCTGTGCCCAGGTAAACACCTAGCCGCAGCCGCACACAACAATTTCAATAAAATACAACTAAAATATAAAATGGACATTACCCAGAACTACAGGAAAGTCGACTGACTGGAAATTCTACAATGAGAAGCAAGGAGAAAACCAGAAGGAAGCGCGGAGGAGCTGGAAAAGCCTAAGGTACCAAGACACGTGGCGCGCGGAGAGGTCGGAGCCGGAGAGGAGGGAGGCTGAGTGCTTGGCTGGGGTTCCCTAGCGGGAAGGAGATAAAACTCCGACTGTGTTGGGCCCCAATTCCGACTGCTCTGAACCCCAGTTCTGGGCCAGACCCCGGGGACCCAGGCTCATACAGAGGGAGCTGGGCTGCGAAGCCGAACCCCAGGGGAGCGGCGAAAGGAGGTCCTGGAGGTGTGCACATTGCGCGCAAAGAAGGGACTGTTGGCTGTGCTGTGGGATTGCACTGGTGGGAAGGAGACAGGGGCTCCAGACTGCCCTGAACACCACCTCCAATCCCACTTCCAACTGAACTGAACCCCAGATCCTGGCGCATTGGGGGAGAGCATAGACTGTTTGGCAGCAGGCGAAAATCGAGGGCACCTTTCTCTCAGAGGTGCTGGCAGCGAGTACTGAAGGACCCTGAGACCCAGGAGCTGCATAGGGCGGGGCTGATGGAAGCCAAGGCTGTAGGCTCCACCCTGAAACCCGTCCCATCTGTAGCTGCAAAATGCGACAAAATAGATCACAAACGAAAGAAATGGAGGACAAAAAGCGGCTGGATATAGAGTTCAAATCTACGCTTATAAGGTTTTTCAAGAATTTCCTAGAAAAGATGGATAAGACCTATGAGGATATGAAGAGATCAACTAGAATTAATAAGGAATCAACAAGAAATAAAGAATACATTGTCTGAAATAATAAATATTATACAGAGTCCTAAAAACAGAAAGGAAGATCGCAAGAATCAATTCAAAGATTTGGAACATAAAGAGCCAGAAGACACTCCTCCACAGAAGCTAGAAGGCAAGAGAATCCAGAAAATTGAAGATAATGTAAGAAACCTCTGGGACAACTTCAAGCGAACCAACATCAGAATTATGGGGGTCTTAGAAGATGAGAGAGAGCAAGATATCGAAAACATACTGAAAGAAATAGTGACAGAAAACTTCCCCCACCTGGTGAAAGAATTAGACTTACAAGTCCAGGAAGTGCGCAGAACTCCAAACAAAAGGAATCCAAAGAAGATCACACCAAGACAAATCATAATTAAAATTCCAAGAGCAAAAGACAAAGAGAGAATATTAAAAGCAGCAAGAGCAAAGCAGGTAGTTACCTATAAAGGAGCACCCATACGATTGTCAGCTGATTTCTCAACAGAAACCATGCAGGCCAGATGGGAATGGCAAGAAATATTCAAGGTGATGAATAGTAAGAACCTACAGCCAAAGATAATCTACCCAGCAAAGCTATCACTCAGAATCGAAGGCCAGATAAAGAGCTTCACTAATAAAAAAAAGCTAAAGGAGTTCATCAACACCAAACCAGAATTATATGAATTGCTGAAGGGGGTTCTTTCAGAAGAGAAAGTAAATAAAGATAAAAATTATGAACAACAAATACATAACTATCAACAAGTGAATCTAAAAACCAAGGGAATTAAAAAAAATCTGATGAACAATATTAACTGTTGAATATAATAGAATCAGAGGTATGGAAGAGGAGTGAACTGATGAATCTCGGGGAGAAGGGGAGAGGGGGATGTGGGAAGAGACTGAACATAAACTGTGCACCTATGGATGAGGACAATGGGGAGTGGGGAAAGGGCAGAGGGTGGGTTGGGAACCTGGTGGAGGAGAGCAATGGTGGGGAGGGGGAAGGAACATTTGTAATAATATGAACAATAAAAACTTATTAAATTAAAAAAAAGAATAAACTTTAATGGATTAAAGGCTTAAATGTAACACTTGAAACCATAAAACTCCAAGAAGAAAACATAGGCAGTAAAATCTGTTATTTTTCTTAGCAATATTTTTTCTGACGTATTTCCTTGGGCAAGGGAAACAAAAGAAAAAAAAACCAAAAAACCAACAAATGGGACTCCATCAAACTAAAGTTTCTGCGCAGCAAAGGAAACCATCAACAGAACAAGAAGGCCACCTACCGAATGGGTGAAAATATTTGCTAATGATACATCTGGGAAGGAGTTAATATCCAAGATTTATAAAGGAATCACTCAACTCAACACCACAAACCCCAAAGCAATCCAATCTAACAATGGGCAGAGGGCCTGGACAAACACCTTCAAAGAGGGCATACCATGGCCAACAGACACATGAAAGGATGCTCAACACGCTTAATCAGAGGAATGCAAATTAGAACCCAATATCGCCTCCCACCTGTCGGAATCGCTATCATCAATAAGCCAACAAACAGCGAGTGCTGGCGAGGAGGCGGAGAGGAGGCGGAGAAAAGGGAGCCCGCGTGCACTGCCGGTGGGAATGCAGACTGTGCTGCCACCGTGGAGAACAGTGTGGAGCTTCCTCAAAAGCTTAAAAACGGAACCGACTTAGGATCCAACGGTTCTACTTCTGGGTGTATATTCATGAAGAAGCGCAAAGCACTGACTCAAGAATGTGCAGTGGGTCTGTGGGTTACGTCGGAGATCCGTTCTTACGGTGGGACGGACCCTGGTTTTCTCCTAGGTCGGAACCCACCCACATCCGCGCCTACGTCACTCACATGGAGCACGTGCACAGCAGGAATGAAGTGACACAGTAAAAAAAAAAAAAAAAAATGTAAAAGATAGATAACAATTCCCGACCTTTACTTGTGGTAAATAATAAAAAACATAAATAATAATAATAATAATAATAAAAAACATAAAGCACGTATGTACATACGTCGACATGACGGAACTTTTCTTTTATAAATAAATGGGAGATGGCGACGTGACCACGAAAGGATGTACGTGGAGTCGGACGCAGCCCGAGGCCTGCCTGTGTTCACCCCCGTGTTCACTGCAGCGTTGTTCGTCATCGCCAAGGTATGAAGCGGGGTGAGGGTGAGGGTGGGGGAGAGGGGCCCTGCCGGACAGGCGCGGCCGCAGGCGCTCTGAAGGGATGGCTAGTGACACCCCGATTTCTGTCTGCCCACAACTGCTTCATGCTAACTGGCCCCATGACGGCCTCACCTGAAACCCTCCTGGGGCCGGACTGTGCTCCCGCCATCTGCCCCCTGCCTCCCCGGGTCCCAGGGGTGCCTGCGGAGCACCCATCAGGCCTCCCCGGGGAGAAAGGTGCCCGGGATCGTGGTGTGTTTTTGGAAGGAAAGGCTGCTGCGTCCGCTGCTGCCTGTGCCCGGCTGTCCCTCCAGCAGCTCCGTCCTCAGCGGCCTCCTCAGCCCGCCCCCCCCACCCGCCCCCCCCACACCCACCCCCCCACACTCACCGGGGGGCCCACGGGCAGTCACCCACCCTCCGGGGACCCCACTGCAGAGGACACATCACCCCCTCTCCCCCGGAGGCCTGGCCACTCCCTGGAGGGCCAGGAGGTGAAAGCATCCCCCAGTGTCGCCCCTCCTCCCAGATCAGACCCTTCACCAGAGCTGAGGTCTGGATGGAAGACGGCTGCCCATGCAGGGATGACAGGATTTGCTACGTTTTAAAAACTGGGATGGGTTTCAGAGAGAGGGGGAGGGAGGGAGAGACGGACCACACCGGGCAGGTGTCCCGACTGGGAACCAAAGCAAGGCCTCCGGCCTGTAGGTGGATGCCCAACCACTGAGCCGCCCGGCCGGCCAGCCCTGCTACGGCTTCCCTCAGACGCGTGCTTTCTTGGTTACCACGTGGCCGCCCCGGACGCCTCACATGTCTGCCACCCGGGCTGTCAGACAGGCGGGCTGTTTGCAGGCTGCAGCCGCCACCTCCAGCAGACACGGTGCCCGCCGGAGGCAGAGCCAGGCCGAGTCTGTCTGTCTGTCTCTCCTCCCTCCTCCCCGGGAGTTCCCTTTGATTCAGGGATCTCAGGTGGACTCGGACACTCACTGGCCGCTGGGTTTCCCTCCCCGCGCTCTCATTCCCACCCTGGTGTTTTCCATTCACCAGAAGGAGGGAACTGGCGAGCCCTGGGCCCCACTCAAACCCGCTCCCCACTCTGCGTCCCGCCCAGCCGCCCCCACTCAGAACCCAGGCCCATGCATTGCTCACAGGTTCCCGGGGGTGCTGCTGGGCGCCCCATCTGAGAACCCCTGCTCGGAGGGCACCGCTCCCGCCCCCCAAAGCTGAGATCCAGTCGGAGATGGCCAGGGACACAGGAACGTCGGTGGAGGACAGTCAGCGTCAGCCCGGGAGCACGGAGGAGGGGGCCTAACTCTGAGGCAATAAAACCACACAGGCGGGCGCCAGGCTGAGCGGCTGCAGCGCCAGGTGCTCACGGAGGCCGCTGGCTGCTGGCCACCCGCCTGGCGGCCTCCTCAGCGGGGAATGAGCGCCCCCCAGCCGCCCCCACTCTGCCCCCCCCAGCCGCCCCCAACCGTCCCCCACTCTGCCCCCCCAGCCGCCCCCCCAGCCGCCCCCCCACTCTGCCCCCCACTCTGCCCCCCCAGCCGCCCCCCACTCTGCACCCCCAGCAGCCCCCCACTCTGCCCCCCCAGCAGCCCCCCACTCTGCCCCCCCAGCCGCCCCCCCAGCCGCCCCCCACTCTGCACCCCCCAGCCGCCCCCACTCTGCCCCCCCCAGCCGCCCCCACTCTGCACCCCACTCTGCGTCCCCCCCAGCCCCCCCCACTCTGCCCCCCACTCTGCCCCCCCAGCCGCCCCCCCCACTCTGCCCCCCCAGCCGCCCCCCACTCTGCCCCCCCCCCCAGAGCCATCGCCCACTCTGCCCCAGGCCCCGCATGTTCCCCACCAGCGGGCTCTGCAGGGCGGGGCCCCAGCTGCCCCTCGTGATGGCAGCTGCGGCCACCTGGGCCCTGTTAGCTCAGGCCCGCACCCTGCACCTGGCCCAGAGGGGGGCGCACTGGGCCCCTCCACCAGGCCGCCTGAGTCCCGCACCGGGCGGCCTGCCTTCCCCAGCCCATCCCGCCTCACGGGCAAGCCGCGCTGGCATCGCTGCCTCCGGTCTAACGGCCGGCCGGGCGGCGGGGGTCCTGGCAGCAGTTATCACCGGCCGGGCCGGGCCAGGGTGCTACCCCACATCCGGGGTGAGCGCCCAAACCAATGGACTCTCCGAATCCACGTGCGGGGCTGCCCTCCCCGGGGCGGAGCACCCTCAGGGCTCAGTCCCCGTGCTCTACCCCGGCCCCACCGCTGCCTGGCCCGCGGGCAGCTCCGGGGGCAGAGATCCTCCCCCTCTCCCCCCCTCCCTCAGCCCAGCCCCGCATCACCGCATCACCGTGGCCAGGAGCCAGGAGCAGAGGGCGGCTGAGGCCGTGACCTTGGCACAGCCGACCTGCCTGGCAGAGGGTTCGCCTTGGGAACGTGGCTGCTCGGGGACTAGATCCCGCCCGTCCTCAGCGCTCCCAGGGGGCCGGCAGGCAGGACGGGGAGCCCCGCTGTGGCCCAGGAGACGCCAGTAGCTTGTAATCGCCTGTACACCTCCCTCAGCCTTTCCTTTCCCCGGAGACTGCACTGTGCTCAGCAACAGACACAGCATTTCACCGGCCCTACAGTTTCTCCCCCGCCCCTCCACGCCCGTCCTCCCGCTCCTGACACCTGGGACCCTCCAGTGGATCCTCTCCCACCGGTGCCCCCCGGCCCTCGTTACCTGGTGCCGGCGGGGAGGGTGCTGTGGGCAGCCGGCCGGAATCCACTCCTGTCACCGCCTTCTGGGACCCCTGAGGCCCAGCGCCCCGGGGAGCAGGTTCTGGGTGAAGACTCCGATTCAGAGTCTGTCGGAGAGCACGCCCCGGGACCAGCGCCCGGGAAGGGACGGGAGGAGAGACCGTGTCCACAGGAACCCACGTTCGGGGCAAGAGACTGGCCCTTTAAGAGCCCCGTGGACCAATCAGGGACGAGGCCTGGCCCTGGTCAAGGTGATTCTCTTCAGCTGAGAACGTTTGCAGAGACGATGGACAGCTGAGGGCTGGGAGTCAATCCCGGGGGCTCATCACGGCTGGTCCATGCTGGTCCGTGCTGGTCCGTGGCTGGTCCGTGCTGGTCCGTGGCTGGTCCATGCTGGTCCGTGCTGGTCCGTGCTGGTCCGTGGCTGGTCCGTGGCTGGTCCGTGCTGGTCCGTGGCTGGTCCGTGCTGGTCCGTGCTGGTCCGTGGCTGGTCCGTGGCTGGTCCGTGCTGGTCCGTGCTGGTCCGTGGCTGGTCCATGCTGGTCCGTGGCTGGTCCGTGGCTGGTCCGTGGCTGGTCCGTGCTGGTCCGTGCTGGTCCGTGGCTGGTCCGTGCTGGTCCGTGCTGGTCTGCGGCTGGTCTGCGGCTGGTCCGTGCTGGTCCGTGCTGGTCCGTGGCTGGTCCGTGCTGGTCCGTGGCTGGCCCGTGCTGGTCCGTGGCTGGTCCGTGCTGGTCCGTGCTGGTCCGTGGCTGGTGGGTGACGGGTGACATTCTCCAGACGTGGATGGTGGGCGTCTCCCTAATCCATCCCGGGGTTTCCGTTAATTAGGAAGCAAGTTCTTGTGCAGACAGAGAGGCGGGGAGCATGTGTCCTGTCCGATAAGGTCTGACTCAGAACCAGGATGGATGCAGGGCAGCCTGGACCGGGCCTGTGACGTGGACCCCGCGCTGGGGGATGCGTTTGTAAACGGACACAGACTCTGGAGCAAACGTGGAACTTTTTGCTAAACTGTGCTTTTCAGAATAACACAGAATTAAAAAAGACAAAAAATAAAACTATTTGGAACAACTTTGGTACGTTAGTCTACTTTTCAACTATAATTTTATGAATTTTACATGAAGATCAAGTATTCCTGATGAGAATGTAGAACTTAATTGAGACGTGTGGTAAGTGCAAATGACACACCGAATTTCAAAGAGTACGAGAAAAAGAACGTAAAATGTATCATTAATAATTGTAAAACATTTGATTCCATGTTGAAATGATAATATGTAGATATATTGAGTTAAATAAAATATATCACACCTATTTCTCTTGACTACTTAAAGTAAGGCTACCAGATTATTTAAAATAACTTATAAGGCTGGTGTGGCTCAGTGGCTGAGCTTCGACCTATGAGCCAGGAGATCACAGTTTAATTCCCGGTCAGGGCACATCCCCAGGTTGCAGGCTCAATCCCTGGTGTGGGGGCATACAGGAGGCGGCCAATCAATGATTCTCTCTCATCATTGATGTGTCTATTTCTCTCTCCTTCTCCCTTCATCTATGAAATCAGTGGATAGAACATCAGCCTGTGGACTGAAAGGTCCTAGGTTTGATTCCGGTCAAGGGCATGTACCTTGGTTGCGGGCACATCCTCAATAGGAGTTGTGCAGGAGGCAGCTGATCGATGTTTCTCTCTCATCGATGTTTCTAACTATCTCTCTCCCTTTCTCTCCGTAAAAAATAAATAATATATATATATTTAAAAATAAAAAGTATATTAAAACTATTAAAAAATAAAAAATAAAATAACTTATTTGGTTTACATTATTTCTTTTGTACAGTGATGGGTTTAGAAGCAAGTCAGAGGCCAGACACAACCATGCGGTTTTCACATTGGCCACTAGGTGGCAACCTTCAATCAGGACTGCGGTTTCCAGCAACCTGGAGGCCGCCTTCAACATGAACAAACATTTTTTTCCCAAGATCAGTCTCCAAGGAATTTCAGAGAGAAGCATCAAGATGGGGAGACAGCTGGGAGAAAGACCTGGGAGATGAGAGAATGATTTGAACCGGGATTGTGTGTGGTCATCGCTGTGGGCTCAGCTGTGGGAGGATAAAATAGCAAACAAACTGGCAGGATTCTGCTTCTCCAGCTCCTGGGCGTTGGGACGGTGGTGCCTGCCCCGGCCCACCCAGGACAGCTGGTGCAGGTGCCCCCTGAGTAGTGGGAGGTGCAGAAAGTGTGTGCGGTGAGGAGCCAGGAGGACGGGGAGCCCTCCCACAGCTGGGCCACTGAGCGGGGAAGGCAGCCCAGCGCAGTCCCTTGTTGGGACAAGCGGTGAATAGTTGTGGCCCTACACCCTCCAGCCCATTCCAACTGCTGGCAGCTTGGGGATGGTCCCCTTAGAATCCTCACTACTGTCCAGCTGGCGTGGCTCAGTGGTGGGTGCTGACCTGTGAACCAGGAGGTCACGGTTCCATTCCCGGTCAGGGCACATGCCTGGGTTTTGGGCTTGATTCCCAGTGTGTGTGTGTGGGGGGGGGGGGCGGCGGGGGAGGGGGAAGGGTGCAGGAGGCAGCCCATCAATGATTCTCTCACATCATTGATCTTTCTATTTCTCTCTCCCTCTCCCTCTCCCCCTCCCTCTCCCTCTCCCCTTCCTCTCCCTCTTCCCCTCCCTCTCCCTCTCCCCCTCCCTCTCCCTCTCCCCCTCCCTCTCCCTCTTCCCCTCCCTCTCCCTTTTCCCCTCCCTCTCCCTCTCCCTTCCTCTCTGAAATTAATAGAAACATATTAAAAAGAAAGAAAGAAAGAAAGAGAAAGAATTCTCCCACTGCCACCCACTCTCTCCCACTGCTGAGCTCCAAGGACTGACCTGGCTGGGGCCTGGGGCCTCCCTCCATTGCAGGACCTAGTGCTCAGGCCCCTGGGAAATGTGCCCTCTCAGACCACAGAGAGAGAAGTCTGAGGGCCTCGGTGAAATCCACAGACTGGAGCTTCACTAAGAAAAAATAATGGCTCAAAACCCTCAACTGTGTTTAAATCTCTGAGTATAGCATTCTCCTACAGAACAAAATTAATTGGGTCACTTTTTGGGGGGTGACAGAGAACAAATTCATTCTCTTAAACATCCATAAAGGGGAAAAACTGTAAAAACACAAAATCTGTGAAGGATAAAGAAGAAAGCGTAGATCCTGCATGAACAGCACAACTGGATAACTCCGTGGTCAGCAAGCCGAGGCTCGCGGGCCACAGGCGGCTCTTTGGCCCCTTGAGTGTGGCTCTTCCACAAAATACCACGGCCTGGGCGAGTCTATGTTGAAGAAGTGGCGTTGGAAGAAGTTTAAGTTTAAAAAATTGGGCTCTCAAAAGAAATGTCAGTCTATTGTCCTGTTGGGGATAACTGATGAAAGGTGGGAAGCAGGAAGGGTGAGCACCAGATGCTTGTTCTGGGCCCTGGGTGTGGAGGGGGCTGACGGCAGAGAAAGGCGCCGGGGGCATGTCCTGTGGTGGAGGGAGGAGCCTCATGGCTATGGACTGCCTAAGCCTGGCCTGGGACTCCTGCCTTCCGGAAAGCTCCATGGGCCAGAGCTGGCTCCAGCAAGCAGGACCCGAATTCGACCCCAGGGAGGATGAGCTACAAAGGCGGTGTCCTGAGAAGGCGGGGGTGCGGTGGGTGTTGTAGGGATACCTGCACCCTGGACCTTGAGCAGTGATGCTGCCCCCTGCTGGGTAACAGGGAAACTGCAGTCCTCCCCACCCCACCCCACCCCCCCTCAGCCACACATACACTGGAGCCAGCGTTTCTGTACAGATGCTTTTATTGGGGACACTCGGGGTCGGGGGGCAGGGCCGGGGCCTCAGTTGTTGGCCAGGATCTCCTCCACCCAGGGCATGAGCTCGGTGACCCGGGCATACACGGCGGGCGTGGAGGTGGAGCAGACGCCGCTGCCCCAGGACACGATGCCCACCAGGGTCCAGGCGCCGTCCTTCTGGCAGACCAGGGGGCCGCCGGAGTCACCCTGCAGGAGAGGAGAGGGCTGGGGTCCGAGCCTGAGAGGCTGCTGGGGCCCCAGGGCGCCCTCACCTGGCTGGGCCCGGGCATGGGCTGCCGAGAAAGGGTCACACGTGTGGGCAGCGGCCGGCCCGGGACACTGAGATCTGGTCAAACCTGCGACCTGCTCCTGGAGGGCCTGGCCGGGGGCCCACCCGCCCAGCCCGGCCACCCCTGTAGAATGGGCTGGGACCGTCCCGCCCACAGGGTTGGGATGATACCAGACACCCCTGGAAAGCCCGGAGCCAGGCCCCCAGGCTGGTCACAGGGCAGGGAAGGGGGTTAAGCAGGAGGAGGATGGCCAGACGGGGGCAGGGAGGTGGGGTGGGGGGGCCTGAGGCCCGGGCGCCGTACCATGCAGGAGGAGACGCCGCTGGCACCAGCGCAGACCATCACGTCGGTGATCTTGTTGCCCCAGAACTTCTTGCACTCGGCGTTGGACAGGAGGGGCAGGGCGGCCTGCTGCAGCTTCTCAGGGGTCTTGTTGGCTGGAGGGGGCGGGCGAGGGGGGAAGGATCAGGGCTTCTTGCCCCACAGCCTGCCCGGGCCTGCCCGCCCCCTGCAGGGCCTCATCCTCAGCCACACGATGACGTGGACACAGAGCCCCCCTCCCTCAGGCCCCACCGGCATCTGTGGGGCACGGCTCCTCTCTGCTCCACCCCAACAGCCCCTGGGCGATGGCGGAGGGGAGGTATCCCCTTTCTGCTGCCCCCGTTCCTGCTGCCTCTGTCCTGCTCACAGGCCAGCGGGGAGGGAGCCGGGGCCTGAGGAGGACTGAGGAGGCTTGAGGGGCGTCAGGCCGAGCCAGCAGCCAGGGAGGGAGACCAGGCCCCCCTCTCAGAACTGGAACCGGACCTGGACTGGAACCGGACCTCTCAGAACTGGAACCGGACCCAGATGGCCGCGAGCTGGCCGCCCCCCCGTCCTGGCGTCCCGGGAGAAGCGGGGGGTGGGGGTGGGGGGTGCAGGTGAGCCAGGCCTGCGGGTGCCTGGGGGTTTCTCAGCGTCTGAGGGTCCGACTTTGTGCACTAAGCCCGGCCCTCACTCGTAAAGAAATGGAAGATTGCCTAGCTGGTTTGGCTCCATGGATAGGGCGTCGGCCTCTGGACTGAAGGGTCCCGGGTTTGAATCCAGCCCAGGGCACATGCCTGGGTTTCAGGCTCCATCCCCAGTAGGGGGCGTGCAGGGGGCAGCCGGTCAGTGATTCTCATCTTTGATGTTTCTATCTCTCCCTCTTCCCTTCCTCTCTAAAATCAACAAGATATAGTTTTTAGGAAAAGAAATGGAAGATCTGCGACTCCGATGGGACGCAGGACAAACCCCGGAGCCCTGTGGGCCGGCCGGAGGGGGCTCACCGTTGTACTTGGTCTTGCCCCAGCCGGTGGTGGCGCACAGGCTGCCGGCGGGGAAGTCATCGCCGGCCTGGGGCAGGCACACGGCGGACACGGTCTCGGAGAAGCGGGCAGGCGTGGCCAGCTTCAGCAGCGTGATGTCGTTGCGGACGGTCAGCATGTTGAACTTGGGGTTCTTGAACACCTGGGGGCGGGCGGGCCGCGGAGGTGAGGCCCTGGGTCACCCCGCCGCCTGCCGCTGTCCAGGAGCCGGCTCTCCCCACCCCCCCCAGAGCCGGGTGCACCCCCCACCCCGCCCCCACCCACCCGGAGCCACCCAGAGCCGGGTGCACCCCCACCCCGTCCCCCACCCCACCCGGAGCTCCCCAGAGCCGGGTGCACCCCCACCCCGGCCCCCACCCCACCCGGAGCCACCCAGAGCCGGGTGCACCCCCCCCCACCCCACCCGGAGCTGCCCAGAGCCGGGTGCACCCCCACCCCGTCCCCCACCCACCCGGAGCTCCCCAGAGCCGGGTGCACCCCCACCCCGGCCCCCACCCTACCCGGAGCCGCCCAGAGCCGGGTGCACCCCCACCCCCGCCCCCACCCCACCCGGAGCCCCCGGCCGGCCCGTACCTTGGCGATCTTCAGGACCTGGATGTCCTCCTCGTCGGAGCCCTGGTCAAACTCGCCGGCCACGACCTGGTGGGAGGTCCTGGGGGAGAGGGGGGGGTGAGGGACCCAGCCCCCGCCTGCCCCCCGCCCGGCCCCCCTCCCCGACCCGGCCCGGCCTCACTTGACCCCGCAGTGAGCGGCGGTCACCACCCAGTCCTCGCTGATGAGGGAGCCCCCGCAGAAGTGGAAGCCGGTTTTGTCCTGGAGGAGGAGGGGGAGAGATCAGCGCCGGCTGGGCCCCGGCGGCCCCCGGGGGCCCCCCACCCCCGCGGGTCCCTCACCCCCGCGGGTCCCTCACCCCACGGGTCCCTCACCCCGCGGGTCCCTCACCCCAAGGGTCCCTCACCCCAAGGGTCCCTCACCCCAAGGGTCCCTCACCCCGCGGGTCCCTCGCTCACCTGCAGGGACACCTGCCAGGGCCAGGAGCCGGGGACGGCGTCCTCCCCATTGACGATCCTGGACAGGCCGCTCAGCACGGGGTGGATGGCGGGGACCCCGCAGCCTGGGCGCGGGGACGGGAAGAGAGTGAAGCAGTCTGAGGCCCGGAGCCGAGCGGCTGCAGAAATGCTGGCTTCTTCCAACCCCGCCCCCCCCCCCACCACCACCACCTCAGGCTCTGGCCCCCACAGCTCCCTCCAGCTCCGGGACCCTGTCACCGAGGACTCGGAGGGAGGAGTGGAGCAGGTGCTGGAGGCCCTTCCCTCCCCCTCCCTGCCCCCTGCCCCTCCTGCTGAGGCCTCAGCCTTCGAAGCTCACGGTCCTCAGTAAACCGGGAGCAAACCACTAATCTCAGGGGGCAACGCTCACCCATTAGACTTTGGGGGTGGGGTGGGCGGGCGGGGGGCTGTGGAATTATAACCCAAGTGCCAGGGAGTGTGAAAAGCCCCCTTTGCCACAGCGGGGCCCACCCTCCACTCTCTATCCCAGAGTTTCAGAAACCACTCCTTGTACAGAACTTCTGTTATGTAATCTACACTAACAAAAGAGAGAGATGCAAACGGGCCGTGCCTTTGCTATGCCCACCAGCCAATCAGGAGCGAGTATGCAAATTAACCCAGCAAAGATGGGAGGGTAATTTGCATACCCAGGTGCTGCCCAGTGGACGGGGGCCAGATGCAGGCGTTCTGCACTGCCCCAGGCGCCCGGGGCCTCTGGGCGGCTCCAGGCCGAGCAAAGGCTGTGCCGCAGCCAGGAGAAGGAAAGCCCATTCTGCTCGTGCCCCAGGCATCTAGTTAGTTCATAAAACGGGACTTTGAAAGGACACACGGAGGAAACAGAAACCTGAGGACTCACATGGTCACGGGAGGATGAGAAAAGACAGGTGCCCATAGGACCATGTGCACCTGGGCAGGCCCTGCCCGCTCTCCCCTGGGGACGGGTGTGGCAGCCTGTGACCCTTCCACCCCACCAGCCACCGGCCCTCCTGCCCCTCTCTGAAGGCTGTGACCCCAAAAACAAGCCATAACCATCTATTTTTCGTCACAGCAAGCGGGATCAGCAGCCCCCGGGGAGGGGTTTCCACAGCTGAGCTTTCCACGGGGTTAAAATGAGTGAGTCCCTCCATGGGGACAAATCTACAGTGTTCTGTGGTAAAGCTGGCGCGGAGGGTCCTGCCGTTTATGTACGTTTTCAGGGAGGTTATTCTTTGTGGATGCAGAACTATGTGGTAATTTGTAAAAACCCGCACAGAAATGAGACACCGCAGCTCACGTGCGGCTTCACCGGCCCAGGGGGGCGGGAGGCGGCAGAGGGGCGCCCGCTGAGCCCAGTGGACGTTTTATAAGAAGCACCTCAAACAAACCCGCTACACCCTGAGGGTGCAGGGTGTGAGGGAGCAGGGCTGAGGGCTTAGGGTGTGAGGGTGTAGGGCTTAGGGTGCAGGGTGTGAGGGAGCAGGGTGTGAGGGAGCAGGGTGTGAGGGAGCAGGGTGTGAGGGAGCAGGGTGTGAGGGAGCAGGGTGTGAGGGAGCAGGGTGTGAGGGAGCAGGGTGTGAGGGAGCAGGGTGTGAGGGAGCAGGGTGTGAGAGAGCAGGGTGTGAGGGAGCAGGGTGTGAGGGTGCAGGGTGTGAGGGAGCAGGGTGTGAGGGAGCAGGGTGTGAGAGAGCAGGGTGTGAGGGAGCAGGGTGTGAGGGAGCAGGGTGTGAGGGAGCAGGGTGTGAGGGTGCAGGGCTGAGGGTGGAGGTGTGAGGGAGCAGGGTGTGAGGGTGCAGGGCTGAGGGTGCAGGGCTTAGGGTGCAGGGTGTGAGAGCATGAGGCTCAGAAAGCCCCACAAGCCCCCCGCTCCCTCCAGCCTCCGCCTGCCTCTCTGTCGAGGCCCGCAGGTGCAGGGAAGGGGACTCAGGGCTCCCTGTTGACAGGCCCCAGGGTTTGCTCCGGACGGAGCCCCTCTGTCCCCGGGGTCGCTGGGGACGTAGGGACCTCCTTCCCGCCTCCTCCCAGGCCTGGCTGCTCCCCGCACACTCACCGAAGGCGGCTCCCACGAGGGCGAAGCAGGAGAGGAACCAGAGGAAGGCCATGTTGCTCCGAGTGGCAATGTGCAGAGCCTGGGGCGAGGGCTCCTTTTATGTGCCCCGGGGCCCCTCAGCCCCCGGGCCCTGCCCAGTCAGAGGAGCCGGGGAGCCACCGCCCCGTTCTCCGGGGACCTTGGCGATAAGTGGGGCCAAGCCCCTCTGGCAGCCAGGCTGGCTCTCAGCCGGGGACAGGCCCGCCCCTGGGAAAGGGGCAGCTGCCTGCCCAGCGTCAGCCGCAGACTGGGCGACACCGGCCTCCCCGGGCGCCGTGGGCGAGGCCAGCATCCCACCGCGGACCCGAGAGCGAACGCAAAGAAGCCTCTGGTCACAGCTGGGAGGCCTCCAGCCCCGGAACCGCAGGCTGCGGGTTCTCAGCAGAGTGTTCAATGCACCCCTCCTCAGAGATCGGTATTACACAGATATTCTGGGTTCTCCAGGGGGCCCCTCGAAGCCAGCCCAGCCAGGCAGCCTCAGGGCTAGTGTGAGGGTGTGCGGGGGGCCGAAGGGGTCCCTCCACAGGGGCCGCCAGCAGCTCACAGTTGCTACCACTGGGCTCCACGGATTCTCTTCTGTGCTAACTCACCGTGTAAGGAGCTAGTCCTCCCAGAAAGCTTTCCTCTCAGAAAAGGAGGCTTTGGTTCCACATCGTTAGAGGACGTGTTGAGGAAACAGTGAAGAAATGACTTGCCGAAGGCCGTTTGGCTCAGTGGACAGAGCATCGACCTGCAGACCGAAGGGTCCCAGGTTCGATTCCAGTCAAGGGTATGTGCCTTGGTTGCGGGCACATCCCCAGTGGGGGGAGTGCAGGAGGCAGCTGATCGATGACTCTCTCTCATCAATGTTTCTAACTTTCTATTTCTCTCCCTTTCTCTCTGTAGAAAAATCAATAAAATATATTTTTTAAAAAAAGGAGAAAATGGGAGACCTCTGTAACGCTGTCAACAATAAAAAAGAAGTACGGATCGGTTGTTACAGAATAGCCATGGGGGTGTAAAGTACAGCATAGGAAACAGTCAATAATGTTATAACCGTGCAGTGAGTACTGTAAATACAGTGGGGAACACTATGTAAAGTGTCGGATGGTCTAACCACTAAGCTGTATGTACACCTGAAGCCATCTTATATAATAAAAGGCTAATATGCAAATCGACCAGATGTCAGAACAACCAGTTGCGATGACGTGCACTGACCACCAGGGGGCAGATGCTCAGTGCAGGAGCTGGCCATGGTGGTCAGTGCGCTTCCACAAGGGGAGCACAGCGGGGGTGGTGGGAGCCTCTCTCGCTTTAACAGCAGCACCAAGGATGTCCTACTGACGGCTTAGACCCGTGGGGAGTGGGCCTAAGCCGTCAGTCAGACATCCCCCGAGGGCTCCCAGACTGCGGGAGGGTGCAGGCCAGGCTGAGGGGACCCCTCCACCCTGCCACCCAGTCACCAGGCCTCTAGTACAAAATAAAATTGAAAGGGAAAAGAAATAATATCCTGGTGTCCAATAACTGGGAAGAGGGCCGGGGACGCTGCTGCTGGAGACAGTCCCCCGTGGGCCTCGCTGGTGAGAAGCTTTGAGGACAAACTTGGCGGGCGGACTTTCCCGGCACCTCCGGGGCCTGTGGTCACGGTCCCCGGGGGAGCAGGCGGTCAGGGGGAGCGGGAAGTGTCACCAGTCCAGATCTGAACTTGAGTGGCTTTGAAGTTTTGTCTTTGATTCGTAAATTTGGTTTTGTTTTTTGTTGTTTGTTTGTTTTCAGGGTTGCATGCTCTCTGCAGGCGGGTTATTAAAAATGTTTAGTTATGCTGAAACTGGTTTGGCTCAGTGGGTAGAGCGTCGCCCTGCGGACTGAAAGGTCCCGGGTTCGATTCTGGTCAAGGGCATGTACTTGGATTGTGGGCACATCCCCCGTGTGGGGTGTGCAGGAGGCAGCTGATGGATGTTTCTCTCTCATCGATGTCTCTAACTCTCTGTCCCTCTCCCTTCCTCTCTGTAAAAAATCAATAAAATATATTTAAAAACATTTTAAAATAAAAATGTTTAGTGAGCCACCCGCTGGGCAGAGCCCTGACCACGGAAACAGTGGCACAGCTCAGTGAAGAGGGGCTCCTGAGGCCTGAGCCCGCTCGGTGCTAAGGGCAGATGGGGCCAAATTTCGGGAACACGGGGAGCGGGGCAGCCACTGTTTCCTAGCTGGGTCTGAAGCTTTTTGGCGTTTTCACCTGCCGTGTGTGGCCCCCACGGATGTCCTGGCTGAGCGTGGGCCTGGTGCTCAGCATCAGGAATCCGTATTTAAATCCCAGGGTAATTTACTGAAACATTAACATTTGCCGGTTGCTTTTCCCCCTTCACTCATTCTAAGCCGGCAGCCAAGCCGTTGGTACTTTTCAAGACTCGGGGGCTTTTCCAGAGCAGAGCACAGAGGCAGCCTGTCCCTGGCCCTCGGGTCTGAGCCCGTAAACCCTCAGCCGGCGGCGAGAACGGAGGATGTGGCCTCCGCAGAGGGGTGTGCGTGTCTGCGATGTGTTTTTCTCTTTGAGCGATTGCTCTGGCCCCCAACCCCCGCCCCCTTCCAACCAAACCCTGAGGTGAGCACAGCGCTGTTGGCGGCAATGTGAAACGGTGCTGCCACTGCGGAAAGATCTGGAGGGTCCTCAAAAAGTTAGGCAGCTCTGCCATAGGTTCTGCAACTCCACTTCCGCATGAATCCACCCCTCCACCCCCCACGAATTAAAAGCAGGGTCTCAAAAGGCCTGCACACCCATGTTCCCAGCCCTGGGAGGGCCCAGGGCCCCGCCCCCCGCGGAGGCCACTGCAGCTGAGCGGCTCCCAGGCCTCTGCCACCTGTGCACCGGGGTGCAGGGCCGGCCAGCTGTCAGCTCCCAAAGCCACTGCCTCAGGCCCCCGCGGGCCCCTCCCCCACTCGCCCTGCCCTTCCCCCACTCGGCGCCCCCCCCCCACGTCCCATGGGGATGAGGGCGGTGCACACACCTGGGTGATCTGTGCCCCAGCTCTGCAGTGTCTCCCCCAGGGCTCTCCGAGGGGCACCCCTCGGTCACCCAGCCCGGCCTCCTGCCCCCCCCCCCACCCCCCCGGCTCTGCCCTCGTGTTCCCTCTGCCTGGCCGCTGCTGGGCTCCACGTACTATGAGCACCCCGTTTTGCGTTTACAGAAACAGGGTCCGAGCGGCTCTGGCGCCGATACCTGCATGTGAACCCCCTTATGCTACGATCACCGATGCGATAGGAACCGGGTTATCTTCCCTGTGCGTTTTGGGGGGCAGCCCCACCCTCCACGTCTTTTCCCCCCGGTTTGCCGATTGCCGGGAAAGGGCCCCACCGCCCACCCTGTTGTCCGAGCCAGAAGCAGGCCTCCCTGCTCACAGGGTCCCGCCCGGTCCAGCCTGCTTCTGTGGGGGCGACAGCAGGGGCCCCAGAGTGGGCCCTGGGCCCAGGTCTGCGTGGCCGGCAGTGGGCGAGGGACACTCGATGTGGAAGCAGGCCTCCCTGAGCCTCCTGGACATCCGTCCCCGAAACGCAGGGACCACGCAGCCCCCGGCCACCTGGGCGCCCTCCGAGCTGCCCTCTCCCTACCCCGGCGGTCGGCAGACTCAGTCCGCAGAGCCAAATATCCACAGGACGACGACGGACGTTTTTTTGGAGAGCCACATTTTTTTAAAACTTATCGACTTCTTCTAACGCCACTTCTTCAAAACGGACTCGCCCAGGCCGAGGTGTTTTGTGGAAGAGCCGCAGGCAAGGGGCCGAAGAGCCGCAGTTTGCCGACCACGGCCCTCTCCGATCACACTGCCCGGGGCTTTTGAAGACCTTATAGCCCAACTCAGTTACTGGTCCGGGGCCCTCAGACGGAGAGGGAGAGACGAGGCTGCGGCTCGCCCCGGCCTGCTGCCGCCACAGGGCCGCTCCCGAGCGGACGCCGCGTGCACGGGGCGAAGAGCAGCCGTGACACCTCGTCTCCCCTTGGCTGCGAGTCAGGGTCCACCTACCCCGGCCCCCGCTTCGCCTTGACCCCGGCCCTGAGCACACACGTGGCCGCAGCTGCTGCTGTCCCAGGCGGGCCCGCTTGGGCACATCCTGTCCACGCTGGCACACGCCCAGGAAAATGACGGTCACCCCAAGGCCCCCAGATAACGGCCCGGGGCACGGGGATAAAACGGGGCGCCTCCCGGGCCAGAGCCCTGCACCTCCCTGACTGACACCATGGCCTCCCTCTGGCTCCTCTCCTGCTTCGCCCTCCTGGGCTCAGCCTTCGGTGAGCGCTGGGGCAGCGGCAGCAGCAGCAGCAGCCGGGGGGCCGTTCCCCCAACCCCGGGCCCCCTCCCAGTTCAGTCCTGCAGGCGGTATGAGGCTCAGCAGCCCCATGTCCGTAACGCAGACGCTGGGAAGACTGGATCAGACCAGCCGTGTGAGCGCCGGGGAGGCGGCCGCTGCTCCTAGGGCTTTCCCGGGCCTCACACCTGGGCAGGGGACGGGGGACAATGCCGAGGGGCAGGAAGCTCTCTGAAGAGTTGGCGATTCCCAAACTGATGTAGGTAGTGAGCAGGTAGACGGGCCCGCCAGCCCTTCTAAACTCCTGCGTGCCGAGGGCTATGTTCCCAGAACAACCCCGTGCTTTACCCGTTAACTCATCTTGTATCCTTACGCCAGCTCGGTGAGGTTAGCAACTATACGGTCCCATTTTGTTGACGGGAAAACTGAGACTCGGCAGCTAAGCGAGGCGATGATGGGGCCGGGTTCCAATCCCAGCCCTGCACCACCTCACCCTCAGCCGGCCGGGCCGGGCCGGGCCAAAGCCCGGGGCACACTGAGTTCTCCCTGTGGGCTCATGGGGCAGTGGGACCCAGGTGGGGGGCCCAGAGGTGGGCTCTCACCTCGTACTCCCCTCAGGCTGCGGGGTCCCTGCCATCCACCCCGTGCTGAGCGGCCTGTCCAGGATCGTCAATGGGGAGGACGCGGTCCCCGGCTCCTGGCCCTGGCAGGTGTCCCTGCAGGTGAGCGAGGGACCCGCGGGGGTGGGGGCCCCCGGGGGCCGCCGGGGCCCAGCCGGCGCTGATCTCTCCCCCTCCTCCTCCAGGACAAAACCGGCTTCCACTTCTGCGGGGGCTCCCTCATCAGCGAGGACTGGGTGGTGACCGCCGCTCACTGTGGAGTCAGGTGAGGGCCTGGGGTCCCCGGGAACCCACTGGGGTGGGAGGAGGGCCTTCTGAGCCCCATTCCTTACCTTCCCAACTGGAAACGTGTAGAAAACTCAGGTCTTGTTGGCCTCCCAGGAGTCACTGGAAGGAAACACTCAGGCTGTGGCACGTCCTGGGGCAGCTGTTGACATTCTGAGCTCCCGTCTGATCCGTGTGTGCGAGCACGGGCGCACACACACACACACACACCCTCTCCCATATACCTGCACACACACGCACTCACTTTTCACCCCCCCATATACCTGTGCGCACACACGCCCATATACCTGTACACACATGCATTCACTACACACACACACACACACACACACACACACCCTCTCCCATATACCTGCACACACACGCACTCACTTTTCACCCCCCCATATACCTGCGCGCACACACGCCCATATACCTGTACACACATGCATTCACTACACACACACACACACACACACACAAACACACTCCCATATACCTGCACACACATGCACTCACTTTTCACCCCCCCCATATTCCTGCGCGCACACACGCCCATATACCTGTACACACATGCATTCACTACACACACACACACACACACACACACCCTCTCCCATATACCTGCACACACACGCACTCACTTTTCACCCCCCCATATACCTGCGCGCACACACGCCCATATATCTGTACACACATGCATTCACTACACACACACACACACACGCACACACACACACACCCTCTCCCATATACCTGCACACACACGCACTCACTTTTCACCCCCCCCATATTCCTGCGCGCACACACGCCCCTATACCTGTACACACATGCATTCACTACACACACACACACACACACACACACCATGTACCTGCACACACACATGCACTCACTACACACACACCCCCCATGTACCTGCACACACCCACACACACACACCCACACACACTTTCTCCCATATACCTGCACTCACTACACACACACACGCCCATGTACCTGCACACACACGCCCTCACCCTCGCCACCTCAGCAGGAATGCCCTCCTTTCTCCTCAGAACCTCCCACGTGGTGGTGGCCGGGGAGTTTGACCAGGGCTCAGACGCCGAGGACATCCAGGTGTTGAAGATTGCCAAGGTACGCGGCCCGGGCAGGCAGGCTGACGGGCCGGGCCACCATCCTGAGAACCCCCCGTCCCCCCGTCCCCCGTGCAGATGGGCAAAGCAGAAAGCAGGGGCGCTCCCTGCAGGGGGGTTGGCACCTCTGACCTGGGCCCCAGGGAGGCGCTGCCGAGCCGAGAGCCCCGAGGCAGAGGGGAGGGAGGCATGAGGGTGGTGGCCCTGCCCTGGGTTTCTGCCCGGACCCCGACCGTGTCCGTCCGCCCGCCCGCCCCCAGGTGTTCAAGAACCCCAAGTTCAACATGTTCACCGTCAACAACGACATCACGCTGCTGAAGCTGGCCACGCCCGCCCGCTTCTCCCAGACCGTGTCCGCCGTGTGCCTGCCCCAGGCCGGCGATGACTTCCCCGCCGGCAGCCTGTGCGCCACCACCGGCTGGGGCCTGACCAAGTACAACAGTGAGTGACCGCGGGCGGGCGGCCGGGCGGACGGCGGGGGCTGCGGGCAGGTGGGGCTGCGGGTCCTGACCCCCACCCGGCCCTTCCAGACGCCAAGACCCCCGACAAGCTGCAGCAGGCCGCCCTGCCCCTCCTGTCCAACGCCGAGTGCAAGAAGTTCTGGGGCAACAAGATCACCAACCTCATGGTCTGCGCCGGCGCCAGCGGCGTCTCCTCCTGCATGGTACGGCGCCCGGGCCCGCGCTGCACCCCTCCCTCCCCGCCTCGCTCTTCAGGGCCTCCCGCCTGCCTGTGGCCGGGGCGGGTTCAGGCCAGAGCCCAGGCAGGGGCGTGGGCAGAGGGCGGTGAGGAGCAGGCAGGCTCCTTTCTGGGTGCTCCTAGCTGAGGCCTGGAAGGACCTCCCGGGGGGCCACCGCTGACCTGGGTGGGGCTTGGAGCCAGGACAGTGCGAGATCCCAGGGAGGTCGCGTTCTGAGCAAACGGCGCCGCCTGGCGCTCTGCAGGGCGCCGCCTGGGCAGGGAACGGGCCCCGGGCTCCAGAGCAGCCCCTTCTCCTCACTGTGGCCCACAGCTTTCCTCCTGCCAGTCAAACCAGCGCTGTGAGCCTCCATCCCAGAACCTCCCTCTGGGGTGGCCCCGACTTCTAGGGCATGGGCTGGAGGAGCTGCTCAGGTCCTCATAGTCCTTTCGGGAGGCGGCTGCTGGGTCTCGGGCTGCCAGGCCTGCACTGGGTTCTGGGACCCATCCAGGGGCATCTGGGCCAGGCCACCTGGGCAGCTAGACCCCAGCCCTCTCCTCCCCTGCAGGGTGACTCCGGCGGCCCCCTGGTCTGCCAGAAGGACGGCGCCTGGACCCTGGTGGGCATCGTGTCCTGGGGCAGCGGCACCTGCTCCACCTCCAGCCCCGGCGTGTACGCCCGGGTCACCGAGCTCATGCCCTGGGTGCAGCAGATCCTGGCTGAGAACTGAGGCCCAGGCCCTGCCCTGGCCTCCCCGCCAGCCCTGCTCCCCCACAGCTCAATAAACCCGTGGAAACACACCGATGGCGTCTGTCTCTTGTGTCAGGGCCCGTAGGCCTCTCTGCTCCTGAACTCGGGCCTCCACTCCCCCTGGTGCAGGGGGTCCAGGGAGGGCCCCTCTTCGTTACCTTCCCGGACAGTGGCAGGAGAGCACAGGCAGATGAATGGGACCTCGGCCCCAGCTCCCACCCGGGCTGCGGGGTGCTCACCATCCGCCCCCTGCTCAGTGCACGGCCTGGCCTGGCGCCGGGGAGTGGATCCGGAGGATGGCCTGCTGCTGGCCCCACACCTGTGGCTCTGGAACCCCCTCCCCCCGGGCTGCCCCCTGGCTGTCTCTCCCAGGCCTACTAGAGCCACTGGAGGGGACCCACCACACTCGGGGGTTACTGAGGGGACTGCTGCCCTTTCCCGGCTGCTTCTGTCCCATCAGAGAACCGGCCGCTGCCGGCCGGTGTGGCTGAGCACTGACCTATGCACCAGGATGCAGTCTCCACGTCCAAGAGGGGGTGTGCAGGAGGCAGCGAGTCGATGATTCTCTCTCCTCACTGATTTTCTCTCTCCCCCTCTCCCTTCCTCTCTGAAATTCGTAAAAACATACTTAAAAACAGACAGACAGCCAGGAGAGATGTGGCCTAGGCAGAGCACTCCTAGGCCCAATTCTCAGAACCTATGAACCAGACTGGACATCTGCCTCCCAGCCCAGACTTCATGGCAGGCTGGACGCACCCCAACTCCCAAAGTCTTGCATCCATTAGCCAACCTGCCCCGCCCCCCCCCCCCCCTGCGGGGGACCCTGCCTTATCTCCATGGCCCAGCCCTGCTTCCCATGGCCGTGGCGTTCTCCTGCTGGCACCCTCCCCCACCCCCTCCCAGGACGCCCGCAGTCTCACCACAGGTCCCCTCAGCCACCATCACTCCGACGCTGGGCACCCAGTGAGCACCCCACCACAGGTCCCCTCACCCACCACTCCGACCCTGGGCACCCAGTGAGCACCCCACCACAGGTCCCCTCACCCACCACTCCGACCCTGGGCACCCAGTGAGCACCCACCTTCCCACCAAGGGTCCCCCTGGCCCGCCCGCCTCAGGAGGCTGCTTGTCACTTTTAAAATTTTATTTAAATGTAGACTGTTAGTCAAATGATTGGAAAATCAATAATGAAAAATAGTTTTTTTAGGGGTTTCTCTTGGTGCTGAGGAGCACATCTCAGTGGCACTGACCCCCGGGGGTGGGGACGTAGCCACCCTCGGGGGGCTGAGTCGGCCCCCAGGGGTCGCCAAGGCCGCGCGGGCCGCGGGGCCTGCAGGCTGTGGCCTGGCTGCCCGGAGCTGGGGCCTCCCCGGGCCTGCAGTGCCCTCAGGGAAGACCCCCGCCTGCTCCCCGGCCCGGGCTCTGGGGGCCTGGCTCTGCCCGGGCCCCTGAGCCCACACCTGCCCCGTCATAAATATGTACAATCCCTGACGGGCTCGGCACCGGGCCTGGGGGAGCCGGGGGCGCCTGTCCCCAGGCCTGCGGCGCTGAGACTCTCGGGGCGGTGCCCGGGGCAGCGTGGACCGTCCCTGCCCTGCCCTCCTCCCTCAGGCCAGCGTCCTCAGGCGGCGGCCAGCTGGCCCAGGATCCGGCGGAACTGCTGGGTGCTGTGGCCCAGCTCCTTGACCCTGTCCACCATGTCCTGGGCGGCGGCGGGCGACGGGTACTGCAGGGCGGCGGCCTTGGTGGTGGCCACGATGCCGCGCAGCAGCTCGCACAGCAGGTTGCTGTAGTGGGTCACCTGGCTGCGGACGTCGGCCGCCTTGGCCTGCCGCGACAGCGTGTCCCCGATGAACACCAGCTTGTGGGCGCTGAGGATGACGAACTTGCTGTGCGCCACGAAGATCTTGGGCGGCTGGTTGGTGGCCACGGCGGAGAAGAAGGCGTCCACGGCGTTGGTGAGCGTGGTCAGGTTGGCCTCGCACTGCTCCAGGTAGAAGAGCAGCAGCTGCCGGTCCGAGGGCCCCAGGCTGCCCGTCCGGCCCGGGGCCGGGGCCTGGGCCGACGTCCAGTTGGCCAGGTCGTGGTCGATGGGCCGGGACACCTCCTGCTCCAGCCGCTCAAACTGCTTCAGCTGCGGGGAGGGAAGGCGGAGTGAGACGGGCCGCACCCCAGGGCACGCGGCTCCAAGGGTGACACTTGGGCTCGGCAGCAGCGGGCGCGGGCCTCCGATCCTATCGGCAGAGACTCCAAATACCTTTCTCCACCTCATTCATGACTCCATTTCCCTAACGTCTTTAAAACGGCACAAGGAGCCAAAACCTGTTTGGCTCAGCGGTAGAGCGTCGGTCCGCGGACTGAAAGGTCCCGGGTTCGATTCCAGTCAAGGGCATGTATTTTGGTTGCGGGTGCATCCCCAGTGGGGGGTGTGCAAGAGGCAGCTGGTCGATGTTTCTCTCTCATCGACGTTTCTGCGTCTCTCTCTCTCTCCCCCTTCCTCTCTGTAAAAAATTAATATATATATTTTTAAAAAAATAAAATAAAATGGCACAAGAAGAGACATGGAGAACAGAGTGGCGGTGAGGACGAAGGACAGCACTCTTGTCTGGGTGCTGCTCTCTAATCAGAACATAATCGTGGGGAAACTAAGTGATGGGTACTCTCTCTGTAACTCCCTGTGAATTTATAAATATTCCAAAATGGAAAAAAAAAATAATTTTCTTCTTTACACAACATAAAAAGACTTAATGCACACCAAGCAGAGAACCTTATCGGTGATATTTCTGTGTTTATTTTGTGCTAGTCTGTGTTCTAATTTTTTATTATCTTCATAATCAGAATAAAACTCCCTTAGTTTTTATAAACTGTTTCAAGTGATCCAAAATATGAAAGAGATTCTACATTTGCAGATAAATTATTTATGAAGAAAACTGGGTACAATATAAATGCAACAATAACGCTCTATGACCTTTAAAAATAATGTGAGGCCAGAACCGCTTTGGTTCAGTGGACAGAGTGTCGGTCTTCGGACTGAAAGGTCCCAGGTTCGATTCCGGTCAAGGGCATGTACCTTGGTTGTGGGCACACCCCCAATAGGGGGTGTGCAAGAGGCAGCTGATCGATGATTCTCTCTCATCGATGTATCTAACTCTCTATCCCTCTCTTCCTCTCTGTAAAAAAATCAATAAAATATATTTTTTAAAAAATAACCTGAAGACTGTTTAATGCCATGGAAAAACGCATGAGATAAAAGCAGATGTAACTGTTCTGGAAGTGCCATGTTACACGCCTCTGGGTAACCGGTTTCTCCTTCCTGCTTTCTCACCCATTTCTGTGTGGTCACTCTAACATATCACCACCATGACTCTGCCAGTGTGAACCCAGCACACGCATGGGGCAGGTGCAGTGGAGGGGGGCTGCGGGGAGGGCCCGGGCTCAGCTCCACAGGCTGGACTCCGACAGGTAGTAAGCTTTTGCTGACCAGCGGGTGTCCCGCGTCCTCACCTGCTGCAGCTCCAGCTGGCCCTTCCCCTGCCGCATGATGTTGCCCTTTTCCAGCAGCTCCTTCTGAGTCTTCTCAAACTCTTCCTTCCCCTGGAGGGGAGACAAGGACCGGCTGAGCCAGGACCTCACAGACCAGGAGGGGCGCAGTGAGAAGAGTGGCCACCAGGTGGCGCTGCACACTGCATCAGGTTCGCACGGAGGCCACCAGGCCCAAGGGGGGGGGGGGTCCGCTTCCAGAGGAAGCAGCGCTCCGGGACCGCCTCCATCTTCCCAGCACAGGAAGGGGAAGGCATACACTCCATGTGGCCAAGGCCAGCCTCCCTGGCCTCGTTCCAGTGCCAGAGGTCACATCCGTGCCCATCACCTAAGCATACAGAGCCTGCCCGCCTGTCCCTGACCCCCGGGCCCTGACCCCCCCTCAGATCTCAGCCTGGAACGCTGAGACCACCTGGCCGGCACCCCGGTCTCTGCTCAGAGAACCGCCTTCCCGTCACCTTGCTTGCTCCCCCTTGCCTGGAAGCATCTCTGTCTTGACTTATATTTCAGGACCCATCTCCCCAAACAGCACAGCCACCTCTGCCCTGCTCAGCTGCGGCCGTGATGACCAGGATGCGCTGGCCCAAAGGCCGGAGGTGGGGAGAGGAATGGGCTTTTGGGGCCCTCTGGCCTGGAAGCTCAAAGTGAGAGGAGGACCAGGGACCCACCGAGGCCCTCCTCGGCCAAGTCCTCCTCTGGCCACACAGGCCCTCAGTGGGTGATGAGGGTCCCACGACAGGGGCGGAGAAGTCAGAGCTCAGCGCGCACAGGGCGCCAGGGCGTGGCGGGCACCCACCTGCAGGTGGACGTAGTCGTAGTCTTCCATCCAGCCGCCCTCGCTGTTCTCGTACTGCCCCTCCGGCGAGTCCTGGGAGGTGAACTTGGGGGGCGAGGGCAGGGGCCGGGACTGGATGCTGCTGGCCTTGTCGGCGGGGTTGGGGTGCAGGGAGCCGCCCCCCTCGGGCCCTGAGGCCGGGGCCTTGGTCCGTCTGAAGAGCAGCGAGGCATTGCCGTGCAGGAAGGAAGCCAGCTGCTTGGTGTCCTCGGGCACAGCCCGTGAGCAGGCCACCAGGCGGTCCAGGTCTTCCGGGGTGGCCCCGGGGCCGCCCCGGCCACTGTCAAAGGTCTGACCGTGGGCCACCAGTGCCTGGTACACGTCCTCCATCTTCTGCAGCTGCCGGCTCAGCTTGGCGTTCAGCGTGCGGTCGGACGTGTGGGCGGAGTTGCCCACGGCGCTGCGGGCGAACTCCAGCAGCTCGTGGACGGCGCCCTGGACGGCGGCCACGGCGGCCCGCAGGTCCTGCGCCGGGGGCTCCTGAGGCTCCGCGGCGCCGCGCCGGCCCCCGCCCCGGCCGGCGCTGCCCGCCACGTCCAGGGGGCGGCCGGCGGTGGCGCTCACGCCCTGCTGCAGCCGGGTCAGGGCTTCCACGGCCACCTCCAGCTCCAGCGGCTCGCGGCCCGGCGCCGGGGCCTCCAGGGAGGAGGCCGACTGGCTGCTGCGGGTGCTGCCCGTGCTGGAGGCCGACAGGCGCTTGGCGTCCGCGGGGGCCTCGCGCTCGGCGGAGGGGGGCACCACGTACACGCCCGCGTCGCCCACGCCACCGCCGTCCGCCTCGGGGGGGAGGGCCCGCTCGCGGGGCACGTCGTAGAGGGTGCCGGGGCCGGGCCGCCGCAGGCCGGGGGGCACGTCGTAGATGTCGGGAGCCGGGGGCGGCACGTCATACACGTCCTCGGCGGGCGGCGCGTCTGGGGGGGGCGCGGCGAGCACCAGCGGGTGGCGGGTCGGGTCGAAGGGCTTGGCCTTGGCGAAGGCGGGGGGCACGTCGTAGGTCTCCTCGCGCAGCAGGGGGCCGTCGGGGACGTCCTTGCTCACGGACGGGGGAACGTCGTACACCTGCGGGGCCAAAGGGCGGTCAAGGCTGCCCGCCATCTGCTCACCGGCAGCCGAGGGACAGGACCCAGCCACGGCCCGGCACATTCGCCGCCATCTACCCACACGGGTGTGGCTGAGAGCCCAACTCCGGGGCCAGACCCGAGCTCAACATCCTGGCTCCGCTGTGTGACCTAAGGCGGGCGACTGCTCTCCTCGAAAATGGTTGTGAGGGTACGTAAGTCAATTCACTGTGTAACTCCAAACACTCCGTGGAATATCAGCTATCACACCCTATCACCACCGCCATCACCACCGCCATCACCACCACTGCCACCATCACCTTCACTACCACCACCGCCATCACCACCACAATCTCCACCACCACCACCATCACCATCCACTACCACCATCACCACCACCGCCGCCATCACCACTGCCATCACCACCACTGCCACCATCACCTTCACTATCACCATCACCACCACTGCCACCATCACCACCACCACCACCACAATCTCCACCACTGCCACCACTATCACCATCCCATCACCACCACCACCACCACCGCCATCACCACCACCGCCGCCATCACCACCACCGCCACCATCACCTTCACTATCACCATCACCACCACTACCACCATCACCACCACCACCACCACCACCCACTACCACCATCACCACAATCACCATCACCACCACCACTATCACCACTGCCACCATTACTACTACCATCCCATCACCACCGCCATCACCACCACTGCCACCTCTACCACCATCACCTTCACTATCACCATCACCATCACCATTCACTACCACCACCACCACCACCGCCATCACCACCACTCTCACCATCACCATCACTGCCACTATCACACCACCACTGCAATCACCATCACCACCACACTACCACAACCACCACCGCCATCACTACCACCATTACCACCACCACCGCCGCCGCCGCCGCCACCACTTGTGTATTCCCTACTCTGGCAGGTGGCTGGCTGGGCTGTCTGTGTTACAGTCAGGGTGACAACACCTTGGCTTGTGCCCGATGCCCCCTCATTGCTATTGGACCCCCTGTGCTCTCAGAAGGGCTGGGTTTGGACGACAGGCTCTGTGGTCAGCTTGCTGATACCCCGTGTGTTCCTCTCACACGCCACGAAGGCCCTCCATGTGGCCCTTTCACAGCCACGGACGCTGAGGCTCAGGAGCCCATTCAGAGCAGTGAGGGCAAAGCTGGGGTCTGGAGCCCCCACCCCAGCGCACACTCAGTCATACGCAGACCCGAGCTCAGGCAGCACCAGCCGCAAGGCCCCAGCACCCCGACTGCTCACCGCGTGGTGGCTGGATGGCGGCAGGCTCTTCTCCACGCTCGGGGGCACGTCGTACACGTCCAGCGATGGGTCCCAGCCATTGGGACCCTTGACAGCCATGGGAGGGGTGTCATACACCTGGGCAGAAAAGGTGCAGTGATACAGGTGCCAGGGCCTCCTGAGGGGCGGGGAGCGCCCTCCTCCCTCAGCAGGGCCAGCCGAGTCCCCCCCCCCCCCCAGGCAGGCGGGCACCTACCTCCTGGCTGTACTGGCCGGGGAGCCCTCGCACGGGGGGCACGTCGTAGATGTCCTGGGGCGCCGGGCCCAGCAGGTGGCGCGGGATGTCGTACTCGTCCTGCTCTGGCTGCGAGGCCTCGAACACGTAGCCCTGCCCCACGCGGGTGGGCACCACCACCTAGGGCAGACGGCCAGCTGTCACCACCAGCCCGGAAGCCAGGCTCCTCAGGGAGACTCCACTCCACAGAAAGGTGGGGGAGGGATCCCCCACGAGTGGGCTCGGAGGCCACGCAGAGGCGAGGGCATTTCTGCCCTTTCTTCAGTGGCGTCTGTGCCGCTTACCAGGAAGAGGGTGGCCAGGTTTCAGGAGAGGGCGCCTATGGGCTGGGAGAGGGGGGCCGCCCGCAGGTGGGTGCCTCTGCCTCCGGACACTTCTCAATTGCACGCTCCCAGGGAAGTCTGCCCACGAGGGGTTGTCCCGACTCAGGACCCAGGAGCCGCCTTTCGGATCTGGGACCAGTGGACGTGTGGTGCTGGGCTGGGCCCACGGGGGGTGGCGGCCTGGCGGAGCGGCAAGCAGCCCCCCGCCCTCTGTTCCCCCCACAGACATCTTGGGGGGACTCCTGAGGACAAGCCCAGTGGGGACCCCCAGACCTCGGCGCCAGTTCTCACGCAGATGGCGTGAGAGTAGCCAACCCCCCGCCCACGGGGCCCGAGACCACCACTCACCCGAGCAGGTACCATCGGCCCAGAGAGGAGGCCAGTCCCTTCCCCTGCCCGGGGCCCGGCCCTGGGCCCTGGGTCCGGAGCCGCAGGCCGCCCACAGCCCTTCATGTCGGCACCGGGCCTGGCAGGCAGTGCCGGGCACGCAGCCTTCTTCCCACAGGCACCCTGGCCGTGGGAGGGTCAGCAGTGTGGGAGGGTCGGCCTGAGGGACAGGCTGGCAGGCCTCCCAGGCCAGTTCAGGGCACGCCTCCCCAAGGCTCTGGCCCTGATCTTCTCCTGACAGAGAGGCCCTTTGTTCCCGAATCAAAGGGGACATCTGGGCTGGGGTTGGCTCGGGCCCTCCCCCCCCATCCCGGGGCAGTGAGCTGAGGCAGGGCCAGCCCTCAGGCTCAGGGCCCCGGAATCCTGTGTCCATGCCGTGCCAGCCCACACGCGTGGGCAGCCGCCAGCAGAGCAGCGTCTCCCCCAGAAGTGCAGGCACCGGCACTCCTCTCCTCGGCCCCGGGGCTGGCAGAGCCTCCTGCTCACGCACAGCCTTGCCCGCCTCCCTCCTGGGCAGCAGAGCGACCCTGGGTGCCCGGGCGGGCTCCCTGAGCTGTGGGCGTGCCTCCATGGGGTTTCCCGCCCCCCGCCCCGGCGTGTCTGGAAGTGGAGCTGGCAGCCCTCCCCACATTCACCTCCCTCCTGGAGCCCCAGGCTTGAGCCTCCTCCAGGGCTATTTTTAGACACTGGAACCTGCCAGCGGCAGGGCAGGCGGGAGCTGGCGGGACGTGGCAGGTTGGCGGGGCCTGGAGGCGAAGCCCGTGTCTCGAGGCCCTGCTGGCCTCCAAAAGGCAGAGGGCTGTGCGCCTCGCCCCCTCCCCAGTACCTCGCAGATGACACAGGCAGGCAGCGCAGGCAGGAGGGCTCCAGGGACCGGACCCAAGCCCCGGGCAGCCTGCCACGCCTGCGGCTGAGCTGGTGACAGTAAGCAGCCATACTGGCCAGCTTACGTTTTTCTGGTAGAAAAAATAGTGAGGCAGCCGCCAGGGGGAAAAGCTCATTAGGGAAACCAGCTCTCCAGAGCGCGGCTGAGCCACCTCATCACAGGCCGGCTGCTCTGCACCTGGGCCCCATCCGCAGGACCGAGGCCCCCGGGGAGGGGACAGCCTGAGTCTGGGCGAACACACAGACCTCAACCCGAGACCACGTGCTCTCACGCACATCTCATCAGTGCAAGGCAGACATGCATACCCACTGCCAGATGCACACTCACAGACAGACAGACAGCTGGGCAGGGCAGGGCAGGCAGGGCATCTGCAGGGCAGGAGCGAGGCCTGACACTAACGTTGGCTTCCAAGACCCAGTGAGATGGGACGGTCCACCTGCCCAGGGCCCTGACCACCTCAAGGCAGCTCATCTGCCAGTCTCTCCCGTCTGCAAACAGGCCACTGGCTCACGTGCTCCTCGCTGACTGGCCTGGTACCCCCCGCTCCACCTGCCTCTGGAAGCTGGGTTTCCTCCTCTGAGAAATGGAGCAATCCTGGAACGTGTGGGAAGGAGCAAACGGCCATCTAACCTCTCATCGAGAGTGAGGACAAGCCTCGCGTGGGTCCCCTGCTTCTGGCACCCCCACGGCCCGGCACCAGGAGCCTGGGGAGATGAAGCTCCCACAGGAACAGAGCTGAGCTCGGCTGTGTCTCCCAGTGCCTGACCCAGAGCCACAGCTGTTCCCTCGGCCACAGCTGCGGCCCTGACCCAGAGGCGCTCCCCCCAGAGTGACCTCACACCACCACCCCTCCCCTGAGGGCCCTATCTACCTCTGCCTCCGCCTCCTACGGCCACGCCCCTGCCCAAACAGCCCTGACACCTGGTGTGGCCCTGACCTCTCTCAAGCCACTCAGTCCCCAGCCAAAGTCCTGGCAGGGTTCCTCCGCGGCCCAGCCAACCTCTCCCCGGGACCAGGAGCCGGTTTCCCAGACTTGTGAGGGGGAGGACGAGGCTTAGGAAAGCACCACCCTGCGATGTGGGCACACATGTGCGCGCACCACGATGTCCACGCCTGGCTGTGTGTCAGAGGCAGTGTCACCAGAAACTGCCGGGAGCCCACCCACGGGGCAACAGAGCAAATCCAGGGCAGTAGTCACATCATGGTTAGGGAGGGACTCAACAAAATGCTCTGATATCTACCTGACATTAGATTTACTACCTCAAAATGCAAAGATGTGTGCACAAATCTGTGAGAGACATATAGAATCCAGTCTAAGGTGACCAGATGTCCCGCTCTTGGCGCGACAGTTCCAATTATTTATTTACTAATATATTTTATTGATTTTTTTTACAGAGAGGAAGGGAGAGAGACAGAGAGCTAGAAACGTCAATGAGAGAAACATCGGTCAGCTGCCTCCTGCACACCCCGCCCTTCTGGGGATGTGCCCCCAACCAAGGCACATGCCCTTGACCGGAATCGAACCTGGGACCCTTCAGTCTGCAGGCCGACGCTCCACCACTGAGCCAAACCAGCTTCGGCCACAGTTCTGATTTTTAACTCTTTGTCCCGCGTCCCACAGCGTTTTAAGAAAGTCCAAAAGGTTTAAAAGATTCTTTCCAAAAATCGGGACTTTTTTAAAAATGCCGCGGGACGCGGGACAAATTGTTAGAAATCGGGACTGTCCCGCCAGAGGTGGGATGTCTGGTCACCGTAGTCTAGACAAAACATGCCAAAACCTCCCAGTGATCACCTCGACTGGGGCTTCTCCCGTCTAGACTTTTTCATACATTTCCTGTTTTTTAATGACAAACAAGCTTCACTCTCATGATCATAAAATAAAAGCAGATGTAATCAGGCTGCCCAGGTCAGGAGCAATGAGGTTTCTTGGGGAGGGCCACTGGGCCGCAGCCCCGTGAGCCCAGACGCAGACTGAGCACAAGTCTCTCCAAGGGGAGGGACACAGCCAATGACCAGCACCTGCCCTCACTGCTGCCTGGCCCCCTCCTGCTGCCCGCTCACAGGTGCACCAGGGCAGGCCTCCTGCAAAGGCAGGGAAGGGAGAGGGAAGGGGAAAGGCATGCCTCCCTGGGGGGTGTGTGTGTGTGGAGAGAGGAGGAGAGGGAGAGGGAGGGGGCGGAGGAGAGAGAGAGAGAGAGAGTGTGTGTGTGTGTGTGTGTGTGTGTAGCGGGATGAACTAGGCCCTGCCCCAAGGCTCACCAGCTAGGAACTGCTTCCTGCTGCTACTTCCTGCTAAAGTTACCTGGGAGCTGCCTATTCCAGGCCACCCCAGCCCAGCACCGCCCACCTCTGGCCGGATTGCTGAAGGACCAGGAAGTGGGAGCCAGTGACCCAGGGTTCCCTGCTAGCCAGTGTCATTGGACACCTTCTGCCAGCCAGCCAATGACCCCCAGGAAGGTGTCCTGGCTGCTAAGCTCCATCCTGTGGGCAGGGGCAAGTCTCCCCCTCCCCCTGGGCTGGCTCTGAGGACAGAGGCTCAGTGCTGTGGAGGGAGTGTCTGCTCGGCTGCTACCTCTGCAAACGCAGACGGCCCTGGGCCAGGGGAGCTGACCCAGCAGAGCCCGGTTGCTGTGTCCACTGCCCATGCTCTCCCACCAGGGCCTCTGAGTCGCACCACCCGCTGTGGTCTCTCTCTGAGGAGGGACAAGCTGGGGAGCTGGAGCTGGGTAGGCTGTAAAGGCACCAGTTTCTCAGGGTCCTCCTGGGTGAGCTGCCGAGGGTGAACAACCATGGAGGAGGCAGGAGAGCTGGGTGTGGCCACTTTGTCCCCCAAGTCCGTTTCCAGGCCTCAGGAAACTCCACTCCCTGATTCTCGAAGGGATGTGTGCATGAGAAGACAGAGGCCAAAGGGGAGAAAATGTTGCTCCTGACTCAGCCCAAAGCAGCCAGGGGGGGCTTGGCCTCCCCTCACTTGAGGAGACAGACCGGGGAGCGGGTGGGCCTTGTCCCCTGGCCCAACATCCCACTGGCAACAGCTCACAAGAGGCTTGAACCAGACTCTCAGGACGACCCTGCACTGGCAATCCCATTGGCAATGCCCTCCCCGCGGTGCAGCAGTTACAAACAGGTCACCTGTAGGTGCCTGCAGGCCCACTAACTTGCCCCAAAAGAGAAGGGCGGCTATGGAGGCAGGGACGGCCAGATGTGCTCACTGACACCCCCGCCCAGAACCTCAGGCACAAGGCGACAGCTGGCCTCTCCCTTTGCCCCTTCTTCCTTTCCTGCGCGCCAGGAGGTAGCCATGCTGGTTAGAGCTCACAAGGCAACTTCCCTGGCCCATGAGACTCACGCCCTACATCGACAATGTCAGAGCAACAAGACGGGAGGAGCCACGGCCCCTGACAGGCACGGAGCTGCAGTGCTCATTTCCAAACTGAGGTAAGTGAGGAAAAACACCTCTCCTTTTGTTCAGTCCATTCTTTTGGGGTTTCAGCCACACTCCCCCAACTGCTGCGCTGCACTCCACGCTGGATCTCTCCCCCTCAAGTGCCGCCCTAATCTCCCAACCCTCCTTCCCTTTCCTGGGTCCCCTATCCCTGCCTGGGCCCCTCAATGCTCCAGCCCCCTCCACTCTCTGGGCAGAATGACTTAACTAGAATACGGGCTGAGCAGAGTCACGTCCACTCAAAACCCTCTGTCTTCAGGAAAGCATCTGGGGGTCTTAGGTGGTGGCCTCAGGCCCCCGGGAGTCTGTCCCCAGCCTGCTGTTCCGGCATCACCAGCCAAGCCTTAACTGCCAACCCAGAATACAGAGACTTTCCCACACCTGCAGGCGTCTGGCAGGCTTCGTCCTCCACTGGCGTTTGTCTGACGTACACCTCATGGTCAAGGCCAGCTCAGCTATCTCCTCTCAGGGCTGGCCCCGCCTGTCCACACCCATCAGCAGCAGCAGCACAATGACCACATTTCCCAAACCATCACCGCCCATCTGGCCCCAGGCCAAATAAACACACGGCCACTGCCGGAGCCCCAGAGAACCCAAGGGTGTTTAGCTGTGCCCTGCTGTGCCCAGGAAACCCACCAGGAGGGCTGCCCCGCCATGCCAGGGTGGCCTTACCTTTGGCGGTGGCTTTGTCCCCTCCCAGCTGCGTGCGTCCATGGATGGAGGAACCTGGTAGATGTCCAGCCCCATCCCAGCAGAAGGCGGCACCTGGTAAATGTCCTGGGTGGAGTTGCCAGGCCCTGAAGGCACCTGGTAAAGGTCTGGGGCTGGGCTGGGGAACGGGTGATGGGGCATCTGCTTTGAGAGTGCGGACGTCTGCTTGGCGGGGGGAGACTGGAACTGCGGGCTGGGGCCAGGGGCTTGGTAGAGCCCCTGCTGGGTCTTGCTGGGGGCGGGCACCAGGTAGATGCTGTCAGACTGCGGGGGGTAAGCGGCGGGCAGCATAGGCGTGTACTGGGCGGCCGGGTTGTGGAGGCCGGGCTGGGGCGGGGTCTGAGGGGCCGGGGGGCCGGGGCCGGGCCCGGCGGGCTTCTTGTCGTGCATGCCCACCAGGATCTTGAGGCGGTTCCCGGGCACGATGCCTTGGCGCCCGTGCAGCGAGCAGAGCCACCAGCCGTCCAGGCCCTGCGTGTCGCGCTCCAGCACCGTCATGATGTCGCCCTTGCGGAAGGAGAGCTCGTCGGGGGACTCGGCCACGTTGTCATAGAGGGCTTTGGCCAGCACGTTCTGGGGAGAGAGAACAGGGCATGAGGCTGTGCGCGGAGGGCTCAGCGGCCCGCCCACCGCCCACGCCTCTCCAGGCCAGGGAGACGCCTGGGGTTGGCCCTGGGAAAGGCACTGAGTCAGGTTTGGCACCATCCCGGTGCCTGGGACCCCACGAACCCCAGCAGGAAGGCCCAGCCGATCCTGGCACTTTTTTCCCAGTGGGCCTGCATAGCAACCTCAAAATCCTCTCAACTGCAGCCGCCACCCACCCGCCAGGGATGGCACTCCGACTCCATTAAAAACCGCTCCCAAGCCGGGACCGGTTTGGCTCAATGGATAGAGCGTCGGCTTGGGGACTGAAGGGACCCGGGTTCGATTCCGGTCAGGGGCATGTACCTTGGTTGCGGGCATATCCCCAGTAGGGGGTGTGCAGGAGGCAGCTGATCGATGACTCTCTCTCATCGATGTTTCTAACTCTCTATCTTTCTCTCTTCCTCTCTGTACAAAATCAATAAAATATATATATATAAAAAAAAAAAAAAAAAAAAAAAAAAAAAAACCCGCTCCCAAAGCCATCCCGCAACCTGCCCCAACACCGGGGGAGCAGCGATAATGACAATAATGGCCACGCGTTCTGGGAAGAAAACAGGATGTTCACCCTCCCTGCGCGGTCCTGCTGCCCCACCAGTGCCATCAGCCAAGAGGGAAAAAACAAGCACGGGGCACACCGTCGCCATCGATACGAAAATGCCCACACACTAGGAGGCTCTAACTGATGAGAATGGAGAGTCAAAGGACAGGTTTCACGCGACAACAACAGAAGCTACACGCTATCCAGGAATTGATCAAGCAAAGCCTGCAGGGGGCCTCAGAGGCAGAAATGTTTACCTTCTGTCAAAGGGCTCAAGAACAACCGTGAGTGAAGGGAAACGTATACCAAGTTCACGATGACTAAGTGCTATAAAAAGCCCATCAGCCCAAGCCTACTTAGTGAATCCCGATCACAATCACAGTGCCAGCACAAACTTCTTTTGTTGAGGCATCTAACCAAAGAAAAAGAATTCTCCTGGAATCAAAGGGAGGGAAACAGGTCTACAAATAGGCAGGTTAATTCTGAAAAACAGAACACCGAGGCACTCTCCTACCCGCTGAGAGCGCCTGCCACAGCTCCACGCCCGGGAGTGGCTGGGGGCGGGGGGCGGGACAGGACAGGGAAAGAAGAGGCTGCCCCGTCAATGACATCAGGAGGGAAGCTCCGTGTGAACACTTGCCTCCCATTGTAAATAACGGGCAATCAGAGACCGAAACGTGAAATGTACACCTCTAGAACGAATAAAAGAAAAAATTGTGGAAGAATATCTTTGTGATGAGAAAAAATATAAAAACATAACCAGACAGGGTGACAGGTCACCGAATGACAAGAGCGATTTAATGAAGAATCTGGAGCTGCTCCTACAAATCGGTAAGAAAAAAGACATAACACTCACAGAAAACCAACCAAATATGAGGAGCGACTTCTCCAAAGGGGAACACTGAATGGCCAAGACCGCCCCCCAAAGGATGCTCAGGGTGCCAGCCAGCAATCGGCACACATCTGCAGCTCTGCTGTGTGCCAGCAGGTGCCCAGGTGTCTGGTGAGGCCTGTCGGCCACACCCTCCTGAGGTAAGAGTGGAGTCTTTTACTGTAAATGTTACATAAACATCTACAAAACAACCTCATGTATTTTTCACAGATTCTTATCCAGGGAGATTCCAGACACATTACGTTAGCATGGGTGCTTCTGGAAGAGGGACAGGAATGAGATAGGCATCAGGAATAAATGAGAAAAATAAAGCAAAACAAGGAATGACAGCACTCTCCAACCCTCCTCTTTGCTGCTGTGATCCTCCTGTTGACTTGCACAGCCTCCCAACACTGCTCCGGGTTCCGCTAGTCAGAAACTCTCCCAGAGATGAACATGCGCTCCAGGGAGAGGCCCGGGGGAAGGCGGTAGGGTCAGAGGCAGGCGGACCATCCCACTAGTGACACCGAGTGGCAGATCCGGAACCTGACTACAGGCCGAAAATCTGGGGTCAGGAGGCCCTGAGTTTTTAGCCCTTGGCCCCTGATGCTGCTACTCCCTTGCACAGGTGCCAGGCTCAGGCTGGGGCCCAGAGATATCACAGAAGGTCCCATCCCCACCCCCGCTGGAGGGCCAAGGTCATTTCCAAGGAGCTAAGGAGGCACCTGGGGGAAGGAGGGCCAGTAGGGCAGCAGAGAGCTCGGCAGGGTGCCGCAGAGGCCAGGCCTCACCCGGGGGGGGGGGGGGGGGCAGGTCTGAGCACAGGACAGCACCAGGCCAGTGGGGCTCCAGCTCCACCAGTGAGGCCCCAGCTCTGGTTGCCCTTCTCTGAGTCTCCGGGTCTGAGGACACGTCGCCTGGTCCAGACCCTTGACTAAGGAATGAATCCTGGGTCTGGCCACCCATCAGCTGTGTGACCTTCCCCACCTGGGCCCCGTCTCCTCCCCAGGACTCCATCTGCAAGGAGTCAAGCAGGAGCAGAATTCCAGGCAGAAGGAAGAGCCACACCCCCGCGGGCAGGAACAGGAAGTGGGAGCCTGGGCCCTGGAGCAGAGGGCAGTGAGGGGGAGGCCTCAGCCAAGCCCCTCTCCTCACTCCATACCTGCATCTGGGCTCAGCAAGGGCCCCTGGGAGCCCCGTCTCCACTGCTGCCACCCAGGATTAGGGAAGCGTCCTGAGTGTCAGCCAGGTGCCCACAGGCATGTGCTCAGGCCCCAGGACTGCATGCTCAGACCCCGGAGCCCCCTTCCTTCGAGCAGCTCATAGGTTCCCAGAAGGGGCCAGCGGCGGGAAAACTGGGAGCCAAGAGTGGCAAGACCCAGGGGAGGAAGGCAGCCCAGAGCTCAGGGAGGGCAGAGCCGGAGTAGCCAGCCAGCACCCAGTGGAGCACCAGGGCAGAGGCCCCTGGAACTGCTGACGGCCACACAGATCACCACGGTTACACACGCACGGAAGTGTAAATTATGCCTCCATAAACCGTCACTCCAACTTAAATAACAGGGAGAGGGAAGAATAACAGTGCTAATATTGGAGATGACTGGGAGATGTTTTCTCTTCCTGATTTTCAGAATTTTTCAATTTGTATTTAATGAGCATTTCTTGGCTTTGGGGTTAAAACAACACCCGTCCTGAAAAGGAAAACAGTGGGCTCCCTCCTAGGCTCAAAGCCGGAGAGGGCAGAGGAGGCTGAAGCGGGTCCGGAGGCCGAGCCCAGGAAGGAGGCGGCGGGGCTGAGGGCTGCCCTGCAGCCAGCCCACTGGGGCTCCGGGCCCCATGGCCAGCTGCCTTTAAGAAAAGTAAGTTTCCCAAATATGGTCTGCAGCCTGCCTCAGGGAATCACAGCCCTTCAGAGGGCGGGACACACACTCACACACGGTCCCCTCCCCCAGTGACCCCAGAATACGGAGCCACCCCACTGGGTCCCCCCAGCCCCTGCCCTGGTGACCACAGGAAGTGCCAGCAGAGTGAGTCACAGGAAAATTCCCCTCTGGCCCAGTCAGAGGAGGCGGGTACGGACAGGGGACTGCCCCTGGGAGGCCCCTCACCTCCCAGGGAAGGCTGGCAGATGGGCCTCCGCCAGGTCCCCAGACAGGGCTGGGCACCCAGGGAGGCTGAAGGGCTCTGCTCAGGGCAAGGTCCAGTGGGGGGAGGGGGGGGGGGACAAAGGAGACAGTCCACCAGGGCCCAAGAAGCTGCTGGGGCCTCCTGTGCAAGCGTGGCCAGCCCCCAGCCCTCAGAGAGAGGTACTCAACTGTGGCTGTAACTGTTCAGCTGGGGCGGCTGGAGCCAGGCTGGGAAGCACCTCTTGGGCTGGGCACGTGGCACTGGGCGCCTGGCACCAGGAGCTCCTTGCCTGCGTCAGCTGGTGCCTCTGCCAGAGCTCCAGAGGCAGCCTGGGCACTGCTGGCGCCGGAGCACTCCAGCTGGCCATCGACTCGCCCCTTCGGGCTTCTGGACCTCCCAGCAGCCCCTGACACACGCTCCTCCTTTCTTCTGTCACTCAGCAGCACTCAGGCAAGTCCCTCAGCCTCTCTGAGCACTCGGGTCCCTGTTCGGGACAACACAGGCCTAGCCCTAGCCACCTGGGCCCTACTGACACCAAAAAACTCGCTAGGACGGGGGGTAACCCCAAGGAGGTGACACTTCAGATGATCATGAAGAATGAAAACCAGGCAACCGGGAAACCAGCCGGGGAAGAGCACACAGGCAGCGGAGCATGAGCCAAGGTACTGGGGTGGGGAGAAGCCAGAGAGGATGGGGTTGTGTCCCCGGAGCGGCAGGCAGGCCAGGGCCAGTCACACTGCAGGATGAGCTGGGAGGGTGCATGGAGAGCTCAAGACCCAGCGTCCTCAGGGCCCAGCGTCTTGCCCAGCTTGTTCTAAAAGGAGCCGCTCCCGCAGAGCCTAGCTTTCCCGCCTCCCCTGCTTCTGGGGCAACCAGGTGCTTCACTGCCAAGCTCACAAGAGGGCACCGCTGCCATCTCTTGGAGGGGCATCCCGCCAGAGCATATCCCAGTCCTGGCAGACACTGCCGGCCGTCTGTGCCTGCCCTGCCCTGCGTCTCTGGCCACCACACTCCCGCCTCTAGGAAACCTCTCTGTGTCCTCCTCCTTCCTTCTCCAGGACGTAACCTGGTGTCCTCCCTCCAGGAAGGACCCTGTGCCTCTCGTCAGGCACCCGCTCACTGTTGCCCCACCTGGAAGTACTAATACGTCTTGTTATTGCCCATTCATGCCCCCCTACCTGGCACCCTCAGCTTGGACTCCCTCCCCGGCAAAAGCACTAGCCTGGCCCGGGAGGGCGGGCTCCGGCAGAAACCCTCCTGGCCTGGGTGTCTGGCCCCTCCTGGGAGCAGGGTGGCGTCCCCCGAGGAAGCGGGAATGCCCTCTGGAGCTCGCTTACCCCAGAGGGAGGAAGCAGAGGAGAGCCCAGCCAGGCCGGGTTGGTCCTCAGCTGGGCCTTGGACGCTGGTGGTCAGGCGTCCGCGAGAACGGCAACTATCCGATGAGTATTCACGTCTCCCCAGCGCTCCACCCGCTGCCTCAGGGACCTCAGCTGTGCTCTGCGTATCCCCACCCCCCACACCTGGTCGCTGGGAGGAGCAGAGACACACGATTGATGGGTTCCCAGTGACTACAGCATCGATGGCCAGTGTTGACTGTCAGAGGCAGGGCTCTTTTTGCACACGTCAATCATCTCTTTTAACCCTGTGAGATGCTATAGTTAATCACCCCCACCTTATAGACAGGGGAACGGGAAGACAGAATAGTTGCTCGGCTTGCCGGGCTCACAGTCAGGGAGCTACGGAAGCGGATCCGGGCCATGTGACAATGTGGAGCTGGTGGTTCCTAGGGTAACGCTTAGGCTCCTGGAAGCCAGGAGCGGACATGCCACAGGCCTTTTGCTCCCTCCGTCCCCCACCTCCCAAACACACGGACACACACTCTCTCTCCAGCCCCCGGTGCAGAGCCTAACACACAACAGTCACTTGGGAAACACTAGTTCCCTTCATACCCAGAACCATCTCTGCGTGAGCCAAGTTTATTTCTGGGATATTCTGTTTGCTTGTCTCACAGAGTCTCCGTGGCCAATGGACACAGGCCCAGAGCGTGCACTGACTGCAGTCTCTGCCCACTGGCCAGTGCCTGACCACCCCTTTGTCCTGCCCCTGTGCTCCCAGGCTGCAACCGAGCTCCGAGAGCAGGGCCTCTGCCCTTCCCAGACACCCCCACGCTCACATCCTCGGTGGAACTCTGGGACCAGCACCGTTAGCATCACTCCCCTAATACTCCCAGGGATAACCTGGGTTCAGGTCCTCAGTGCTCTGCCAGCAGGGAACACATGTGGGTGAGCCATCCCAAGGGGAGCATGGTTCCTGCCCTGCCTACCTCGGGAGCCTGTGGCTCAGCTCCACGCTAACACTCAGCAGCCAGAGGACATTCATGCAGAATGAAGGATAAAAACCCACTGTCAGCAGCTCCCAGTAACAAGCCCCGCCCGGCCTCGGCTGCAGTGGCAATAGCAGATGCCTTTGTGTCTGGGGCCAGCTCTGGCCGGAAGCAGGTCCCCTCCCCCCACCCTTGCTAGGGTGTCCTAGGCACCATCTCCAGGAGGCTGGGCAGAGGAGAGGTGAAAAGGGGAGGGCCCTCCTTGCTGCAGGGCATGGCCCCTGCAGCCCCCAACATACCACGGATGGTGGGAACAGGCAGGACTGAGGCCAAAGCACCAAGAAGCCTGTGGGGTGGGATAAGGGCACAGCCAGCCCTCACTCTGCAGCCCATTCCAACTGCTGGCAGCTTGGGAATGGTCCCAGTCCCCTTAGAATCCTCACTACTGTCCAGTTGGCATGGCTCAGTGGTGGGTGCTGACCTGTGAACCAGGAGGTCACGGTTCCATTCCCGGTCAGGGCACATGCCTGGGTTTTGGGCTTGATCCTCAAAGTAGGGGGGGGGGGCATGCAGGAGGCAGCCGATCAATGATTCTCTCTCATCATTGATGTTTTTATTTCTCTCCCCCTCTCCCTTCCTCTCTGAATAGAAACATATAAAAAAAAATTTAAAAGAAGGAAAGAAAGAATCCTCACCGGTGCCACCTCTCCCGGAGATTCAGCCCAGGCTGGCAGACCCTAGACCTATACACTGACAGCCGCTTCTCTCTCTCCCGGTCACTGGGGCCTGGTGGGAGAATCGCAGGTCTCTCAGCAGAGGGCTCAGCATGAGGCTGACCTTTATTTCGAGGGCAGCCCCGGAGTAGGGGTAACTACTCCCAGCCCCAGATTTGTCATCATGGAAGGCGGAGGCAGAGGGACAGCCTGGAGGGGACAGCAGGGATTTCAGCCCTCACAAAGCCCTGGATTCCCCACCTTGACATCTCAAACCCCGGAGATCTCTAGCCGGTTCCCTGCACACTGAACGGTCCGGTGTCTGATTCCAGTCAAGGGCACGCCCGGGTTGAGGCTTGATCCCCAGTAGGGGGCGTGCAGGAGACAGCTAAGCAATGACTCCCTGTCATCACTGATGTTCCTCTCTCTGTCTCTCCCTCTCCCTTCCTCTCTGAAATAGATAAATATATATATGTAAATAAAAACATAAAACCCCGGAGAACTCTGCCCACTCCAGTTCTAAGAGAACTCCCAGCAGCCCTTCAAGCAGCCCCTCTGCCTGAGCTGAATGGAGGGGGACGCGATGGCCCCAAAAGTGTGGCAGTCTACTTAGAAACAGGACCGATGCCCCCTGTCTAGGACGCACAGAGGAGATGGGATGGGAGGTGGAGCCTGCCCCTCCATTCTCTGTGCTCCTTTCACCTGCTCCTCACTAGAGAGGCGAGGAGTTAGGGCCGGCAGCCCCTTACCGAGGGCTAGATCCCTACCCTCCACCACCCTCCAAGCCTGACTCACACTGTCCCTCACCCCTCCCAGGAGCCTCCTGGGTACACCCCTGGCCGGTCCTGGCTGTGGGCTCCTGGCGGGCAGGGATGGGAGTTCTCTAGGTCCAGGAAAAAAGGATGTGGAACCTCCTAAAAGCACTGGGCCTTGGTCCATGTTGCTCAGTGGTTAGAGCATTGGCCCACACACTGAAGGGTCACTGGTTTAATTCCAGGTCAAGAGCATATACCTGGGTTGCAGGTTCAATTCCCACGTGGTCTTTGTGGAGTGTTGCCATGCTCTGCGGGGCCGCCAGCTTGGTGGGGTCCCCCTCCCTGGGACCAGTGTTTTCTTTTTGGTCTTTTTTTTTTTTTTGAATCCTCACCCAAGGATATTTTTCCATTGATTTTTATTTGATTTGATTTATATATACTTTTATTTTGTTGATTTGAGAGGAAAGGAGGGGAGACAGAAACATCAATGATGAGAGAGACTCACAGATCAGCTGTTCCTGTACGCCCCCACTAGGATCAAGCCCACAACTCCGGCATGCGGCCAGACCAGGAATCGAACAGTGACCTCCTGGTTCACAGTCACCAGTGATTTTTAGAGAGAGAAGAAGTGAGGGAGAGAGAGAAAATGACTCAGGGAGGGAGAGGGAGAGAGAGAGAGAGACATCCATGTGTCTCTCTCATATCAATTGGTTGCCTCCTTCCCACCTGTGCCCAACCCACTCCTGCTCCTCCAGCACAAACACACCTGCTCTTCGAGGTCTGCCAGCCCTGTCTCCCTGTTCTCCGCCTGGGAAAGAAGATGGGCACTGAGGGCATGGCCCCAGCCTGGGCGATGAGAAACCTCTCCCCACCTGGCTGAGGCCTGCATGCAGCCCGGGCCCTTCCTCATGGTGCGGGTGTGGGAAAGGAACTCCCTGTTCTCAGGGCGGATGAAGCCCCAACCTCCACTCTGGGATCCGGGATCCCAACAGCTCCCCTAGCTAATCCGCCCACTCTCCCGGCCCATCTCCGGCCGTCAGCAAATCCGTTTCTCCGACCAAACGACTCCCTCAGCCTGCCAGGAGAGGCCGCGAGCCCCGGCGAGGGACACTCAAAAAGCAGTCCGCCCCCACCGGCGTGCCCTCGGCCACGGAGGCGGGACCCCGGTGGCAGGGCAGCCCTGGGTCCCACCGCTGGGATCCGGCTGCTATCAGTGCTGTTGTTTGCAATCAGGGTAGGTGAAGGCCAGGAAGCGCCTGTCCCGTCCCGGAATCCGGCGCGGGGCGGGCGGCGGTGAATCATTAACCGGCCCCGGCCTGGCGCTCCTGGCACCCCCATCTCCCAGCCCAAACCTCGACCCCTAACTTGGGGGAGGGACACTCCAAACACACAGACGGACTATGGACGGACGGACCTCCGCCATCTCCTCGTCAAGCCTACTGGACTATCCGGGTCCGAGGGCCCTCGGCCCCCTCCTCACGGCGCGGAAACTGCAGCCACGGTTCCGAGGCCCAAGGTCACCAGAAGGCGGTGGCCGGCGGGGAGGGGGTGGGGGGGAGCGGGCCTCCCGCCAGCAACTTTCCCGGATCCAGGAACTTTCCTGCCGACCGGCCGGGGCTCCCCTTCCAGCGCCCGGAGCGGAGCGCGGAGCGCGCAGGCTCTGGGGTCCCCATTCCCGTCTCCAGGCGCTCGGCCCGGGGGCCCGGGTGCGAGGCGGGTCCAGGACTCGGGACCCCGCCTGGTCACGCCCCCGCTCAGCTCCCCGGAGCCGGCGGTTCCCAGGACCCGCAGAGCCGGCAGGAAATGCCGCTCGCTAACTCTCCCATCGGGGCCTGCCCGCGACCCGGCAGTCTCCGCCAAGGGGTACGGACTCCAGACAGACAGACAGACGGACAGGGCATGCGGACCCCTCCCCGCCGGCCGCCACACTCACCAGGTAGTTCATCGTGTCCCTCTGGGCGGCCTGCGGCCCCAGCTCCGCGCAGGGGCGCATGCCGAGCTGCCCGCCCGCCCCGCCCGTGCCGCCGGCGCCCGGGTCCAGAGCCGCTGTCCCGGCCACCACGCCAGCCGCCCGCCGCCGCCACCGGAGCGGGTGCGCCTCGCTCCGCCCGCCGCGGCCAGCCCAGCCCGGCTCCCGGCATGCCCGGCCGTGCGCGCCATTGGCCGCTGCGGCTCCCCATGCAAATGAACGGCCTGCCCATGGGGCGCGGGCACGAGGGGGGTGCGCGGGCACGCGCCGCCCAGTGGACCAACCCCCACGCCCTACCGGCACGGAGCCAAGTGCTAAGTGCTGCCGGCCAAATGCCAGGCTTTAAGCCTAGTTCACCTACACCGATATTTCCTTTTCTCCATTTCCAACCTATACCTTCTATATGTGTGTGAGTGTGTGTGTGTGTGTGTGTGTGTGTGTGTGTGTATATATATATATATATATATATATGGTTGATTTTTTACAGAGAGGGAGAGGGATAGAGAGAGATATCGATGAGAGAGAATCATCGATCAGCTGCCTCCTGCACACCCCCTACTGGGGATGTGCCCACAACCAAGGTACATGCCCTTGACTGGAATCGAACCCGGACCCTTCAGTCTGCAGGCCGACTGAACTCTATCCACTGAACCAAACCAGTTTGGGCTCCAACCTATATGTTTGGAGAGAATGCGCCCCTCCTCAAAGGCCTAAACCTCAAAGGCAATGCCTCCTCTTCTAGGCAGACTACGGATTGTCCTTCTTTTCTTCCTCCTCCTCTCCCTCCTCCTCCTTGTATCTGCAGCTCTAGAGGCTCCAGCCTGAAGCTGACTTATGCCTTCCCCACCTACCAACCCCGGGGGAATTTCACAGTGTCCTTCATGCCCTAATATCTGAAACTGGAGGTAAAGGGGAGGGGGTCAACCCAGCTGGCAGAAACTAATAACCACCATGGCAGGGACTCGGGTCAGGCCTTCCATGTAAGAGCCCAAGGAATGAGGCAGGGAGGCTGGTAACCGGGGGAGATAGAGCCTGAGCCCTCCTGTTCTACCAGACTGCTGGAAACTCCAGCCCCATCCATGGACAAGGGCTCACCTCTCTCGGCTTCCCCACTTAATTGAATCCCAGCCTCCCTGAAGCATGCTCTCCCTCCCCCACGGCTCAGGCCCGCCCTAGGAGTCTGACCTCATCCCAATCCCTGTCAGCCCTAACACGCTACGCCAGCAGCTCATCCGTCTCAGCAACATGGCCGGGGTCTGCAGGTAATGAGAGAGAAGGAAGGGCCACGGCCACCGGGGGGAAACTGAGTGGCAAGTGTCTTGGTTCTCCTGAGTCCCCACTCCCCAGTGCAAAGGTCAGTGATGTCACTTCACACAGAACCAGGGTGTGCCAGTCCCTGGGCTTGGTCCGGGCTTGCACCGTGGCCTACAGGGAGGTTGAGGATGGGTCTACTGCAGAAACCATCAGCTTGGTGTCTTCTCTGGATCCGCACACAGTCACCATCCTGGGCCACTTACTAAGTATGCAGACACCATCAGGCAGCTCGCAGTGCCAGGGGAGCAGTGAGGCAGACTCTGCTTTGCCCCGCAGAGAACCCTAAGGCATGGCCTATAAAATATATATAATATATATAATATATAATATATATATATGCCAATATGTATCCACAGCTATCCCTCCACCTGACACACACATCTGACACCCAGGCCAGGTGTACCTCCACGGGCAGGCCCTCTCCTATATGTAACCCAAGTTTGGCTGGTCATGGGTCCCCTGGGAAGCTTGTTTAAAAACATTCCCAGGCCACTGCTCCAGAAAAAACATGTGGGGGGACCTGAGCATCTGCATTTCCCCAAAGCTTCTTGGGGAACCACCAACAGAACTCGCAGCATAAGGGATGGGTAAGGAACAGAGGGATTTGGACACAATGGGAGCAAAAACGGGTACCACCCTATGCCCTCCCCAAGACTGGCCCCCTCGTCACCCTCAAAACAGCCCGCTTCCACTTCCCCACGGAAGAGCCAGCTCGCAGAGAAACACTGCCGAGGGCAGCAGTCGCCAACCGGTGGTCCACTGTCCACTGGTGGTCCGTGAGGTCCAAAAGGTTGGTAACCTTTGGCCTAGGGCATCCCCTCCTGCGTTTTCCCAACAGCTATGCGCCTGCCCCCCCTCTCCCACCCCAACCCTGACCCCATTCCCAGGTCCCAAAGGAGCGGATCAAAGCCAACCGGGTCATGCATGAACATTTGTCTGGAGGGCGTCCTTACGTTTTCCCCAGGCCCCCACTCCTGCGGGGTGAGAGGTAGGGAGCAGGCCTCACAGCCAGCCTGTCCTGCAGGCAGGAGGTCTCTGCAGGGACAGGCTGGGACAGTCCTGGCCCTCAACTCTGCCTAGGCGGCTTAGGGGGAGGGTGGCTGGCTGGGAACAAGGGAACCGGAAAAGGAGACCCTGAGTCTCTGGGGCTGGGTTAAAGCAGCTCCGGGGGCGGGGCTGCTGGGGGGAGGGGGAGCAGAGGGGGGAAGGGAACCCAGCTCAGGCGCAGGCATTTCAAAAATTTGCTCCTTTTCCACTTAAACTCCCTCCCCCCAGCCTCTGCCTTCCAGAATGGCATTTCCGCTTTGGAATCGAGGCCCTAGGATCTGTGCCCGACTGTACGAGGAGGAGGGGAAGAGGAATGCCCCCTCCCTGGCCTGTGCGGGAGGGACATGGAGGACAGGGCCCACTGGGCAGGCTATGGTTGGGGTGTGTCATGTATAGGGAGCCAGGACAGCCTCCGTGGGGCCCCGAGCTGAGGCTCTATGATCACACGCTCATGTCATGCCCACAGCAATCCTGCAAAACAGGCTTCACGACTGGCCCCATTTTCCGGATGAAGAGGTGAAGACCCAGTTTACAGCCCCTTGGCCCCCTCCCACAGGCTTCCAGCCACAGAGGGGACAGCTGGCAAGCAGGGGAGGGGAGGTGGGGCTGCCAAACCACAGTCACCCTGACTGCCAGGGTGCTGTCACCCTGTGGCACCGCAGGACAAGGCAGGAAAGGAATCAAAGGCAGGGGCACTCAGGCAGCCGAGTATTAGGGCCCAATACTACCCCCACACACTGGGGTTAACAGGAAGGAGGGCGGCCACTCTAGTGAGGAGGAGCGTGGGGAGGTGTCGGTGCAGGAAGATGCAGGAGCGCTGCCCTGGCACCAGCACTCTCCCCGATGGTTGTCAGCCACCCCAGGAGCAGCTCACAGGCTGGGGCGGGGAGAGGGGGGTGTCACCAATCCCTCCCATTGGGGCCTGGAGTAGAGTTACCTGTACAGGGACCATGGCGGGCCCAGCACATGGGGACACTGGCTGTCATCTGCCCATTAAAGCGTCCACGGTGAGGGGTGAGAATGGCTGCTGATCCCAGACCCTAAGTGGGAAGAGACCTTGGGACCCAACTCCCATTCTCTGGGCCTTCGGGGTCTTATTCTTCAGGTCAGGCCCGCTGCACTATGAAGGATTCTTGCTTTAGGCTCAACAATGCCTAAATTTATCATTGTAAACAAAGGAGGGGCATCACCTAAATGACCAGCTACAGGGGACAGGTAAGGCAGCCACAGCCTCTCAGTGGAATGTTAGCAGCCACAGGAGGGCCTCTCTCCAAGACCGAAGCCGAACAGACCAGCACGCTCTGACGATGGGAAGCGGAGAGAGCGGGCCCCGACGGCTTGCACAGTGATGCAGGCAGCCCTTTCCCCTCCTCAAGCTTCGTCTTCCCAGCAGCACCGAAGGGTGGCTGAAGGGGTCAGCGGATGGCCGACTCTCAGAGCAACAGCAGGAAAGCATTTCCTGAGACCGGAGGTGAGTGCCGCCAGCTCCAGGGACAGGAAGACATGATCTATCTGAAGGGCCACGGGGTGTCGAAGTCAGCCTTCCCCCTGGGCTGGCCACCCACCTTGGCAAGCTCAAAACCAGCCTTCGAGCTGGAGCCAGCTCTGCCTGGACGAGGGTGCCAAGGGACCCCTGTTGGTGGCCTGGAGAAGAGATGAGCTCTAACACACAGCCCGGACACGGTCCTCCCTGCCAGGATGAGGGCCAGGACGAGCTACCACTACCCAGAAGCCCAGAGAGGGGCAGGGCCTTGCCAAGGTCACACTGCCAGGAAGCAGCAGGGCTACACCCATAAGCCAGCGACCCAGGCGTGTCCCCATGGAAAAGCACCCAGGTGACCCCAGACAGCAGAGCAGGCACTCCTGGGGCGGTGTGAGAGCTGTCAGCCATAGATCCTGCCCTGACCTTTGGGGGTGGAGTAACCACCCAGGCGTTCACTTGTCATTACAGTGGTCACTCTGACTGCAGGGAGGTGGGCGGGCCCCCACAGCCTGGAGCCAAATCTCTCCCCCCCCCCCCCCCGTTACCTCCACTGGGGAAGGGGGCGCTGGTCCTCAGCCTGCCATTCCCTTCTGCATCCCCCAGGCCAGTCCCAGAGGTGTGGGTGCAGGGGCAGGGCCAGGGCGAAAGGTGTAAGGATGGAGTGGTCAGGTGCAGGGACAGAGTGAGGGATGGGGAGGGGACCTGGGTTTGGGCAGAGGACAGACTGGCCTCCCAGATCCAGGCCTGGATTCCAGAAAACCCAGTGCCCTCACCTTCCGGCACTTCCTTCCCTCCACACTCTGGCTCTTTCAAGGAACTGGAAGGAGCAGCATTCTCTCCTAATTCTTTTTAATTGCTTTTCTAATTTGAAAACTAAAGCTCAGCAGGAGAACCTTAGGGAGGTGCCTGCTTCAGAAAGGGCCCAGGGGCTCTCTGCCCAACTCAGGGTGCTGACTCTGGTACCCACAGTCCCCCTTTCTCCTCTGCAGCCCCCTCTTCCACTCTCCAGGCGGGGGAACTTCCTGGGTGCTGTCAGGCAGGCGAGAGCTCTCCTATCCTAGTGAGAAGGTTGGGGCCCGGGTGCCCTAGCCCTTCTCCTTGGCACTGGGATACACACCTGGCATCCTCACCCTCAACACTGCCTGGAGGGAGAATTGCAGAGGAAAGAGGGGTGGGGGAGACAGAGGCTGGGTCCTGGCTGAAGGAAAGGAGGGTGGGGGGCGGTGGGGCACAAGCCCCGGTCCTGAGGGAGAAAGCTTAGCTGCTGGTGGCCGCTGGGCTTGGGGTGACAGCCTGGGCAGGAGGGACAGGGTGTGGTCAAGAAGCCGGCCCCAGCCCACCATCTGCTCTTGCTTCTCCCCATAGCAACCAGCCCAGCACATCAGGGAGTCAGAGGGGGGTGACTTCACATGCCATCTGCTGTCCCCTCACCCCGAGCCTGCTTCTGTAGGAGCACAGGTGCCCCCAGCCACAGAGACCCGCGGAGACGTGCAGAGGGCAGACAGCGCTGCCCAGCCGCACAGCTGGGAGGGTGGGTCAGGGAGCCAGGGCTGTCACAGGAGGGGACAGCTCTGAGGCTCGGGCAGCACTGGGGTGAGCAGGCAGGAAGGAGTGGATACAGAGCTAAGGCAGCCGCGGGGAAGGCCCTGCCTGTTCTCCCCCCTCAGGCCACACTGTGGAGCATACACCTGAGCCTGCTCCACCCACGGAGAAAGGAGACAACACTGAAGATCCCAGCCCATCAAGCAGCTTTCAGAGCCTCGGTTTGTGCTTTTGTTAAGTGTAACCCAGCGTTTCCCAACGTGGAGCACAGATCCACGGGGGGTGGGGTAGGGGGCGCAATTCGAGAATAAGTTATTAAGAGTGAATTTTTTTCATTTCTTATTGGTTCTAGGGGCCTCGTATACGGTATGTAAATATATATTGCCACATATTTATGCATTTCAGTTCTCTATTATGTTTTTTGAAACTTTATTTGCTATTTTTTCATATCACTTCATATTATTACTTTTTACACAACTTCTTAATGATTTCTTCTTCAGTCCTTCAACTGTCCTTTTATTCTTTTATTTTTCTCTTTCATGGATGCCGTGTTCAGATCAAGTTAATGGCCTTTTAGGCTTCCTCCATGTGAACAGGAGTTGTGGCGGGATGGTGGGGCAGGTGAGCGGGGGTGCTGGTCGCTGTCACTGGGGCGAGCCTCTGGTGGTCACTGAAAACTGTTTGCTCCTGCGCACAATGGTCCCACCTGGTGCTCGTGCCTGCTGCCGGCGCCGGCCCCGCTGGCACCCCGTGGGCACCAGAACCACCACTTGCACCCACTGCTGAAGCCTGGCAGTGGTCCCAATTGCTCGGAGCAGTGGTTCCAACTGCTCGGAGCGGAGGCTGCTGGCCCTGATCATCCCTCAGGGCTTCTCCGCCTCCCCCTGCTCCTGAGGGGCGATTGGGGCAGCAGCCACTGTTCGCACCCGGTGACAGCCTTGGCCCCGCTACACCTGCTGCTGGCACCAGCCCCAGTCGCTCCACGCCTTCAGCAGGTATGAGCGGGGCCCGTGCTGTGAGTGCTTGGGAACGGAGACAGTGGGAGCAGGGCTGCTAGCAGACGGGACGGCCGTGGCGGGAGGGGCCAGGTGGGGGTGCGGGGGATGGGCCAAGACCCATCCCTGTGCCCGTGGCAGCCTCATGGCCCACAGTTCCTTTCAAGGTGCACGGATTCGTGCACTGGGCACCATGCAGCACATCCCTCTCCTGCCCATTACACACCAGCCCCACCCTGCCAGGCACCAGGGGCAGGGGTGTTCTCCACTGAGCCCTGCTCTCCTAGCCCCTGCTTTGGTGCCCTGAGCTTCCCCTAGTCCCTGACCACAAGCACAAAGCCTCAAGGGGGACTGAGGTAGAATCTTTCTGCAGAGCCCTACTGCTCCAGGTGCAGGGAGTGGTGGGCAGGGTCTCTCCTGGGCGCGTGGGGGTGGGGAGGGGCTGGCTGCAGGCTCTATCACATAAATTAGTCATTCCTCACACTAGGATACTGCTGCCTGGAAACGCATCCAGGTCTCTGAGAACCTCCACTCCAGGGTTTGGGGGTGTGGGATGGCTGGGGAGGGATAAACAAGGGAGCTGGAGGAGAACAGCAGAGAGCACAGGGATGGCAGTAAGGACTATTTTATTACAAAGTGCCTGGGGCAGCGGGGAGGACCTCTTTGAAGAGGTGGCATTTGAGTAGGTAGATGTGAAAATTTTTGCTAAGGCTTATTCTGCAGGAAAGAAAGTAATAGTAAAGATTTGTAAAAATGCCGAGACCGGTTTGGCTCAATGGATAGAGCGTCGGCTTGGGGACTGAAGGGTCCCGGTTCGATTCCGGTCAAGGGCATGTACCTTGGTTGTGGGCATATCCCCAGTAGGGGATGTGCAAGAGGCAGCTGATCGATGACTCTCTCTCATCGATGTTTCTAACTCTATCTCTCTCCCTTCCTCTCTGTACAAAAGCAATAAAATATATTTTAAAAAAAAAGATTTGTAAAAATAACACAGGCATGCCAACTCCCTCGGTGTGAAGAGCAGAGCTGGAAATGTTAGGGACACAGGGAGTGGCTCCCAAGCAATCCTTTCACCCCCCACCGGGGCTTCTTGAGTGGCTGGGCCTCCCGGGGTTGAAGCAGGAGCAGCCAGGAGAATCTACCTGCTGGGGTGTCCTGGCAGGCAACCAGGGACAGGGGGAGGGAGCCCAGGAATCTGGGCAGGGAGGGATTCAGTCAGCTCCCAGGAAGGCCTCCATCCTCTCCTCCCCCTGCTCTCCCGGAAGCCTCTTCCACCAGGGTCTCTGGCGTGGAAAGGGGCCCAGGAGAAACACAGGTAACTCAAAGACATAAGGTGCTTCCCGCACAAGCAACCTGGGAAGAGGGTTTCCAAACCTAGCCAGCTGGGAGCGCTGGAACAGCGCGGTGTTCACACCACTTTCTGAACCAGCACAGAGCAGGGGATCCAGGATTTGGTGGCACAAACTCCCTGGCCATGCCTCAAGGCACACATAAGTGGTTTTGTAAAATACTGACAACACTAGTGTTTCACACAAAAACTAGAGGCAGATACTGATCAGCAAGAGAATGGACAGATATATAAATCCATATTCATAAATGGAACATGACTGGGATAGGTGCATCAGGGAGAACTTCTACACAACACATGGATGGAAACCTCAAAACCATTATGCTGAATGAAAGAAGCCAGACTCCAAAGAGTACATTCTACTATATATGCTTCCACTTATATAAAGTTCAAGAACAGGTGAATCTAAGCCATAATGAGAGAAATCAGAACACCGATCACCTTACAGGGGACAGGGGACACTTGACTAGAAAGGGACACTTACAGCCCTGGCTAGTGCGGCTCAGTTAGTTGGAACATCATTGAAAACTACAAAAGGTTACGGGTTCAATTCCCAGTCAGGGTACATGTCTTAAGTTTCAGATCTGATCCGATGGGACGTGTACAATGTTTCTCTCTCCCTTCCTCCCTCTCTCTAAAATCAGTAAGCATATCCTCAGGTGAGGATTTTAAAAAAGGGATACTTGCAAACTTTCTGAGATGATGGAGACATTATCTTGATTTGACTGATGGTTACATGGGGTCTACATTAGTCAAAATTCATCCGACTGGATAGCTAACACCTGTCCATTTCACTACATGGAAAATCTTACTTGATAGAAGAGTTTCAACTGGTAACAATAAAACAAAGCACAGAGGAAAAAACACATAGTTTTAAGGATACCAAAAAATAGGTAATGCAATCCTGAACGCATCCGACTGCCAGCGAGCTTAACGTTAAATTCCCCGGACCCTACACAGGCTCTGGGTCTTTCGATGACCCCAGACTATGTGTGTCCTTCACTATAATCCGCTTCACATCCTTCTTGGAACTTGGTGGGTTTTAAATAATATAAAATGACTGAAAAGCCTTCTCGGCCTCTAATCCCCCTTAGAAAGGGGATTACCCTTAGAGCCAAACCTGTGACCACCTCTCCTGCCAGAATGGGCATCCATCGCCGCCTCTCCTGAGGTCCCAACATGCCCCCGCCATTTTCCTCTTCTTGAGGAGGAGACACCTGCCCAGCAGACAGCTGACTAAGAGTAAGCTGAAGAAACGATGGGTTTGAGGAGGATGCAGGCAAAGCAAGCAGCTGTAAGGAGCCAGGCCTAGGCTGGGAGGACAAGGAGCACCGAGTGGGAAGGGGACAGGCGGGTCTTGGGGAGCACAAACTAATGCCCAGGGTGGGAAGTGGGGGTCAGTAGGCGGCCCACCTGCCTCACTGCAGGCATGAGCCCCTCCAGTAAGGTACTGGAACCCACGTCAGGGGTGCTCTCCTTCCCACCAGGCGCCCCCACCCTCTTACTGCGGGTTGCTGCAGACCACATTTGAGGACAGGCCTGCACCTCCCCAGTGTTCCACTGCCTGGAACCCTGGGCCTCCTCCTGGAGCACTCCGGGCAGGCCATCCACCTGCAGTTCACGCTGCCGGTGGGCTGAGATGAGCCCACTCATGGCTTACCCAGGGCTCAAAAGGCAGGGTCCTGCAGGCAGGTGGGGGCAGGTGAGGCCAGGGTCATCCCACCACTAAGGCCTTGGTGAAAGGCCTTAAAGAAAGGGGCTCTGGAGCAGACTGGGGCAGGCCGTGGAGAATCGTGCTGGAGCCAGGAGTGGGTCTTGATCACTGAGCCAGTCAGCAGGGCAGGATAAAGATGATAACCTCAACAACAGTAGCTGCTATGACTGATTAGCCTCTTAGTGCTTTCTGCAACCCTTGCCAAGTCCTCACAAAACCCCCAGAGCTCAGTGCAGTTCAGTCTCCGCGATACAGAGGAGACAACGGGCTCAGACATCGCCCGCGGGGTAGATGGCCCAGCCCCATTCCTTCTAGAGCTTTTGGTCTCATGCCACCGAGCATCCTCCCCAGCGAGAGCAGCCTCCCGGGAACCCCACAGCCTCCCCCGGAACCCCACAGCCTCCCCCGGAACCCCACAGCCTCCCCCGGAACCCCACAGCCTCCCCCGGAACCCCACAGCCTCCCCGGGAACCCCACAGCCTCCCCCGGAACCCCACAGCCTCCCCCGGAACCCCACAGCCTCCCCCGGAGCCCCACAGCCTCCCCCGGGAACCCCACAGCCTCCCGGGAACCCCACAGCCTCCCCCGGAACCCCACAGCCTCCCCCGGAACCCCACAGCCTCCCCCGGAACCCCACAGCCTCCCCCGGGAACCCCACAGCCTCCCCGGGGACCCCACAGCCTCCCGGGAACCCCACAGCCTCCCCCGGAACCCCACAGCCTCCCCCGGAACCCCACAGCCTCCCCGGGAACCCCACAGCCTCCCCCGGAACCCCACAGCCTCCCCCGGAACCCCACAGCCTCCCCCGGAACCCCACAGCCTCCCCCGGGAACCCCACAGCCTCCCCGGGAACCCCACAGCCTTCCTGACAGGGCTTCCGGGACGGTGCTGCCGGGCCAGCTCTGCACAAGGACACGGCCACCGGTCCGTGGGGACTCCTCAGTGCGCCCACACCACATCCTTGGCGGCCAGGCAGGCAGGGCAAACTGGGGCAGAGGCAGAGAGAGAGAGGAGGAAGCCAGTAACCAGATAACCCCAACAATAAAGGCACAATCACAGATGGGGGTCCCGGAGGGCTCCCCAGGGCAATGCCCTCAGCCTGAGCACTCAAGAGTGAGCAGGGCGACCTGGAGAGCAAGGCAGCAGCTGGCGCTCACTCCCTGCAGAGGGAGGGCCTCAGAGCCAAGGCCGGTGGGAAGAGGGGATGTGGCAGGAAGGCCTTGTGCTCTGGAGCCTGAATGAGGACTTTGGACCCAGACATTGCCTCTTCCCACTGCCCTCTCCTGAGCCATCCTACCAGGCTCCCGGTGTCCACAGCCTGGCTGCCCAGGCCAGTGCCTCCTCACTCCCTGGCCAGCTCCCCAATCACAGCACCGGCTGGCACAGAGCCAGGCACAAGGGGCCGGGATCTCTGGCAGAGGTTCAATCAGGTGCCGTGCCTGGCCCGCTGATCTCCATCGACCGCTACTGAGGCTGCACAGCCCGGGGCAAGCTGCTGCGTCTCCCCGGGGTGCCGAAGGGGTTACACAAACTCACGCTGGGAGAGCCACAAGCAGAGGGTCGCTCTCTCAGCAGACATTGCCTCTGTGAACACACTCAACAAGCCACAATCCCCACAATTAGAGGCCACGCAGGATGATGCTCACTTTCTAGCGCTGGATCCTGCCAAACTCTGTTCCCACCCTGGCTCTGCTCTCAGCGGCCATGTGGCAAGACGCAGGTCCTGCCTGAGCCTGTGAAGCCCTGAGCCCAGCACCTGGCACACAGGTCACTCCACACGTCAGCACCCTCACTCCTCGGAAGAACCCCTCCCTCAGTAAAGGAACAGAGGAGGAGCTGGAATGGATGAGCCCGTTTCACAGGCAGGAAAACAAGAGTCAGGCACAGACAGCGGGGAATTTCTCTACAAGCTGGGAACTGGCCTCTCACCTTCTCGCCAGACAGCGCCAGGGGGCAGCCAGCACCTTGTGCCAGTGCCTGCCAGAGGGTCTGAAGGGGGTGCAACAGCCGTTTTCCTTCCAAATGCTTCCTGCCTACCCAGAGCAAGAGGCCATGCTAAAGAGGAAGGCAGATGTCAGAGCCCAAGCCAGAAGGGTCTCCAGGTGGAGCTGAGCCCAGGAAGGAGCACTGCCCAGAGAGTCCGAAGGAGCGTGTGCCTTCCCCTCTCTGGGACCCAGACCCCGTGCAGGTGAAACGGCAGTGAGACCAGCTGACCCCTGGAGGCTCCTCCTGCTCAGATTACTGAATGTTGATTCAGTAATCACTCCGGGCTCAGCTGAGGCCGCCCCAGCCTCTTCTCTCCCCATCATCACCTCCCGCTTCATTCCGAGGCATCTTGTAATTTCCCTGGGCCGAAGTGCCTGCGTCAGCCGTCCAGGAAAAGACTGCCCAAATGAGCGGGTGTGCTTAAAACCCAATGTGTTCCCCGAGCATCACATGGGGAGTCACCACTCCGGGCTCCAAGAGCAGGGCTGGAGCAAGCCGCCTGCCTGGAAGCCTTCACAGGGCCTCACCACTTAGCAGCACATGAAAGCAATTTTCCGAACATTTCATGGCTGCTCCAAAAACGAATTCCTCCCCCCAGCGCCGCCAGCTTACCCATTTCCCAAGGCCCCGGGAGAGAGCCAGGGCCATCTGACAGCCCTGCCCCAGAGGGGACCGCTGGTGAGACCTCTGCCAGCCCCCGCAGAGCCTCTGGGGGCTGTGGCTGCAGGCGGGAGGGTGGGAAGTGACTTGGAGCTGGCAACAGAGTGGACGGGCCGAGCAGACCTTGGCTGGCAGGTCTGCACAGCAGCGCCCACAGCGGTGCCGGTCCATCCAAGTGCTAACCAGGCCCTGGCCTTCCCGCCATCCCTCTCTTGCTACAGATGCGTCCACTGGGGTACACAGCCCAGGAAGGCTGCCCACACTCCTCTGCTGTGACTGTGGACAACGAAACCAAATCCAGGAGCCCATCCAGGCTCTGAGTGACCCAAGTCCCGTTCCCTGAGACCCAGGCCCTCAAACAGGCTCAGGCGGTCCGCCTCGTCCCTCCGGCCAGCGCCCGCGGGGCCGGGGCAGGGCCCCAGAAAAGACCCAGAGCCTGGCAGGAAAGCAGAGCGGGAGAGGAGGGCTTGGCAGGCGTTTTCCGTCTTCCCTTCTCTTGATGAGGCAATTATGCTCTGAACCAGAATAAATTGGGGGGGTGGGGGTATTCACATCAGCACTGTCTGGAAGCCCTAATTTTTTCATCTGCAACTCTGCATTACCACTTCTGGAGGCGGGTGGGAGCCGGGATCTTTAATTCCGTAATCACAATGCTTTGCACTTACACAGCATCTCTCCTCCAGCAGTCTCTAACGGCGGTTAATTACGAGGCCACTTGCCCTGCCAGGAAGCCCCGACTGTCTGCCTCACCCTAAGGCCCCGGGTCCCCCAGCTGAGGAGGGCAGCCCCAGGGGAACAGGCATCGGGCCCAGCGCCCCATGCTGCCAGAGGGAAAAGCCCAGAGTCCTCAGGGAAACAATGGCTGGAGGCCACGGCTTTCCAGCCTGCAGACAGCACCCCTCCTGCCGAGGGCTCTGGGTGTTGGCCGCACCTCAGCCTGTCCATCTGCAAGGCAGGCTGGGGCCTGCACCTGGGCCCGGTGCCTGCGGGCGGCCAGCATCACTTGCCACCTTCTGAAGGGGGGTGGTGAGGGGGGATGTGTGTGTAGGAGGGAGGCAGATGCTTCCAGATGCGCTGGCCTGAGTGTGGAGCTCCGCCCTGGAGGTTGCCCAAGCGGCCTGGGGCAGGAGGAGGGAGTGCCAGGAGAGGAGAGGAGAGGAGCCCCCAAGGTGGGGAGGGGCAGGAGGAGGAGGAGGAAGGGACCTGGCCCTGCGCCCTTGGGGTTCAGAGGCAGAGGAGAACTTCCCGGGAAAGTGAGCGCATCAGCCCTGGGGGGGAGCAGGGACAGGGCAGGGGAGGGGACGGTTGGCACTGAACCCCACCCAGCCAAGCCGCCCCGGGGGACGCGTGTCTCCGGACAGGTCCGGGCCGGTGCCAGGCCTGACCATCCCGGGAGGTCCCGCCTCCCTCCCCCCGGAGCACAGCGGGGCAGCCGCCCCTGGGGGACACCACAGACCCCCCTCGCCGGCCCCCACGGGCCTGGAGTGGGGCTCCCGAGCGCCACAGCCTCTCCCCGCGGCCTGGCCTCCCGGTGGGAGTGGTGGTGGGGGGGGGGAGGACAGCACGGGCTCCTCCGGGCCCAGCTGCCTCAGGACCTCCGGGGCAACAAAGACCTCTCAGCCCGGCCGCCCGGGGCTCTCCCGGGCGCAGCGCGTACCCACGGGCCGGCTCCCGGGAGGAGGGTGGAAAGAAAGGCAGGGACCCAGAGGCCGGCTCGGGGAGCCGCCCAAGGTGCCCCCACCCCCCGTCCGAGAGAGCCCGAGGCGGAGCAGCCCCCGCCCCCCGCCCGGGAGCCCCCGCGCCGGAGGCCGGGCGCGGGCGGCGCAGGCCGGTCCGGGCGGCGCGGGGCCGGTACTCACCGGCACGGACATCTTGGCCGCCCTCCGGGCCGGGGTGGGGGGTGAGGGGGGGGGGACGGCGGGGCCGGGCAGCGGGGCCGGGGCTGCGGTCCGTCCGCCGCCCTCACAGCGCCCGCGGGGCCGGCTCTCCGGGGCCCGTGCGTCCTGCGCGCTCCCGGCGGCCGGACGGTCCGGCGGCTCCGGCCCGCGCGGCGCATGCGCCCGGCGCGCCACACCCCTCCTCCCGGCTCCGCCGCCGCCGGGGCCGCGTTAAAGGCGAGGACCACGGACCCAGGCACTTTTCTGTCGGCCCAACGAGGCTCAGAGGCTCGGTCACCACCCTTTACCCACCTTTCCAATCGCACCGTCTCCTCTTTGCCCACCCGGTTCTGGAGGGCAGAACCCTCACCCCCCTACATCGCACCGTCTCCTCTCTGCCCACCCGGTTCTGGGGATCAGAACCCTCACCCCCACATTGCACCGTCTCCTCTCTGCCCACCCGGTTCTGGGGATCAGAACCCTCACCCCCACATTGCACCGTCTCCTCTCTGCCCACCCGGTTCTGGGGATCAGAACCCTCACCCCCTCATTGCACCGTCTCCTCTCTGCCCACCCGGTTCTGGGGATCAGAACCCTCACCCCCTCATTGCACCGTCTCCTCTCTGCCCACCCGGTTCTGGGGGTCAGAACCCTCACCCCCTCATTGCACCGTCTCCTCTCTGCCCACCCGGTTCTGGGGATCAGAACCCTCACCCCCACATTGCACCGTCTCCTCTCTGCCCACCCGGTTCTGGGGATCAGAACCCTCACCCCCACATTGCACCGTCTCCTCTCTGCCCTTTCTGGGGGTCAGAACCCTCACCCCCTCATTGCACCGTCTCCTCTCTGCCCACCCGGTTCTGGGGATCAGAACCCTCACCCCCACACTGCACCGTCTCCTCTCTGCCCACCCGGTTCTGGGGATCAGAACCCTCACCCCCACACTGCACCGTCTCCTCTCTGCCCACCCGGTTCTGGGGATCAGAACCCTCACCCCCTCATTGCACTGTCTCCTCTTTGCCCACCCGGTTCTGGAGGGCAGAACCCTCACACACACACACACACACACACACACACACCCATTGCCCAGCACAGGGTCCTGGGCGCCTGCCCAGTGGCCTGGCCGGGCTCCCAGCCCTTGTCTGTGTCAGCAGGGGGTCCCAGAAACCCTTCTCACCGCCTAGAGCCAGAGACCCACGTAACCCCCACCGGCAGCCCAGGGCCCTCTGCCTGCGCTGGGCTCCCCACAGTCCCTGGCCCAGGGACCGTGTGGGGAGCACGAGTGGGCACCAGGGTCAAGGTCCCGGTGGCCAGGGCAGTGTCTGGGAAGGCCAGCACGGCAGCCCGCCCAGAGGAGGAGAGGCAGAGCTGATTCTATGAGGCTGGCGGCAGACTGGGCTCCCAGGAGCTCCTGGGGCAGACAGAGGGCTCCAGCCCCTTAGGAAGTGTGTAGGAGCAGGTGTGTGTGTGGGGGGGGGGGGGGGGAGACAGGCTCTTTGTCTGCGGGGAGGGCAGGGCCAGGAAGCCAAGGGGATTGAACAGAGGGGGGAAGCCAGGGCAGGGGGGCTTTTTCAGAGACCCAGGTCTGGCCCTCGGCTTCCACAGGTCCGATTCCGCCACCAGTAGGTCATCCAGTGGCCCTGAGGAAGCCTTCCAGCCTTCTTCGCCCCACGAGGTGGGGCTGCCTTCGTCTTTCTCCCCAGGGTCCCCTAACAGTGCCCACCAGCAAGGAGGGGTACAAGATGTGCAAGAAAGGGGGAAACTGAGGCCCGCCACAGGCCCAGGCCCAATCCTCAGATGGATGAACCAGGGTCCCGTCCCGCTCCAGTGGAGTTGGGTTGCCCCCGCTTTACCCCTTGAGCGGAGGCTCCCAACGGTGCCCTTCAGTTTCGCTAGCCCAGTGCTTGGCAAGGCGCGGTTGGAGGGAGCAGGCAGGGCCACGGGGAGCACAGAGGGCTCTGGGCTGACAGCTGCCACCTTTTCAAAGGACGCTCTGTGTGTGTCTGGCAGGCAGCCCTGCCCGTGCCCACCCGCCTGTGTCCAGCTGGCATGGGGGCTCCTGAGCTGGGAACAGCAGCCCAGCCTGGTGCCTGGGCTCCCAGCCACAGGCACCCACTGTCTCAGCGGCCTCGGAGGCCACCCTGCCCCCTCCCGTATTGAGCCTGCATCGCCTCCTCCTTTCTCTCCTACGTGGCTGGATTCTTTTATTAATTTCAGAGAGGAAGGCAGAGGGAGAGAGACAGATAGAAACATCAGTGATGAGCGAGAGCCGCTGATCAGCTGCCTCTTGCATGTCCCCCACGTTGGGGAACAAGCTCGCCATCCTGGCATGTCCCCTGACCAGGAATTGACCCGTGACCTCCTGGTCCATAAATCAACCCTCAGCCACTGAGCCATGCCAGCTGGGCTTGGCTGGATTCTCACCACTCTTTTTTTTTTTTTTTTTTTTTTTAATATATTTTATTGATTTTTTTACAGAGAGGAAGGGAGATAGAGAGCCAGAAACGTCAATGAGAGAGAAACATCGACCAGCTGCCTCTTGCACACCCCCCACCGGGGATGTGCCCGCAACCAATGTACATTCCCTTGACCGGAATCGAACCTGGGACCCTTCAGTACACAGACCAACGCTCTACCACTAAGCCAAACCGGTTTCGGCGGATTCTCACCACTCTTATTTCCTCTCCCACCAGCCCCATTTCTCGATGTCCAGGAAAGGCAAAGACCCCTTTCACATCCCTAGCTACAGGGAAATGGAAACCCAAAGGTGGGGGGGGCGGGGGAGCTAGGGCCAGGACTTGAAACCTTCTAATCCTTTTCTCCATCTGAGCCAGTGACTGCTGCCAGCGGCTTCTCCGGGGGAGGGCATCACCAACTCTTCCCTTAGCTCAGGAAGAGAGATCCCTGGACAGGGCCAGAGACCCAGGGCGTTGGGTGTGGGGTTGGGGCCAAGCAGAGGAGCCCCACAGGGCCCTGAGTGCCCGCCCCTGACATTACCAGGTGTCCCTGAAAGCAGGGATGCTCCTTTCTCACCACCCCCAGCCATCCCACTCCATCCTCAGCAGGCAAACGATCCCGGGTGACTCACTCACTCACTCCTGCAGACAACAGGTGCCTCACGCGTAGCAGCTCACACCAGAAGCAGCAGCAGGACTGCCTGCGTAGGCCACAGCGCCCTCAGAGGGTCCTTGAGGGCTTACCAGGGGCCCAGGGTGACGGGTTACCGTTGTTCCCGGCACTGGGAGGGAAGGGAATGTGGACACAGCCACTGAGGAAGTCATGGGCAGAGACAAGCTTTGTACCTTGCCCTCTGGCTGCTGTCCCCGGGGCCTCGCTGTGTCTAGAGGTGGCGCCTTTTCCTCCTCCCCACCCCAGGGTAGCCATGCACCTTTGTGGCAGAGGAGCCCCTGGCCTGGGAGAGTGCAGGGAGTCTTCAGAGGCACCTGTGGGCACTGTGATACTCCTACATTAGCCTGGAGCATCTGTCACCATTGATGAGCCAACGCTGATTCATCCCTGAGCTGTACAGGTTGCTTTAGTTGTTCCTTACGGTCCTTTGTCTGTTCCAAGACCCATCCAGGGTCCTGCTGGAAAACAAGTCAGTTTCACTAAAAAAAGAGATGTTGACAGGAAGCCAGGAAGGCTCGTCAACAACCTTAATTGCTCTAACCTTTAGTTGAGATATTGTTAGCTGAAGCAGCCTCCACCTTGTTTGTCCCGTGTGAGTCTCTGTTATTTCCTGCCTAAGGGCCACATGTACATTTCTGTTTATGTTGCCTAAGATGTTGTCCCCAAAGCCTCAGTACAAGGGGATGGCAGGGCCAGAGCAGGAGCAGTTCTCCCCCTAGAGTTGGGAGAACTACCGATGGGCCCCCACATCGCCAAGTTGAATTTCTTCAAGTCTCAAGTCTCTTCATTTGCGTGCGGCCCTTCTCCAGAACCCGAACCCTGAATTGTTACTCTCTCTGCGCGGGTCATGGAAGAGATTCCTACAGGATCCCACATTACATTTACTCCCCGTGTCTCCTGAGGCTCCCCTAGGCTGTGACCATTTCTCAGAGTTTCCCTATTTTTAATGACCTTGGCAGTTTTGAGGAACACCCGCCAGGGATGTTTTACTGTCCCTCCACGGGGATTTGTCTCATGTTTCACTCATGGTTAGGTGTGACTTTTCAGGAGGAAGAGCCCAGAGGTAAAATGCCATTCTCATCACATGATGTCAAGGGTGCAGATCCACAAGATTTATGGCTGCTGTTGCTGACCTCGATTACCTGGCTGATAGAGTGTTTGTCAGGCAGGTTTCTCCACTACAAAGGGACTCGCTGCCTCTACTTGTACTCTTCGGGAGGAGGGCTTATGCGCTACCTTCCTGAGGACACGGAATCCATGTAAATTATTTGAATTACTCCACACTGGGAATTCGTCTCTTCTCTATTTATTTATCCAATCAGTTCTTTAATATCGGTGTGAACTCATGGATATTTATTTTACACTTTGGATTAGAATCCCATATTGTTTCATTTTCTTGCTCAAATTGTTTCTGCATCGGCTATTGTGAGTTCTTCCCGTTGGTAAGTAAGGTTTTTCAAGAGAATCTAGAAATCCAGATTGTTTTTATAAAAGTCTCTGGATGTTGTAACGTTGACTGAGTGAGCCAGGCAGCTCTGGGCTCTGGAGTTGTTACCGGGTTGGAATCCTGCTCTGCTGCTTGCAGCTGAATGACCTATGACTGAGTTAACTTGCCTGGGGCTCAGTTTCCTCCTCTGTGCAATGGGAGGATAGAACTTTAGGTGGTTGAGGGGATTCTGTTGAATGGCTCAGGTAAAGTTTGGGGCACTGGACCCGACACAGAATCCTTGCTTATTAAACATCATTGCCACACACAGGAGCCAGGTGTAGTGAGGCAACTCCCTATGGAGGGCAAGAACTGAGTTTGGTCGAAACCGGTTTGGCTCAGTGGATAGAGCATCGGCCTGGCCTGTAGTCTGAAGGGTCCCGGGTTCGATTCCGGTCAAGGGCATGTGCCTTGGTTGCGGGCGCATCCCCAGTGGGGGGCGTACAAGAGGCAGCTAGCTGGTTGATGACTCTCTCTCCTCGATGTTTCTAACTCTCTCTCTCCCTTACTCTCTGTAAATAAATCAATAAAATATATTTTAAAAAGAACAAGAAAAAAAGAACTGAGTTTGTTTTGCGGAGGCCTAAGAGGGACACCTCAGGGTTGGGAGTGGCCAACGGGACCCTGTGAGCTCTGGAGTGGATGAGAATGGGAACTACCTACCCCAACCCTGGGTTTCAACATGAGATTGGCAGGTGGGAGAGAACCTAGAACCAGAGGTTCTGCTTCCCTCACTCTAACGTGTGAATGGCTACCTCTCCCAGAAAGGCATGCCAGCCGAGACCGGTTTGGCTCAATGGATAGAGCGCCGGCTTGGGGACTGAAGGGTCCCGGGTTCGATTCCGGTCAAGGGCATGTACCTTGGTTGCGGGCATATCCCCGGTGGGGGGTGTGCAAGAGGCAGCTGATCGATGACTCTCTCTCATTGATGTTTCTAACTATCTTCTCCCTTCCTCCCTGTACAAAATCAATAAAATATATTAAAAAAAAAAAAAAAAAGAAAGAAAGAAAGAAAGGCACGCCAGACAAGCACAGAGAGAGAGGCTCTGGGCTCCCCGCCGTGGTCTGCCAGGTCTGACTTTGAGGTTTGGTCATAGCACCGCCTCACACTGACCCGGTGACCCCTCTGCAAGCCCCAGTTCCCACCCCCCAGAGGGTAATTTCACAGTCTGGTCAAAGGTGGGCCCTGGGGGCAGGGACAGGGTACCTCCCTGTCTGTCCTCTAAGCGCAGAACCTTGGGGGCATCTGGCGAAGGGAGCGGGTGATGTCCAGGTCATCAGGCTGCTGGGTGCAGAGGGAGACCACTGTCCCTCAGACACTGGGGCTTCGGGACCTGGTGGCAGAGGGGCTATCTTTTAGCTTCGTATTGCTGCTGCAGTAATTACTGTAAACCGAATGGCTTGAAAACAACACGGATTTATTATCCCACAGTTCTGGGGGCCAGGAGTCCAAAAGGGTTGGCGGGGCTGCATTCCTGCTGGAGGCTCCCGGGAAGAATCCCTTTCCTTGCCTTTTTCAGCTTCCGGAGGCGCCCGCATTCCTTGGCTGCTGCCGTCATCACATCTCCTCTGACTCTGGCCTTTATGACTCCCTTGCTTTATTGTGAATCCTCACCTGAGAAGATGTTTCCCATTGCTTTTCCGAGAAAGAGTGGAAGGGAGGGAAGCGGGGGCGGAGAAACATCGTTGTGAGAGAGACACATCAATCGGTTGCCTCCTGCATGCACCCCCGACCGACCGGGGCCGGCGATCAAACCCGCAACCCAGGTAGATGCCCTTGGCCAGGAATCAAACCGGAGACCCTTCCGTGTGTGGCCGATGCTCTACCCACTGAGAAACACGGCTGCCCAGGGCCTGACTCCCTCTGATAAAAACCTTGTGATGACCTTGTGATAATCTAGAAAAAAATCTCCTTATCTCAAGATTCTTTTTTTTTTTTTTTTTTCCATCTCAAGATTCTTAATGTACTCAATACCTGCAAAGCGCTTTCTGCTTTGTAAGCTTTGTAAGGTGACCTAGTCATATATTCTGGGGATTCAGACGTGTAGAGGGGGACCCTTGGCCCTCCAAACTGCTCCCCTACTCAGTATACCCCGGCCTACACGGCCCCATGGCTGAGTCTGGCCGGTGGGGGATCCTCTCACTCAATTCAAGCAGCAGCTCCCAGTTCACAGGAACAGCCACAATCAACGTGCGGCTCTGCACGCAGTCCAGCAAGACGGGACAAAAACCCCTAATACTAGGCCTTGACCTTTGACCCCCACATTTCAGGAATTTACCCTAAAACATGCACTCACAAGTATCCAAAGACGAACGTGCCAGAACAGAACGTGCAGCTTCCCTGCTGATCAGGAAAACGTGGCAACAACTTACCTGTTCAGGAACGGACACCAGTTACAGAAATCCCAGAACATCCTCAGAATCCAGTCCCAGGCTGCACCACAATGACAGGGGATGACATGGAAATATGTTTACAATATCCTGTTAAGCAGGGGGGAAATAGTCTCCCAACTAATAAGTACACTCGGATCCTATTGTCGTAAATAATTCACATAGTTAGCCGTGGCCGGTTTGGCTCAGGGTCTAAAGGCCCCAGGTTTGGTTCCGGTCAAGGGCACAGGCACATGCCCAGGTTTTGGGCTAATCCCCAGTGAGGGGGGTGCAGGAGGCAGCCAATCAATGGTTCTCTTATTATTATTGATGTTTCTACCTTCTCCCCCTCTCCCTTCCTCTCTGAAATCAATAAAAAAAATATTTTTTAAAGATTCACATATTTATGTTTATGTCACATTTTTGCATTGGGAAAAGTATGGAGAGAAAGATGGTTATCTTGGGGTGGGGGTAGGTTTTATTTTAACCACTGTGGACTATTTAAGACAGGCCTCTTAGTACTTACTGTGCTCGTTAGGAGGTAAGGCTTTTTCTCTCGTCCTGGATTAGAGTCTCACAGAAAACTAGTTTGTTTTGTGGAGAAGGGGAGGAGGTTTCCGTGCAAATAAAATTATTTTCTCATGTTACTTGAATGAACATTCATTGGTTGTGCAATTTTTTTTTTTTACAGTAAACACTTTTTAAAATTGTGGTATAACTTAACCTGAAATTTACCATTTTCACTGGTTTTAAGTGTATAATTCAGTGGCATACAGCGCGTTCACCATGTTGTGCAACCATCACCACTATCCGTTTCCAGAACTTCCTCATCATTCCAAACAGAAACTCTGCCGCCATTAAACAGTAACCTCTCTCCCCCTGCCCCCAGCTCCTGTCAGCCACCATTCCACTTTCTGTCTCGATGGATTTGCCTGTTCTAGGTACCATATATAAGTGCAAGCGCGTAATATCTATCCGTGTGTGAATGGCTTATTGCACTTTGTAAAATGTTTTCAAAGTATGATTTTTCTTTTTTCTTTCTTTCTTCTTATTATTTTAAATATAGTTTATTGATTTTTACAGAGAGGAAGGTAGAGGGATAGAGAGTTAGAAACATCAATGAGAGAGACACATCCATCAGCTGCCCTCTGCACACCCCACACTAGGGATGTGCCCACAACCCAGGTACATGCCCTTGACCAGAATCAAACCCAGGACCTTTCAGTCTGAAGGCCGACGCTCTATCCACTGAGCCAAACCGGTCTCGGCTGATTTTTCTTTTTTAAAGAACACTGTTTGACAAATTCTAGGAAATGCAGCCACTCTGGACAGATTCCCACAGACCCCGTGGGGCCTGGTGCAAGAGTCTTTCCCAGGGACTCACCCACTTGAGGTTGGGGCGGGGGTACAACTGAATGTGAGCAGAGAAAGGCCCTGGTCACTCATACCAACCCACACAGCGCCGTCACCCCTGAGCAGGCGGGGACAGAGAGGGGGGGACTTGGCTGGGGCCCCCAGCGCCTGACAGCTGAGCCGCGGCTCCCAGAGCCTGGGATGTTCGTAGACGCCCAGAGATCAGAGCCCCTTCCAGGGGCAGGTCTGTGATGCCGGTGACTGATAAGTGGAATTTCACTCTTCACTGGAAACACAATCCCCAAGGCGCTGTGTTTCCGAATCCAGAGATGAAACTGCCCAGATGGATAATATACATTCTCTGAATTACTAAGGAGCCCAAACGAGGGGCTGCCACCCTGGGGGCACCGCGGCGAGGCCCCAGAGCGGCAGCTGGAGTTCTCAGCCAGGCGGACCAACGGGCTCCCACCCCACGACCGGCTGCTCGGCTGCCTGGAGGCCCCGGGTCGGCCTGGGGCGCTGGGAAAGTCTCCCTGCTCCCAGGGCTGAGCTGACCCTGGTGACAACAGGAAAGCACTCCCTGTAGGGAGTGAGGTGTGCACTTGGGCAGGAGCCAGGCTCCCTGTCACCTTTGACCTCTGGCGGCAGGGCAGGCTGGCGTTTGGTCATGCGGCGGGCCTGGGTCTGGTTCTGCCGTGTGAACTCCGGCTTGGTGTTTGTGCTCTAAGCATGCTTCCCCCCACCTGTCAAATGGAGCTTCCTAAAGCACCCCAACACCCACAGCCCCAGGGAGCCCCATCCCTGTCTCCTTCCAGGTGGGAGCCCGGGAGTGTGCAGGGAGGTGCCCTGGTTCAGCTTCCTGGGCGGGCGGGGTACCAGGCATGGAAGGGCAGATACGGCTCCGACGTGGGGAGCATCAGTTAAATGCTGCGGCTGTCAGGATCACTGACCGGGTCTCTCCACCCTCCGCCCACCAGCCCACCCTTCCTGGTTCCCAGCTTCCTACTTCCTGTGCTCCCCTGAGGCTGGAGGCACCAGCCCTCCGGGAGGTCCCCCAGCGCCCTGCACTGACGGTAATAAAGATGCTGGAGGCTGGCCCCGAGGCTACTTTCAGGCAAATTCTTTACACAAGGCCCTTGGGCTTAACGTTTGACCGAAGGAATGGCTGGCTGAAGGTTCTGGAAAGACAAGGCCGCACATGGCCTGTCCAAACACCAGGATAATACCCAGAGACACTGAGACAGACCCAGATGGGGAAGCTGGACTTGGGCTCCGCCCTCCTGGCCCGCCTGGGGTGGCAGAGGCTTCCTGAGGCAGCGGTGCTGGAACAGGAGCTCAAAGGATGAGTGAGGGTTCAGGGGGCTGTGTGTGCAGCACACACACCCCCCCCTCCCCTCCCCTGCAGTCTCAGACCCATGTGCTCCTGGGAAGAAACACACCAAGGTTCCAGAAAGCAGAGCCCGGTGGGAGGCTTGCCTTCAAACCCTGGCTCTGCCATGCTCCACCCTGAGCCAGTCAGCCCTCCCCGGACCTCAGCTTCCTCCCTGCGCAATGGGACAGTCGTGCAGGGTGCGAAGAGAGGGTGCCGGGAGAGCTGGGGTCAGCCCTCTTGGCATCCACTTGTTTCCTCTGAACGGTGTGTGTGTGTGTGTGTGTGTGTGTGTGTGTGTATGTGTTTTCCCCGATAAACCAATCGCTCAGGGAATTTGAAGGCATCAGGACCAGACTCCTGCTGGGCACCCAGACCTGCGAAGTCCCAGGCGAGCAGAAACCTGTACAAACCATTGTGTACCTTATACGTTCCAGACACTGCCGGGGTTGCCAGTTCCTGAAAGTAGAGCCTAAGGTGGGTGTCTTTGAAAGTACCTTTGAGAGAAGGGGAGTGAAGGCGCAGGAGGGGGCAGGCGAAGGTCTGAGCCAGGAAGTGGTGCCTGAGCTGTAATCCAGCTCCAGCCGGAGCTCTGGCGTGTGGATTGCAACACAGAACTGGTCCCACCTCGGGCAGGGGTTGGGCTGTTCGACTCCTGACCCAGTGCCTGGCCTGGGGCGAGGGTGACCCTCTGGCCAGACGGGTCTCGCTCAGCCAAAGGCAATGTGCCAGAAACAGGGTGGCGGTGGCAGTTAGCAGTCACGTCTCCCAGCAGCCGGGGGAGGGGAGGGGGGGGGGGCGCGGGCCTGAGAAAAGGGGTCTGGGCGGCTCTGGCTGGTTACCTCCAGCACCCTCCCCCAGAGAGGGATGAGTCAGCAAGTCTGCAGCTCTACAGGTTCTTTTGCCCTTAAGGAGCCAATAGCATGTTTGGGGAGTTGCTTGTGAAAATCTGGAAGTCCTTAGGTACACGTGGAGGTGGATTTCCAGATAATCTTTCCCTGCCACCTGCCCCTCACCCACCCCTTAGGGTCTCTGCAGCATCCCACTCAGAGTTCAGGGAGGGAAAGTCTCAGCCCACAGCCCTCCCTGCTCAGGGGGAACCCCGGGTGAGAAACGGGCTCACCAAGGCACCTGGGGCTGCTGCTGGGCCCCAGGCCTCCGATTCCCAGTTCTTTCCCCGCCAGGCAGTCTCCTCTGTAAGCAGGAGTAGGGTCTCCCTTTTGGGGGTGGGAGCGGGGAAAGCTCCAGAAGCAGGCTCCCTTCTTACTCTTTGAACACCCAGCCCACAGCGAGACCAGGAACAAGGACACAGCAGCCCTGGGCCAGCCCGGAGGGAGACGAACCGTCATGCCTGGGCTCGGAGACAGGCCGGGCAGCGGGGGCTCTGCAGGGCGAGGGCTCTGAACACCCAGGGGTGCCGCTCCTGCTGCCAGTGTCTCCGTCTTCTTGACAAGGATGTGACTTCTTGGTTTTAAATGGTTCCTCCCAGACAATCCCTTCACCATTTACAAGGAGGGAATCCTCGCCGGTTCTGAGGCCTGTGGGGGCCTAAGCCCCGCTCATCCCAGGAGCACAGGCCAGTTCTCCATCTGCAAGCACAGGACCAGGCCAGCCGGCGCCCACACTGCTCATCCTCACTGGCTCCCTCCTGTCAAGGATGCAATGAATGGAGCCGTTGCCGCAAGCCCAGTCTGTGCTGCTTCAGAGGCACCCCCCCATTACAGAGAGGAAAAGTGAGGCTGCACAAAGCAGATCTGGTGCCAGATCTGATGCTTGGGGCCCGATGCCCTGGAATCCTGCATGCAGGGGTGATGGTCCCAAGTCAAGACCAGATGGTAGACCTGGAGACACACAAGGGGCAACTGAAATGACAAAGGGGGTGGGCAAGTCACCAAAGGGAGAGGAGCCTCAGTTTGGGAGGATAAAGGCAGAGAGGAGATAAGATGGGAGGATACATGGTTGTGAATAATAGCTGAGGCATACGTGGACCTGCTTCCCAAACATCACAACCATTTGAGAAGCATGAGGGAAGTGAAACCCCACTTCTTATCAGAACAAAATTCACTTATCCTGAGAGGTGACAGGATAAGTGGATTCAGAAGCTTAGAGCAATTCAGCCGAAACCGGTTTGGCTCAGTGGTAGAGCGTCGGTCTGCGGACTGAAAGGTCCCAGGTTCGATTCCGGTCAGGGGCATGTACGTTGGTTGCGGGCACATCCCCGGTAGGGGGTGTGCAAGAGGCAGCTGGTCGATGTTCCTCTCTCATCGACGTTTCTAGCTCACTATCTCTCTCCTTTCTTCTCTGTAAAAAATCAATAAAATACATTTAAAAAAAAAAAAAAAGCTTAGAGCAATTCAGAAATAAATGGGCCTCAAAACTGGGTTTGTGATGAATCAAGTCATTGGGGCATATTTCAGATGCACTAGTCAGGGGCCTCAGAGAAGCAGAGCCAATGGGATGGATACAGGCGGGAACCCCACCATCTGACCTCTGCCTGCTGGAGCCCCAGGGGAGCTGATGGTCTTCCCAGTCCAAGAACAAGGTCCTAGAACCAGGAGTGCCCATGGGCAGGAGGAAATGGATGCCTGAGGTCAAGGAGAGAGCAGATTTGCCCTCCTTCCCACCTTTTGCTCTATCCAGGCCTTCAGCGGATTGGATGATGCCCACCCACACTGGTGTCAGTGATCCTCTTTACTCAGCCTACCCATTCAAATGCTAATCTCTTCCAGAAAAACCCTTACAGACATTATTTAGCCAGCTACCTGGGCATCTCTTAACCCCGTCAAATTGACACATAAAATTAACCATCAGACCTACCCTATCCAAATGCCCCTTCCAGAGACAGAGCCCAGGCTGATACCACTGAAAGTTCTGGTACTCAGGGATGATCTAGTCCACTCTTCTCCAGGGGTGGCCGTCCTCCTCTTAATTCTGGACACGTCTTACCCAAAGCACTGGCTCTGTGCTCACAGAGAGGCAGACAGGGCTTCCTTGATGAATCCTGTCTTCTCTGAGGTTTTCACAGGGAGAAGGGCACAACTGCCCTGCTGGAGAGAGGGGACCTTTCTAGGAGGTAACGGCACTGTATTTCAAGGCCTTGAAAATATGCACTTTCCCTGACTCAACTCCCCTTGTAGAAATAATCGAAATAATCAGGAATGCCTGGCCAGTGTGGCTCAGTGGTTGAGCCTCGACCTATGAAACAAGATGTCAGGGCTTGATTCCCAGCCAGGGCACATATTGGGTTGCGGGCTTGATCCCCAGTGTGGTGCGTGCAGGATGCAGCTGATCGATGATTCTCTCACATCATTGATGTTTCTCTCTCTCTCTCTCTCTCTCTCACACTCTCTCTCTCTCTCTCTCCTCCTTCCTTTCTAAAATCTGAAAAATATATTTTTAAAAAAAGGAATAATCAGGGATATAGATCAAGATCTAAGGACAAGGTAGGTCATATCTTAGCGGCCAATGGTGAAAAACTAGTAAAATAAATTATGCTACAAACACATAATGGCCTATCATACAGTCATTAAAAGTCACATTCTGAAGGAATGTTTGAATAAATGAAGACATGCTCATAGGGTAGACCAGAAGCTCAAAACCCTGCATGCACCAGCACCGGCCAATAGGGTTCTGAGGTGATGAACACGTTCAGCACCTGCTCTGCCCGCCATCGTAGCCCCGGGCCACGTATGACTTCTGAGCACTTGAAATCTTCGGTGGGTGTGATTAAGGAACTTCCTTTGGAATTCCACGAATTTAAAATTTAAATGTAGAGAGCCACACGTGTAAATATAACTAACTTCTATGTTGAGCTGCAGAGGCACAGTGTCAGTTCATCCGAGTTAAGAAAAGGCGTGCAGAAATGAGACAGAAAGCACCCTGAAATGTATGTAGCCGTTTTCTCCGTAAGATGATGGGCGATTTGCATTTGAATTTTCTGCTTCCCCGTTTCCCAACAATGAACAGTTTCCTTCTAAAAGCAGAAGAACAGTCACAGAGCCATATTGCACGGGGGAGGAGAGAGGAGAAGCCTGGCGCGGGCGGAGTTCGCGCTGGCAGCGAGGCCGGGGCGCGGGCCTGGGAACTGGGGCGATCTGCCCTGAGAGGGGCTTGTTTTGACAGGACCGTTGTGCCTCTGGTGGCTTGGGTCGTCTCCAAGCTGCAGCTGACACAGTACCGCTCGGCTTAGCTGGTATGAGCACGTGCGCGTGCACGTGGGTCATGCCATCTGTTGCCAACCTGGCAGCGAAGTGTTGCCTCTTCAGCTGTGTGTCGGGTCTTGGGGGGGGGGGGGCGGGGATTTTGTTACTTGAGTTTCTCTCTTGCTTCCCAGGCCTGACGTCAGCTGCTTCTCCGTGTTTCTTGTAACTTTGAGGAGCCTCCAGCGAAGCTCTCCGCTGGGCCTCCAAAGACTTGAGAGGAGGAGGAGGAGGGAGTTCCTGCAGGTGGGTCTCTGCAGACAGACGAAACCTGGGCTAGCTGATGACGTAGTTCTCTGGTGCGTCAGGAATTTAAGAGGTTGAGTTATTTGAAGTGGAAAGAATCAAAGAAGATGGAATTTCCCTAAATACATAGCTGGAGGCTGTTACCTTTTTTTTTTTTTTTTTTTATGAGGGGAGGCCCTAAGCAGGGGTTCTCCAACTTCAGAGTGCATGAGAGTCACCTGGCTGCTTGTTAGGAATGCAGAGTCCTGATATAAGCCCCCGGATTGGCCAGTCCTCCCTCATTTTACAGATACAGAAACGGGCACAGGGAAAGCACAAGCTTTCGGAGCTGGGATTAGAATCCGGGTGTCCTGACTGGGCCGTGTGCATGTCTTTCACTATGTCATGCTGCCTCCCAGTCGCCTGTGGCACATGTTTGGCATTAAGGGAAGTGTTAGACAACAGTGGGGTCCAACCAATTCTCTACCACCAACTGGAGGCCCAATAATTCAATTCATTTCCGCACCAAGTTAGTGCAGACCCCACAGATTAATGGCTGTCAGCCAAGACTGCACCCCTTCAGACACAGCTGCAAATGGGGTGCCCCAGCTACCCACACTTCTGCCCAGCCCACAACCACCCCCACAGGTTTGATATTTGCTAGAACAACTCACAGACTCAGAAAGAGGCTTTAATCACGAGGGCTACAAATGAGCAGCCAGAAGGGGATGGCCAGGGGTCCTGTGCACCGGAGCCTCTGGGCCTGGGGAGTTGGGTGCGCGCCACCTTCCCAGCACATGTATGTTCATCGACTTGGAAGCTCCCCAAATGTTGTTGCTTAGGGGGTTTTATGGAGGCTTCATTCCGTAGGCATGATTGACTAAATCATTGGCCTTGGTGATTGAGCTGCATCTCTGGCCTCCGCTCCCCAGAGGCTGGGGGTGGGGCTGCAAGTTCTAACCTAGGCACATCCTGAAGCTATCTAGGGCTCCCTCAGGAATCATCTCATTAGAGCACAAAGACAGTAAATTCCAAGGGTTTTAGGGGCTCTGTGCCAGGAACTGCACAAAAACCAAATATTTATTTTTTATTATACCACATGGGATATTTGCAATCATCTGGAAAATACCACTTGCATTGCAAAGACAAAAGAGGCCTCTACAATGATGCTTATTCTCATCATTTCCAGCCCCAACTGTCAATAACAGTCTTAAAGGCACACACAGGTTACGCGAGAGACTGTTGGTGCAGGAGGCTTGTGTGTGTGTGTGTGTGTGAGAGAGAGAGAGAGAGAGAGACAGAGACAGAGAGACAGAGAGAGACATACACACAGGTTCCTCTCCCTGTTCTCAGGACCCCCAACCTCAAAGGTCCCATAATGGCTCTCAATGGCAAAGCTGTAACAGAACTGCAAGGTCCAGCTAGAGACGACAAAGATGAGGCAATGTGAGGAGGTGTCAGGAACAGAGGGTCCACCTGCTTCTAAACTTTAAAAATGTCTTCCATTTGTCAGTCAGGGTGCCTCAAACTTGGGTAGGTTTAGATTAAAATGCAAAGGCATTAGTGGGAGAAGCAAGACATTCCATCATTAACAGAGATTACTGGGGCTAGTCAAAGCGGTTAGCTGCCTGCCCTCCCTGCAGAGAGCAGAGCAGCTGGGCTAGGCACCGTCCTCCACACACAGGAGAGTTTGGCCACAACTCTCAGGGAGAGGGCACCCAGGGGACAGCTCTGCATGCTGGGCAGAGTTTGAAGATGGACAGCTCCATAGTTTCCACTAGAAAACCCAGACATTGACTGTGATTCAATTTAGTGACTTCAAATTTCAAGCTTATTATCCAGGTCAGGAACCATTTATTTGCTATCGAACAAGTCAAGGCCTGCTGCAATATCTGTCTACCATATTGCGTGTCCTGCCTCTGTGCATCTGTCAAGGCTGTGTGGGCGAGAGGAAGGCTGACTCGGCAGGCCTTGCCCATTGGCTAGGCCGGGAGGCAGCAAATGGTCTCTTCCAGCCTGCTTTTCAGAGAAAGGGGAATTGGGGGACCCCTGGTACTTCACCTATGGGAGTCACTCATCTCCTGGGGAATGTCCCAGGAGCCACTTGGGAGAGGGGGGGAGGTGTCATATTGGAATGCCTGCTAGCTCAGACTGGGAGGAAGACCAAGCTCCTTGTCAAAAACCCAGCAAGCTCATCACCATGGTAACCACTCCATCCCTGAAGTGCCCATCCCTTGGACACCTCACTTATAAGGAGACTGACAGAGGAGATACAAGTTTAAAATTTTTTTTCAAGGTGAGATTCACAACATAAAATTAACTGTTTTAAAACATACAATTCAGTAGCATTTAGTGCATTCACAATGTTGAGCAACCATCGCCTCCATGTTCACGTGTTTTTTAACTTGTATAACTGGGATTGTGTTTTAGGTCTTGTGCAACTGGCTTTGCATCAGTGCTGCTCATGAGGTTCAGCTGTGATGATTCATCTAGCCTTGGTTCACGCTATCCACCTGTGTATCATAGTCTACCGGTGACTAGTTCACAATTGACCCTTCCTCCTGATGGGTGCTGAGGGGGAGGGGTTCCAGATTTGCCTGATTACCAACATCTGCCTCTCTGTGCACATGCTGGTGCTCTTTTGGTGCAGGAGGATGTGTGTGTGTGTGTGTGTGTGTGTGTGTGTGTGTGAGGGGGGGGGGATGGGCAGGTTCCCCTCTCATTCTCAGGACCCCCATCTCAAATTCAAAGGTCTCATTATGGCTCTCAATGGCAGAACTGTAACAGAACTGCAAGGTCCAGCTAGAGACAACAAAGAGGAGGCCATGTGAGGAGGTGTCAGGGACAGAGGGTCCACCTCAGGCGCCCAGCAGAGACGCTCTGCAGCTTCAGATTTGTTAGACGTGGCCAGTGTTCTTCAAAGTTGTGCTAATTAATATTCACATAAGCTTGGCTGTCTTAGGGAGCTGGGAGCCAGGTGCACAACTTAATTACAGGAACTTAACACTTGGATAATGTATTTCATTTCAAAAACTGCTCTGAGGTAGACGGGGCAGGATTATTAACCGTTCTCAGCAACCTTTTGAAGACAAGAAACCTGAGACTCAGAGGGTCTCGTCCTGGTTCCCAGCACTAATTTAAGGGTAAAGGCAGGCCAACCCGTGTCTGACGCTGGGAGTGCTCTCCTCATGCTGTTCCTCCTCCTTCCCCTCCCCAACACCTGGACCCTGCTTGAGCATAGATCAGACAGTCTACCCACCAGCCTTCTGGAGTCACAGCAATGAAAGCCGCTGGCAGGTCCTGGAGAGAAGGCCTGCAGGGGGGTCTGTGTGGTTTGGGCCATTCCGGGCTGTAGGGAACCAGGATCGAATCTTCTGGACTTTTACATCCCATTTTCCTTGTTGTAGTTGTCAGCTTGCTTGTGCACAAAGATTGCATGTGATAGTATTTTGAATCTAAGTGGCCCTAGAATGGTACCAAAAAACAAAAAGCTGCAGAATAAAAGAAGACTGCAGAAAAGTCCCAAGCAGGAGCCATGGGCGCCCCTGTAAGCCCAGGAAGCAGCCCTGTCCCCTGGCCTTCCTGGGTGCAGAAGGAGTGGCATTTAAGACACCCTGACATTGAGGATATGTTGGCAGTCATCCTCCTCCCCTCACTCCCTGAAAGTAGGCAGCATCCCAAAGGAGAAGGCACTGCTGTCTCCACTGCTCAGCACAGCGCTGATGCAGGAGTGACACCACCGGGAGGCCTGTCTGAACAAGGCCTGAGGGGTCTGGGTGAGGCCGCACTCCCCGCCCCCTCAGGGAGTGTCCCTGGGCAGCGGCAGGATGGGAAGCCAGGTCTTTGATGACTTCGGACACAAAGTCTGGCAGCGAGTGTGATGGCCGCTGTGCACCTGCAAGCTCGCCTCATGGTCGCTTCTGCCCAGTGCACTCAAGTCCTTTCTTCCCAACATGAACCCTCCCTCACAGAGATCCCGGGGCGAGGAGTGTTTCATCTCGCCTGTCCCCGTGCCAGTCATGAGATGTAGGTGTGACCACTGGCTGTTTTGCAGTTTGACTTCAGGCAAGTTTCCTCTTCTCAAAAAACGAGGAGGATCTGATAGCATGTGAGAAAGCACCTGGTACATGGAAGCAGGCCACCATGTGCTGATGAAGCTAAGAGCTGCTGATCCTTCCCCAGGAGGCCACCATCTCTTAGCACTTCCTACTGCTCACTTGTTTGGGGATAATGAAAAAAAAAAGGTCATGAACTCTTACCCAACATGCCTGAGCAATTCCAGTTCGGAAGCCAAATGCCAGAGTGCACACCCGTGAGCTTCCTCTAGGTCTTTCTCCCTTCTTCCCTCCCCTTCCCCGACCCCATGCCTCCCCAACAACACATTACACACCCACACCACCCCTCCTCTGTTCTGCCGGCGCCACGAGGAGCACAATGCCCAGAGAGCCCTGTCCCCTGGCCTTCGTGGTCCCGGCCTGGGTAACAGAAGCGCCATTACCCCATCCCCTCTAGGGAGGTTCTCTGTCCCTCTGTGGGTCAGCCATCAGCTGGCCGCCTCCACCTGGACAGGTCGCATGAACTCGGGCACTGGGCTGTCTGCCAGGGCCCTTAATAAAGTTCCTCCTCGTCAGCTCCCTCAAGATTTCATTCTTAATGCAGCCCCTTCTCCCTTAGAGACCTCATGCCGAGCTCCTAATTAGAGCACCGCGTTCCTCAGGAAATAGGTGAGCAGAACACAAAGCAGCTTGTTTTATTCTTTGACCTTATGCTGTTGTAGGGCGGTTTTTTCGGTCATGGGAAGGTACCAGAGGCCCTGGAAATCCTACACACCCACCTGGGACAGGAGAAGACAAAACAGATGGCCAGCTCGCAGGGATTCTCTGGACTCGGCAGCCCGGCCAGGAAGCGACCTTGTGCCGTGTGTGTGTGTGTGTGTGTGTGTGTGTGTGTGTGTCCCGTCACTCCGCAGCACGGGAGGCGCTCGGTGCGCAGCAAAGTGCGGCCAAACTGCCTCTCAGCACTGACTCAGCCTTTCCACTTCCCACTTCCTACAAACATTTCCCTGACAATTCCCGACTCTGGGATAAAGGGACTGTTTTTGTTGGGAGCGAGGCAGATGAGTTTTCACTAAATGTGGATGTGAAGAGCTAGATAAAATATTACACACTTGTTCTTAAAACTGTGGGTTAGAGTGTCTGCTGTGGTTCCAACAAGACTGATGAAAAGGTGGTTCCTGACTGATGACAAACACACCTCAGCCAGCCTCACCGCCCAGCCTGGCCTCCGAAGGCTCACCAAGGAAGGCCAGGCCTCAGCGGAGGCAGCTCTGTCCTGAGTGAGGCAGGAAGGGGTCTGGACAGGTACAATGCTGGCTGAGGAAGTAGGTCCAGCTGGGTTGCAGACAGGAGCACAGATGAGCAAGAGGAAGGCCCAAGGCTGGACCATGCCTGCCGCTAGCCCACCTCACCCTCTCCAGAGCTCACCACTCACCGAGCCACGCAGGCCTGCCTCACAGGGGCTGTGCCTTTCCTTCCTATTCTCTTACACAGGCGGCAGACACTCTATTCTAGAGCCACGGCGCTCAAGCCACTTGAGCAGGCAGGGCTGGTCAGGCAGGGCTGAGAAGACTCACAATTGAAAAGAAAATGGGAGGGCTTGCAACCTAGTTCAGTAACTGCTGAAAACTGGAGTCTTACTTTCCCACTCTGACTGACGTGGGCGGAGCTGCAGAGCCTAACCCCAGGGCCCCGCCACAGTTGACTTGGGTGGAGCTGGGCAGCTTGCCCCTAAGGCCCCACCAAGACTGACGTGGGCGGAGCTGCAGGAACCCTCAGGGGCCCGCCACGGGAGGAGCTATATAGGTCAGAGCCTCCCCACGAGTTCAGTTCAGGCTTTGGATCCGGAATTCCCCTGGACTAGATCTGTGAAATAAAGGTTAAACTTGCTTCCCTCAGAGTATTGGCTGATTGTTCTCCTGTGCATTCTGCCACAAAAACATCTCCTGGGGCCCGATTTACACCTACAAGACACAGCCATTCATTTGGAGGGACCAGCTGTCCACGCCCGAGAACCTGTCTTGCTGGCCAGTTCCGCTGTCCCTCAGAACTGAGCCACACAGTAAGGAGTGAACGTCAGGGTCAGAAAAGGGGCTTCAACATCTGGGAGATGGATCTTAGGCAGTGGGGTACAATTCCTCCTATACCAGGGTCCTTTCCAACATGTTCCTGGCCACTGCCAGACCTGAGGGGGAGGGGGGCGCTCTGGAGGCCACCCGTTTTGTCCCGGACTAGGCAGAGCACTTCAGCCTTTCCTTACACACAGCTCAATTCTGTCTCAATTTAAAAAAGGATTATGAACATTGTAAGTCTATATAAAATTTAAGTCTATATAAAGAACTTGATGTATAGCTTCAGTAGTTACCAATATACATGGCCCATCTTGTTTCATCTCTAACTCCACCCACTCCTCCGGGACAATTTTAAAGACCAAATGGAGAAAAGCCTGCTTGTTTATTACAAAGAACTGAGTGTCCAGGGGACCACTGGTTGGCTGACCTATCACCTAGTCCTAATCTTCCCCCCTCAGTCCACCCACTTCCCGTCTTCCAGGTCAGAGGCCTTTCCAGCCTCCCCCACAGCCAGGGGCGGTCTAATGACCCAGCTAAGGCCAATGACACATGAATGAAAGCCTGCTCTGAGGCTGCCTTTTTTGTTTTTGTTTTATATATCCTCTCCTGAGAAAATTTTTTCCATTGATTTTTAGAGGGAATAGAAAGGAGGGAGTTGGGGGGTGGGGAGAGAGAGAGAGAGAGGGAAACATCAATATGAGAAACACACATTAATTGGTTGCCTCCTGCAACTGGGACTGGGAAGTTGATCCTGCAACCGAGATAAGTGCCCTTGACCGGAATCGAACCTGGGATCCTGCGATCCTTCAGTTCTCAGGTCAATGCTCTATCCACTTAACCAATCTGGCTGGGGCTCAGCCTTACTTTATACCAGTAACTAATCCTGAATGGAGAGAAGCATGAATAGAACCGAGAACTAAACTACCCAGAGACCTGGCATTGCACCAAGACTAGGGAGCCCCCTGCCATCAGTCTCTGGGGCCAGGCCGACGTCAGAAAGAGCCCCATGGCACCCAAGTTCACATCGTCACCGTGGCCAGCTGGACAGGCCTGGAATGTAATAAAGAGAAGGCGAGTGGTGTCATCAACTTCACCAGTCTCTTATAGGACCAATTTTTATTTAAGAACAAACTTTTAAAAGTAAAAATGAATGAAACCATGCGAGATGTGGATACAAAGACAGAAATTCAATGTAGAAAATGAAGGTCTTGCTGGGAAACAGTCGAGGAGAAACACTAGAGACATTTCACAGACCCACAAGAAGCTCACATTGTAAACAGGATTAAGCCGCTACCAGCGTCCCCCACACCATCAGGGTTTCATTTTGCTCAGCCTGAGATCTCGCTCAATTTCAAACTGCCTGTGATCCACTCGGTCTAGAAAAGCTTTCCGTTCAATGTACCTAGAAGAAAATGAAAAAGATGTTTGTCAGAATCCAGTGAGAGAAAGTGTCTCTGCTGCACTATCCCACCCCCCAGGCGTGAACAGATCCACGTGGGCAGCAGGATCACCATCACAGCAAAGGCAAACAGATGACCACAGCTGGTGCCCAGGATGACCACCCACGACTGTCAGGAACACGACCACACATTTGGTCTAAACAGGCCGTTTCTGGTTCCATGTGAATGAAAAAAGAAAGCAGTAACTTATCGAAGGGAAAGTACATGAGAGGCTTCGGGGCCAGGACAATATAATGAGGCTTTAAAGAGAGAAGAACAGGGGTTCAGAGTTCAGCTCGCTCAGTGGTGTGCTGAGTTGGTGGGGAGAGGAGGCTATGCATCCTGGTATATACATCAAAATGTCAAAAAGGTCATCTGAAAATGGGAGGAGAAGTGTAGCAAAAACCACCTCACCGGGCTGCAGGGAAGGTGAAGGGAAGAAGTACAGAGTGCTCACATTGGAAGGTATTTAACTGCTTCCACCCTTTCCTTCCCCTCACCCTCCCTCCTCCATGTACCCTCCCTCCTCCAGGTATCCTCCCTCCTCCCTGTACCCTCCACCCAGGGTGGCTCAGGTGCCTCCAGGCTGACAGAAGAGACCTTTTCCCAAATTCTTGTAAGGCAGTGGATGGCAAACTGTGGCTGGCGAACCACATGCGGCTCCCAGCTGCAGTTTGCCGACCACTGTTCTAAGAAAATAAGATCAAGCGCCTCTGCTGCCCATAGCCCACATACAGGGGTTCCTTAAAAGGTGGGTGATTTGCTCCCTAAATCTGAGGCCAGGTTCAGTAGACAAGGCTTCCCTGGGAAGGAAGCACAGGGATGGAGCACAGGCAGGCAAGACACAGCTGCATTTCAATACTCCTTTTGCCATAAAGTGTGCCGAGATTTGCCTGAGGGAGGGGGATCTCTGCTGCTAATTAATCTATTTGAGAGCGCAAAATTGCCATTGAAAATGGGACACTAAATTGAATCTCTGCACTAATTTTTCTTTGTTGCATCTTGGAAAATGTGCATCTGTCATTACAAGGTCATTTCGTTTATGGTGAGAACCTTACCAGGTTTAGGAACTTGTGCTCCTTTGCCAAGTTCCAAATCTTGCTTTCCCTCTCACAGCACCCTGTGAAATGCAGGCTTTCCTTTCCGCTCTCCAGCCAGGCCATCCTATGCCTTATTACAGATAGGATGGCTCTAAATGTGAATCCTGACTCTGCCTTTGCTGGCTGTTTGACTCTAAGCCACAGAACCTTACCATTTTAGTTAGCACAGAGAAGGTGCTCAACAAAATGGCAGCGAATGCTGTGACCATCACTTTGGGAAGCTAGCTTCTGTCAGGGTCCAGAGGACAATTGATCCAAGAGAAATAGTCAACTCTCCAGATGCCTGTTATCAGCAACTAGTAACCAGCTACCACCTGGTCTGGGATCAGAAACTAAGAGGCTGTGTCACAACTGCCAACTATAGCCTGGCATGGTTCAGTGGTTGAGGGTCGATCTATGAACCAGGAGGTCAATGATTCAATTTCTGGTCAGGGCACATGCCTGGGTTGAGGGTTCAATTCCCAGTGGGAGTGGTGCAGGAGTCAGCCAATCGATGATTCTCTTTCATTACTGATGTTTCTATCACTCTCTTCCTCTCCCTGCCTCTCTGAAATTAATAACAATATATTAAAAAACAAACAAACAAATAAACACCCTGCCAACTAGAAGCCAGAATGGCTGAAACACCAGGGTAGGGTCTGCTCCTAGGTTTGATGTAAGCCCTCAAGGTTAGGTTGTCATATTTTGCAAGTGAAATACAGGATGCCCGTTAAATTTGAATTTCAGTTTCCCTGGTAGATGGAGAAGCCACAGACATGGGAGCCCTTTTTGATACACAGGGAAAATAAGGAAGACTAATGGGAGGTAAACACATGGCAGAACAAATTCCCCTTCCATCTGTCACCAAAGGACCCAGGATTCTCCAGTGGGGACTGTTAATCAAAATCAACTAAAGGGCTCTGTCACACTACAGCCAGCATTTCTCCCTCCCCCAGCCAACCAGCCCTGGGGGAAGACCACAGTGGGGATCAGCGTTTTGACAGGAGTGTGCTTTAAATGCCCCTGGAAGTTCCAGCAGAAAAAAAGGGGTGAGCTGTAGCTCAAGAGGAATTCAGGGCATGTTTCAAGAGCCACGATCCAGTGCTACCTTCTGAGGGAGCAGGTCTGTGGTAAGGAAAAGGAAGTATGGTATGTGGCTTTGAGAATTTGTGGTCTTTCTTTTAAAAGAAGAGGAAGTGGTCCAGTAGGCACGGCTCAGTGATTGAGCATCGACCTATGAACCAGGAGGTCATAGTTCAACTGGTCAGGGCATGTGCCCGGGTTGCAGGCAATGGGGGTTCCCAATGGGGTGCACAAACGGCAGCTGATCAATAATTCTCTCTCATCACTGATGTTTCTATCTCTCCTCGTCCTTTCCTCTCTTAAATCAATAAAAATATATTTAAAAAATAAAAAGGAGGAAGTGATACTTAAATTAGGATGCACACTGAGCATGAATATTGGCCTTGAAGGTTCCTGATAGCTGTGCTGGTCCAGCTGACCTTGAGACTATCAACAGTGAAACCAGGCTGGGGCTAAAGAGGCAGGTGCAGGCAGAGTTCAGGTTTAGGGGAGGCCTCAGGCAGCAGAGGGGCACATGTACAGAATGCAACTGAATTCTCAGGGGCACCCCAGACAAAGGCCATCAAGACAGGTCTGCTGACTTCATTCCCCATTCACAGCCATCTGCAGCTGCCAACGGGATCCTTGTGATGGCTTTGGTTTACTGCCAAGAGCTGACCAGGAACAAAATTTCTAATGGCAGGGACGCCCCCACCACTGAGAGAGGGAAAAACTGCCAACGGTGAGGATGGCATTTACTATTTGTGTGACTCTGGGCAAGATATCGTGCCTATTTTTCTTCTCTGTAAAACAGGAATGAAAATCACTGTGCCACTCTAACAATAAAAGGAAACCTGACAACTGCTTTGTAAACAATAAAGCCCCAAATAGCTACGAGCACTTCAGGATTCTTGCTTCCCATTTCTGACTCCACTGCTTACTATAAAGGCTCACAATCCGGGACAGCTGGGACAGGGACCAGGGACCAAATGCTCCAGGAGGAGGAAGGCCCCTGGGGAAAGCGCCTCCCCCAAGGTAAAGCGAGCCTCAGGACGTCCCAGGCACTTTACCAGGTGACAGTCCCCGCAGAGAACGGCCAGCTGACAAGTGCTTTTCTGACCTGAAATGTGTACCCTCACCCGGGACCTGGGCTGATTTGGCCTCATCCACCGGGAAGCGGGCCGTACGGGTGCCATCCTTTCCCCCTATTACTGCGTTATGCGGCCCACTTAAGAGACAGCAGTTCTTCGCTTCCATTAATAAAATGTGCTAATGGCATCAGAACCTCAGGGATTTTCTAGCCTTTCCTTTCAGAACCAGGTTAGACACAACAGGTTCTGACATCTTTTTGCTCTTTCAACCCAAATTACTTTCCTGCCACCAATTTTTGTGAGATCAGGCCCATGAGGAGGGAAGGGAAAATGGAAGAGGGCAAAGGAGGATAGAAAATGCTTCCAGGGAGCATGTCAGCACCTTCTCTGGAAGCTCACGCCACAAATGGAAGGGTGACCACCCACCCTCCTATGAGGGTGGGAAGACTCTCACCTCCAAATGGGTGTGCTCACCCCCAAAAGCCCCATTCCATGGCTGGTCACCCGCCCACCAGAGGCCTCTTGCCCACTGGCCAGCGAAGAAAAAGGCACCGGGAGGTGCAGGGACAAATGAAGCAGGGACAGAACTTGGGATGCTTCGGGGCTGCGTTATTAGTTGGCTTGCAAGCACAGCCAACAAGCATTCAGCGCAGCACAAACACAACAAGAAAAGGGGGACTTCAACACCCATCACCAAAGCAACACCCATCACCAAAGCAACACCCATCACCAAAGCAACACCCATCACCAAAGCAACACCCATCACCAAAGCAACACCCATCACCAAAGCAATGAGCAGTGGAGGCGTTCCGAGGCCAGCATAAAGCTCTGGGTGGATGTAATGAGATGGGCACTTTTTGCCCTGAGAAATGCTATCGAAAAAAGCAATCTGTCCGATAGTGCCCAAGCCTGTGCCTCCCCCTCCACAGAAGAGCTGTAACTTGCAAACATCTTGAGGGCCCAGTGACAGGGTGGTGATTTTAACTTTCTTCTCCACTGCTTTCCTCCCATCTCACCTCCACATTGGTCTGGTTATGAAACAGTGTCTCTTGGGGGTCATGGAGACAGATTCCTTGGAGAAAGAAAATGATTTTCTCTGTTCTCCCCTTCACGCCTCTCCAAACACAAGCACACCTGGCTTCCAATCATCAGCCCAAACCAAACCTGCATCACTCTCATTTTCTATGCACTGATGCCTGCCCCAAAGCCTGCTGGCCCCTGCCGCTGGGGAACCTGTGGGATCACTTACTAGTACAAGTGAGAGGGAAGCAATGCCAAACGCCTCAAGTGCAGACTGCTAACATATCCTGAGATGCTGGACCTGGCGCCCTAGGAATCTGGGCTCAAAGGAAAAGCATCTTTGGCGGAGGCATTTTCACCAGCCTTGCTCAGCAAAAATGATGCCTGGGTGGAGACATCATTGGGATGTATTCTACCCTTCTTTTCTGGGTGGTGAATTCTAATCCTACTGGAATCCAAATCAAAGCTATGGCTGTCAGCTAGCGAGGGGGATAAGCACTGAGCGCAGTGACTCAGCACCTACTCTGGGGAGATGCACTGAGAGGTGCTGGCAACCAACTGGTAAACCAGCCCTATCCTTGGGAACTTACTATATAGGAAACCAAACACAATGACATGCACCAGTTGCTAATAAGTGTAATGAAGAAAATCAAACAGGGTGTTGTGATTGAGGGTCCCTCGGGTGGGACTGCTCTAGAGAGTGGCAACTGAGGAGGGTCTGGAGGAGCACTACAGAGACGGGACTGCCATGAGCATGGGAGAAGAGGAAGAGAGGTGGGCAGGGTATGAGTGGAAAGAGGAAACCAAGGATGATTCCTAGGTTTTCCTTTTAACAGTTGGGCAGATGGCGATGGTGCCATTTTTTGGGAAGTCTGAGGGAGTCTGTTTATGGAAAGAAAATAGGCATGTAGTTTGGGATGTTAACTTTGATGCGTGCCTTGGACATGGAGATGTCAACTAAACAGGTGATATGGAGTCTGGAGCTCAATAGAATGGTTGCTTTTTGGGGAGTCACCAGAAAAACGTACCTAATCTGTGAACTAGTGAACTTTGTTAGGGGAGAGAACATGAGAGCTCAGCCCTGGGACTTCCCAAGTTTAACAGCTCAGAGAAGGAAGAAAAGTCTGCCAGGGAGAGTAGGAGGAGATGCCCCCAAGCTGTATTTGCACCCACTGTGGAAAGTATTCCTAAAGAGTTGGCAGGAACACACCAGCAAAGAATTTAAAGGATTAAAACACCTAGCCTTTTCTGTAAGGCCCTAGGTTTGGGTGGCCAATAAAGGCAAATGGAGAAAGGAGTGGAAGTGGGAGTGGGGTGGGGGTGGGGAGGGATTTCTATTTACAAACATGCCGGACATTTCCTCTGCTTATTTAATTCCCATAACAAACCTGACAGGTATACTTTACAGAGAAAGAACCTGGGACTAGCGCACTTGGCAGGTTGGTAGTAAAGACAGGATTTATATTCAGTTTCAATTCAGTTTATGGTAAAACATAACACAAATACACAGAGAGAAAAGTATATAAAATGGGCAAGACAAATGAATTGCTATAAAGTAAACACACACATGTGGCCATCACCAGGTCAAGAAGCAGAATGCTGCCCGCCTCAAGGAGGCCTCTGCAGCTCACCCAGCACCCAGGCTGCCCAGGTGCGAGCTTGCCCGCCTTTCCTTGCTCTCTGTTCAAGTCTCTGTTCCCTCTATGTTACAGGCTAGTTGTGCTGCATTTTAAACTTGGCATAGACTTATACTGTGTGTATTCTTTTGTGACTTGCTTTTGTGACCTAACGGACACGCTAGTTTTGCCTATTTTTGACCTTCATAGAAACGAAATCATACTGCATGAACATCTTTGTGGTATGTTATTAAAATTTATTCATGTTCCTTCCCATTGCTGAAGAGCATCCCCGTGTGTGAACATGTTACACGTTGCCTGTCACACTATTGATAGACATTTGAGTTTTTCTAGTTTGGGCATATTATGAAAAGTACTGTTATTTAAATTCTCACATTTGTCTTTTGGGGAACATATAACTGAATTTCTGTTGGGAATACAGCTAGGAGTGAAATTACTAAGTCACAGGGAATAACTACACTGAGCTTCGATAGATAATGCAAAATGGTACATTTGAATTTGCATTATTATATCTCCCAGACAAATTGAACATTTTTATCATGATGAGACTGCCTTCTTTATTTCTGCTAATGTATCTGCCTTAAAGTCTACTTTGTATAATATACATTAAGTTGTATAGCTATCATTTTATTTTGTGCTTATTATCTGTCCTGATGTTTGGTTTCTTTAATCCTCTTTTAGTGTCTTCTTTCACAAATCATTTCATTATTCTCCCTCCATTCCTTTGGAATTTATCCAAATATGCACATTTAATCAACACCTTTACCCCTCCTCCTGGATAATAAAAGATCTTGAAAAACTAAACTCCAATTATCATCTTCCAACTTTTATATATTAGTTGCCAGTCTTTTAATACTATGTTGCTTTAAGGGGAAAAAAACCCTGCCCTAGCCAGTTTGGCTCAGTGGATAGAGCATTGGCTTGCAGACAGAAGGGTCTTGGGTTGGATTCCGGTCAAGGGCACATACCTCAGTTGCAGGATCCTCCCCAGCCAAGGGCCCTGGTTAGGGTGTGTGCAGGAGGCAACCAATTAATGTATTTCTCTCACATAGATATTTCTGTCTTTCCCTCTCACTTCCACTTTCTCTAAAAATAAATGGAAAAATATCCTTGGGTGAAGGGAAGGAAGGAAGGAAGGAAGGAAAGAAGGAAGGGAAGGAGGAAGGAAGGAAACCTAATACTATACAAGACATTAACATTATTGTTTTATATAATAAGCACTTATTTAAATTCACCACATATATACCTCTTTGTCTGCTAGGTGCAACTTTCTCAGCTTTCATTATTTTGAAAATGACCATATTCTCCCTCATTCTTGAAGGAGCCAAACAGACTCGTAAACAGATGAGATATGAATCTCATATCTTTATCTACACACACATAATACAGAAGTCTAAGTTGGGGGTTGTTTACTTTGCAGTTTGGACAGATCATTCCAGCGTCTTTGGCTTGTACTATTGCAGATAAGAAGCCACGTGTCAGCCTAATGCCCTTTCTTTCACAGAACTGTCTTTTTTCTGGCTGCTCTTAAGATTTTTCTGTTTGTCTTTGGTTTTCTGCAGTTTCGTTCTTGTATGTCTATTTTAATTTAAATTTCTATTTTATTTATCTTGGGATTTTTTTGTGTTTTAAAAATTCTATAAAGAGATGTCTTTCATCTTTTCCTACTTTGTCCTCTGAGGTGCTTAACTTCCTCCCATATTTTTTGCCTTTGTGAACCATATTCTGAATTAATTTCTTCTGACTGTTTTCTAGTTCATGGATTCTTTTTTCAGCTGGTTCATCTATTGTTAAATCTAATCATTTAGTTTTTAATTATGGTCATTATATTTTTCATTTCAAGAAATTATTTTTGTCTTTTTCAAGTCTGTGAGTATTTATTTTTTAAAGTTAAAAATCTGTACCTAATATTTCCATTACCTAAAAACTTTTTGCAGATCTGATCTGCTGTTTCTCAAGGTGCGTTGTTCCCTTATGTGAATATTTTAAGACAGCAAAATCATTATTTTAAAAATTGGAAATAATAACAAATCTAGCTTCAAATTCTATCAAATTTTTACAAGGGCAAAAAAATGATAGCACTTACTACACTGGAATTAGCATCAAAACACAAAAAGCACAACAATCTTTTAATCCCAATCCAATCTTATTTTAATAAAAAATACATAACAGGAATAATTTTATCATGGGTCATGATCTGAATTCTTATACAAGATCGACTTAAATATGGTGCTTGTAAAAAGGTCACGATCTCATAATAAATATGGGGGAGGCCAATCATTACTCATAGGTAGCTTTTTTTGAGACATTATCATATGTGCCCTTTCCCCTTCTTTGTTCAGTAAAGATCACTTTGTTCCAGGGGGTTCTCCACATCTTCCTGCAGAGGATCCTCTCTCCCTAGATGATGCCTCTAGTTTTGTGGGCATCTGTGTGGGAGAATTTGGGGGCCTGATCTGCCTCTGCCCAAAAAGACCTTACAGGTTTTGTTCTTGTGCTTCCCTCCCTTCAACTCTGTGGCACTGGGCGCACTTCTCAATAGGAATCTTCTTGCCCTTCTTGATATCATGTTTTGAAGTTGGCTCTCTAGTTACCATGTGCTGGAAAGGCTCACCCAGCAGCTGATTGTCTTGCTCTCATCTCTAGAATTTTTTTTAAATTTTTTATTAAATTTATTAGGGTGACATTAGTTAAGTCATCTATAGAATTCTGATGCTGTAATCTAAGTGATTCTCAACCCTGGCTGTGCATTGGAAGCTCCAAGCAGGGGTGGGGAATGTGCGGCCCGCAGGCCATATAAATCCCAGGAAACCATTTGGTCTGGCCCTGCCAAGGCATTAGGGGTGAGTTAATTGACCAAATATAGCAGGCTAATTTTTAAATTGATAATTTTGAATGGCCAATGAATGATGTTATAAATATTCAAATGGCCCTTGGCAGAAAATAGGTTCCCCACCCCTGACTTAGGGTGAATGTAAAGAGATAGACAAGTATGACTCTGATTTAGCAGCTCTGTACAAGGGTGACCCTATCCCCTGAACTTTGGACAAACACCCAGAGGATGGCGTTTGGGCCCTTTGATCTGCAGGAGCTAGGAGCGAAGGGTAAAAATAGCCAAAAGCAAAGCACAGAAGTCATCAGATCTGCCTTGGAAAAACTTGATCAGACTTGCAGAATCACCTGGCCAGGGGAAGTCTCAGAGAAAGAGAGAAAAGCAGAGCACTTACCTACACACACATAATATAGAGACCTCTGTATTATGTCTGTATAGGTAAAATATATGAGAGAGAGACTCATATCTCATCTGTTCACATGTGTGTGTGCGTCTCTGTCTCCTTCAAGAATGAGGAAACACAAGGACATTTTCAAAATAATGAAAGCTGAGAGAATTGCCCACAGCAGACAAAAAGGTATATATGTGTCAAATTTAAAAGGTGCATACAATCAATTGTCCCCTAACCCAGTTCCTCGATTTCCTATTGCCCAAAAAGTCCTCCTCATGGAGCAGATGTCTTTTTCAATCTCATGTTCTCTTCCAGCTTTAATTTTATTAACTGTCCCTTATCTTTAAAGCATCACTCCTTATTTTTATAAGACCCCTATTAGTTCAGGCAGAATAAACATTGTTCAACTTGTATCCTATATAATAAAAGCCTAATATGCAAATCAACTGAACGGCAGAATGACCAGTTGGCGTGGGGGGGGGAGGGGTGTCACCTGGCGGGCAGTGCCAGACCAGCTAAGGTAGGTGCCAGTGGGCAGAAGGAGGGGACGGCAATCAGGGGAGACAACACTGTCCCAATAGCTCCTCCAGTCACTTCAGAGGGAGGCCACCAGCTGTGGCAGCAGCAGTCTCTGGGCAATGGGGGCTGGGGCTGGCCACTTCACCTCCTGCAGACAGGGAGCGAGCGGGCCTAAGCCAATAGGCGCAGGGGGGGCTGAAGGACCCCCTCCAGTACATGGATTTTTGTGCACTAGGCCTCTAGGAGAAACATACTGGCAGTCCTCTGCAGCCTTAGATCACTAGGCAAATGTACGTGACTACAGCTAAGTCGAGGAGTGGGGAAGTTTGGGGCAAATGTCAGAAGCCTTCTCTAGATAACACTGACTTCTGTCTGCACTTTACCTGGGCCTTCCCGGTGGCTTTGGCACTTCCTCCTGTTCTATGACATTTCATCTTTGACAGACTAACTTAGAAGTCTGGTAGTTAAACAAGCTCATAAAGTCAGTAAAAAGTCTTTTTTTTCTACTGATACTGATCAGCTTCCAAGTTCACTCAAATAATCTTAAAGCCTAATTTAAAATACATAACCCTCCAAATAAATCCCTCATCTGTCTTTATTAGAGTTTAGCTTGTAAATAGTCTAAGTGCCTACCACTTAATATGTGACTTTGTGTGACAGGCATTCTGCAAAGGGCTTTATGTATAGTGCTTGTATGTGTCATACATACATTACATGTAGTATTTCATGAGCTCCTCACAACCACTAGGGGTGGTATCATTATTCCAATTTTATTGGGGAAGGAACTGAGCCTCGGGGACGTCCAGTGTGCTTCAGAGAGAGCCCTTACTGGTGAGGGCTGGGGCAATGAGCATCCAGGGCTGTCTGATGAGCCACACAGCACTTCCTATCACTATGACCTTGAGCCATGGGCCCACTTCTGTTGTAGCTTTGTTCCTTACCCTTCTGTGGTTCCTAAGTACTCACTGAACACTCTCTCTTGATATTCTTAAACAGATAGTTTATGGACATCCTCTTTGTATTGTAAAGTGAAGAGGAAAGGGTTGCAAGTGATGGCAGGGCTGGCATGCCATACAGGCTGAAGCCAAGGATGAAGCCCCACTCTGAATCATAATGACACGGATAAAAACAAATCCCACGGTAATGAGACATCTAGGCATTCTGTTGGCTGCTTTTGAAGCACCGAGTTAGTTTGGCTTCTCAGAAGGCCAAATAACTCAGGTCAGGCCAAGACTGATACAGTGAGCCACATCTGACCATGTGAATCAACGAGGTGACTTAGAGTTCACAGGAGCTGTTAATTCAGCAAGTTCAGATCCGCAGACGAGACTGTCCCTGAGAGAAGTGCTGTTCACATGGCCCTCCCTTCCTGTCACCTCCAGTGATATTCTCACTGCCAGGACCTGCCCCACTTAGAACAGAGCTTCACTGACAAACCAAAGTACTCACATTTTTCATTAAAATTGGGTGGCCTGTCTACAATAAACTATTTCAGAGTTCTTAGGGTTTTTCAGAGGAATAGCAGCTATTCATCCTTACCCTTCCTTTCCTCGATTGTGGATGGCTAGTTCTTCACCAATGCCCTCTTCCTCCTTGAAGCTCTCCCAGTCCAATTTGGACTTCTCTAGGGTGCTCATCTTCTGCTTCTTGGCTCCAATTTTCCCCAAAAGGCTGCTCATTCCACTTGATCTTTTTAATCTAAGGAAAGTGAAAACATGAAACATGTGAAAACTATAATCTGTTGATCAATGGTTCTTCTGATTGTCACGGGGCTCCTTGGATTCAAGCATTTATTTTAATGGGACATGTTTGGATCTAGGGTACGTTCTGTCTAGTATGGAGAACATGTCAAATAGAGCAGAAGTCTAATGCACTTTTCCTCTGACCGTTCAAGGACCTGGGGACAGAAAATCCTGAAGACCTCTGCATGCTCTGACAGGTCTCTGCTTACAAGAATGGAGAAGCAGAGCATGATTCAGACACGGCTTTAGGATTACATGCCTAGGTTCATATTCCAGCTCTAACCGACTTGAGGCTAGTTATCTAACCACATCTGCCTCGATTTCCTAATCTACAAAGTGAATAGTTACTCATGGTCTACAGAGTATCTTACTCGTAAAATGCTTAAAACAGCACCTGGCACAGACTGAGGGTGCAATACATGTTAGCTATACTGAATCACTGTCATCATTTGTGCACTAAAGCCCCAGGGAATTCTTTTAAGAGAAAGAGAACCAGATCCCAATAGTGATGATCAAGAAGTCACATATCTTTTAAGGATTCAGAGATCAGTTTTCTTTCAACTCCTGTGAGTCAGGGTCCTGGTTTTTCCCAGGAGGTGGAGAACATTCCTTACCCTGAAAGCAGGGAATGTACAGCCTGTGTTCTATTTGCTGGTGCTGCTATCATGGGCTGTGGGAGAAACCCCATATGCCCCAATTCAAGTCTTGGCAGGTCAAATGTTTCCAGTCAATGTTATGCGATAAAATAAGAGAAACAGAAAGCAGCTAGTTAGCAAGAGGCGGTATTAGGGGAAGGATACGGCTTTTGGCCTCTTCATGAAGCCAGTTATATATCAGCATGCAGGAAACTGGAAGTTATTTTCTGCTTCCCTGGAATATGCAAGAGAGTTAAAGCATTTAAAAACCTCTATGAGCTAACATCATAAGACCTACTGATAACATCAATACCTTTCACTTGCCCAGAATGCTGTTCTCCAAGTGCTTCATAAACATTTTCTTATCTTATTCCCCCTATGGTCTGTGAAAGGAGCACTGTGTCTCAGAGTTGGAAGAGGAGGCTTCGAGATGACCTTGTGTCACACTAACCATTCTGAAACCCCCATCTCCCTGCAGCACGGGGCTGGTGAAGGATGGATCTCTGTCCTGCCCTGGAGTGAACTGACAGGCCAGTGTCCACACTGCACACAAGATTCTTGGGGTCGAAAATTTTCCCTCCACACTCTCACTGTATTCATGTTGACTGAGAGGATATTAGCTTCCCTGTTGTGGTCCTATCTCATTACATGCTGTTAGCTTAAGATCAACTCAGAATAGGCTGGGCAGGTATCCTCATCTCAAGGCTTAATGAGAACAGTTTTCTTGAACTGGACAAATAAACAAAGCTTGAAGAGGTTAAATGACACAACAAAGGTGAAACCAACAGAAAATGAAGACCCAGGAGGGAGCAGTGTACTGTGCTATTTCGCCTCTAAGGTGAGAATTTACTTGAAATATTTTGATAGTTATTTTACTTCCCAATTTGCATGAGGATTTTCCAAAGGGCTGTTTATGAGCTTTTATTCATATCTTCTAATTTTTCCCCTACAACAATCTCTTCATCAACACACACAATTTTACCAGGAGCAGAGCATGATTAGAAACTAAATTATGTCAAATCTTTTTACTTCTCACTTGTCTGTCAGTAACTTGGTTCACCTTGTTATATCCTTTCACCTGGATAATTCAGCAGCCTCTTCACCCGTCTCCCCAACTGCTCTATCCTGGCATCTATTCTACATGCTGTCATTAAAATGCATTTTCTAAAACACAAAGCTTACTACGTCTTCTTGGGCCCCTATTGCTCTTATAATAAGTCTAAACTACTTAACAAAGTTCCTCCTGATCTTCTCTCACCACACCTAACCTTGAAACCTATTCTCCAACTATACAATCCTGAACCTCTACCTCACTCTCCCTGTCTCCCATTCACCTGGCCCTGTCTCAGCTTAGAAACCATCCCTCCAGCAAGCCTTCCAAGACCCTTCTCCTCACTCTCTAGATTAGCTATCTCCTGGTGGTGTTTCTATTGCGCCCAGTCCTTTTCCTATTATAGCGTGAATCCTTCCCATAGCAGATGCTTGAGGACTCTAATTTTAGCTGTCCCCCACACTGGTCAATTCTGAGTAAGCTCAGAGTCACTGCTGACAACATTCCACCAAAGCACACACCTAGAGGCTTTCCATTTCTGACTGAGGGGCCGCCTCCTTTGACCCTGCCTATGTGTCACAAGCAATCCCTGGACATGTGGTGGAATTCATGCCATTAAGACCACCCTCATGGGGACAAGAGCTGGTGGCCAAATGTCCCAGTCTCCTGTCCTCACACGGGCAGTTCTGGGAGGTACTCTGAATGCTTCTCAGAAGTTCTGGTGAACCCTTGTGGCCTTGGAAATACATAATTGTATTGGCTTCTCCTCCTTCCCTATCTTACTGTCACACCCCCTATTCCCCACTCTTGCTTGCTGGGATGACTCCCCAAATAACCTACCTGCACTTAAAGCCTTACCTAAAATTCTGCTTCAACAGGAATCTAAGTCGTTTAAGAGAAACAGGATTTTCCTTATGTGGATACTCCAGATCTTCCCAGAGAACATGGATGTAGTCCTGCAAATAGCAGGCACTTGATAAACCCAACAATGTTACCATCAGTCAGTGGGAGAGAAGCAGCACTTTGTAGAATAAAAAGTGTTCAAAAACACTTTTAAGTCAGGAGATTCTAAGGGGAGCAATTTCTACTTGTGTTCACCTATCAGCTTTCAACAACCAGGCTCCCCCACTGTATCAGTGCAGAATCACAGTGCAGTACCCTCAGCCTGCAGTTCTGATATTCCCAGATTATAGCACCTATCCCACAAATCACTTGGAGAAGTCTATGAGAGAATGATTTTTTGTTGCATAGCAGTGAAGAGACTTCCAGCAAAGCAAAAACCCATAACCAGCTCCCCTTTGCCTTGTTCACCCTGAACATCAGCAAAATGTCACCTGTGCCATTATGCTTTAGGGGAAAGCTTCAAGGTCTGTCTTCATTGGATCATTAATATGGTTTATAATTTCCTAATTTGATAGTCTTTTTAAAAAATATGTTTTATTGATTTTTTACAGAGAGGAAGGGAGAGAGATAGAGAGCTAGAAACGTCGATGAGAGAGAAACATCGACCAGCTGCCTCTTGCACACCCCCTACTGGGGATGTGCCTGCAACCAAGGTACATGCCCTTGACCGGAATCGAACCTGGGACCTTTCAGTCCGCAGGCCAACGCTCTATCCGCTGAACCAAACCGGTTTCGGTCTAATTTGATAGTCTTGAAAGAAAAATTACCTGTCTTTTATTGAAAGCTAAATCAAAGTGAATGACACATTTATAGTAGCAGCCAGAACACACAGAGGCTCGTCGGCACTTTCTTCCTGGAACCTGGCATGTGGGTCCCTGCAGGTCTTCCAGCTCCCACTCCCTCTCCCACCTTGACAGGGAGCTTTAGTGGCATACCCTGGCGACATGCCATCACACGTCTCAAAAAGCAAGTTTACCAGGACCTTGGTCCTATCTCTGCCTTAAGGTTCACCTATCAGACTTTGAGGAAAGCTAAGGCATGCATGAAGGAATCAGCTCTGGGCAGGAGCTGCTGGCTCTCTGTGCTGTGAAAGGACACTGCAGAGGGCACTGAGGCAGTACATCTCTGTCTCTAAGCAGGTGGTGAGTTGAAAGGCAGTAAATCAGCACTGGTTTCCCATAGGCATTTGCCAACTGAGTAGACTACAAAGCTGTGGAGAGGGAGGTCAGAATTGCCTTGGAGACCTATTTGCTGTCAGCATGCCCGATGCAGTTCTAGCACCACTGATTTCTTCCTGTTCTGAAGCCTAAGCCAGAAGGACAAGGTACTACTGAAAAGTGGCTTTCACAGACACCTCCACAGCCATGGATTTTTTGGTTTTGCTTCTAACGTGTGGTGAGCTGTATGTATCACAGAAGGCTTCATTCAAGAGAATCCTCACCCACCTGTTGCAAGTCAGAGCCCAAAGAAATGCCCCGTGCACTGGCTCACTCACAGATGACATCCAGAATGTTATACTCAGACATGTCCAGAGTATTGTTGCCAAGATTTTTTCAATGTAACAATGATATTTCAACCACCTCCTCCTGAATATCACTCTACTCCATTGATCTTACTACCACAGTTTGATGTAAACACTAATTCTGTCTGAAGAGCAGGGCTTTTAAGCTAACCAGTCAGCTTCCCACCATAGAGGAAGCATGGCTGAGTGCAGTAGGCATTCTGGTGAAAGACTCTTTAAAATAATAGTTGTCTTTTTCCTCTCTGAATCCAAAATTTATAACCATAATTTGCTAGAATTTACTGTTTCTCTTTAGCTCCAGAAATGAGCTAACTGCATCTAAATGAACTCCATCCTAAATGAACTCCATCCTGCTGAGTCTGTCATGAAGATATTAGGTAAGTGTTTGCTTGGCTCCAGCCCCATGAGCATGGACTCAGGTTCACCCAAACTGTAGCAAAAGCACTGTTCTATCTGGCCACCCTCCGTGAGGCTCTGGATCTTACTGTTATTTATAAGAGATACTGGAGCTTGGCTAGCATGTCTCAGTGGTTGAGCTTTAGATCCAGGAGCTCATAGTTCAATTCCTGGTCAGAACACATACCCGGGTTGTGGGCTCGGTCCCCAGTAGAGAGCATGCAGGAGGCAGCCGATCAATGAGTCTCTCTCATCATAGATGTTTCTATCTCTCCTTCTCCCTTCCTCTCTGAAATCTGGAAAGGTAACTTCTTAAGTGGAATTAGAAAGAATGACAGAACACAACTGGTTGTGAAGGCAAAGTGGGAACATCTTTCCCCATTATCTTTAAAATCAGCTCAAGCACCCAGCTATCCCACAGAATAGACTTTTAGGTTTGGGGGTACATTTAGAGTCATTCATCATTGTATTAACCCAACAGAGATTACTAAGAAATTACTGTATACCAGACATTATACTTGGAACTGTGGACACAATACAAGGCATAATCTTTGGCTTCAAGGAGAAAATTTAACAGATGAGATAATCATATAGGCACAAACTATAACCACATACTAGGAGGGCATGGAGGGAGCAGCTGAGAGGCTGTTTTATTCCCCCCCCCCCTTTTTTTTTCTTTAGAGAATCCAAGAAGGATTCCAAGATTAAGAAACCTGCCCTACTGATAACACCCCCTATGGCCTGTGAAAGAGGAGCACTGTGTCTCAGAGTTGGAGGAGTTGTGACTAGTACCCAGTGCTTTTGACATTCAGCCTGTCTTCTCTATCTTGCTGATGCTGGGATGGGGATAACTTTTAGGGATGCCTTCCACATTCTGATTTCTATCCTTGTTAATTTTGGGGGGATGCATTCTTGTTGTCCTGGATCTCAATATAGGATATACAGGCCCATGTCTTACACATTAAAAAAAATATATTTTATTGATTTTTTTACAGAGAAGAAGAGAGAGGGATAGAAAGCTAGGAATATCGATGAGAGAGAAACATCGACCAGCTGCCTCCTGCACATCCACCACTGGGGATGTGCCTTCAACCAATGTACATGACCGGAATCGAACCCGGGACCCCTCAGTCCGCAGGCCGATGCTCTATCCACTGAGCCAAACCAGTTTTGGCTGTCTTACACATTTTTGATTCGGTCACAGTATAGCACAAAGCCTTGCCATGGTACATAATTGCTATATGTTTAAAGAACTAAGTTCCCAAGACAATAAACTCATCCAATTTTTTCTCATAACAAAAAGATTCAATATTATATTTTAACTGACAAGCCAGAAAAGATAGCTCCAAAACTGAACCAGCAAGGATGGGGTCAACACATGTGCTTAGAAGCACAACTGATCTTTATTTAACTTCAAACATACAGAGTCTGGCTCAAGTCTATGCTTCCCATCTCATAACTTGCATAACCATTGAAATGCAAATTATTTGGAACAAAGATTCTTTGGCAGAGATATGCAGTTTTCTTAGTATTTGTCATCTGTTTACAATGCAGGAGCAGACTTTTTTGTAGTTCATACATGGACTATTTTCCAGAACCATACAAGGATCTGGAAATGGCATGGTACTTTCTGATAATGGGAAGAAAGTTTATGATGATAATCCTTCAGTGAGGACTGTCTGCTTGGAACCAGTGTTCTCTTTTAGATTTTCTTTGGATTTAGCTGAAATCCCTAAGAATGAAAAGTAAAGTCCTAATCCCTAGGCCAGTGGTCCTCCACCTTTCTAATGCCGAGACCCTTTAATACAGTTCCTCATGTTGTGGTGACCCCCAACCATAAAATTATTTTCGTTGCTACTTCTTAACTGTAATTTTGTTACTGTTAATGAACCGCTCTATAGCAGCCCACAGGTTGAGAACCGCTAGCAAGGTCGCCTGCGACCATCAGAAAATACAGATATTTACATTACAAACCTGGAGGTCACGATTCAATTCCCAGTCAGAGCACATGCCCAGGTTTTGGACTTGTTCCCAGTAGGGGGCATGCAGGAGGCAGCCAGTCAATGATTCTCTCTTGATGTTTCTCTCTCTCTCTCTCTCCCTTCCTCTATGAAATCAATAAAAATATTTAAAATAAATCCATTCACCTCCCAACCTTGTACTGACAATATTCTATGGGACATTGGGTTCAGGAAACTGGAAAACCAGGAGTAACACAAGAAGTTCCACATGATCTTTAACATTCTGTGGCTTGCAAAATTGTCAGTACTCTTAAATCTATTACTGACATTGATAAAATGCCAACAACAACAACAACAAAAAGTGGCATCTATCAGCAAAAGGTAAAAATAAAAGCTGGCAAATAGCAGCAGCATCACAGTTTTTCTACAAACAGAATTTTTTTTGCTACTGTTGTTGCTCTTATGCCAATCCAAGAATGAATCGCACTTAAGTTTGTCTGACTTGATTTCAGTTGCTCTACATCTTTATAATATATCTCTGAAACATACCTACTTAATTCCATGTTTGAAGTTTCATTAGTTTCCTTTCATCTTTTAATCCAGCATGGTCTCCGTCTGTAATTAATGTGTAATATGTAGGACCATACTTTCAAGAGTTCTGAATGCTCATTTCTGGTGCCTCATTCTATAATACCCTGACCATGTTCTAAGGATCTTATTTGAAGGATAAATATTCAGAAAATCACAAAGGGATGATAAAATTTTGACTATAAGGAAGTCTCTAAAAGTGAAAGAGCGGTAACTAGAAAAAAGGCCAGGATTGATGGGGCATCAGCAGAGTCCTACTAGATCGGACAGGCCAATGGTGAGAACAGAGGTCTCCAGACAACTCAGAAGCATTTACCTAAATGTCTGAACACTGTTCTCAAGTAGCTAGGGGACTGTATGTATAAGGGTTAAGTGACACAGAAATCAGTGGCAAAGAAAATCTCTTCTGGCCGGCCCACTAGACATCTAGAAAATGATGCTTTGAGTTTCTTTCTCTTGTGTCCCACTCCCATGTGGTTTCATCTCATTCCCTGGGAAAGAGATAATGCCATATCCCTTCCTGCTTCTGCTCCCGTAATTTCCTTCCTGTGCCATTCCCATGGTGGCGGGTCATGGCAAAGCAGAGAGAGGCCTCCATTTTATCGCAACTGGGGAGTGAAGAAGCCTGGGGGCTCTCCGAGGAGGAAATGTGTAGTTATTGGGAATGAGGATAATGCCTGGAGAGGGAGGATGCTTTCTCCTCTCAGGTGCAAACTGTTGTTGCAGTAATTTGTATGATCAGGCACAACTGGGAAGAATAATTTATTGACCAACACAAATAGGCCATCGATATCTGAGACAGAATTTTAAAGGAATTATTAAATATAGCTTCTAACAAAGCGCATAATGACATTTTTCTTTATGTAGAATCCTTGGAATCAACTGGGGACAGCATAGCTTGTTTTCCAGATACTGGTTCCATATGGGCTCTTAAACAATCACAGCCACAGAGGCAAAGAAAAGGTGAGGCTGAATCAGGATCTGGTAGCTAACAAGCCAATGACCTCTCTGAGGTGACTTGTTGGCTTTCTCCTGTGACAGCGCTAAGCCAGGGCGGGTCTGCGGCCAACCTACCTGCCAGGCTAAGAACAGGAGCCACACTCACCCTGATCACTCCATCAGGAAAGTGCAGTCAGGTAAACAGGACATCTTTCAAACTAGCTAACTTGAGAAGCAAAGCACGGGGCATGAAAGATAAATGTGCCTCAATTATGGGTTGTTTGGCTAATTGCTGATTAGGGAGTTGGCACGCTTTCTAAAACCTCAACATTCAGCTTTTTTCTTTGACGTTCAGCTTTCTTTTTCTTCCAGGCAGATCTCATCTCATGAAAATATCTGAGGATGTCAACATAAAATACATTTTAAATTCCTGGGTACCACCCAGGTTGACATCAGGATAAAGCTTCAGGATGTAGGAGTGTTTTCAGGCAGACCAGAACTATTCCTTTAGTCTGACACAACAGAGACCTCACTGAGAACAAGTTTTTAGAAACGGGTAGCACATTAACCACTTGGCTTTCTATGAAATTCACAAGTTGGCTAGCATACTTTTTGCAAAATTACCCCCACCCCCCAAAACACACACACACACACACACACACACACACACACACTAACTCCTCACAGCTATTAAATAAGCATGTTAAATTCCAAATGAGAAGGATACAGATGTTGGACACAGCTGTGATTCCTGACACCTCAAAGTTCTGTCTGGAGAGGAGTGTGTTTTACGGTCCTTTCACTAACGAGGCTGAAGTGGTAACAAAGGTCCTTTGCAGCACTTGGCACTTCTGTTGGGGCCTGACTCCAAAACCCTCTCATGATGGCATCTGTCAAGGTGCTTGCTCACTTAGTTGCCAGAGTATCTTTTTCTGCCTCTTAGAAGCCATAATCCTGCTAACTCAATGGGCAACTCGAGGCTCAGACCTCAACTGGGCCCACCTCCCTAGGGCAGCTCTCCCTGCTCCTCAAAAGGCTAGGGCACACCATCACCAGCATCAGCAGTTTCCCGGTGACACAGGACGCTTACAATCCAGAATTTGAAGAACAATTATCTGCACAAGAGTGATCAAAAGAAGAGGGCTTTTTCAGCCTGAGCCCACAATGTCACTGTGCTAAGGCAATGAAATTTCAACAAAGAGAAATATCTGTTCCCACAGAGTTTGTTAGAGAAAGCAGGACACTTTCTTTTTACTTCACGCAGGAAATGGTTCTCATAGAGGCTAACCACAGCTGGGCAATCTGTATAACCACAAAATAGTTTCTCTTTAATTGATGGAAGATGTTTACTCATTGCATCACTCATTGCATTGACCACCAAAAAAGAATTCCCATCTTCTCTCTCTAAGGCAAGAGGAAATGGTAAATAGAGTCTCTTTCCTTAATCTGCCAGCCCTGGTTGCTAAAGAAGCTTTTTCATTTAGACTTGTAGATTCTTCTTCAAGGTTCCTGTCACCCAATCTCACTGCTGAGTGATTGACAAATCTCGAAAGAGTCTCGTTTCTTTGCTCTCTGGGATCCCCTCTGAGTATCTGCTTTTATCACAATGATCTATAATGTGAATGCATGACTGCATCGTGGCCAAAATGTTAGAAAAAGGTGCTTTAGCAATCACTGGCTGGAGATAAGTTCTGCTAAAACAAGGCTGGGCAACCCTGCCATGTATAGATGATTTGAGGGAATGAAAACAAAACCAAACCAATGTGATCAACTAAAGATGTGAAGGGTGGACTATTGAATTCTTTGATTCATCCTCACTATCAACCATTTGCTTTGGGAAATTAGGCATCACTCTCCCTGCTGTGAGAGCAAGGCTCCTAGCCCCGAAGCCAGCACAAAGCCTATGAGAGTCTATGACCCTCTCCTGGGGGGCCGGGGACTTCATGCCACCCTGCCTTTCACTGTGAGGCTCAGCTGGTAATTAGCAGGCGGTGTGATCATCTGCCCAGATGAAGGAAGGAGGCTAGGAGCTCGGGGACACTGACAATCTCATTTGAGTGACACAACTAAAAGGGCACACATATAAAAAAACAAACTCCCTGCCCCCTGCACCCCCCCATCCCCAACTACTTAGCCGTACAAAGGAGGAGCTTTCCTCTAAGAGTGAAGATAATAGAGACAATAATCTAACTCCATATAAGCTACTGAAGTTATTTGTATTCTGAAAGAAGGCTGGAAAATCTGATGACCAACCATTTCTTGTTCCCAGCTAATGCCTTTTAAAAGGGGTTTACTGAGATATAATTAACATTCTAAAGAATCCACCCATTTAAAGTATGCAAGTCAATCGTCTGTAGTACATTCAGTTGTGCAGCCATTACCACAATCTAATATTAGAGTATTTTGTCATACCCCTCAAAAAAACCCTCACACTGATTAGCAGCCATCCCGTTACCCAATCACTAATCTACTTTCTGTCTCTATAGATTTGCCTATTCTCTCAGCTAATACTTTTAAATCATTCAGAAGCAACATATCTCTCAGTTGGTGTCTATTACAGCTTCCTACAGGAAACACATTTAAACTTTTAAATTGTCCTCTATGTTGATGGGCATATTTAATTTCATAGGGGCCAGGAAAACCCAAACCTAGCTTTCAGACAAGAATACTGGAATATCTGAGCACTGATTGGACAAGTCCCTATTTCACAGATACTATTTTGGAGCTGTGTTTTTTAAGCAGTGGGGTAGAGTGGCTTCACATCCTGTACAGAAACCTGCCCTCGCCAATTAATCTTTTTTTTTAAAAAAAAAACTCTGGACAAGTTAATTTCTCTGAGCTTCAAATAACCAATTAGTAAAATGAGGATAATAATAACTACCTTGAAGAGTGATGATTACATGAGCTATTAGTCAACTCAGCGCTTATATAGTAAGTGCCTTCAGCGTGCCAGACTCTTCACTGGCCACTGGAGTTAGAACAGATTTCTTATCCTCAATTAATTCATTTGTGCAAGAGACAGATATGCAAACAAGTAATCATATTACGAGAAAACAGCTGCCCAGTAAGCGGCAGTAGGAGCATAAGCGTGTGAGTTGGGGAAGTCTGCAGAGGAGGAGCGGGAGGTATCTGCAATGTAAAAGAATTTGCCACGGAGACAAGCTGGAATAGAGAAATCCAGAAACAACGCCTTTAATGTATGTGCAAACACTTAGCACAATGCCTGGCACATAGATGATCAATACTTCCTGTCATCCCCACTCTTACTCTCTTTGAAAAAATGCTCTCTGGAATCCAAAAAAAAAAACCCACAACAACAACAACAAAAAAGCCCCACCAAATATCTTGCTGCTGCTGAAGGAAAATTAACGGATCTGAAACTTTAGTAGGAGTTGCTTGTTTTTTTTTTTTTCTGTGGCTGATTATTCTTTGGCAGCAAAATATATTTTAAATTTTGACTTCTTTTTCCCTCACACACTTTTCATTTTGAAAAATTTCAAACCAAGAAAATTGGTCTCCTTTAATCTAGAACAGTCCCCCTGCCAGTACAAACGATCCACAATTTGGACTCGTCTGACTGTTAATGTCGGCTTCTTTGAAGGCATCTGGGAATCTTCCAGCATGCAATTCTTGGACTGCTTTTCTCCATCCTCACTCACTTCCTGAGTGACTTCATCCAGTCCCAAGGCTTAAATGCCAGTTATATGCCTCTGACCCCCAAAGGTCTCCTCAGCCCAGACCTCTCTTCCTAACTCCAGCCTTACACACCCAACTGGACATTTCTACTCGGATGCCCAGTGGACTTCCCATCAGCAGCTTTCCACATCTTAGTAGAGGGCAACAACACCTGGCCCAGGACTTCACTCAGACTTCCTCTTACAACTAACCCCCATTCATTCCATCTCAGGTTTTCTTTTCTCCAAATTACTTGACATTTTCTTTCTTTCTTCCTTTCTTTCTTTCTTTCTTTTTTTTTTTTTTAATATATTTTATTGATTTTTTACAGAGAGGAAGGGAGAGAGATAGAGAGCTAGAAATGTCGATGAGAGAGAAACATCGACCAGCTGCCTCTTGCACACCCCCTACCAGGGATGTGCCCACAACCAATGTCCATGCCCTTGACCGGAATCGAACCTGGGACCTTTCAGTCCGCAGACCGACGCTCTATCACAGAGCCAAACCGGCTTCGGCAAATTACTTGACATTTTCTAACATACCATATAATTTATATGTTTATTATCTACTCCCTGCTGGAATGGAAACTCCACATAGGCTGAAACCCATGTCCGTTTTGATCACTGATAAACCCAAGTGCCTGGAATAACGATTGGCACATGGTAAGCATTCAAAAATTTTGTTTTAAAAAAGTATGAGTATTGGGGAAATATATCAACTTCATACATTTGTAAACGGATTCCAATAATGATACCTACTTAAGTAACAATTCTCTGTGCTGGCTAATCTTGTAGCTGCTGCTCATCCTTAGCTAGGTTTTCTCCAGGAGAACTAAGTACTTCAAGGAAGGCACAGGAAAAGCATTTGTTCACTGGAACAGATGACAGACCTCCTGGAATGGCTGTCAGTAGCCTGGAATTTGTCCTAGGCCGGCCTTGGCACCATCCCATGAGAGCCTGAAGAGTGCTCAACAGCCCTGTCATTAACTGTAAACTGAGGGACAGGGGCTAAGATATCTTAACTGAAACAAATGAGGGACAGAACTAAGGGCAATGCTGGACCAATCTTTTCTTTTTGGTCCTTCGCAAAAAAGAAAAAAGAAAAAGTGGTATTTGGATTCATTTTCTGTGAAATGAGTTTTCCTCTTGCTACTGGCTGCCCCACAACTTTTGTTTGTGTGTTTGTTTGTTTGTTTGGTAGTTTAGAGTCACTAACACTGTATGGATGTAACTGGAGCAATTAGCTAACTCAATATTCAGCCAACAGAAAACTGTTTGTTAGAATCTGTCAGAAAGAATTATTCAGGTTTGCTACAGGCAGCAAATTGAGCTTGGGCAAAGATGACCACTCCCTCCAGCTATCACAACCACCAAGATAAGAGAATTATGCAGACACTAACTTTCTCTCTTGTTTAGTGGGAATCTGAGCTTCTGTACACAATGGAAGGGAAAGATGGTGACAAGCAGTTAGAGAAGGATGCAAAAAGGAACTGGTGGTTCTCACTGCTTGTGAGAATCCCAGGGGTAAAAGATCCTAAAAACTCTCCGGAGGGACACAAATGAGATCATATAATACAAAGATTCAAGACTTCAAATAGCTTCAGACTTGTAGACACCTGACTGTGGAACAATGTCCTCACAATTCTGAAGGGAAATAATTTCCCCCTAAAATGTTACAACCCACAAAACCACTAAAAAATGTGAAGCTAGAACAAATTTATTTTTAGATAGGCCGACTTTCAAAAACTTATCTCCCATAAACTGTTTCTTCAGGATGTTACTGGAGTATGAGCTACATTAAAACGAGGGAATAAACCCACTTTGGAGGTGGGCCTCTTCTTCCATCAGGTACTGCTTCCTCCACCACCTGGGTGGGGGTGCCAAGCACTGATGGCCACACTTCGAACTTGCCCCCTTCCAATGGTGGTCAAATGCAGTCTGTGGTTTGTCTTTTTAATTACGGTTATATATATATATATATATATATATATATATATATCAGATATATATTTTGCAAATATTTCATTTCTTGCCTAATAACTTAATAATACCTTTTGATCAAAAGAAGGGTATCTGTATGGCTATTGGCTCAACATAAAAAGGAAAAAAGTGGTAATGTTATAGATTTAAAGAAACAAACCCATCAGCATTTCTTCTTTACGCTATGTGCTTTTAGAAGCCAACTGTATATCTTAGTGAATGCAGAACCATCATAGTCATTCCATTGTCTAAGAGCAAGCTAAGTTTTGGAAAGGCAAAGTCTTTGATGCTGCCCCTTTAGATATACGCTGTGCTTCAGAGCCAAATCACGAAAATGGCTGAGAGATGGCTCTGACAAATGAGAATTAGGGAGGCAAGTCCTGAAACGCCACCAAGATTGTCGCCAAACCAGAGTTTTTGTTTTTGTTTCAAATAGGGGAAGGGAAATTTTAAAAAAGCAATGAAAGGAAGTCTTTAAAGCCTTCCACACCACATTCTGGTTATTAATACAGCCCTTCCCTTCTTAAACTGATTAAAAAATAAGGAAGGAAGTTATGGTGGTTACAGCAAGGCGTTCAGAGGATACAACTTCTGGGCTGCACTCCTAATTCCTCTGTTGTGTGGGCTGCCCCACCCTTGATAAATCAGTCCTACACATTTTCTACTTCAGTGATGGAGACACACAGAGACCAATTTAACTGTGAGAGGCTGTGAGCATAATTAATCATTAATTAATGGTCTGCAAGAGCCTCTGTGGAAACAGTATTACAATAGTAGCTACTCATGATCAACTAGAAAGGCCAACAATCACTGCCATCCACCCTTTCCCCCCCATCCTCGACTTACCTCCTCCTTGTAGCAACTGAGCCACAGAAACTGTGGAAGTTTGCTTATTTTTTCTCTTGTAATTAATTAATATAAGCAGAATCTTTTAAGACAACAGAAACAGATGAAAAGGAACAGGGAAGTGGATAATAATAATAAAGATAAACTGTCGCAGCAATCTCACATGTCCAGTCTGAGATGCTCTGAGAACATCTGCACTTCCCTGGTAGGCAAGCCCCAGAGAGGCTGCGGCCAGCAGACCTAGGCTGTGCTACAAAGCAAAAGCCACCAGCTGAAGGTGATGTAATAGGGGGGGTGGAGGGGGGGAGGTCTGCATCAGGATAAAGGAGGGAGGACGGAGAAAGGTCATGTAAGGTACAAGAAGAAATCTCTTCTACTATTCATGTTAAACTTGGTTAAAACAAGGATGAAAAAGAAACAAAAGGTGAACACTCCCAGCAACACCTAAACCCTACCAAACTGAGAAAAGCTGGAGACAACAAAAAACTCTACTCAGCAGGTCAAGTGATAAGCTAAGGAAATGTCTATGGAGGGCGAGAAAGACTCATGCATCCCTAAAATTAATCCCCCTATCAATACCTATTTTGTTTCCTTTCCCCATTTTTTCCCCCTGGACAACATACCCCTGGTAATTCTATAAAATAGTGGTTAAAAATGAGAAACTGAGTTCTTTTGTTAAAAAATTTGAGTTTATTGGGATGATGTTGGCTAATAAAATTATGTATCTAAAGTAATCTCTTTCCATCACCTTTATCCCCTTTTTATCATCTTCTACTTCACCTTACCCTTTCTAATCACCATACTGTGGTCTGTGCCTATGAGGTTCCCCCCATTTTTTTTCTTAACCCCTTCACATTTTCCACTCAGACCTCCCAACCCCTTCTCCCCTCTGACAGCTGTCAGTTTTCTGCATCTACTAGTATGAGTCTGTTTCTAAACTCAGTCCTTGTGTACCTGAAAAATTCTTCATTTGCCCTTGCCCTCTGAGGGATAGATTCCCTGGATATGTACTCTTAGGTTTCACATCAGAACTATAAATATGGTGCTTTATTGTCTTCTTGCATGTAGTGCTGCCACTGATGTCGACATGACTCTTGCTTCTTTATAGGCTGGAATGTTCTCTCTCTCTGTTACCTTTTAGGATTTTTCCTTATCCTCAGTGTTCTGAGACTTCCATTATATGTGTAAAATGTGAGTCTTCTTAAGATGATTAGTTCATGGTGAGTACTCTGTGGCAGGCCCTTTCATTCTAAGGGTTCTTGCTTTTCTTCTGTTTGGGAAATTTTCTTTCCTTATTTCTCCCCTCTCCCTCCCCCGCCATTTTCTCTCTTTTTCTCCTCCTAGAACTCATACTGGATGAACTCAAGAAGTTCTTAAATATCCCCCTCTTTTTATTATTTTATATTCTAGGAAAAATTTTGGCCCTTTCCTTCTCACTAATTCCCTTTAGTTGTATCAATTATGCTATGCAGCCCCTTTAACAAGGTTCTAGTTAAATAATCAGGTTTCAATTTCCAAGATCTAGGAAATAAAATTCACTTTTGCCATAACAGTTTGCTTTTGTTTCATGAATGCAATATTTTCTTTTTATTCCTTTCAGGGTATAAACTCACTTCTCTTAGTCTCCTTTTTTGAATTCTATTTATTTAGCATTTCAATTTCTTGAGCATGGCATTTTCTTTATGACATTGGTTTTCCTCTGATATTTGACAACTCTTAGTTATTTCCAAATGGCATATGGAAAAGGTGCCTTTGAGATGACAGATCAGTTTTCATTTCTTTGTTTACCAAACAAATAAAGCTTCCTGTCACTTTTTATGATTTTCCAAGTACTGCTTTTGGGATGCCTCAATAGGACAGACTCTTCTGGTTAATGAAATAGTAATGATAAGTTAACAAACAAGCATTCTAAACCAAATGTAATACCAGCCTTAGGAGTATGGCTGCATGAATCAGCGCTTTGGAATCACATGAACTGATAAAATCACATTTCTAGAATTGCACAGCTGAGAAATAACCCTGTTCAACAACTTTGGGCTTCCTTCAAATCATGGAACACCACCAACAATCAATCACTAAGAGAAAAAATAGTGCAAGAGAAGAAATCATCTCTGGTTCTCAAAGATGACCTAATTTAAAGGAGACTAGCTAGTAAGCTAAAGAGAGAATCTGCCTCTTTTAATAAATGCTCGGTTAATAACATTTACTTACAGAAGAAAAAAATTTATTTTCCCTACAGTTAAATGTTTTCATAGAACTCAAGTACTTACGTTGCTCAATTCAAAGTAGTTTCTGGTCAGAGTAATGAGTGGGGAAACCCCTAAATACAATGTCATTTGCCTTGGGTAACATAGTGAGTAGAAGACCAGTTTTATATAGTTTCAGCAATAAAAGGAAAATATTTTGGGGGGAATAAAATTTCTGTCTGCAAGTGAGGTTAATGATGTTCATTTTTTTTTTTTTTAAGCCCCTTAAGTAGTCTCTCTACTTCTCTGCCTCACAGCTCTTTTTCTCATTTGCTAAGTGAGAAAGAGTTAATGCATAAATTAGAGGAATGATGTTTCAGCTCCACAGAAAGCTTTTAAGGATAGGGTCAATACAAGGACCAGATTCTTCATTAACTCATTAATGAGACAGGTCACTGTGGCCTCAGAGTTCATTTATCAGCAGGAAAACCTCAGCTGGTAATGGCTGGTTGTTTCCTGCACATCTCGAAATCCAGAATGGAGAAGTAGACTCCATTGTGAGTGTTTCCTGACTTGGAAGGAAAGAAAACATTTTCATGATGACTATTCTTTTCTGAGGCTGGTGTTACATTTGGCCCAAAAGCACAATGGGCAAGCAAGGGGCTCCTGCTCCCACAGAAACTCCTAATGCTGGTGTGCTCCCAGTTAATTATGTTCTAATGATTCTGTGAGTAACCTCATTGAGTTTTGCTGACATGGCACTAGTTTTTAAATAATTTTAATGTAAATATTAATAGCTGTAAACTAGGCACATTTCAACACTAATTGCCTGCACACCCACCTGCACCACACACCACTAGCTACAATTCTCCTAGATGGCTGCTGTTCTTGACTGTGCCCTACAGTTCTTAATCAAATGGGATTCAAGGATATATTAATAACCCTATGAAAACCAACTGGTTTTGCTATAATACTCATAAAGACATTCTTTTGTATTGCTGAACCTGGCATTTACCTTGAGGACAAAAACCATGAAAGACTGAGCAATCACCGCACTGTCAAAAAGAACACTTTCTCTCCAAAATAAGTGATTGGTTAGACTAGTAGAATGCTTAAAGCAAAACTCTAAAGAAAAGCCTCTCAGCTGGGGAATTATAAGCAGAACTCCTGTTATCTGGCATTGCTCTGGCAATGAAGCCTTGGGAAGGTTTGTTTTACAATAAATAGGAGAAGGTTTCAGAGGGTACAGGGAAAAAAGACATGATTGCCCAGTCTCCCCTCCCAGCCCTGAAACAGCAATGCTGAGACACTTTCATAGCGAGAAGAAAAGGCAGCAGAGGCATTTCAGGAAGGAGGCAAAGCTGTTGTGTTCCCTTTTCACATAAGCTTTGCATTTGCCACAATTTCTAAGCCTCCCTTTCTGTATTCAGCTGATTGCTCTTCTCAAGCAGCCAGCTCAGGAGGCAATGCGGTAGGAAAGACCTGGCTGGAGGAATCAAAAGTCTTTTAATTCTGCTCTAGTCCTTAGCCTGTCTCGGCTCCTTTCCCAAGGTCTCTTTCACGTCTAAATCTCTGTGGCATTTTCTTTTTAAAAAGTCTTAATGCTTGTATGGCACACACATTCCAAGCTAAATACTTCAAATATGCACTTCAGGTACCTGAGTATCTATCACAGGCCACACCAAGGGTGTTAGTCGTTGCCAGCAGCATGTCACAAAATCTACTGCCAGGACCAATCTGTGGCATGCTATGCAAAGGGTTTTATAATACCCAGTTGACACCAGAGTTTCTTTTTTACTAAATGATGTAGAAAATAGTGGTACTTCCTAGTGGTTATTGTTGTATAAATATCTCAGACTTATTGTTTTTAAAAACTGCTACTCACTATTATCACAAATCCATGATGGCACTTCCATTTTTTCCTGGGATCCTTCCCCGTTCTCCAGGAAGAAAAAGTCACTACAACAGGAACTTATATGAATAAACTCTGCTATATCTCTACCCCATAACAGCTTTAGTAAAAGAGCGTCTTCTCAGATGGCTCATTAACAGAAAGACCATAAAAGTTTGTTTAATTAGAACAAGAGGCCAGGTAGTAAGAAGCTCACTAACTGTTGGCTCATCACTTCCCATCCCCAGTGGTTGTCAAAGCCAAATCCAGTTACAGTTCTAACCAAATCCTGTAGGTCAGCATACCCACTCTCTAATCCGCACACAAAAGTAGAAGAGGCATTCTTTCTCTAGACTATTGAGAGAGAGAGAGAAAATATTTTGAGGTTAGATAGCTGGGTGAAGAGTTAGGAACCTCATCTTTACTTTGGAAGAAAACAGAGGTCAGTGATTCTCAATCTTGGGTTTGCACCGTACAGAACATCTGTACAGGCAATGTCTGAAGACATTTTTGATTGTCACAACCTGGGGAGGGGAGAAGAGGTATGACTGGCATCTAGAGGGTAGAAGCCAGGGGTGTAGCTACACATCCTGTAACTCAGGACAGTTCTCCACGACAAAGGACTATAAGCCCAAATATCAGGGGTGCAGAGGTTGAGAGGCCCTGCCCTACGTGAAGTGGTATTCCTTCTGTCCAATGGGAACAACTGTCTCAATCTGCTGCAATGTGATCAGCAGTCTCCCTGATAAAGCAATCTGAGCTCCTTGAAGAAAACAACTAGATTTAAAGTTGGGTCCACCAGAGAACATACCCTACAAGTCCCAATTTCTGGTTGCTGTTTGGGGAGATGGAGACTGGCTTTGTCCTCGGGAAAATGGAAGAAATCTAAATTTAGACTCTACTGCATAACACTAAACATTCCTAAATAGCATTCAGCGAAAACCCTTTCACATTTTAGCTGGTTAAAGAAAATGCTGGTGGCACAAGATAGCCAGTTTCCTCTGCATGTTCTTCTCTCTTGTTCAATAGCAGTTCCTTTGTTGAGGATTCCACCTCTGAGCAGCCCGCAAGTGGCCTGGGAACAGCCTGGCTATGATTCCTTCACACTAACGTGTTGAGTCCATTTTTTTCTCCAGCAAAAAGATGCTGGTCCACATCATGTAGATGAGAAACAAATGCTAATGGAACTGTTCCAAGATGGGAAGGAATTTTAAAGAAAATATATGTATATGACAAAATAGGGGCAATTCCCACAATCTTTAGTGGAATACAAGGCCCCAGAGCACTTGAGGGAAGCCTGGGAGAGAGTTCATGACTTCATCACTAGTTCAACTATTTTAAAAGCTTTCAAGCAGAAACTGAGCAATAAGCTTTGCAACTGCCTTAGCTAGTAAACTAAGTAGAGCTCTCAAAGATGGCCTGATGAACTGAAAATGATCAATATCCTAATAGTGACTAACCCTAATCTCTTTCCTGCCATACTACTGTAAGTCAGTTAATCAATGAAAAATTATGCAAAGCAGATTTCCTAAGGAGGTAAAGCAAAGAATAATTTGGTGGATAATTTGTTAAGTAGCCTGGGCAACAAATGAATATGCAACTATTTGTGCAAAAATTTTAAGGCATTTGTTTAATTATGAGATTTTAAGAATCTCTAGTATGAAACAATTTTCCCCTTATTTCAAAATTAAAGCAGCCTGAACAATTTTAGAGCTACTATTTAGTGCAATTATGGCAATGACAATGAGCTATAATAAACCCCAGTTACTTAAAACCCAATGGACCAATTGTTTGGCTGTTCGATGAAATTAATTATTCTCTAGAAATAGTGCCTAAATTTTATGAAAAGCTTGCTGTGTCGGCATATATAGGCTTTGAGTGCTATGCATGTTTTTTTCATTGTTATTCAGAAATATAAAGAGAAATCAGGATAACGATTGCACAAAAATGTGAATGTACTAAATACCATTGAATTGTACCCTTTAAAATGTTTAATTTTATGTGAATTTCACCTAAAAAAACACACACAAAGAAATCAGAAGTTAAACCCCTTTAATTGCTTTAAAAAACAAAATCATGGGAAGTATGCCAATTAGAAAGATACCTATAAAACAATGGTATAGCCGAAACCGGTTTGGCTCAATGGATAGAGCATCGGTCTGCGGACTGAAAGGTCCCAGGTTCGATTCCGGTCGGGGGCATGTACCTTGGTTGCAGGCATATCCCCACTACGGGGTGTGCAAGAGGCAGCTGATCGATGACTCTCTCTCATCGATGTTTCTAACTCTCTATCTCCCTTCCTCTCTGTATAAAAAATCAATAAAATATATTTAAAAACAACAACAACAAAAAAAAAACAATGGTATAATTGATGACCAACCATATTATAACTCGTTTTTATTATAGATGTATATTCTCATGAGGAAAGAAAAAAAAAGAAAGCTGAATGAAAAACTACTCAAAATAATTTTTTAGGATGAAAAGAATGATCCTTAAGAAGAGCCTAGAAGCAATGTTTGGTAATAGGAGATCAAGATCATTTGTTCCTATTGTGATTGGTTTGAGACCAAAGTGGAAGTTCAAATAAGAAATGTAATTGAGTGAACTCTAAGGTCTGAGGAAATGTTGATCCCTTTAAGACACATATTATTTGGTCCTAAATTGATGTCCAGCTGTCACAAGATCTGGTCAAGTAACCAGTGACTGCACTGAGGCTGCAAAGGGAATAATCAAGATCTTCTTGAGATGAGATCTGGAGGTTTCCAGGTCTCCATCCAACAACTCGGAACCTCCAATAACAGAACTGGATGATAGTGTGAACAATACTGAGTGACAGCTCAAATATGAATGAATATTCAGTGTTCACAATACATCTCCCACAAGGCTTCACCTTTCATAAATTTCACAGGGTTTACTAGAATCCACTTTGTGTTGATAACAGAAAGGTCATAAAGTCATGTCCTGGATTCTGACATAAAAGTTCTGGTGAAATGTAAATTAACTAGCCAAAGAACCAGGAATGCTAACTTGCCAAAGTTATCCCGGAGTAAATGCTCTACCACACATGGGATGAAGGAAGCCAAGAATAAACTATTATGTTTCTAGATATTCTACAAAACTTGCCACTTAATAAAAGTCAACACTCCCTAGGAAAGAGATGAGTATACCATCCAGACTCTACTCCATTCCTTTCCTCTGAGGCAGGACTGCGCTGACTAATAAGAGATTTGAAAATCAGTCAGCAGGACTTCCCCACCTCACCCTCGAAAAGTGATTTAGCTATTTTTGGGAAAATGCAGATAGTCTCATCTCTGCTTCCTATGTAACAGGAAATAGCTGCTGCCACAATGTGTTCTGGGAGCTCAAGTTGAGTAATAAGTGTCAACACTTCTTTATTAATATCAATAGAACACTAATGCAGAGTAACCTGAAATTTTTGAAAAACAAAGCAATAAAAAAAGATTGATTTAAAGGAGAAAAATACTAACTTTACAGTGAAGAAACCTAGCAATCCACTTTGACCAAATGATCAAAGTTAACATCACCAGTAAAATGTTACTGTGAGTTTTAAGAGGGGCATGCTATCTCTCTGGCAGGCTTTCCAAACATCCATAATCCCAGTCTCATCATGCAAAAACATGAGGCAAACTCAAATGGAGGGACATTTTACAAAATACTGTACCTGAGCAGTAGTACTCTTTAAAAATGTCAAGGTCATGAAAAATAAAGACTTAGAAACTGACACAGATTAGAGGAAATGACATGACAACTAACTGTAAAGTGAATCCTGGTTTGGATCCTGGAACACAAAAAGTGGGAAAACTGGTGAAATCCCAATAAAGAGTGTTGTATATAGTTAAAACTGTGGTATCCTGCAAATTGTTTTTCCCTTTGGGTTTACCTTAAATCAAACTCTATTGAGGCAATAATTTACTGCAAACTCTGTTTTTTTTATTGAGATATAATTTGGTATGATAAATGTACACTTTTAAAGTGTTCATTTCAGTGGTTAGTAGTATAGTCACAAAGTTGTGTAACTAGCCATCACTACTAATTTTAGATTTCCACTGGCACTCCGCCTGCCAAAACAAACAACCAACTCCTTACCTATTAGCAGTCTCTCCCCATTCCTTAGCCTCCCTAGCCTCTGACAACCATTATTCTACTTTCTGTCTGTACAGATTTTCTTCCTTTTTTAAAAAAAAATATATTTGATTGATTTTTTACAGAGAGGAAGGGCGAGAGATAGAGAGATAGAAACATCGATGGAAGAGAAACTTCAACCAGCTGCCTCCTGTACACTCCCCACCGGGAATGTGCCCGCAACCAATGTATATGCCCCTGACCAGAATCAAACCCTAAGTCTGCAGAATGACACTCTATCCACTGAGCCAAATTGGCTTCGGCCTCTATAGATTTTCTTATTCTGGATGATGTTTCACAAAAATTGAATCATACAAAATATGGCATTTACTACAGATATTTAATTGGATACGACTTCTTTCACTTAGTATAATGTTTTCAAAGTCCATTTATTTTGTAGCACAAATCAATACCTCACACATTTTCAAGGCCAAATATTCCCTTGTATGCATTTTATATACTTTATTTATGCATTCATCAATTGATAGGCATTTGGGTTATTTCTACTCTTTGGCTATCTATAATAATCTATAATAATGAAAGCATAATATACTAATTAGACTGAACAGCAGAATGACCTTTCGGACGTCATTCCAGATGTCCTTCCTGATGAAGCTGTGGTGGCAGGGACCAAGGCAGAGGCAGTTAGGGGCAATCAAGCAGCCAGGCAGAGGGGTAAGGGATGATCAGGCCGGCAGGCGGGCAGAGGTGTTAGAGGTGAACAGGCAGGCAGGTGAGTGGTTAGGGGCGATCAGGCAGGCAAGTGAGCAGTTAGGAGCCAGCAATCCTAGATTTCGAGAGGGATGTCCAAGGGGTCCTGGATTGCGAGAGGGTCCAGGCAAGGCTGAGGGACCCCCCCATGAATTTCGTGCACTGGGCCTCTAGTTATAAATAAATAATGCTGATATAAGAGTAACCCAGTTGTCCCAGTACCATATGTTGGAAGACTGTTCCTTCCCCATTTAATTGTAAAAAAATCAACTTACTGTACATGTGAAGATATATTTCTGAACTCTCAATTTGGTTCTAATGATCTATATAGCTATCCTCATTTTGATAATTGTACTTTTGTAGTAAGTTTTAAAATTGGAAAATGTAAATCCTCCAATTTTTCAAAACTGTCTTGGCTATTTTGGGTCCCTTGAGTTTCCAAATGATTTTTAGAATCAGCCTATCGATTTCTACAAAAAAGCCGGCAGATATTCTGAGAAGGACTGCATGAATTTGTAGATCAACTTTGGGAGTATTGACAACACTTGCTATTTCCATCCTTTTTATTAAAGCTACCCTGGTAGGTATGAAGTGTATCTCATTGTGGATTGATAAAGGTGTGGAGAAATTGAAAGAAGCCCTTACGTTGCTAGTGGGATGTAGAATGGTATATAGCAGCTTTGGAAAAGAATTTGGCGGTTTCTCAAAAAGTTAAATATAAATTTACGATATGACCCAATAGTTCCACTCCTAGGTATATACTCTAGAAAATTGAAAACATATGTCCACACAAAATCTTGTACACAAATGTTCATAACAGCATTATTCATGGTAACCAAAAAGTGGAAATAGCCCAATGTTTATCAACTGATGAAAGGATAAGCAAAATGTTGTACATTCATTCTGAAGTATTTTCTAACACTAACAACCAGTTCTCTGATTCTCCAGACACCAACGATTTTGGTTCAACGATTTATTTAAAATCTTACACTAGAGTTTGTGTACATCCCACAGCTTAAGGACTCAGTCCCACAAGATTGCCCCCACTTATCAATATTGCTTTCAATCAATCAACATAGCTGTCTTTTTATTTATTTAGATATTTTTATTATAATAAATCAGACATTAAAATAATAAAAGTATGCCTGGCTCAGTGGTTGAGCATTGACCTATGAACCAGGTCATAGTTCTATTCCCAGGTGGGGCCCATGTCCCAGTTGTGGGCTTGATCCCCAGAGGGGGATTTGCAGATGGCAGCTGATCAATGTCTCTCATCATTGATATTTGTCTCTCTCTTTTCCTCTCTTTGAAATCAGTAGAAACATATTATACAAAAGATAAAATTATAATACTATTCTCAGTAATTTTGGGGAAAATAGTTACTTATTAACATTATATTAACATGTATTGGGTTTATTAATGTTATTGGGAAAAGAAATATTTTAAGTGGTTCTTTTTTAACTTTTATATACCATAACTGAGTTATAAACTACTCAGCAATTCTGAAGAATGCAAAGAAGTCCTGAGAACAAAAAATTTAAGAACTGCTGATGTAGGGTATAATGTGCACACAGCTCCTTTTTTCCAATAGAAAATAGAAAAAGTCAAATTCTTATTAACAGGGAATAATTCACACCACTGGCTCCAAAATAGCAAACCTCTGCAGAGGTTGATAAGCCTTAAACTGGATAAGTGTTGACTTTTTACTTAGTCTATGTGAACCACCTCACCCTCTACACACACACAAAAAGTCTTAAAGAGAAAAAATAAGACAAAACAACAATAAAACTACCAATTCCTATGCCGTGCATGTGCCAAACCATTAAGCCAGTTTTTCCTGAGACTTCGTGCCTGAGCAGCCTGTAAGCAGTTTCCCTAATCATCACCACCTCTACCTAGTGTTAAAACACCTCCTATCAGATTCTCCTAGTTTTCCTCTCAGAGCAAAACTGGAAACACATTCAGGACCACTAAAAATAACAGGTTTTGAATTCAGGACAAAAGGATAACAATCTCTGGCTCAAAAGTGATGTGCTTTGCTGTCTACTTGACCAAAGTCTATTTCTGTGAGTGCCAGTGTTTCATAAGTAGCACCTAAAGTTTTCAATGTTTTTATTGTGCTATCAAACCTCACATTTGCATTGCTAATGGACAGTCACCAGAGAAAGCTGAAAATGATCGGATGAGAGACTAGTTTTCTATTTGGCTGAATATTGTATACTTTCTACCTTTTCAAATGCTGATCTCCCAGCAGAGGTTGGAATACCTGTTTTGTGACTTACCCACACATACCCCTTATCATGTCAGATAAAAGATGGATTCTGGAAAGAGGTCATTTCAGAAAGTAAACACAAGGGTCCTTGTACTACAATACAGTTTAATTCCATAGACTTGGGAACTTCAGAGTGGAAGCAGGAAAGGGCTGGAGGCATCTCTGAAGAGAATAATGCATCTAATTAGTCTCAACCTCTGATTGAGTGTTGAGTCAGATGACTGGGTAGTGAATAAAGTTCCTTGAAGCCAAAGTAGTGGGATAAATTTTAAATCCAGGCATTAGATAAAAAAGAGAAATCCTAGAGGCATCCATGTGAGAGACACATCGATTGGTTGCCTCCAGCACTCACCCCAACTGGTGCAGGGGATGAAACCTGCAACCCAGTATGTGCTCTTGACTGGGAATAGAACCTATGATCCTTCAGTGTGTGGCTGATGCTCTAATCACTGGTCAACACTGGTCAGGGCTAAACGATTTTTCTTATAAGATCAATTTACGCATGTAGAATTATACACACCTATTAACTGTGTCAATTAACATAAATACATTATGTTGTGTATAAGTGGGGTCCATGTAACTTTATCAATTACCAAGGTGTCACCAAAGCCTCAAGGCTACTGAATTGTCCTATTAAGATTTAAATAAAACAGGTTCAGTCATCTATACTAATAAAAGCCTAGGTGATCCTCCCGCTCTTGCGTGATGCCCTCACGTCATCATAAGATGGCCGCCACAAGATGGCCAGCAGGTGAGGGCAGCTGTGGGCAATCAGGCTGGCAGGGGAAGGTAATTAGGGGCAATCAGGCTGGCAGGGGAGGGTAATTGGGGGCAATCGGGCTGGCAGAGGAGGGCAGTTAGGGGCCATCAAGCCAGCAGGGGAGGGCAGTTGGAGGCAATCAGGCCAGCAGGGGAGCAGTTAGTGGGTGATCAGGCTGGCAGAAAGGCAAGCGGTTAGAAGCCAACAGTCCCAGACTATGAAAGGGATGTCAGACTGTCAGTTTAGTCAGACATCCCCTGAGGGGTCCCAGATTGGAAAGGGTGCAGTCCAGGGTGAGGGACACCCTTCCCCCACGCCCCTTGGTGCATGAATTTCATGCACTGGGCCTCTAGTTTTTAACTGTTCTAGATGCTGCAGATATAGAGGTAAGTTAAATAAACCAAATTGCGTTCTCCACTGTCCTGTGGCTTATGACTTCAGTATACACTGGTAATTCCCAGCAACTACCCGTAACGAGAACTTTCATAGGTGATATTCTGGGTTTAAACTACAGATTCAGGTCCCCATAAATGCCTCCCAGTGTTACAGAGTTTGCTGCTTTGGGACAAGAAAAGATACACAGGAACTATAAATCCCATCTCAAAACAGAATGTGAGGTCAGATACACAAAAACTTAGAAAGGAATAATGATTTGAATGAAAACACTTCTACAATACACAATAGAATTGCTAAGGCACCTGTCCTCTCCATAAATATACTGTAGAAAATAACTCTGAACATACGCACATGTTCTCTACTTGTAAGGTTTCTTTATGAATTTCTCATGTCTGTTTCCTCTTTGGATCCCCTGGTTTCCTTGTATTTGTTTTCAGAACCTTTGTTATTTCTTTGCTCCCTTCCTTCTCCTACTCCACAGTGTGCAGCTATGGAATGGGCTGGAAGTGAGCCTAAGGAAAGCAAGCAAAAGAGCCTGCCTTGACCCATGATTCCCATACGTACAGGAAGTTATTTGTATAAGATGAAAAAACTCAGAAAAGCCCAAGTTATTCTTTCCCAGAAGAGGTGCTTTTTGCCATCTTCAAACACTTGTGAGTTCCTACAGTGTATGATCTACACAAACTAGGTGGCAACAAATGGGACAGTACTAATCACTGTCTTCTCCTCTTTCCATTTGTCTGCTCTGTAGGCTTCAAGGCAAAATGCCCTTCATACCAGAAAACAAGTCTCCACAGAGACCAATGGTTTTGCCCATAACCTATCGTATAGCATCTTTGGCTAGAGAAGCAGGGCTAGGCTGCTGCTCTAGGAGTGTTCGATACCAACACTGTGCTGAAAAGACAAATAACGTGGAAATTAAAATACAGCAGAATGCTCTTTCGAAGAGTCAACCTCCTGTCTTTCTTCCAGGGAAGATAACTGACCCTGTTTTGGAATTTCCTAGACAGTCCTAGCTTTTTAAATTTTACTCCTTAACGTATAAACTACATTTCACTATAGCTAAACACACACACACACACACACACACAACAACAACAACAACCACCATGTGGCACAATAATGAAGCCAATTTCAATCTACAAACACGAGCACTCAGCTGAGGTACTTTCCAGAAGAGAACTCTCTGCTCTTCATTCCTATACTCAGAAGCAAACTTAAGCTAAAGTTCTGTTTATAAGAGAGAGAATAATTACTTTACTATAAGATGGTAGTTCACTGTGGGTCCTCCTATTGAAGACTATAAACCTTCTGCTCTAAGGGTTTATTTTATATAAAACAGGCCTTGATTCCTTTTAAAAACAATGATATTACATAAAACCGGAGGCAAGGGCAGGTGGCCACTAACTGGATCTCAATGGCTGCAGCAAGAGCTCCCGCGGAGGTTTTGTTTGTGGCAGTGCAGATCCTGTGGCAATGGAGGGCCGTGTATCAGAAAACTGCTGGCTCTGAAGTCAGCCGCTCGCCTCTAATGACCCAGTGATGAATGAGCTGAGAATACTGAAAGAACCATCACAAGAAAACAGATGAAACATTTGGCCAACTTCATCCAGGCACAAAGAAGTGTTTGGTGTAATGCTATTTATTCTGGCACTAGTGTCAGGTTTGGTACAAAGCCAAATGAGGTCTTTTGTAAATGTTTATTTTATTTAGAGAAAAACATACCAAATCAAAGAATGAGACAGAGAGGAAATCTTTATAGCAAACAACAATAACAAAAAGCAAAATGTCTGAGCACAAAAGAATCATTTTGTGACCCCCTCATGACACATGCCTTCCAAATTGCTCATTAATACTTACTATTCATCTAGTGCAAATCTATGGGGACTGGAAACCTGACCCCACTATCCAGAACTGCTTACTACTGACAACTAGGAAACTGATGTGAGTTCCCCAAAGATCCTTATTCATACATTTAGTAAATATTTACTGACATATTTACTGACAAACTACTATGAACCGAATGCTAGATTAAGAATAATGAACAGATGGGACTCATTCATTCAGGGAGCTAACAGTCTATTGGGGGAGAAGAGAGGTGAAAAAAATAAAACAAACATGAAATCCATGTACTTACAGATTGAGGTAAGAGCTACAGAAGAAAAGCACAAGAGGCTGTGAGAGACAATGACAATGGGAACCAAATTTAGATTGAAGAGGTGCCTCCTGAGGTTCTTCTTCCCTCTCACTAAAAGTACATAAATCATTTCTTAAAGTCTAAGCACCTTTTTGCCAGAAGGAAGATACGGGCTTTGTTTAATAATTCACCTTTAAAAAATAATAATGTATAAGAAAAAAATTCAAAAGGTATCTGAAAATAATACCAAATTCTCTCTCCCCCAAGACAAAGATTGTTACTAATTGCTTAAGTATCTCTCCAGAGATATAGTAAACCATGCAGTTCTCAAAGTGTGGTCCAGGGATTCCTCAGATCTCTTCAGGCATTCAAAAAGGTTAAAACTATTTTTATGAAAACACTAAGACATTATTTGCCTTTTCTCTTTCATTCTCTCACAAGTGTACAGTGGAGTTTTCCAGAAGCTACATGATGGGTGGCAATGTCAATACTCTGGTGGCTAATGGAAAGTGTAAAGCAAGTATAAGATTTTGATTATCTTCTATTAAGACAGATATTGAAAAGATTTGTGAAAATTTAAAGCAAGGCCACTCTTCTCAGTAAATTTGTTGTTTAGAAAATATACTTATTTTTCATAAAAATGCTACTTATACTAATGAGTTTACTACTATTTGAAAATGTTTTAAATGTCTTAGTTTTAATTCCTAATATAGTAAATATCACTTGATAACAAAAGCTCTTTGGGGGCCTCAACGTTTTTGTGAATGTAAAGAAATCCTAAGAACTGGTCATCAATTACATCATTTTGGTGGATGTTTTCAAGTAATGGGAAGGAAACCAAGTTACTTATTTGTGGCTACAATGTGTTGTGGGTTATTTGGCCATCAATGTAACATAACAAAAACTTCACCATGGTTACCGGTTAGTTGTTTTTCCATATCATCATAAATATTTGATGTATTAACATATGGATTTATTTTAAGCCTATAAAGAGCTTACTACAAGTCATAAAATAATTACAACACATGAGTGATAGCTGAAATTGAATAACAAGGCTAAGTACATAAAAAGCTATTTTTAAATGGAATAATATAGTAATGTGGAGTAGCTTTTTTGGACTAACCCTTTCACAGTCAGGAAAATTATAAACTCTGAACAAAATATGAAAAACAAATTTTAAAAGCACAGGACAGCAACCAAAACCAGGCAGAAATTGGAGTGAAATCAACCCGAAGGAGACAAATGGCTCTGAGGCTGAGTAGCAGCGCTCTGCCAGTGGGCACTGGCCAGTCTCTGTTGCGTCAGTGGCTAGAACTCAAATAGAAAACTTCATTTTCATGGCTTGAAGAGACAGCTGAAAAATGAGGGGGTAAAATCCCACCTCAATAAGAAGATACACAATTCATAGTCCAAAATAGACAAACATTTTAAAAGACATTTAATCAAAGAAGACATCCAAATGGCAAGAAGATGTATGAAAAGATCCTCCACATCATTAGTCATTAGGGAAATGCAAATTAAGTACAATGAGGGCCAATGCTTTAACCACTAAGCCAAAATGACCAGGGCTCAATAGACTATTCTTTAAAAAAAAAAGGGGGGGGGGAGGGGAGAGGGAACAACAACGAATTTTTATTGGGCCCTTCTTTGCCAGAAACTTTACTAAAACACTTCATCTAATTTCATTCTCAAAACAGCTCTATGAGGTAGGAATTATGGTCCCCATATTACAGCTGAAAGAATCATGCAAAATTAGGGTTTGAAATAGGCAGAACTGGCCAAATCTAAGGCACATATGTACTTCCAAAGGAGTGGGCAGTAACATTCATTCTCTTCCCTCTACTTAAAAATATAAGAAGTTCAAAACAATAACTACAAAAAGGGTCTCAATCTGAAGAGTTTGACATAAAGCTCAGAATCCCCAAATAAAAAGTGAACACAATCTAGTGGTAACAAAATTCAGATGTATACGGTTTTCATTTCTGTTCACGAATAACCCACCACTGGGCAGCAGGAACACACCCACAATTTCAAGACTCCAACCAAAAGTGCTGACTAGCCTCAATGAAAATGTCAACTTACTGCCACAGGATCCAGATCAGTGACCCTCTATCTTGCCTAAAGTCACTGTACAACTGATTCTGAACAAAAGAGAGGCATATTTTGAACTCCAGCAGGAGAAATACACTGTTTAAAGGACATGCTCCGCCGAGACCGGTTTGGCTCAATGAATGGAGCGTCGGCTTGGGGACTGAAGGGTCCCGGGTTCGATTCCAGTCAAGAGCATGTACCTTGGTTGCGGGCACATCCCCAGTAGAGGGTGTGCAAAAGGCAGCTGATTGAGACTCTCTCTCATCAATGTTTCTAACTCTCTACCTTTCTCCCTTCCTCTCTGTACAAAATCAATAAAATATATTAAAAAAATAAAAATAAAGGGCCTGCTCCCCCAAGACTGTTTTAATTATAGCTATGAAGACATTTTATCCTCTCCTCAATTCACCCATTCTAGATGCAATAACCATTTCTATTTAACAAGAAAATTATAATGAGTTTTATTACCCCAAGGAATCCACTGTCTCTGTCTTAGCTTAAAAGAATTTTAATGCCTCTGTGTGAAAATATTTTAAACAACTTTCTCCTTCTTTTCCAAGTTTCCCTTTTTTTCAGAAGAAATAACCTTCCTAATATTATAAAACTTAGTATAATAGCCAGTCATTTTACACTTACAGACAACTCAATTTGGACTAGCCATATTTTAATGCTCAATAGTAATAATGGCTACTGGCTGTTGGACAGAAGAGGACAAGAAAGAGAAACATTGTTCTGTCTTCCATCTTTGTGCATTGTTTTAATTTTTTTTTTAATCAATCTTTATTGTTCATATTATTACAAAGGTTCCTCATTTCTTCCCCCCTCCACCAGGTTCCCACCCCACCCTCCACCCCCTCCCCATCCCCCATTGTCCTCATCCATAGGTGCACAGTTTATGTTCAGTCTCTTCCTCCCTCCCTTTCCTTGATAGTAAATCCCTTTTCAGATAGTAAATCAGTTACTTAGCATTTTCTCATATCAATAATACCTCCACATGCCCAATGATACACTTCAGACAAAAGACATTTCCAAATAGGTCAACCAACCTCACCCAGGCCCCACCCAAGGCACTCATAGATCAACACCCCAGCGCTATACTAACTCAACACATCCAGATCTAAGCCTTCATCACTTCATTCAGTAGACCCTCAAGTTCCCGCAAAAGTTTCCAGCCATGTCTGAGAGGCAGCCTTGGGGCGGGGCAGGCTAGGAGCGAGCTGTTTCGGGCCTGGCTGCACCGGGCCTGGCCTCTGTTGCTCTCATTCGTACCACAACCAGCTGCTCCAGGTCTGGCCACTGTCGCTCCCGACCTAATTGCTCTGGACTTGGCTGCTGCTGCTCCAGGCCTGGCTGCACCCGACTCGGCTGCTCTGGGCCCTGCGGTTCCGGGCCCGGCCACTCCGGGCCTGGCCGCTCCCAGCCTGGTAGCTGCTGCTACGAGCCTGGCCGCTCCCAGCCTGGCAGCCACTGCTACGAGCCTGGCCGCTCCCAGCCTGGCAGCCGCTGCTCCGGGCCTGGATGCACCCGACCCGGCAGCTCCGGGCCTGGCCACTCCCAGCCTGGCAGCCGCTGCTCTGAGCCTGGCCGCACCCGACCCGGCTGCTCCGGGCCTGGCCGCTCCCAGCCTGGCAGCCGCTTCTCCGGGCCTGGCCGCTCCCAGCCTGGCAGCCGCTGCTCCGGGCCTGGCCGCTCCCAGCCTGGCAGCCGCTGCTCTGGGCCTGGCTGCACCTGACCCGGCTGCTCCGGGCCTGGCCGCTCCCAGCTTGGCAGCCGCTGCTCCGGGCCTGGCCACTCCCAGCCTGGCAGCTGCTGCTCTGGGCCTGGCCGCACCCGACCCAGCTGCTCCGGGCCTGGCCGCTCCCAGCCTGGCAGCCGCTGCTCTGGGCCTGGCCGCACCCGACCCAGCTGCTCCGGGCCTGGCCGCTCCCAGCTTGGCAGCTGCTGCTCCGGGCCTGGCCACTCCCAGCCTGGCAGCTGCTGCTCTGGGCCTGGCCGCACCCGACCCAGCTGCTCCGGGCCTGGCCGCTCCCAGCCTGGCAGCCGCTGCTCTGGGCCTGGCCGCACCCAACCCAGCTGCTCCGGGCCTGGCCGCTCCCAGCTTGGCAGCTGCTGCTCCGGGCCTGGCCACTCCCAGCCTGGCAGCTGCTGCTCCGGTCCTGGCCGCACCCGACCCTGCTGCTCCGGGCCTGGCCGCTCCCAGCCTGGCAGCCGCTGCTCCGGGCCTTGCCGCACCCGACCCTGCTGCTCCGGGCCTGGCCGCTCCCAGCCTGGCAGCCGCTGCTCCGGGCCTGGCCACACCTGACCCGTCTGCTCTGGGCCCAGTTGCTCCGGGCCAGCCCGCTCTGAGCCTGGCTGCTCCCGGCCTGGATGCTCCGATCTTGGCTACTGCTGTTCTGGGCCTGGCTGTTCCCGACCCAGCTGCTCTGGGCCCAGCCTCTCCGGGCCCGGCCACTCCGGGTCTTGGTGTTCCTGGACTGGCCACCCTGGGCTTGGCCGTCTCCGCCTCAGGCCTGGCTTCCACTGCCCCAGGTCTTGCTGCTCCAGTGCTGGCTGTTGCTGCTTTGGTTCTGGCTGCTGCTACTCTCGGGCCTGGCTGTTGCTGCTCCAGGCTCGGCTGCCACCGCCTTGTGCCTGGCCACTCTAGGCCTGGCTGCCGCTGTTCCAACATTCTGTCCTTTTTTTTTTTTTTTTTAAATATATTTTATTGATTTTATACAGAGAGGAAGGGAGAGAGATAGAGAGTTAGAAACATCGATGAGAGAGAGTCATCGATCAGCTGCCTCTTGCACACCCCCTACTGGGGATGTGCCCGCAACCAAGGTACATGCCCTTGACCGGAATCGAACCCGGGACCCTTTAGTCCCCAAGCCGACGCTCTATCCATTGAGCCAAACCGGTCCCGGCTGTCCTTTTTTTTTTTTTTTAAAAAAAAGCATTTATGTTGCAATGTTGGCTGGTGAGCTGAGTTCTGACTTAGTCTTTGATTTTTCAAGATCTTCTTTGTATTCTTTCTTAAGTAGTTTTACTGTCTTTTGCTCTCACTTGATTTCTTCATATTGAGAACTTCTTTGGTTTCTTCCTCCTTGTCCTGGAAGCTCAGCAGGTTGGCCTGTGGCACCCCTTTGTTCTCCGCGTGCTCCTGCGCTTCTTCAGCCTGTTGCCGGGGTCGGCGCCGCCCAGGAAGCAGCCCCCAGCCTTGGCTCCATTGCCTGCGCTCAGCGGTTGAAGGCTCAGGGGCACCCCCCACCCCTGGGGGCCCCGTCGCCCAGCTCCTTGCTGGTGCCCGGCTGGCCGGTGTCCGGCAGGGGCTCCTGCTCCTCGTTGCATTCCTCCAGTCTGGAGCTTTTTTTCTCCTTCCCGCTAGGGGAGTCTAGCATCAGAGTCAACAGACTGTCCTCTGCGCGCACTGTGTGCGCGACTCCGGGGGCCTTGCTTTTCGCCGCTCTCCCAGGACTCCACCTCACAGCCCCATCTCCCTCTGCTTAATTCTGGGTCCCCAGGGATTGGCCTAGAATGGTGAAAGTCTGGACTGGGGCTCAGAGCTGCCGGAGGCTTTGTTTCTTCCCGCTAGGGCAATCCAGCATCAGAGTCAACAGACTGTCCTCTGCGCGCACTGTGCGCGCGACTCCGGGGGCCTTGCTTTTCGCCGCTCCCCCAGGACTCCACCTCACAGTTCCATCTCCCTCTGCTTAAGCCTGGGTCCCCAGGGATTGGCCTAGAATGGTGAAAGTCCAGACTGGGGCTCAGAGCTGCCGGAGGCTTTGTTTCTTCCCGCTAGGGCAATCCAGCATCAGAGTCAACATTCAGTCCTCTGCGCGCAGTGTGCGCGCGACTCCGGGGGCCTTGCTTTTCGCCGCTCCCCTGGGAATCCGCCTCACAGCCCCGTTTCCCCCTGTCCGAGCCTGGGACCCCAGGGTCTGGCCCATAAGTGGGGCTCAGCGCTGCTGGTTTGGGGGTTCATCCCAGGCCGGGGGTTTTATTTCCTTTCTGCTAGGGAACGCCAGGCAGGCCCCCAGCCTTCTCCTCCTCTCTGGCTGCGACCTCTCCGTGCGCACGCATGTGGGCGCGCAGCATGTCTCCGTACCTTAGGCTTTTTTTCAGCTCCTCTGATTTTCCTTCTGGTTTTCTCTTTCCTTCTTGTTGTAGCATTTTTAGTCAGTCGACTACCTGTAGCTCTGGGCAATGTCCACTCTACATTTTAGTTATATTCCATTGAAATTGTTGTGTGCTGCTGCGGTTAGGTGTCTACCCGAGCAGCCATCTTGGATCTCCTCCATTGTTTTAATTTTTAAACAACAGCCAGGTGTTAAAAAAAAAAACCCACTAAAAACTAAATGTTTATAATCAATAAAGAATCATCTTTTTGGTGCTTGGAGATAAAGGTATCATGATATTATTCTACAATGTCATTAAAATTTTTCCCAGATTTGTGTTACCCCAATTACTTATAATAGTACCTCAAACCCTGGGGATCAATAAAAAACAAACAAACAAACAAAAAAAAACAGAACTAAATGTTTATATATTAAAATTAATTCAAAATAGATTTTAAAAAAAACCCTAAACATATAAGTCAGAACCATAAAGTTTCAAAAAAAGGGGGAAATTTTCTCAACCTTAGGATAGACAGAATTTCTAGGATGCAAACAGCAGTAACAATAAAAGGGGAAAAAAATTAAACCAATTAAATGCCATCAAAACTTAACATTTATGCTCATCAAAACATACCATAAAAAACAAAACAAAACCAAAAAAAAAAACAAAAAAAAAAAACAAGCAAGACAGACTGGGAAAAATATTCAATAGCATTTACATCTGACAAAGTACCCATATCTAGGATACAGAAAGTACAAATCAAAAACAGACTGATGAACAGCACAATAAAAAAAATGAGGCTGGAAGAGATAGTTCACAAAAGAAGATATACAAATGGCCAATAAGCATATGAAAAGATGTCGTCATTCTTAGTCTTCTGAGCAATGCAAACTAAAGCCACAGGATACACCTTTCTCACTCACTGAAGTAAAAAGGGCTGACAACAAAGGTGGTAGGATATGGACCAAACTGGTGGCAGGAATGAAAATAATAGGATCTTTTGGAGGATTCTTTGGTAGTTTGTTGTAACATTAAACATACACCTAGCAATCCTATTCCTAGGTATTTATTTAACAAAAACAAAAACAAAAAAACAAAAAAAACAAAAAAAGAACATATATCTTCAAAAAGATTTGGAAATAACCTAGATGTCCATCAGCAAGATGAATAAGTTGGTACAATAATCTCATACAAAGAAAATAAAAAGTAATGAACTGTTGATAACACAGCAACACAGATGAGACTAAAAACATTATGCTGAGTGAAACAAGCCAGGCACAAAAGAATTATACAAGGTATGATTTGATTTACATGAAGTTCTAGAGTAGGCAACACTAATCTATCATAATAAAAATTAGTGATTACCTGAGGAAAGAGTGCAAGGGAATGAGAAAGAGCACCAACTCCAAAGAGATATGAAGAAACTTCTTAGTATAATGAACTTATACTGCACTTATTTTGGATTTATACAACTGTCAAAACTCACTGAACTAAATGCTGTTCATTACATCTTCAGAATAGATGCAAATTGAAAAAATAACGAAGCGTGGAATTTAGAGAATTGTCACTAAACTGCTCTCCATCATTCTTCTTGATGTGCAAATACAAGAATCTCTTCAACGTATTTTTCCTCTAGTTTTGTTATTTACTTATTTATAATATATTTTTATTGATTTCAGAAAGGAAGGAGAGAGAGTGATAGAAACATCAATGATGAGAATCATCTATAGGCTGCTGCCTGCATGACCCCTACTTAGGGATAGAAGCCACAACCCGGGCATGTGCCGTGACCAGGAATTGAACCATGATCTCCTGGTTCATAGGTGGGCACTCAACCACTGAGCCACGCCGGCCCGGCTCTAGTTTTGTTATTTATACACGAAATCAAGGAATACTAGGCACAACTAAAATAATATCCTGATTTCTCTGAAGTCTTATTTTATTTATATCTCACCCCTTTCTTAAATATTTTCAATGAATGTCCATAAAACAAAAAAGGTGGTAAAGAAGAGAAGAAACAAAGTATGAGAGAAGATAAATAGAAAAGACTTCAACCATAGTTGGTTTGGCTTAGTGGATAGAACTGAAGGGTGAAGGGTCCCTTCCCTGCCAACTGAAGGGTCCTGGGTTCGATTCCGGTCAAGGGCACATGCCTGGGTTGCGGGCTAGATCCCCAGTAGAGGGGGTGTGCAGGAGGCAGCCAATCAATGATTCTCTCTCATCACTAATGTTTCCATCTCTCTCTCTCCCTCCCCTTCCTTTCTGAAGTCAATAAAAATATATATATTTTTAAAAAGACTTCATTCACTCATTTGTGGAATATAATGAAAACATAAACTAATGAGCAAAAATAAATCCAGAGACCTAGAAGCATCGAACAGACCCTCAAACCTCACCCCCAAACAGGGGAGGGTGAGAAGAAGGTAAGAGATCAACCAAAAGACTTGTATGCATACATAAAACCTAACCAATGGACACAGACAAGAGGGGGGTGAGGGCCTGTGCTGGGAGGTGGAAATGGGCTGAGAGAGGTCAATGTGGGGGTGGGGGGGTAGGGGGAGGAGACATATGTAGATGTGCCCTGACTGGGAATTGAACCATCCACCTCCTGGTTCATAGGTCAAGTCTGAACCACTGAACTACACAGTGGCTTTCTTTTGTATGTCCAGTCTTGTACATAGTAAATAATTTATAGGTATTTGTTGAATGAATGAATAAATAATTTTTATTACTGATCATCATTTTTAAAAAGTCTTGGGTAAACTTTGACTAAGAAGATTTCTTTCTTATTCTTTTGGTTATATATATTCTTAATTTTTAAAACAAGAATGTTTTTGGTTACATAGCTTGTGCTCCAGAAGTAACTGACCCTGGAAACAGACTGTAATGTCTGTTATATGATTGGAATGACAATGTATTTTAGCTTAATCATGCCATAACTCAAGCATAGACATGTAGGGAAGCTCCTTACTCATTCCACAAAACTTATTTCATAACTCTATTTCCTTTATTTCAGGTTGACTTGTTCTCTTGTTGTAGAAGAGTTGTTTTCACAGCAGTACATTTCACAGTGCATTTACTGTAGGAATGAGCAAAAGCTCTTAATATGTGCCTGGAACTCTAGTTCCCCAATCAGGAAACATGGTATCCCTTCAGCCTTTCCTGCACTTAACTTTGAGTTTCCTTATGGATAACTCTTCAGTTGTTTCCTCTCATTTAACACAGGTGCCAGTTAAAATGTACATAAGGGATTTTGATATATGATGTACATCATTATTAAACTGTTCAGGCTGTAGCTGGTGATCACTAGCAAAGTTGCTACACAGAGTAGATGGAATAGTTGTAGGAGATACAAGAGAGTTGTGAGCTAAACATTATGCCACTTGGCATGATATCCTATGTATTGCTAAGCCAGTTTGGGTTGACTACTTCTTGGTTGCTTGGAGGATTTTCTAATGCTTTTATTATGAGAAAAATAGCAGCACATGAGCTGGTACAGAGTCTGGGGGGAGAGGGGTGGTGAGTAGGGTAAGGGAAGAAGTTTCAATAACTTTCTACATGGGTTTTATTTTCCACATAATAACAGAACTGATCTTAAGCTTATAAGAAAGTGGAAATCTAGAACTAAAATCCTAAATAAAGTGGAAACTATGCATCCTCAAGGAAAGAACAGACTAAAAAACATTCACCTAACACACAGGAAACAAACATGAAAGCTTCTCTCGGCTTGGACTATAAGGATTAGAAAGGGGGAAAGTGGCTCCTGACAACTGGTAGCCTGGGCCTGCAATCACATACATTTGTGGCTCATAATTTTTGCAAATATAATACCTAAATATTTCAGAAACTCCAAAATAAAAAATTAATGTAAAAATAACCCCAAATCAGGACATCTAAAAAGAAGGAAATTCATCTCCACTTTAGAGAAATACAACTTCACCTCAGGCCACCTGAGATCACCCCACAGATAAAATCTTGCTAACAACAAATACAAGAAATAAAGAGGAAAGGAAATAATCTACTATGACATCTCAACAAGTAAAATAAAAACAGCTTTAGAACCCCAAGAACTTCTGATAAAAAAAAAAACCCATCCAACAGCAACTATAAATCATGTATTTTTAGCCGAGACTGGTTTGGCTCAATGGATAGAGCGTCGGCTTGGGGACTGAGGGGACCCGGGTTCGATTCCGGTCAAGGGCATGTACCTTGGTTGCGGGCATATCCCCAGTAGGGGGTGTGCAAGAGGCAACTGATCGATGACTCTCTCTCATCGATGTTTCTGGCTCTCTATCTCTCTCCCTTCCTCTCTGTACAAAATCAATAAAATATATTAAATAAATAAATAAATAAGTAAATACTAACAAATTATTTTTTTTAAAAAAATAAATAAATAAATCATGTATTTTTATATGTGATGACACATATAAAAGAAAGCCTTAGATCCTACAGAAAAAGAATAGGTAGATTTGAAAACTAACCAAATAGAATTTTTAAAACAAAAAAAAAAATTAGTCACTGAAATTAAATTCAATAGACAAGTTGAAATAGGTTAAACAGAGATGAAAAACAAGAACTGGAACATAGGTAATAACCAAAAGAAAACTCAGAAAAATAATGAAATAGAAAATACCAAAGAAGTAAAGTGATAAGGAGAACATGAGATCTGACTACATAACTGAAATTCTAGGAGACAGTAAGAGTGCAAAGAGGCAACATTTAAAGAGATAACACCTGAGAATCTTTAAGAACTTTCAAAAGCCACAAATGCTTAGATTTAAGAAACAAAATCCACATCATCCACATTATTGAAACTACAGAAATCCAAAATCAAAGAAAAGATCTTAAGAGCCTTTACTCTTTGTAGGGCATGAATAAGAAAGAATAAACTACTATACTTCATGGTCAATTATTTAAAGGGCCATTAGTGGAACAGGAGTACAAAGAAAGAGAACATGTATTAGGGAAGGGTTTGGGAGGGCAGAGGTGGGTCTTGAAAAATGGGCAGGATGGAGAGAAATGAGGATAACTCAGGAGGGGGTCGAACAGTTTGAACAAAACTAAGAGGAGAATAGGGGTCAAAAGGAAGGACTCCTTTCTGGCTGTCAAATAAAGTAACAGAAAAAGGTATGGTTGGCTGGAACTAAAGTGTGGTGTTCACTAATATCAGGCTAAAGAATTTGAACTTAATATTAGGCAACAAAGATCAAATTTTTTAGCAAGTGGTGTGATCTAAATTAAATCTCTACCAAATTATTCCAGCAGTGGCATGCTGAGTGGATTTAGGAAACAATTACAAAAGTCCAAGCCTTTCAAAAGACAAAATATATCTATATATATAAAAGCCCAGCGACCAGAATGGCGGAACAACCAGAATGACCAATTGCTATGACAGTATTGCAGCAGCTAACTGGCCCCATCCGGCCCCCGATCACCACCCCCCAACCTTCTGCAGCCATCCCTCCAGCCAGCTCCACCCCAAATCAGCCCCCCCCCCCCACCCACCTCGATCAGGGGCAGGGTAGGCTGGCCAATTACCTGTGGCCCCTTCCCCCGATAGGCCCCAATCAGGAACCAGCCTGCCAACCTTCTGGCATCCCTTCCCGATTGGCCGGCCTCCAATAGGCCTTAATCACGGGCCAGGTTGAGGAACCACACGAATTCGTGCACCAGGCCTCTAGTGTGTGTGTGTATGTGTGTGTATGTGTGTATATATATATATTTTTTTTCTTTCTTCCCAATTACATTCAGTCAGATACTTCAGAAAGTAAGATGCAGAAAAAAGGCAATGAGAATTAAAATGAAATATAGAGGAAAGGGGGAGGAGAACAGGGAGAATATAAATAAATATTTATAGACATTTTGAAGATGAAATTTATAAAAGTTCATGGAATGGACAGTTGGGTAGGGTGGGAGGCAAGAAAGAAAAGGGAAGAATTGAAGATGGCACTGAGGTTGAGGCCTGAGTGATTGAGAGAATAGAGGTGGTTCACACTTTGGCCCAGCAGATTAGGAAACTATACTGGAAAGAAGCCTTACATTCTAGTCTAGACTCTCTCTCTCCTGCAAGCTATTTAACTTCATAGACTGAATTTCTCCAGCTTTGTAAAATGGGAGGATTTAGAAATGAGTTAAACATTGGACCAATATGGGGTTAAGGGAATTCAGAATATATTTCCACAATCAGGAGCTCAGGAAAAAGGCAGTCCTAGAGATGGTTAAAGCTGTTGGAGTAGACGAATGCTATTGTTAAATGCATTAGGAGAGGAGGCCTGTGAAACTGGGGAAAACTCTAAAAAAATATAGAAAGATAACAGTAAAAAGCTCAAAGGTGTAATAGTTTTATCAAAGAAGTGTCTTTGACCTTGGATTTCTGAGATAGTGTATCATAATTAGATGACTTATCATATTAGAAGCAAGTAATTGTGTTCTATTTTCCATTGCCAACCAATTACCTCAGTGATTGATACAGTGTAAGGAAAAAAAAAAAAGCCTTTATCACAGACTTTGCCTTCTATACCTGGGAAATAATGATCCTTTGCTTTCATTATGGTGTAAAACAAAGTCCTATTATCGAAAAAGTTTAAATAATATATAATTCCGCCGAAACCGGTTTGGCTCAGTGGATAGACTGAAAGGTCCTGGGTTCGATTCCGGTCAAGGGCATGTACCTTGGTTGCAGGCACATCCCCAGTGGGGGGTGTGCAAGAGGCAGCTGGTCGATGTTTCTCTCTCATTGACGTTTATAACTTTCTATCCCTCTCAATTCCTCTCTATGTAAAATCAATAAAATATATTTAAATATATATATATAACTCCAATTTCATAAAGACAGATATTTCATAATCTAAACCTCACGGAGCTGAAATTCTGCCTGGCTCATTCTTGTCCAATAGTGCAAATCACACAGCAGACACAAGTTTAGCCCAACAGGAAAACTGGCTTCACCACATCAAGACTGAGAAAATAAGGTTCAGATTGGTCCAATGTAAGTTAAATTCTGAAATTATATAAAAAACTTGGATTAAGTTAACCCACACACAGTACAACACAGAAACATAACTGAGAAGCAGACACAACATTTGTGGTTACTATTTTAAAGGAAACTTTTCCTCAAATCTTTTCTTTAAAGCTAGCTATACTAGACAAAAGACCGAGATCCAGAGTGTTTGGTACGTGGTATTCCTTGGGTCATTCTAATTCTCACTTCTGGTCCAAATAACTCATGTGACATTCCCTCTGACTATAAAGAAAACTCTTTTTCTTTGGTTTCTGACTCCTGTAGCTCATCATCTCACAGGCAGCTAGGGCTAAGGGATCCCAGTTTCAAGCAGAAGTTAATACAAAGGACGGGTTTTCCCTGCTCATTCTCAAATTAGCAGCTATTGAATTGGAAAGGAAAGGAAAGGTTTATAATCAAAAGGCTGTGACTTTTTTATGGTCACATGCATCCAGAATTACTAAACCTAAAGATGAAGACTTGTTCAGCTCTTCCATTTTCTCAACAATATGGAAATATTAGCCTAGTTTAAAAGTTTTAAATTATTTCAGCTTAAATTTATCACAGGCTCCCTTGGGTAACACAAAGCTTTGGCAAGAATCCAAGGCTAAGTAACTGAATACAGTAAATGCTAAACATCAGGTTAGCCGGCTCTTCAATCCCTGACCAAAATAATTAGAACACAGCTGCTCAGCCTCTCCCATAAGAAAAATTCCCCAATCCAAATTAAAATACTGACCCAATATGAATCCTTGTATATAATCATAACTTTCCATGAAATGGCAGCAAAATACCTGTATTAGAACCTGATGAGAATATAAGAATCATTGATTGTCATGCTTCGAACAAATTGTTCTTCGCTAATATTGAAACATTTGGAAATACATAACTTCCAGCATTAAGGACCTAAGACAGAAGTAGCACAACGTTTTAAAGAATCTATAATTGGCTCACAATTTCCTCTAGTATTTATAAAACTCAGATTTTTACATGAATTAGGTGACTGAGAATTAACTCTGATGAGTTTATATAATTTGATATAAATGATACCCCAAATCTTAATTTATTCTTTTTTGTAAAACTTGACAAAAGCACAAAAATGTGACATTAATTTAATACTTTTTAAAAAATATATATTTTATTGATTTTTTACAGAGAGGAAGGGAGAGAGATAGAGAGCTAGAAACATCGATGAAAGAGAAACATCGACCAGCTGCCTCTTGCACACCCCCAACAGGGGATGTGCCCGCAACCAATGTACATCCCCTTTCAGTCCGCAGACCTGCTCTACCGCTGAGCCAAACCGGTTTCGGCTAATTTAATTCTTGAAAAGAAGTATGTTTTTGGTACAGGTTTTCAAAGGAGGGGAAATTTTAAGCCACAACTCAAACCAGCAGTTTGTGAAGATCTAGTTAACATAACTGTGGAGAAAACCCTGATGACTATTGGTAATGGTGTGCAGAAATGGACCGTCCCATAACACTGGAGAGATTTCAAATTGGTATTGCCTAATTGGCAACATCTATTAGGATTTACAGTGCACAAACATCTGGTGACCCAGCAATCATACTTGTAAGAATCTATCCTCCAGGATTAATATACACTGTATGTGCAAGGATTATTACAGAATCCTATCTAACCCTCCAATCTAATAAAGAGGGGATATGCTAAATGACCCTCACACTGTTGCAAAGATGGCGGTGCCCACAGCCAATAAGGAGGAAATATGGTAATTGACTGCCTTGTCCTCAAAGATGGCGGTGCCCACAGCCAATAAGGAGGAAATATGGTAATTGACTGCCCTGTCCTCAAAGATGGCGGTGCCCACAGCCAATAAGGAGGAAATATGGTAATTGACTGCCCTGTCCTCAAAGATGGCGGTGCCCACAGCCAGTAAGGAGGAAATATGGTAATTGACTGTCCTGCCCTAAAAAATGGCGGCACCCACAGCCACAAGATGGTAGTGCCCAGTCTCCTCAGCACTGCCAGGGAAGTAGGTCCTGGCTGCTCTTCATGCCTGTCTCCAGAGTCCCCCAGTCTCCTCAGCCCCCCTGCCACCCAGGGCTGGCCTAGGTGCAGGTAAGCCTCAGGTGGTGGCTGCCTAGTCACCCAGGACCGGCCTGAAGCGCAGGTAACCAGAGCTGGCTGAGGCTTCTACTGCTGGCAGTGGCAGCAGCAGAGGTGTGTGAGGGTGTCACCTTCCCCTGATTGGCGGATTACCTCCCACCCCTGAGGGCTCCTGGACTGTGAGAAGGGGCAGGCCAGGCTGAGAGACACCCCCTCCAGTGCATGAATTTTCATGCCCCAGGCCTTTAGTTATTCACAACTGTAAAATTTGGAAGACTAGTATTCATCAATAGAATTGTTACTCAAATTATAGATTATTCGCACAAGGAAATACCCATTCAGGCATTTTTTAAAAATGGAAGTATTCATACTGAGCCTGGAAAGTTGCCCTAGACTGTTAAAAATTAAAGTTGCAGACTAACATAGAGTCCATTTTTGTTTTAATGTATATATGATTACAATATATTAGCATAGCATATGGAAGAATATGCTCAAAACTAATAGTTTACAATTGCCTCTTAGACTGGGAATGAAGAAACTTTCACTGCCTGCTTTCTGAAAAATTTAAGCGATGGGAGTATGGATCATTTTTACTTTCTTATTTATAATAAAACAACAACAATAAAAGTTTTGCATCTCAAAGAAATAAATGAGAAAAGAAAAATCATCTTCACTTTCCAAACACAATGGTAGAATTTGAAACAAATTCTAATAAAAGAAAAATGTAGAAACTATATAGCACATAGAACTCTAATATCAAGAGACTAATCTAATTAGCCAAAGAAAATGTGATACACTCTTATACCAAACCTTGGGAATGCTTCAAGTTCCTGGGATCTTGCCAAAGACAACTGTCTTTTCAGGGGGGATTCTGCCCTCTAGTGTACAGAGAGAAGTTAAAATACATGAAGCAGTTAATAAATTAGTGAAATTGAGTGATTTCATTAGCGAAATGAAGTATTTCCACTTCATTCCTAGAGCATCACAATTTTCTCCTTCAACGGAAGCTTCCATATCCTTGTTTCTAAATCAATTTCCCATAATCAGACTCAGTAAACTTTATTACTGTCATAACTTCGGCTACTAATTCTGTCTATTCTTCTTTACATCCCCAAAACCTCCACTTTACTGACTCATAATTCACACCAAGAGAAACTTGGCACAACTAAGGATATAGAAATATAGCAAAATAAAGTTTTTAAAGTTTATAACAGATATAGGCACCTGACTCTTAAACTCATATTTCTAAAACTCGGTGGCACTATAGCTCAGGAATAAAAGTAAAGTTAAAAGGCTGCATTATCCAATAACATCTGTCTCCTCAGAGGATTTGATGCAGGTATTTAATCCAAATCGACAGAAATTATCCCATCCTGGTGACCACAAATGAAAAAAAAGGCCTTGCTTTGAAAGCTTTTCATTGTTTGGGATCTCACTGAGATGCTCACATTGGCAGGCTCCTCACTGTTTGATCCAAGTGTCAAATACTGCGAGCCTCCCATCAACAAAAAGGACTACCACTAGTCTCTACATAATTATAATTCTTCCAGTTTCCCGCTTGGCCTGGAACAATCTCTTCAAATCAAGAAAGTGAATGAGAATATCACCTTTGATAAATTCAAAATATGCCAACTATTCAGAGAAATCTTTAAAATTTTTTAAATTTCAAATTCATTTACTCTATACCTGTAACACCTTATAGATGTTTATTTAAAAAGCAAGTTAAGAATTAATGAAAAACAGACGAAGCAGAGTTTAGCATCCATTGTAGAACATGAAGGTAAAAATCTGATACAGGGTTTGCTTGCCCTGACACAAAGCACATCCTTCTGGAGCTGATAAGCCAGATAACAGCAGTACCACAAAGGGTGCCAGAATCGATCATTTCCATTTGCCACACTAGCTCGTAGAAGCATTCTCTTAAAAGCTGTTTCTAGCTAGTGCTATTATGGAGCAATGGCTGCCAGCAGAAATGCACTTATCACAAGCTGGGCAAGGATCTCTCCTATCTGACTCTCCTGGCAACACCCTCACACTCACTGCTTACCACGTGGGATTCAGACCTCAGTAGGAGCTCATTACCACACAGAAACAGCAACAGCCATTATTCCCCAGCTGACTGATCACATCTTGTCCACAGCTTGTTGGCTATTAAAAGATTATGTTTGTACATTTACAAGCATAACGAAACTCAATATTTAAATCATGCTAGCCTCTTCAATTTCATCAGATAGGAATGAAACTGAAATAGAGGAAACCTGTACTAACCATGGTTAATGGGGGAAAAGCTTACAAAGGAAAAGGGAGGGAATAGTCATCTCCGTTACTTCAAAAATAGCAAAGTACAGAAGAGCTTTCAGAAAGTCCTTCATCAGCCCTGGCCGGGTTGGTTCAGTGGATAGATCCTCGGCCTGTGGACTAAAGGGTCCCGGGTTTGATTCTGGTCAAGGGCACATGTTCAAGTTAAGGGCTCAATCCCTAAAGGGGGGCATGCAGGAGGGGCCGATCAGTGATTCTCTCTCATCATTGATGTTTCTATCTCTTTATCCTTTCCCTTCCTCTCTGAAATAAATAAAAATGTATTTTTAAAAAGTCCTTCATCAATTATAAAGTTGAAAATAAATGTTTTTAACGGAAAAACCCAAGTAGGAGGGTAAGAGAGAGCTGCTGGCATATTGGAAAAGAAATTTTTCTGTATAAACTGTCCTAAGTAATGCAGGATATTTAGTATCACTGGACCCTACCAGGGGTCTCCTCAAGTCATGTGACAACCAAAATATCTCAGCACACATTTCTGAACACATCCTACTGACAGTACCACATCTGCTAAGAATAACAAAGTTAAGTTCAAAGTTAGTGGGAAGGGCAAGAACATCTATTTACAAACAGTAATAAAATAAGGACAGGGCCAGCCTGGAGTCAACTAAAACTAAAATCCCAAATTATCATCAAACAGGAAATCTCACTGAATACAAAGCTTACAGCTGGTTGTGGGAACAAATCAAGGTTTAATTTCCTCGCCTTACTTCTAAATTAATTACAACAAAGGAAAACTGCCTTATCTTTTCTTTTCTTTTTAATTTTTTTATTGGTTATGGTATCACATAATTGTCCTCATCCCCCTATTCCTATCCCAAACCCTTCCCCACGTATGTCCCCACCCCTCTATTGTCTATGACTACTGGGGGGTGGGGGGGTCCCTGAGCCTGGCCTGTGCCCTCTTGCAGTCCAGGAGCCCTTAGGGGATGTTCAACTGATGGCTTAGGCCCACTCCCCAAGGACATTCTTAGCTCCACCACTAAACCAGCATTCGGACCTGGCTTTTGGCTGAGCAGCACTCCCCCTGCGGAGCACACTGACCACCACGGGGCAGCTCCTGCATTAAGCATCTGCCTCCTGGTGGTCAGTGCGTATCATAGCGACTGGTCATTCCTCCACTTGGTTGATTTGCATATTAGCCTTTTATAATATAGGAACAGACATTACAATTTCCATCACTCTCTTTTGTCCTACAGCAGGAGCTTACTTATAGAACTGCACATGCTTCAAAGAAATCATGGTGCAAGAAATCTAGGCACCCAAGTCATCCACCCCTGGATAACTAAAATTCCTAGGTATTTCTCTTATGGCTCATTCTTCTTTTCAAGACTATATTCAAATTACCATATGACCTAGCAATTCTACCCCCAGATAAATACACAAGTGAAATGGATATTCATGTCTATTCAAAAACTTATACATTAATGTTCATAGAAGCATTATTCATAATAGCCAAAAGTAGAAACAACCCTATGTCCATCAATTAATCTATACTAATAGAAGGGTAATATGCTAATTAGACTGGATAGACTGAACATCATTTCAGATGTCCTTCCTGACAAAGCCAGAGGTGTGGCCGGCCTGCAATCTGCCTGTGGCCCCTTGCCCAGACTAGCCCCGCCCCCAGCTCAGGGAACCCCTTCAGGACAGACAGCTGGCCCCTACCCGTGCACCAGGCCTCTATCTTACATAATAAAAGGGTAATATACAAATTGACCCTAATGGCAAAATGACCAGAAAGACCATTGGACCAGTCACTATGAGGTGCACTGAATACTGCTTTGGTCCTTTTCCCCCGGCTGGCAGGGTCCGGTCATCTGATGGCCACCCGTGGCGGGGGCGGGGCCAGTGAGCAGGCGGGAACGCCTACCTCTCGGTCCCCTCCCCCGGCTGTCAGGCACCGACCACCTGATGGCGAACGGGGATCCACGGGTGGGAGGCAGCAGGGAATGGGGCTTGCAGTGGGCAGCTGGGGAGGATGGCCCTGATTGCAGGCTAGGCCTAAGAATCATATCCGTACACGAATTTCGTGCATCAGGCCCCTAGTATACTATAAAATGTAGTATAGTTGCACAATTAAATATTATTTGGCCACAATCAATAAAGTACAGATACATGAATGAACCTTGAGAACATTATGCTAAGACAAAGCAGCCAGACAGGAAAGGACAAATATTGTTCAATTCCACTTATATGAAATATCCAAAAAGGCAAAACTATACACAGAAGATAGATTCATGGTTGCCTGGGGAAGGAAAAGAGAGGTGGGGATGGAAATGAAGAGTGACTGCATTTCTTTTTGGGGTGATGAAATGACTATGGTTGCATAGCTTTATGAATGCACAACTCTGTGAATATGCTAAAAACCAATGAATTATATAATTTAAATTCTTGAATAAATAAAAACAACTCAATAAAATTACTTTTAGAGAGAAAAAAAGCACATTTTAAATTATTAAATTCACAAATACCATTTATTCTCATAAAGACTAGAGCCCCAAAAATATCATAAGTCACACCAGCTGGAACACCTACTTCTTAGAAAGGCTATCCTCTAAGGCAGTGTTTCCCAAAGTGTGGTACGTGTACCCCCAGGGATACGGGAAGAGTTTGGTGGGGGTACGCGTTGCAGCGGAGTTTGGTGGGGATATGCACTGCACCGTGCTTAGCTGCGCCTAATTCTACGTTCTCATGAGTACGAGGGGTACTCAGCATTACGAAAATTATAGAAGGGGTACACATACGTCTAAAGTTTGGGAAACACTGCTCTCAGGCATTAGTAAACTCACCATGTTCAGCTGACCCTTGAATAATGAACTGTGTGGTTCCACTTACACATGATGTTTTTAATTGGCCCACGCAGTTTAAACCCACATTAAGGGTCAACTAGAGTTGGGATTCTGCATATGCAGAGGGCCAATTTATTATACTCAGATTGCCGAAACTGGTTTGGCTCAATGGATAGAGCGTCGGCTTGGGGACTGAAGGGTCCCGGGTTCGGTCAAGGGCATGTACCTTGGTTGCGGGCATATCCCCAGTGGGGGGTGTGCAAGAGGCAGCTAATTGATGACTCTCTCCCATCAATGTTTCTAACTATCTTTCTCCCTTTCTCTCTGTACAAAATCAATTAAAATATATATACACACACACACACACACACACACACACACACATATATATATATATATTATAAAAAACATATATTATACTCAGATTTTCTTTCTGGGCAGTCAACAACCTAACCTTGCATTGTTCAAAGGTTAAATACATCTATTCACCAGGCATAGACACATGCCAACTGATCAGACATTTCATGAGAGCATCAACCAGAAGGGAAAGTCATATTCTGAGGTAACTTGTCTTTTTTGTTGTTGTTGATGTAAATACATTTGCTTTGAATAATTTGGGGGTTCTTTTCTTCCTTGTTTATAAAAACATGAAATAATTTGCTTTGAAATGCTCCTTTCAACATGAAAGCAATTTCTTTAAAACGAAAGAGTCTAAAAACATAAATTAACAAAGGTCAGAGGTCTGATAGATCACATAACAAGAGAGACTGATCCAATATTAGAAACAGCATGGCTGGTGTGGCCCAGTGGTTGAGCACCGACCCATGAACCAAGAGGTCACTGGTTAGATTCCTGACCAAGGTATATACTTAGAGTTTCAGAGTGGATCCCCAGTAGAAGGTGTGCAGGAAGCAGCCAATCGATAATGTTTTTCTCTCATCAATGTTTCTATCTCTATCTCTCTCGCTCTAAAAATCAATAAAAACATTAAAAAAAAAAAAAAGTTAGAAACATTTGTCCTGGCCGGTATGGCTCAGCAATTAGAGCATCGGCCTGCACACTGAAGGGTCTCGGTTTCGATTCCCAGTCAAGGGAACGTACCTGAGTTGCAGGTTCGATCCCTGGTACCAGTGGGGGCTCATGCAACCAATTGATGTGTCTCTTTCACATTGACGTTTCTCTCTCTCCCCCCCCCCTTCCTTACACTCTCTCTAAAAAACAATGGAAAAAATATCCTAGGGTGAAGATTTTGAAAAGAGAAAAAAAAGAAGAAACATTTCTACCAAACATAGTGGCAATATCAGACTTTTGTTACTTTAAATGTTCAATACTCTCTATCAAAAGACTATATATTTTGAAAAAATTTTAAATGCTAAAAAGCCAACAAAGTCATATTAACTTATGTTCAGGGAATTTGGCAGATTAACTGTTCATACAGAAATAGTTTGTTGCACAAATTAAAAATTCCTGGGAACTGGATTGGTCAACAGACTGAATACTGACCAACCTCAGAAAGTCAGGCATTTTTCCTGTCTGCCCAGGTTCTGGGTCTTCTATCTTTACTGTGACTGTAAAGAATCCTCCCTCTCCTATCTCTGAGGCAAATAATGCTAAACTGACTCAACCCAGGAGATTGTTTGAGACATCAATAAAGCCTTTTTTTTTTTTTTATAGGTCATTCCCAATCTACAGGAGTGAGCAAAGATAGGTTTACAGTTGTGAAAATTCAAAACAGTTTATTCTTACATTATTATTTATGTATTATTTTATTGTTTATTTGTATTGTCATTGCCTTATTATTTCATATTCTTACTTTTGATTGTTTATTGATTTTTAGGAAGAGAGGAAAGAAGGAGGGAGAGAGAAACATCCATCAACTGCCTTCTGCATGCCTCTTTCCATGCCTGGCAGGGAATCCAACCAGCAACCTTTTGATGCACAGGAAGACGCCCAACCAAGCGAGCCATGGAGGCCAGGGCTTATGACTTACTGGTGTCTTTTAGGAAATGATGCCTGGTAACTCAAACTACTTTTGTCTACCCCTGTATAAGGAGGCAACTAAATAATAAGTCCTTAATTAAACAAGTTAATGCCTACTGTCGGAGTACAAACTTTAATGAGGCTAATAGCCCACTGCTGGAATAACGTTAACTAACGAATGTGGGGTTGAAGGCTGACCAGCCAGATATGCACAAAAGCCAGGAGAAGCTGGATGAAATGGCCAATAGTATTGGTAAAGATGGTGGGGTGGGGTGGGGTGGGATAGAGGGAGCAGATCTCAAGAGCTTAAAGTAACAAAACTACAGGAGTTTAGACACTGAGCATTGTGCTTTCTACTCCCAAATGTAGGGAGTGCTTCTTGTTGTCTCTAATTCCTGCCTCTAATTAAAGTTGGGTGTTTGGTTTACTCCATTCCCAAAGCATAAACGTTGGCTTTTTATAGCCTAAGCAGTGTGCTATTTTAAACATGTGGAGGAAATGCGTTTTCAGTCACAAACATTTGCTGCTGCAAATCTGTTCTTATTTGCTAGCAAAGGATGTGGGACAGGATGTTTTACCCTGCTGTTCTGGTTTTCCTGTATTGCTTAAATCTGTTTAGAGAGAGGAAAAATAAATAAATATGTTTCTGCTGGACAATTTCTATAAACTAAAGCAACTCCAAGGATTAAAATAAAAAGTCTGTGGAAAAATATTAGAATAATTTTCTTTTAATAAATTAGATTATTCCTATAGATTTTTCTCCCTAAAAAGATTTTCCATAAAATGCATGTGCAGCCTGCAGCAGACAGTAATGCTGGTGCTGGTAAAATGTGTCCAATGAGATGCCCCAGATCAGCTGAATTCCTCCTGACCCTGTCTTTTCCCAAGCACAATTATAGCTGTACAAGCTTAAATATATATATATACATATATATGTATATATATATATGTATTTATTTTATTTTTTTACAGAGAGAAAGGGAGAGGGATAGAGAGAGTTAGAAACATCAATCAGCTGCCTCCTGCACACCCCCTACTGGGGATGTGCTGCAATCAAGGTACATGCCCTTGATCTGAATCAAACCTGGAACCCTTCAGTTGGCAAGCTGACCCTCTATCCACTGAGCCAACCCAGTTAGGGTTGTACAAGCTTTCTGAGATGTAAGAAAAATAATCAGGCCAACCTTGAGTGTCATCTTCTAGATTTATTCAAAAATTCAAATGAGTCCCCATTTTCATGTACAACTCTTGAGGGCTTTTTTACTTAGGCAAACATATCCTTGTATCTATTATGTTTCATTATAACTTAAAAAAAAAACAAAAAACTGGTTCTGATCAAATTTCACTTTATAAGGGAGTCAGTAGGTAGTTCATTAATCTATTGAAAGATAGTTCATCAGTTGATTCCCTTTAAGTCCTCCTCCATGCTGCTCTTTGCCCCAGATGCTGTTCTGGACAGGCAAAAGACTTCCTTCTGGATCAAAGCTTAGTCAAGCTTCTTTGAGCCCTCTTCTTTACTAGGCTTCAGTCTTGGGCCCTGTCCTTACTGGGCTTGCATACTAGTAGCCCAGTTTTAGCAAGAATCCTGCAAAGTCAGTTTAAAGAGAATCCCCTATTCTTAATATCTGATCACTCTCATTATCTGATCGAGTTCCTCATTTCCCACTTTTGATGTATAATTCCTAGCCTGCCTTCAGTAAGAATCCAGTTAGGTAGGTTCAGCAAGAATTTCCCCACCCCTGATGTCTCCTCTTAGTCATAGTCCACCCACTGATCCTGCCCTCTCTCATTCTGCTCCTTGGCTATGAATCCTCAGCTGTCTTGACTGTTTTCAAAGTTGAGCCTTATCTCTCTCCCATAGTGTGGTAGTCTTAATATCGACTGAGATAATCCTAAGTCTTCCTTACCATTAAAAAAAGTGTCAGAATAACCTTTTCTTTCACAAGACTCAATGGTTACTGGAGCATCCTGGCAAGAGATGGAAGAAGGGAGGTCTGCTTATTTATTCCCACAGAACTCCCAAGAGGGTCCATCACTCAAGTGAAGGCCTCAGCTCCTGTCAGGAGGCCCTCTGTCTGCCATAAACTGCTCCCCCTCCTACCTCTTCAAGTCTAGGGGTGGTAATGGAGCCTCATTATTACCAGCCCCACGGACACTGCACTATTCCTATCCTTTTGGTTTTTCAGCACTTTGTGAGTTATTAAACTCTCCTCAAAGTATCCTAATATGAGGATGCCATCTGTTTCCTGCTGGGTCTCCCTAATACAGATATCATATCTGCAGATTCCCGCCCCCAGCAGATTTCTTATCCTAGAAAGGCTGTGATCCTAAGAAAGAAAAGGCATGGTTATAGGATGCAGTGATCTTTCCATGTGAGTGACTTAGTGACAAACAAGTTGACCTTGTTAAGCTGCCACTTCTCCCTTCTCTAGTTAGCTTTATAATCATAGCAACAGAGTATTTTCTGAAACATATTGATTCTCTAAGTCTCAATAGGAATTATATTAAGAAAAGCCCTCCTGGGAGCACACCTGTGCCTTTCCCTTTCCTTTCCCCTCCCCCTCTCTCTCCATCCCTACCCCCAGGCACTTTACCATTAGCTTCCCCACTCCCGAGCTCCGAGGCCCTTCTTTTACCTCTACAACTTGCTTGCTAAGCCCATTTCTTCTAGGAATTACTTTTTCAACCTCTATAATTTACCAAATAAATGTTTTATTTTTTTCACACCCCCCTTCCGCCAAATAAATGTTCTCTTACAAAAAAACAAACAAACAAACAATAACAACAAAACAAAAAAACAACAACAAGGGGGCTAGGAGTGAAAATGGTGCAGCTGAAACTATGCTAGAAACCTAAGATAGAATCTTAGTTCTTAAGTCATATTTGGCACGTAATCCAGAGGTAACATTCATAGTAACACTTTTAATAAATGCAAGAGACATTACTTAATAACATCAGTAACCCAAGTAAAAGCCTGTAGAGGCTAACTCCATATATAGACTAAAGCAGGATTTTTTCAAATTCAGGTTGTAGTAGATTGTGAAATAAATAGAGTTATAACATTTTTGAAATAACACATCCTTGAAATAACGTAAGGTAGAAAATCAGAGTTCATCATATATAGTAAAGGGAAATACTATTTCACTTTTTTACATACCTATGTTTATGGATGTACTAGGGGATACTGTAAAATGTATTCTTTACTTTGAGTGGCAGTCAATAAAGTCTAAAAGCTACTGGTCTGAAGAGAATCTCTTTCAAATAATATAACGATTATAAGGCTAAAAACATGTTGCTTAACCTACAGCCTCACTTTTTAAAAATCTCAACCTTCACTAAAAATAGTTTATTTTGTGACAAACACATCAATAACGGAAATAAAAAATGTCATGAAACAATATTTACTCTTAATATGTGATGTCCTCTGATATTTTTTACTCCATTTTATTTCTTTTAAACGATGATTGCAAACCACAACTTAAAAAGTTCAGGGCCAGGCCTAAGTTCACATTACCACGGTCCTCCCATAGCTGCCTTGGTCTGTGTTTCTATCATTCCCACTGTGGTAGAAAGCACTCAATCCTTTTGCTTCTTAGGTTTCTGTGTAACTACAGCATGACCTCTACAACCCAGCTTCTCCAGCGAGAAACAGATACCGAGCAGGCGCAGATGTGCACAGAGCCCGAGCCCCATGTCCTACACTCACCACCATGGCACACCATGAGAGCAGCGCCTTACTAGAGTCCCTGCAGCCCCAGCCTGAGGACCGATGGGAGTTGGAGGATAAATATCCCAGCCTTTTCGACCTGGCCACGTTCTTCACAATCTCCCTGAGTTCCTCAGCAGGACTGAAGGCCCGCCACCACCAGCAGCAACCTGCTGGGTAATGCAACCTGTGCTGGCTTCCTTCCCACCCCTTCTCACCTGCCTACTGGGGCTTCCTGGAATCACCTCTCACAGTAAAGACTTGCACTCAAGCTTCTATCTCAGGGTTTGCTTCTGGGTAAACGTAACCCCAGTGAGCACACTGGTGAAACATAAACCATAGCATTGTTTGAAGCCAGGGCTGCAGAGATGAGAAAGGCCTGTCCTAGAAAAGCTCATAATATGATAGAAAAAAACATTTTTTTAAATGTAAAAAAAAACAACTTTGCTACTCATAGCAATGACATAAAGTTTGAGGAGGGAAGCAGCAGCAAACTCTGACAGAAGGTCAGAAAAGCCCCTATTGGTGACTTTTCTACCCCAAATATCTCAAGGACACAGAGTTCCCCACAGGAGTCAGCAGGTGATCAGGGCTACCTATGGGGGTGGTCCATGTTCACGTCGCTGTAGGCTAGTGCCCTGGTTTCTCATATTTACTGTGAGGCTTCACTTCTTACATCTGGGTTAAGAAGAAAGAGGTCTTTATTTTCTCCAAAGAGAAAAGATTTCTATTCTAGTCTTCAGCTAAAAATAACTCAAGTAATATAGAATATATGAAGGGAGAAAATCTATTAAGTTCCTAAAAATGTGTTAATAGAATTATTTGTAAATCAGCTTTCATCTTTTTATGTTCCTTTGAGGTCCTTACGGGATCAGAGTACTCAACCCAAATCTTCATCAGACGTTCTGAAGAACTGCTGATAGTTTTATTTGTAAGATATTTTTTTAAAGGTAAAGTTTACTACATGTTCAGCCCTGTGATCAACCCTGTAAACCAGGACTTTGTTCAGGCTGGTGTCAAAGAGAGACCAATGGCTAATTTTCCTTTGCCTCTTCCATTTGGCAAATATTTCAGCAAAGGCAGAGCAGCAGCATAATTCCTTCCCTTTCAGGAAAGGAGTCATGACAGCGGGTCCTTATATCGAAAACAGCTTCTCCAATGTGCCAGGTACACCTGGGCCAGGATTAGAATACTCACCCTGACCCGGCAGGGAGTGACGCCAGAGTTGAAGGGACATTAGTCTGTGGTTTTTCTTTCTCGTTTTGCTTGAAGAAGGATTTGGCCTCTTTTGATGTAGCATCCACTTCCTTAGTCACCCTGGGCCAAGGAAGGAAACATTAAGTTTACAAAAGAATTAAAAAGACAGAAACAAAATCTAAATAAAGGGAATAAATGACAAGGAAAAACACCCACTGGGCTTTCAATAAGTTCTGGCTGCTAAGCTTTATGGTTCAAGTTTACTCCAAGTTCTAGATAAAGACATCTTCCCATGCTAAATGAAACAGCATGCATATAAATTTGAGCTCTCTAAAATCCCCTCCATTACTTCTATCAGCATGAAACACTCCAGTAGTCACTACTGAATCACAGTCCTTCTGGGATATTGATGAGAAGGCTGAAAAGGCTCTCCTACTGTACCTCACATGTAGATCAGGACTCACATTTAAAGGCCTAGTAAAGCTCTAGTTGGTTTGGCTCAGTGGATAGAGTGTTGGCTTGTGGACTGAAGGATCCCAGGCTCGATTTAGGTCAAGGGCACATGCCTGGGTTATCAATCCCCAGTAGTGGCCATGCAGGAGGCAGCTGATCGATGATTCTCTTATCACTGATGTTTCTCTCTCTCTCTCTCCCTTTCCCTTCTTCTCTGAAATGAAAAAAAAAAAAAAAAAAAAAATATATATATATATATATATATATATATATATATATATATTAAAGGCCTAGTAAAAATTGGAATGGGGAAATTAAATATTTGGGAGAAAAATACTGGTTTTATTTCAAATAGAAAATATTCTTTTCAAAGAGAAAAGCAACAGTATAAACATTTGAAAATACTCTGCAGAAGGTCCTATTCTACACCTAGAACCCAAAGATCCCTCAAAGCTGGCTAATTTGGCACTAATTTGGGAATGGAAGAAAATTATAGTTGAGAATCCTACCCAATTTCAAATCTGCAAAAATTCCCCTCAAAACTGATGATTAAATAAGGAGCAAAGAAGGATATTCATGGTGCCTGAAATTTCAGATAAAGAAAGAGAAATGCCTAATGCCTGCCTAGGCTTGCCAATTCAAAAACATCTGAGGAATTTTGTTTAAATTCCAATCCACCTGGAGGGTGGAAAATTAGTGTCATTGTATTATGGGTGTTCAACCAGGTCATCCAGAATAAGACTGGCCGAGAATAATGACAGGTGAATCCTACAAATTCCATCTTTGCCGGAATGTAAGTATCTCTTCTATCCTTCCTTGTAGGTTACTTAGGAGCAGAACCAAATTTTCTTATCAAGACCCATCTCACTCCTGCACTCAGTACTGTGTGTGTCACCCATAAAAGTGACACAGAATATAAGTTTGAGAGTTTTATATTAAGAATTTTCACTGGGGAAAAAGAAAAAAGGAAAGAAAAATAGAATCTTCACTGGGAAAAGATTGCTGAGTTATTCTTGAAGGGTGTCTTAAGAAACAAAACAAGAAACGCAGTCCCTAAGCAGGGTCTTGTGATGGCTAAATAATTCTCGAGAATCAAACATAAGCTGCTGAACCTTGCCTTCAAAGTCCTTTAAGATCTGGACCTACTTTCTGTAAGGTTTAATTTGTGTCTTCTCAACTCTCCCAAACAAACCTCTCAGCGGTAAGAGTCAAGAGTCAAAACTAAGAGAGAGAATGTTTCTGATGGATTAAATCATCATTGAGCAAATATCCACTCCTTCCCTCTTAACCTACTTCCCCACCCCACTGAGGTTAACCTTGGACACATGACTTGCTTCAATGATCAGTCAGATGCTTACTGATTTGACAGCAACAGAAGCTTTAAATGTTTTTATAGTTTCGCGTGCCCCTGACACTCTCTAGCCATAAAAATAATATGCCTCAAGCAGCTGTTGGTCCCAGGTGGGTGAAAGACACATGCTGCAGATCTGAACCAACCAGTAGCTTGGAGCCAAGCCTAGATCACCTGAGTCCCAATCAGCCAGAAACACACTAGCAACAAATAAATGCTTATTGGTGTATACCACTGAGTCTTGAGATGGCTTGTTATACAGTAGTTCCACAGCAACAGCTAACACATTTACTTTTTATGAGTGAGAAAAATTAAATTTTAAGGGATTCAGTTACGCTTTCAAGACTAGTCAGAGATTAAGTAGCAATGCTAGAGAGAACCCTGTGGATGTGGGACATATTTAAAAAACTGACATGGCCTCTGCCCTTAAGGGGCTCACAGCCTATCAGGGCAGCCAAACATGAAAACAAGTATGGCAATACAGGGTGTATAGTTAAGTGCCATAAAGAAAGCACGGAAAAAAGTATACCTGTGAGAGTATCTCTGTTAATTTCTAGTGTCAAAGTCCTATTCATATTGATTAGGAAACACCTTCTATATACTGGTGTATTTCTCTCAGGGTCTTTGCTAATTGACATAAAGTAGTATTAGCAGATGCCTCTTCATTGATAGTACACCTAAAAGAACTCCAGTTTTAACAAGCAATAAGAAGAGATGCAGCTATCTTCAAGTAGGAGTGGTCTAAGTTACAGACCACTTCTAACATATGAGGGAATCCTGACAGGAAAATGCCCACTACTAGCAATAGTTAATTCGAGTGTTATCAGCAGAAATTACATTTTAAGTTCATTTTCACTTACTCAGAACTTCCTGGAAAATATTTATTTAGGCACAAACTTTCCATGACTAGCCTTTTCCAAAAGGTGAATCACATAGGAAAGTCTGAGTTAACTGGCTCAGATGGTATGTGATAGGATAAAAAATACTACTTTTCCTCATTCCCCTGGTTAATAAGCTACACATTTTTTCAAGTGTGTGGGGGGCGGGGGGAGTTTGAAGACCCAAAATTTAACTATTAAAATATAATTAGAAAAAAGGAAAAGACTAACTGTACTAATGCTACCATATGCTTATACTTACAAATTCTTCCCAGTTATCACTAGTTCTTTCTCACATTTGTTAAATATGTAATAATGCTCTTAACTTCATACAAAAAGAAAAATCAGAATGACATGAAGAGATTAAAGATAAGCTTGAATCTAGACACTTACATTTGCATCTGGTTGTCAATTAAAGTTCAGGCCTTCCAAGTCCCTACATGAGAGTTCCTTAACAATAGATACATTTAAATATAAATATTTTAAGTTAAAAAAAAAAATCCTGCCAAGTTGCTATTTAGTTTTCTTTAGAAGAGTTAGAGAACTTTGACTTGTTATGTTATATAGCTCTATAATGTATATTTTTAAAGTAATAAGCATGTATTACTTTTGAATATGTGTTATATTTATGAAGAAGTGCTTCCCTGATATTTGTTGACAGATAACAGTGCTGCCCTCTTCTGACAAATCATAGAAATACCAGTCTCCCTGAATATCCACCCAGTATTTAAAATTGCCAATCATTTGCTTTAAAAATGAAATAGGAAATTTGTGTCAAACAACTTGGTTAATAAATAGTAATAAGTCTATAAAATTTAATTTGATCAGAAAATGTAATGATTTCTCAAAATAACAGTTACTCACCAACTTTTCTTACTCTTATGTAGAGCCAGTGGTTATTATAATAAACTAGAGGCCCGGTGCACGAAATTCATGCACTGGTGGAGGGGGTTCCCCTCAACCCAGCCCGTGCCCGCTCGCAGTCTGGGCGCCCTCGGGGGATGTCTGAATGGTGGCTTGAGAGCGATGATGGGACACTTAGCATATTGGGCTTTTGTTATATAGGATCTTTCTTAGATGTCCCATATGACACATGGAAAATAATGCATATCTTATTTCTAAAGATATATTAAACATTTTCAATATTATTTTTGTAGGCCTTCAAAAGGTTTGCCATCAGTGTTCTGCTACCCTCTATTGGACAACTCCATAGTTTCCAGGGTGACCTCTGGTCAAGAATTATTTAATTGTTCTGCTAAATGACTGTTTAGCAAGGAAAAGGGTGATTTTACAATGGAGAATTCTGAAAGGTATTGCTTAAATGGTCTAACTTATCACCACCAATACTGGGTGCAGCGAGAAGGACAAAACATCATCAGTATAGCATTTTTATCTAAAGTTATTAATCTGACTCTGCATGAGGAAACAATACAACAATCTAAATTGAGGGACATTCTACAATACAGATGAACTCAAACAATGTATGTCAAGAAATACAAAAAAGGCTTTAGAAAAGTTCTAATTTCAAGGAGGCTAAAAAGACTAAATGCAGTATGTAATCCTGGGTTGGATGTTGGACTGAAAAAGAAATAGTTAAAAGACTAAATGCAGTATGTAATCCTGGGTTGGATGTTGGACTGAAAAAGAAATAGTTATAAAGAACATTACTGGAATAACTGGGGGGAAATCTGAAAAGAATTACATAAAAAGCTACTTAAAATGTGGGCTGCAAAACTATCTGTTATTGGCCCAAAACAAGGTAGGTACAGAATAGTATTTAGAAACTTGTTTATAACTTGACAATGTCATAATATTCAAGACATAATCAGTAGACTCACTGCATTAAACAGGATATAGATCAATTCAGGCACTGTCAAAATTGCAATGTGGTCACATGTGTATTAGTCATGTGCAGAAAGACCACATTAGAATGTACTTAGGTGATTTTGTCAACTAAACCCCCAAAATGTGATAAAATGTAAGCATGGATTTTTAAAATTGTAATTGTTGTTTTTTTTTTATTACAGTTGACATAGAATATTAGTTTTAGACATTTAACTTACAAAGTGATCCCCCTGATAAGTCTTGTATCCAACTGATACTATACACAAGTATTACAATATTACTGACTATATAGTATTCCTTAAACTGTACTTTATACCCCCGTGACTATTTTGTAACTGACAATTTGTACTCAATTCCTTAACCTTTTCCACCTAGCCCCCAACCCCTCTCCTATCTGGCAAGCATCAATTTGTTCTCTGTATAAATCTATTTTTGTTTGTTCATTTATTTTCTTCTTTAGATTTCCACATATAAATGAAATAATATAGTATCTGTCTGTCTGTCTGACTTATTCATGTAGTAGGCCCATTCATCTTGTCCCAAATAGTACGATTTCACTTATCTTATGGCCAAGTAATACTTCAATATATATATATATCTGTTCCACTTCTTCTTTATCCATATAATGATGGACATGTAGGCTGCTTCCATGTCTGAGTTACTGTAAGTAATGCTTCATTAGTTACAGTAATGCATAGGGATGCATATATCTTTTCAAATTAGTGTTTTGAATTTCTTTGAATATTCAGAAGTGGAATTATAAGCATTTATTTTTATAAATTATACATATTTTTAAACATATTTTAATTGATTTCACAGAGGGAGAAATAGAAACATCAATGATGAGAGAAAATCATTGATTGGATGCCTCCTGCACGCCCCCTACTGGGGAATCAAGCCTGCAACCAGGGCCTGTGCCTTTGACAAATTGAACCTGGGACCCTTCAGTCTGCATGCCAACACTCTATCTACTGAACCAAACCAGCTAGGGCTGAGATTAATTTCTTTATGATGAATAGTATCTTTTTAAAAAAAGAAAACAACAGAATTTACATAAACATTATCCTCCAGATGTACTATTGTCATCAACCCAACTCAGATTAGATAAATTAACATGAAGAAAATAAGCTATTTTATTTCATTAAAAACTTTAAGTGAAATTTGTCAGAAGAAGAAGTTGGGGAGAAATTTTTTTTTTAAGTAATTAAAAAGTTTTGCTCCCCACCATCTATAAAACTATTATTACCAAATTCTTTTTTCCAAGATGTATTTTCACTGGATGAAATAATTGCTGGAAACTTAGATATATATTTTTAATATATTTTATTGATTTTTTACAGAGAGGAAGAGAGACGGATAGAGTTAGAAATATTGATGAGAGAGAAATATCAATCAGTTGCCTCCTGCACACCCCCTACTGATAATGTGGCCTCAACCAATGTACACGCCCTTGACCAGAATCGAACGTAGGACCTTTCAGTCCACAGGCCAACGCTCTATCCACTTAGCAAAACCAGTTTTGGCAGATATTATTTTTAGGAATATCTATTTTAGCCCAGCCAAGGTGGCTGTTACTTGTAGTGTCATCCCATACACCAAAAAGCTGAGGTTCGATTCCCAGACAGGGCATACACCTAAGTTGTGGGTTCCATTTCTGGTGGGACACGTATGGGAGGCAACCAATTAATGTTTCTCGCTCACATCGCTATTTTCCTCTCTCTCCCTTCATCTCTCTCTAAAAATCAATAAAAACATATCCTCAGGTGAGGATTAAAAAAAATAATGTTGATTTAGGGAAAATTATCTTTTAAAAGAGCATACAGGTCTAATTAATTACTGTCAAAGAAAATAAATGTGATTACCTAAAAATTATTAATTAGCACTTCATCTATTTTCATTTAGCTCTAAATTACAGATCTGCTGTTTTTACATAATAAAGTTTAAGTAAGTAGGAAAGAGGAAATTCTTGACATGTGGCTCTTACCTGGAATGGTCAGGAGGTTATTAAGTCCCTACTATTTTTCTAAACTAGTAACAATAACAAACATCCTGAATCAATTTTTAAAAATATATTAACGCCCTAGCCAGTTTGCTCAGTGGGTAGAGCATCGGCCTGTGGACTGAAGGGGCCCCGGTTCGATTCCAGTCAAGGGTATGTGCCCAGGTTTTGGGCTCAATCCCCAATAGAGTGCATGCAGGAAGCAGCCAATCAATGAGTTGCATTCATCACAGATGTTTCTATCTTCTCTCCCTCTTCCTTCCTCTCTGAAATCAATAAAAATATATTAAAATAATAATAATATTAAGGTAAGGAAATAATATTGGAACCAAATTTCTCTACTGGTACTTTCAATTCTTACTTGATTTCAGAGGCTTCACTGGGTCTCATACTTCATAGTTAATGAAAGTAATAAATGGAAAAATGACAATTGAGTCACAAGACATGTTAATGAGTATATGGAACCATACACTTTACTCTTACATTTTCCTGTTTCTGTTCAGCCAACCACTTCATAATACTCCAAAACTAGATTCTGATATGTGAAAGGCTCTTTCTCATGTTCTCTGATAATTCATGGAGCCACTGTTTTCCCTGAAATCAAATATAACTCTACCAAAATATCATGGTGGGGTGGAATGAGGACAGATGACTCATAGCACCATTTAGAAAGCAGCTCATTTTTAAAAGAACTAGTATGTGAAGTTTGTGAAGGTCATCTTACCTGACTTCTTCACCAGCAAAATCAAACACCTTGGTGATTTTAACTTTTTCTGTTTCTTTAGGTTTCTCTAGCTCTTCTGCTTTGACCAACAGTTTATTTGAACTAGTCTCTTCAGTCTCTTCTCTTTTCTATGAAAAAGAAATGTAATCACTTCACATAAGAATGAAATATAAATGAACCATTCAAACATGATGTTTATGGCTATTCATAAATGTTTAATCTCTAAACAGTTGAAGACCTACTGAAAATTTATTTGATTGGAAAAGCTAATTTTTCCAACCAGAGGGAATGTTTTATTTTTCACTTTATAGAGTTACCATCAAAAGGCATCTATATAGACTTTCTTTTTTTTCTTTTTTAAATATATTTTTATTCTTGCAACATAATGTTGCAAACTCAAGAAACTTTTAAATGTGGGACTACTAATTAAGATGCACACTGGGGGACATGGAGAGGAAGGAAGAGGGAAAGAGATATAGAAACATCTATGATGACAATCACTGACTGGCTGCTTCCTGCATGCCCCCTACTGGAGATTGAGCCACAACCTAGGCATGTGCCCTTCACTGGAATTGAACCTGGGACCTTCAGTCTGTAGGTGGACACTCTATCCACTGAGCCAAATCAGCTAGGGCTATGTAGTCTGACTTCTGCTAGAGGATTCAAATCTCAGTTTATAAATGTAATAAAATCTATTTGGACAACTTAAGGTATTTCTGGAGAAACTTCATCTCATTCACTTAGCAACTTACTTTAATTTGTGGACTCGAGGCCACTTTTGATTTTGGTCCCACATCGTTGAGGAAGCTGGCCCACAGTTCATCCTCCTTCTTTTTCCTGGCATCCTCGGACCTCGTGCCTTCTTCTTGCTCTGCAGCTGTGACTTCTTCTTCATTGCTGCTTCCTCCAGATTCCCCACTGACACCCTCCTCTTCCTCTTCTTCTAATGAGAGGCCACCTTGTTTTCTCTTCCTAATCACCAATATTACAAGGAAAAAGAAAGAAGACATGCAAAATGATTTCAGTTATCCCTTCCTCAATTCCAAACATAATGTTGCAAACTCAAGGACACTTTTAAATCTGGAACTACTAAGATGCATACTGAGGGAGCATAGTAGAGGTATACTGAGATATTGTGGAAGAAAAAAAAGAAATGAGCGCTTAGCTTCCTCCAAAACAGTTGGAATCAAAATGCAGTGTTCTACTTCGAAGTCAGGACCAGCTATTTTCACCAAGAAACACCCCAAATCCTCACAGAATCAATCTATCTAGCACGACTGTTCCAAGAACATATATAGCATATATATATATAT